>JAZDUA010000190.1:2037500-2637500 GCA_038098605.1 Gryllus longicercus
GGATCATAACTTTAAATATGATTTGCTTCAGAACATAATCCGGGTCCAAACTATCTGCTTTCGTTTCCTCACTGTCCCCCATTTATACTTGACCATCACCCGAACTGTCCCTCATCATTTCCCCATTTGTCATTACCCGTCCCCTAGAACACGTCTTCTATTAGAATTTACCTGCACAAAAAATAGTCGTGTGACACTCAGAGTTTAAGAGGCCGAGGACGCATCGCTTCCGAGTTATTCCCGATCACAAGATGTGTTGCAGGAATATTTTGTGTTTGTGTGTCATAACCAGCAAACTTCTATGTTTTCTTCTGAAAACTGTTCGATGTAATACTGGGGTACTATCGTCTTTCCTCAGCGAATGATATACAAGTGATTGGAAATCTTTAAAAACCTGATAATTTATTATATCTAATAAAGTCAAAATATGACTGAGTTCTACAACAAGGTATGCAAATATATAATCAACTCTAAAATAAATGCATACAATTGGTGAAGACATTTTCAAAGTATATTTAAAGTAAAGGTGATTTGAAGGTGGGAAAATGGCAAAAATTGTTTTTATTTTTTTAACTGGAGCCGAGCAGTCGATAAAATCGTAAATAAAACCACAATTTATGTTTTAAAAAAATTAAAATTGCCCATATTTCGCACACAATTACACGAAAAGTGCTCATATTTTCTAAAAAAATTTGAACATGAACTGTGAGGTAGAGGGAGAGAGAGAGAGAGGGAGGCAGAGAGACTAGGAGACCCGAGGAGAGACAGAGAAAGAGTGAGAGACAGAGTGAGAGACAGAGAGAGACAGAGAGAATAGCAGAGACAGAGAGAGACAGAGAGAATAGCAGAGACAGAGAGAGACAAAGAGAAAGACAGAGAGAGAATGATATCTGGGAAACGAACAAAATAAAGACGAGAGAACGGACAACGGTTAAAAATATGAAAGAATGCAGCAAGGAAAGGAGCAATGTACCCCAAAGGTGTGGGAAAAGAACTAGTTGATAGGTAGGGTAGTGAGGAGTGAGAGCGTGGGGGGTTGTATTCAGGGATCCCGTGAGGGTGTCGGCTGGTGCTTGAGAATCTATTCTATAGCGCCTTATTAACTCCCCCGTTGCAATTCTTCTCCCTCTCCCACCTCCACCCCTCTCCTCCTTCCACAGTCCCACCCCTTCCCTGCGGCCCTTCCACTACGGTCCCGGGCCCACTTTCCTGCTGCTGCGTGATTGGCGAAATTAATGAGAAGCCCCTCTCAGCAGCGCTTCCAAAGAGACGACCGCGCTTTTTAGATTGAAAAAAATCTAATTTACATTTTCCAAAAATATCATCAAACGAATAGCTTTGTGTTGCGTTTCTTAAAAAAATAAACATTTCTTGCCTTTTTTGCAAAGACCATCGAGAGTGGTCTTTAAGTGTTTCTAGAGGAGCCCTGTGAGATGAGAAAATATACGAATGTCATAAAACTATGACAATATGTCTCCATGATTCAATGCTGCACGGATAGAAAAAAGATGTCACTTAGTTGCTATATAACGGAGTTTCATATATAGTATAATTTCTAGCATTGTATTTGTACACACGGATCGGAAACTCTTGGAAATAAGAAGTATAACGCAATACTTACATTTACATTGAGCAAACATTTTAAAGTCCTTCCCTTTAAGTGCTCAACCACGTACATCAGCAGACAAAACCGTTGTTTCATACACTATGTGATCAAAAGTATTCGGAAACGTGGTTAAAAATGACTTACCACTTCGTGGCGCCCTCCATCGGTAATGCTGGAATGCAATAGGGTGTGGGCCCACCCTTAGCCTTGAAGACAGCTTCCACTCTCGCAGGCATACTTTGAATCAGGTGCTGGAAGGTTTCTTGGGCAGCCCAGTCTTCACGAAGTGCTGCACTGAGGAGAGGTATCGATGTAGGTCGGGGAGGCCTAGCACGAAGTCGGCGTTTAAAAGCATCCCAAAGGTCTTCAATAGGATTCAAGTCAGGCCTCTGTGCAGGCCAGTCTATTACAGGGATGTTATTGTCGTTTTACCACTCCGCCACAGGTCGTGCAGTATGTACAGGTGCTCGATCATGTTGAAAGATGCAATCGCCACCCACCAAGAAGATGTTTAAAACAACAACGTAGGCCTGTGCCGTGATAGTGCCACACAGAACAAGGAGTGCAAGCCCCCTCTATAAAAATCATGACCACACCATAACAACATTTTGGACGTGCCGGATACTTTTGATCGCATAGTATATCATAGTTTATCACATAGTATATCACTAGCAAAATGCCCGGCGTATCCCGGTCTTTATTAATATCCAATCTTTGTGAAACAAAAAAGATCAATTTTATATAAACCACGGTGTTTAAAGTTATTGTATTTTAATATAATTTGTTCAAAATTTAATAAGATACTATAATTTTACTTCATTTTATATTACAGCACATTGTTTTAGATGAGACATTTTTATCTTACGCACTGCTACTAGAATCTAGAAAATCTATCAGGTACCAATTCTGCCTCACCGCTACTATCCTCTGGCAGAATATATTAGGAAATAATGTGCTCTTAGCGACAGGCGAAAAATAATGATCGCATTGAATTTACGAACATTTAAATCTTTACCAAACTTCCCAAGGACACTAATAAAATCCCGAAGTAGAGCCTGTAAAAATTTCGTATCTATTGATAGAGTACCTTTTGAGGTCTTGATGTCGGTGTAATGTTGTTGAATTCACTTTTATTAGTAATAATGTTTCGGTGATCGTTATTAGTAATAATGATTATTAGTACTCATGCATTAAATAGGGCAAAAATATTACTGAACGGAGACAATTCAGAATGTTTCAATTAATCACAGTACATCAGCAAATTATCGCGTTGTCCGACGAGTTGTACACATCACTTAGGTCAATACTTTCACGAAGTCAATATTTTTCGAAGAACGTTAAGAACCTACTACTCTAGTCCCCACATAATACGTATGAATATTCAAGTGGAAGTGAAGAAGATTATTTGTTTTTCAATGTTATCATCCGGAATAAGACATATAATTTAAGAAAATGTATCTACATGCTAAAAACACAACATTAAAAGTGATATTGAAGACAATTTAGTGGTAGCTGGAAAGTTCCCATACTCGCAAAAGCAATTGGCAAATAATTGAGAAAATAGAGATAATATAGGCATATGTTATTACAATTTTGAGTTAAAAATTGAGTTAAAAAAGACTCAACCTGCTTCGCGAGGTACCTTACCTGAAGTTCACACTTCATTATCCGACTCATTATTGTCATATAGATGTGTTATATACGCAATTCGGTTTTGATACAGCAACACGACAGTCATTGACTTTTCAGCCAAGCAACTAGGCGAAAGATTTCGATGCTCTAATACTAATGACAATTTATTACATCTATAAGCATCACATCGCATAGAATATTGAAGTAGAGTGAAGCTATACTGACTGCTCAAAAGAGTACAAGAGACGGTTTCAGCATTTGCTGCCAGGGTCGTTGTGGACCTGCGCCCTGGCCGCCGCGCCAGCTACTTGTCCGCGAAAGACCATTTTGCGCCCCACTCCAATGTCGAGGCGCGGGGCGGGGGGCGGGGGGCCGCTAAGTTGACGGGCGGCGAATGGCGTGGTGCGGAGCGCAGTTTCCATCCCGAATTCATGACTTCTTCATCGTCCACCCAGCGACGACGGGCGACGGAGCGAGGCAGCCGCGTCGTCCATCACGCCCCCTTCGCCCCCTCTCCGCCCCCTCCCACCACCACAACGCGCCACGACCAACCACTCAAAAACTTCATACACGAGATTCCAAGAATACAGCACCCTCGATGAGGCCTGAAGCAAGGTACCGTACATAACGAGGCGTCCCTCTCTAATTTTGAATTTCAGATATGTGTTTTGGACCGATTAATAATATGTGATCCGTCTCTTCAGGAAACAATTTTTTTAAAGGGGTGAAATCTTTATTTAAGTGTGCACGAAAAGAAAGTATTATAGCGTTTAGTACACAAGAATGAAATCTAAAAAAAACGGAATTGCCAAAAATTATTGTTAAATTTTAATAATGTATGTTTTACTGAAAAATATGTTTTTGCCTTCCCTTTAAAAGAAAAAGACGTTTTTCACTGTTCTTTGATTTGAGTTTTCATCGGGCATCTAGAGTTTTTTCTTTCAAAATTTTAGAAACGAAATGCTACTGACAAATTTGAAAAACAAGTTTGTATACATAAATATTGTATTTGAAATATTATTCTGCCTTCTATGTAACAAGAGTTTACATTACAAAGCCATCGTCTTTGTGAGGATATGAGACAGTGGAAGATGATGGAAGCTTTAAAATTCCTGGCCTTGCATCGTAAGAAAAGATAGTATAATCGTGCGCCGGAAATCGGCGATTTTCCGGCATAAAAAGCCTAATAGCAGGCCCTGATAACGAAAAAGTGGATAAATCTTTATCCTATATTTAATGTATTACTTCCTCTAACTCATTGTGCAGTCAGAATCCTCGTTTTATATGTCCTGATACAGAAAAACTGATTGAAGGCAAAGCGTCTGTCTGTTCATCCATCTTTTATGCATCCTTGATACCGACAAATTGATGGACGGCAAGCCGTGCCTATCCGTCTGACTGTCCGTCTCTTCTGTCGCTCTGTGTATTGTCAATGCCGAAACCATTCGAAAGATTTTCTCCAAAATTGATTTTATTCCTAATCAATCATGTCCAACTCAAGTGTGTGCGAATTTACAACGTACATTATTATTTTTCGGGGTACTTGACGTAAAGAGACAATTGTATGTATGTACTTCGGCACAACAGCTCTTTACCGGTCCGGATGCCCGAGATCGCTAAAGCAGTAGTTCTGTATGGATCTCTGATCGAAGGATCGCGGGTTCGAGTCCCGCCTCGGGCATGGTAGTATTGCGTTCGTCCTTTCACACCCATATCATGTCACCCTCATAGTTAACATACCGTTACACGCCATAGTGGTCGCTAATGACCAAGTAGTTGATGCGACCTTAAATAACAAAGGAATTAAAAAACAAGCTAAGGCTTACCAATAGCTTCCCGGCTTTGGCGGCTATGGGTTAAGAGATACGTGTGCTTAGCACATAGCCATCCCTACGCTGTATTGTGGTCTTCTCAACCTGAGAAGTGAGCTTTCTCATTGTCACACAGCAACAGATACTGGGACATTGCAAGGAAAGTGCACAATCAATCTTTGCCCCGGCCGGGTATCGAACCCGGGGACGTGGAAAGCAAGCTCGCGAACCAACAGCACCAAGGGCACAACGTGTCAAATACATTCTGAAAATGTTGTAAAAGATGTCACAAGTATTTTTATAAAACTTTAATCTCGGATAAGGTAAAGGACGCTTAAAAGAATGGCGCTGTGGTCTTATTTTCGCATAATTCTTCAATTTGATGAATATTGTAAGAGTTCAAAATTGTTTTCTACATCTTACTACAACTACAGTATTGAATATTTTTAGTTTCTCGCATTTTCATCATAAGAAGGCAAAGATAGTAATCGTACGCCCGAAAACGGCGTACGGCGGACTTTTCTCTGAAAATGTCTTATTCCCGGACCCTAGTAACAAAAACGTGGATATAACGTGTTCCTATTTGTAGTAAATTACTTCCTCTAGCATGTGTAACTACGACGCATTATACTCTATGACCCGACAAATATTTTGCCGCACTAAGACTCGAATTCACGTCTTCTAAGTTAAACCCGCCATGCGCCTTATTTCTACTCCACAGAATTGCTGCGACAGTTCTCCACAGGATTGCTGACGATTGAAAATCGAATTGTCTCAACCCAATATTTCCACCATGCAATTTGCAAAAATTCAGAGAGACTTACGAAAATGAGAACTCCATTAATCTTTTAAGCGTCTCTTGTTTTATCCGCGGGAAAAAAATTGGAGCGGTTTTTGAGAATACGTTATTTTTACAACTGGCATTAATTTCATTCAGAAATTACGTGAACACTACTGTTTTTTTCAAAAATGTTTTCCATTCCTTTGTTCAAGGAGCTGAATTTTTAATTGAGATTTTGTGCAAGGAAAATCTTAAATTTTGTAGTTTTGGAATGATAACATTCTGCAGTTTTTGAAAATACGGAGAGTTCGCCGAAAATGGAGCTAACACCTTTTTACCGTTCTTTGATAATATGAGAAAAAAATTTATAAAGAATTGGATCCGCTTTGAGAGATAATGTTAAAAAATTTAAAAATTGCCCGTGTTTTACTCGAAATTACGCAAAAACTACTCGTATTTCGGGAAAATTCCACATGACCTTATTTCAAGATCTATCTTTAAAGAAGAGATTTTATTAAGGACAAAATCTTTAGTCAGGCACCTCAAAAACTGCACTTTTACCGTATTAAAAAATTCAAGGATTTTAACAAAAATGAAACCTGCACTATTTGAAAAAACCAAGAGTCCGTTACGATATCGGAGGACAAAGTTTAATAAAAAAAATTATACCATTGTTGAGAAAATTTTGAAATATTTTTGAGGCTCCAAGTAAAGTACCCTCAAAAATTAAAATATGCGTTTGTAACTCCTAAAGCCTTGAGTTCGTTCAAATAGAACGGTGAATATCAACTTTTCTGAAAACACGCTGAACGGTTTAGGTAAACAGACTGAACGCTAGCATTGTCCACAGACGGACGTTTTGCCGTCAAGCAACTTTTCAGTATCAAGGACCCACAAAACATAGATTCTGACTACATAACATGTGAGAAGTAATTTACTTCATAAAGGAACAGGATTTAACCATTTTTTGTCTCCAGGGTCCAGCAATACGTTTTTGTGCCGAAAATCCGTTATCAAATCAATATCGAAAATCAATATCGATTTCAACTTTGTAGTTTTAAAATCTTAACTTTTTGCATTTTTCGAATATATATATATATATATATATATATATATATATATATATATATAGAGAGAGAGAGAGAGAGAGAGAGAGAGAGAGAGATCATCGAAAATGAGACTTACACAATTTTGATATATACAATGTGAAATTTAAACGAAATATTTGAAGCCGCAAATATTTGAAGCCAAATATTAGTTTTAAATTTTTAAAAAACACATACGGAAAGAAAGAGAATCAGAGGTTTGGCCGTTTATCGATTTTTCGGTATCAGGGACCCACAAAACATTGATTATGACTACTCAACAATTTAGTGGAATTTAGAGATAGAGAAGTAGATTCAAAAACTTTGCCAATGATGATTACAGTTTTAAATATATTTTTTTAATTTGAATGTGAAGTTTCAAAATATGCCATTGAAGATGTAGGAAATATGTTTATTTATATTCATTAGTGAAAGACTGTTAATACTGTGTATGGTATATTATGGGGAGCAGTGATTTAGAATTAGAAATGTAATTGAAATATTCCCATCGGATAAGCAAAATTAGTTTTTCATAAATAGATCTACAAGGTCATACAATAATCAAACTATTTAGTGTTACTAGATCAGTCAGCAAATTGTCACGTGACGTATTTTAAGTTTCTATTTAAAAACAATTTTATGATCGCAACAAACACTGCGAGGTTTTATTAGGCACCTCTCTAAAGGTATAGTTTGACCACACAGCGAAAACAATTGGAAAATGTTAGTTTTCTAGAAACCAGCACGTTTCTCATTTGCCTGAAAATGAAGGTGGCCTTTAGACGTCGCAGAGAAGACGAGCGGTTTTTAGGAAATGGAAGACGGTAACGTCTTTAGAATACTCCCTCCGCCCTGTTTTCCATCACTCCGCCATGTTTACTTAGAAATTCTTCTTCTTCCAGCAGCGTGATCTCATTTATGGACACCGACGCTGAAGGAACGCGCAGAGAACTTCGAATTTCGTCTCTCCACTGCGTCCCTCCACCACCTCCACTCGGCTCACCCCATTCGTCACTCTCAGTCTCTGGTGTCGTCTCGCTTCTCGCAGCGACCCCTCTACAGTAATCTGCCTCCTCTTTTTCTTCACCAACCACCCACGCACGGAGCATCAGCGGTCACCGAGTTGCTCACTTAGACCATCCTCCTCTTGTTGATCCCTTCGTTCAAGCTATTCTCATTTCGCCCCCAGCTTCCTTCATTTTGCTTTCTGAGACTAGACCGATCTACCCTCCACCCTCGAAGGTATCCATCACTCTCTTCACTTCCACTTCCGTTTCCCATCACTTTCAATGTCTGTGTTGTTCTCATATCCGTCATTTTTCCTCCATTCATGGCGAAAGACTTTTGCCGGGGAAAGTTCAGTGTATGACTGTACGCGTTGCTCCAGTGATCTCTCCAAAACTCAAACTAGTTATCATCTCTTTCTGATTGCAACATGCTATTTTTAACATAAATATTCCATTTCTCTCTCTCTCTCTCTCTCTCTCTCACTATCTCTCTCTTTCTCTCTCTCTCTTGAACTACTCTTCAGTAGTTACCATATCCCGTCCCTTGAGCTTCATTTCTTTCTCCCCTCCTAAAACTCCTAGCCCGAGTTTTAAGAGTTTTTATTTTCATGAGTTTCTTATGAGTTTTCTTATGAGTTGCAGGCCTTAGTATTCGAGTCCCTACGATGGCGGAGTTTCAGAATTATCTTGGTCGAATTCAGCCGCTGTCTGGAGGACAATTCTAGAGGCTGGCTCTCATAGGAAGTTTTCCGTCATTTCTCTGATCAACACCAGACGAATGCCGGAGTAGCGATACCTTAACATACGGGCCACGGGCTGCGAACGATATTTCCATCATTATCCTTGCCCTCTCATTTCCCTCCCCCCCTCACACACACATTACATTACTCGGGCGGTCGTGACAACCTGGGGAGTTATCTTGAGAGGACACCCTCACTAGGTTGGCGACTAATCTCCCGATCTAGAAACACTGCTACATTCCGGGCTATTACAAACACTACGCGCACATGACTAATGACCTAAGCAGCCGACGCGTCCGGAAAAGAAATACCGACTCAATCCAGTTTCGTCGTCTTCTCAGCAGCTTTCATCCCTCCTCCGTCACCGTTGCCATCGCCTCGCTCCCCCTCCGGTTGCCCATCCCCCGCCCCCGCCCCCGCCCGCGCCTCCTCCCCGCTTCGTTGCGTTCCGAGAGCGCGCCTCGCAGCTCACGGCGGCGCTAATGGACGTGTAACGCGATGTCGGCATCTCGGGCTCCTTTCGGGAAGAGGCTGCGCTCAAGTTTTTCCATTATGCGTCTTGCAGCTCCGAACTGTTCCGTTTGAAATAAATGCGAGAGAAGGAGACGGCCGATGGAAACGTAGCGGAGGGAAAGGGTCGAGATTGAGAACTGAACTTCTGAGGGGTCCCAGAAGATGATGGCAGGGCGCAACTATCGGTTCGGTACATTTTATTCAAACGCCTTTCAAAAGATATTTGTTGGAGAATAAATTAACACGTTTGGTGGTATTAATTTGATATACTGCTGTTTTGTAAGCGTTGGTGTATTTCGTTACTGCCGTCGAGACACATAATGCTGAAACCTCCTTTACAAGAGGGTAGATGTAGTATCCTTTCATTTTAGTAAAAAATAAGTTTTTCTTAGGATATGTAGACAAAGAATATTTATAATATACAAGCAATCCGGTGCAATCGATTTCGTCGGTTTTTGCATCATGATTCGTCGTGTTTAATGTTATTTGCTCATAAAATTATTATACTCGAATGTTTCTAGATCCAAAATCTGATATTAATGAATAGCAATACTATTGCTTATAATAATCCTAACATTTATTAGTCAAATGACAACTATTATATACACACATTTTTTGATAGACTATTAAGTCAGTATCCTAAAGCAACGATTTAAAAATATTCAATCAAATGTTGTTTAATGTTTCATTTACTTTTGCTCTTATTTCAGGTTCTTACTTCTTTTTCGATATTTAATGGGAGTTTTAATTGGAAACATTAGAAGTCCTAACTGCAAAAATTTGCATTCAAAATACTCATGATGTGTTTCACTGAATGTCACCTGTACTTCGGGACAGAAGTGGTCAAATCATATTCGTATTATTTGATATTAATATGAAGTAAACCGCCAAATATGCGATTATTATGTAACCATATAAACATTAATCCATACGTGAAATGTGAAACAATTATGTAAACTCGGTTAATGCTAGCTCGGTTTGGTATCTAAACTCGGTTAATACTAATCATGTATTACATAAGTAAGTTTTAATAAAAAAATATTTTAAGATCGTTGTCTACCTCAAAATTATGAAAAATTGTGAAATTTCATTTTTTCTCATTTTTTATTGAGCCGTATGCTCTGTTTTATTTCCATTTAAATATTTCAAACTATTTTTTCTACGTTTCTTAGTTTTTGGGCAAATACTTTATTTCGAAGCGAGTGCACAAGTGCCACGTTTCCTATTGTCAGCTGTTGGGATTGGGAGTTTTCAACATATCAACCATAAATCATAAAACACGACGATAATGCTATAACTCTTCTGCAGCTTGCAACCTATCATTTAGTCTAAAGAATTGTCTAGAATGGTTAATGTGTCACCAAATGTTTCAGTTAAATGAACTGAAATGTGTAGAATATACTTTCAACCAATTCTTCGGAAGAAATCAAATCCTGAATCTTTAGTGATTTTTCACAGTACCTTTACCATTGTAGTTCATTCTCTAGAACATACTTTTTTGATTAATTTTGAAAAAGAACTATCAAAAGACAGCATTTTTTGTGGAGATGGGATGTCTGAAGTAAAAATCTCGAATTTGGCCAATAAATTATAAACAAATCGATATTTTTTAAAATATTTGATCTCTAAGAGGAATTAGAAATCAAATGTACAGTAGGAAACAAAACAGAAATGATATACTTGATATTATTTTCTCAGGTAGACCTTAAACATCATACAATTTTAAATGAATTTGAGGCTGAAAATTTTAAGATTGTGTTTCCCAGGATTTCAATTTCAATCGTATTAATCCTAATCACACATCGTGAGTATTTGAGAGGAAGGAATCGACTTCTAGAACCATCCTCATCTGTTTTAAGTCGCAGAGTTGATTTATGGTATAACAGAGGAAATATTTAATACACAAGTGTGCGCGATCACAGACACATACATACACACACATATGGAACGTGGTACTCGAACGAACTACCAGATATTTCTCGATATCACGTCCATGAGCTTTGATGTATGCATTATTTTCATTGCTCTTGAAAGATCGCGTATCTGTGAACCACAAATGCAGGATGTGGTTTTGATTTATTTGATAAAAAACAAAAACATATATGTGACATACGTGAGACTGCGCACGTTTTATTGAGCCCCAGATTCCCTATCCCTCCTTACCATCCAGGAGCTCGATGTCAAAAATGGGTCGTGTCTAACTTTGTTATAATAGATTTTCCACCACGTGACCCTGAATGTCAGAAAAAAATGCTGACCGACCGAGTGCAAGATGATGAAACCGTGACAGGCAAACATGCCTAATCCTGGTCAAGCAACAGAAACAGAAGAAAAACAAAAAATATACAAAAGCAAATAGTAATCATCTTCGACTCGTCTACACACCCTAGAAGTTTTTAGCATTTATTCTGAACCATGCGCTGCGGATAATCGGGGCCAGTGCGGCCCCATACGTCCGGCGAGGCAAGGCCGGAGCACGCATGAGGTGGCGGCAGCAGCGGCGGCCGAGGCGCCGGCAGCCCCGCCTCATACGTGCATCTTTTATTCGCGCGTGCATGTTTCATCGCGGGCGGACGCGCGCCGCGGAGCCGACGGGCACCAGCGGAGCCGTCCCGGCCAGGCAGGCCAGCAGGAGGAGCTGGCAGAGAGAGCATTTGAGGACGGGAGGGCGAAGGGTGAGGTGATGGGCGAAGAAGCGGTGGGGCAGAGAAGAAGAGCAGGGATATGAGTTGGGAAAAGGTGGGCGGAGGATGCCGCAAATACGTCTGCTGCTGAAGGGCCTAGAGACGTAGTGCAATGATCCTGAGGTAAAGAGGTGGGATACTGAGATACGTAAGTGTGCGGTGGTGAAGGGGTTAGAGAGTAGAGTGGTGAAGCGGAAATAGGAAACAGGTGTAATGAAAAGAACGAATTGCAAGACATGAATTTAGTATAATGGATTAAGAACGCACATAGTACATGGGCGCAAATGTTCATCGAGTTATTTAAAAAATCAATAATGTTCATTAAATGCATGTTCTAGGGAAAAAAATTGTTCTTATTTCAACGAGTGTAATATTCCAGAGAAAATATTTTTCACCTATCTTTAATCTATATCATAAAATTATTTGATATTTCAGTTGAAAGTTTACTGCAATTCTTGCATTCTATTTTCCTGTATATAACCTGCAGCACTCAGGTGATTGATAATCCTTTTAACATCGTCAGCCAATTCTTTTCGCAGTTGCGACACAAGATACGAGATCATTAATCCCTTCCTTATTGCAGTCACTTTTGTGGAGCATTTGCAGGAAAGAAACTTCAATAAAAGTAATGGGCCAGGTGGTAATAACAATTGAATCTGTGAGTTGAAAAACCTTAGAACTTCAAAATTGACATTTTTTAATGGACAAAATCACCTTTAAACGTGACCCTTCGTTATGAAATGGAGAACAGCACAACTAATTCAATGTGTTCGCATTTACGAGCCTACCCATTATTAAAGTGAGTGGAAGAACGATATAACTTCTGGAGTTACATCGTTCTTCTACTCAATACCGTATGTTCTCCTTCTTGCCGCTTGAGTTCGACATACTCATATGTAATCGATTCTATAGACGTGCAATGTGAATATTGGCAGGAGTTATCATTGTTGTTTGTTAAGTAGAAAGAATCGACGGTAGTTACGTATCTAATAATAAAATATCTACATGATGTTCATGTTTTTGGACACTTTTTCTACCATGAGATAGAGCTTTCGGAAATGTAAAACGAGTCACAAGAAGACGTGATCGGATTTATCTACCAGAAGATTATGAGCATATGATTGTAAAAAGTCGCAAAAGAAAACCATTTATAATATCAGTAATGAAATATACAGATATAACGGACTTCAAGAACTGGTGGCCAAATTATCACAAAAAAACTTGCAAATCAAGTGATCAAGGAAATAATGAACTCTTCTTAGTTTCAAACTATAATCAGTTAATTTATGAAAGTTCTGCATGCTACTTTTCAGTTAGTAATTTTATCGGAGTACTAGTTGCAAACACTTTAAAGCGACTCAAGCTTCACGTCACTCCAATTTTTCAAACCGAACCACCCTACAAGAAATCATTACCAATCAACGCGAAGATCAATGATATAAACAAGTCTTCAAGTATATGAGTGGCGAAATGATTGGAGTTTTACTATCATACTGCGTCTTAGGAGACAAGCAATGATGATGGGCAGAATTCGTAGTGAAATCATTACGGTTCTGAGCTATCATATTGTGTAAAAATTCATTAATAAAGGCATTCCTATTAAAATTAGTTACTTCGTTTTACGTTTAACAAATATTGACCGGAAAAACAGTATAACTCTATAACTCAATAAGATCTATTTTTGGCTGTACAGCTTCTTAGGATGCACATAATGAAACGTACTCGGCACGTTCTTGTAGAGGGAGTCATTCCTTACACTTCTCTATGCATTTGATTGTTGTACACTGTGTACATGTTTTACGCAAAACACATTTTTTGTTTTTCCCAAAACAAAGATTTTGGAGTTGTACTGTTTTTCTACTCACCAATTCAATTTGTTGTCACACGCTCAAGGTGATTTTTTTTTTTTTCTCTTTATTTTTTTGTCGCATCAACGGCTAAGGTTATTAGCGACAACATTTTTAATTACATGTGTTTACAGACAATTATGACTTTATCTGTCATTACATAAACAAAAGTATAAGAATGTATTGGTCATACAGTATCACAAATTACGTATCTTACATACCATCTTGATACAGAACAATCAAGGCATAGTCATAACATCTTTTCGAGGGTTACACATCATTACATTTACATAATATAACATAATAACATAACATAATATAACATAATAACATAACATAATATAACATAATAACATAACATAATATAACATAATAACATATAAGTTATAACATACTATTATCTTACATACTTGTAACACAGTCATACAATATCATCGGGGTAGGATCATAACACATCAACTCTTAGAGATACGGGCGGGCTTACCGTAACATTATATTTCAAGCATGACATTTGTGTTTTTGCAAAATTTGACAATCTGGTTTTGAAAGGGGACAGAGTACAAGATTTTCTCCATTTCATTTGGATTAAAATACATAGTTCTAATGTGATCATATTTACGACAGGACATAATAATATGTTCGATTGATAGTCTTACTTGACACATATCACATAGTGGTGGTGAGGTATTCTCCAGCAAGTACCTGTGTGTAATTTTAGAATGACCAGTTCTGATTCGTGTAATTAAAACTTGTTCGCGTCTAGTCATCTTGGGGTCCGATTGTAGTGATAGGAATAAATCGATTGATTTATGGGTATTACTAGACTTGTGACATCGCCATATCGGTTCCCATTGCTGGAGCATCTTCCTATGTACGAATCTTATGACATCTTGCTTGGAGTATCCAGGGTTAGGTCTTACATTGTTTCCTTGGAGATCAATTATTATCTTTGTGTTAGTTTCATTGTTATGTATTTCGGTCATAATAATTGGATACAGCTGATTAGGTAAAAGAAGAAAAATTACTGATAAGCCTTGGAGTTTAATCAAATGAAGGAGTTCTTTAATTCGAGCCGTCGTTTTGGATTGTGTTTCATCATATATTTTGAAGATATCTTTAGGAATTTTATTAGTGATGATAGTGGCATCGGTACTGTTATGGGTTATCTTTTTAAGCGCTTCCAGAATTGCATGGTTGAACATGTTTTCCTGACTAGCAATGTTCATAAACCGGAATTTCACCAAAGATTTGGGATCCTTCACAATGGCCTCAGAAAATGATGTGTTATTGCGTCCGTCAATGAAGATATTGTAGTTATTTTTGTATTTATCATACGCTTCGCAGTATTTGAGTTTCCATTCGTCTAAGTCAAGGTTGTTCTGCTGAACTTCAACCAGGGATTTATCGACTTCAATGATGTTGATGGTCCAGGGATTTACAGCGGGGATCTTTTGACTTTCTATAGGAAGCCTCGAAATATTGAGGGAGCTGAATAACGTAGCTACTTTATTATAGAAAGGTGTAGAACATTGTGGATTTCCACTTCTAATTCCAGGAGATACATCATTACGTATTATCTTATTTAAGGATGTTTTGGCTTTAATTGCGTATTTGATTGACAGGGTTTGTCTTCGATATGTGAGGTTAGTTTCAGCCGCTTCGATGAGAATACTACCAATTGGACTTGTGTGAAAGCAACCAGTACTTATTCTGAGTCCGCAATTGTGCAGTGTGTCCAGTTTCTTGAGAGTTGAGTTGCACGCTGAATTATATACAATAGATCCGTAATCTATCTTACTTCTTATTAAGGCTTTGTATGTAAGTAGTAAGGTATTTTTGTCTGATCCCCAGTTGTTGTGATTTAGACACTTCAGGATGTTAAGTCGATTTTTGCATTCTGCGTATGTTTTAGAGATATGTTCTTGCCATGTGAGCCTGTGGTCAAATATAAGGCCCAAGATTTTTGTATGTGTGACAGTCTTAATGGCTTTGTTGCCCAGGAATAGTTTCGGGTAGACGGGGCTTAATTTTTTAGAAAAAATCATACATTCAGATTTATCAGTCGAGAATTTGAAACCGGTTTTCATTGACCATTTGTAAATACAGTTTACAGCAGTTTGCATTAATTCATTGGTTGAGTCGAAGTTCCTTCCTTTGCATAGTAACACCATATCATCGGCGTATTTCCGCACGACAACTGGGCTTATAATATCATCATCAGCATCGTTTATGGCGATTAAAAATAGAGTCACACTGAGCACTGATCCTTGCGGTAGCCCATTATTAAGTTTCTTAATTGTTGATAAATTATTACCTACACGTACTTGCATACATCTGTTGCTAATAAAGTTGGTAAGGAACTTAAACATATTGCCCTTGATACCAATACTAAGTAATTTAGCAGCTATGCGGTGTGTCCATACCATATCGTATGCTTTTTCGATGTCTAGATTTACTAAGATAACATGCTGTCCTTGAAGAAAGGCTTCTTGGACTATCGTTGTCGTGCTGATAAGATGTGAGGTGGTGGAGTGTCCAGTTCTGAATCCAAATTGGTTGTCTTTTATTAAATGTTGAGATTCAAGGAACCACCTTATTCTTTTGTTGACAATTTTTTCTAATATTTTGCATAGGTTGCAGGTCAGTGAGATTGGTCGGTAATTATAGCTATTTGACTGGTCCTTGCCAGGTTTGGGAATCGGAATGACTGTGGCAGTCTTCCAGAGTTCAGGAAAAACATTATTTAGCCATATATGGTTATATATTTTTAATAAAATGTTAATACCTCTCTTTGGGAGATTTTTTATTAGGCAGTTTGGAATTTTGTCTGGGCCAGGAGCAGTGTTGTTGATCTTTTTTAAAACTTCTTGTAGTTCGTGCATGAAAATTGGAGAATTCATGTCATTATCATAGGTGCTGTCATCAATAGGTGTCATATTTGGTTCACTTTCAGCTTTTTCTTTATAAGTGATGAATTCCGTATGGTAATTGGAAGTGCTGGAATTTTTCATGAAGGTATCGGCAAATTCCTCAGCAATAATTTTGGGGTCGCTAATTATCTGGTCATTGCAACGCAGGAAATGTGTAGTACTATTAGTCTTCATACCACGTATGGATTTGATTTTTTTCCAGCTCTCTGTTGAGTTCGATTGGCAGTTTATTGAGGAGATATATTCAGTCCATGATCTAGCTTTGTTTATTTTTACGGTTCTGCGGGCAATAGCTCTAGTTCTCTTATAGTTGATTCGGCTATCATCATCTCTTCTTTTTTTATACCGGTTAAATGCTTTTTTAGCATTTCTAATAGCGACTTTGCATTCAGAATTCCACCAGGGAACGCTTTTGAACTTAAACGGGCCATGGTGCATTTGTGTCATTGAGTTAGCAGAATTGGATATAATATTACAGAATGATTCTACTATCTGGTCAATGTTATTATCGTCCTTGAAAATATATTCTTCGTTGAGGTGCTCATCAATTTTTTTCTGATAATCCAGCCAATTAATGTTCTTATAATTGGGGATTGGGTTGCGCCATTCATGACTAATGGGCACACTTGGTTCGTGGATATCAATTAGTATTGGAAAATGATCACTATCGTAAGGGAAGTCCATAACATTCCAGGTACATTTCTGTGCTATTGTGGGAGAAGCTATTGAAAGATCAATCGCACTTAGCCTGCTGTTACTGATATTAATATGTGTGGGATCACCAGAGTTGAGGATGATGCTGTCATGGTCGTCAATTACTTTTTCCAATAATCGGCCTCTTTTATCAATTTTGTACGATCCCCATAAGGAGTGATGGCAGTTAAAGTCTCCAAGAATTATGAAGGGCTCTTTTATCTGGTTTATAATATCATGCATTTCGATTTCTTGTAGTGGGTACCTATTAGAGATATAGACATTTCCGATACATATGGGGTTAGCTGAATTAATTTTAATTGCCACCAATTCCATGTCAGTTTGAATTTTTAGAATTTCGATGGGAATCGATAATTTGGAATATATCGCCACACCACCACATGCATATTCAGGATTACTTCTATTTTTAAAGGTACAAGTATATCCAGTTATATTCCCATGTGATTTTCCTTTAAAGTTTGTTTCTTGTATACATATTATATCAGGGCTATGTAGTTTGCATAAATATTGTAAGTTTTCTAGCCTGCTATAAAAGCCATTTAAATTCCATTGCAGGATTATCATTACTTCTTCTTTATATTATACTCTACTTTCAGATGTGTCAGCATGGTTTAAATTCTATGGGGTAATTACATTAACTGGTGTTGATTTCAATACTGGAATCTGTTTCAGTACTTGATTCATCTGCAGTATTAATTACTGAGTTGATTTTCTTGATAATTCTGGTGAATCTGCCTTTTATGGTTTTGTTGGTGAGATGAGGATACAAATTATGCATCATTTTGGTGATGGATGATATGTCCTGTGAGTAATCAGCAGCTATAAGTATAGGATCATTAGCACTGAAAGAGTTCTCTAAAAAGGATTTAAACTGGATGTAATTAAGGGGGAAGTTATTTTGAGTGTCTTCAATGATGTGTTTGATAGGGGTAATCAACTCTTCCATATTCTTTTCTTTCTTCTTTTTTTTCTTTTTTGGTTGTTTTGAGACTTCTTCCATATTCTTTGTTTCAGTTGTGTTGCTTACAGTGGAGGGTAAGGAAGAGTCAGTCTGGAGGCATCTTTTATTATTATTATTATTATTATTATTATTATTATTATTAAGGGAAGCTATGTTGTCATTAGTTGTGATTTCTTCATTGTTTTTAGCTTCATTAGTAGAAAATACAGATTTAGAAGGTGGTGAGGGACCAGTTGTGGGTATTTCTTTTGTAAGATCATTGTGACTTTGAATATCTACAGCTCCACTGTTTTCTCCATTGATGGCAGGGTCTGGTATGTCACAGGATTTTCCCCTGAATTGTTCAGATTCCATGGGAGCACTGCCTAAATTGATAGTCTTGTGTTGATTAGATGTGTTATGTGAAGGGCATTGTCCAGCCAAGTGCCCTGTTTGGTGACAGTTAAAGCAAGACATTTCATCTGTTGTAAAAAATATCCTATATGTTGAGCCATCATAATACACAGTAGTAGAATCTGTTAGTAGACTCACATCTTCAGGGGCAATATACACTTGCCTACGGAAACTCATAATATGGGAAAAGCCCTGTCCAGGAATACCAGCTTTTACAAATGAAATTTTAGATGCCAATTTGATATTCTTTGTGGTGAGTACATTCTCTATTACTGAATGTGGGATTATGGGACAAACGTTAGATATAATAATTCTTTTGGCCTTTGTTACAAGTGGTCTCAACTTCAGTTCATAGTTTTTTATTTTAATAACTTTATGGTTGTTCGTAAGGCTGTCAGCTATAGTTTGAGAGCTTAGAAAGATACACACTCTGTTATTAGCAATTCTTGATATGAACCTTATTTCACTGGCGTCAATAATATCGGATAGACTGTTTATGTAATCTTTAATAGTGAGACCTTCATGCGAGTCGATAATTATGGCCTGGTCCTTGGTGGGAAACACTTCAGTTGACATAACATTTGCGTAAGTTTTCATAGTTGAGTGAGTAGATACCTGAGGTGACGATGTTGAGGTTATAGGAGCCCTGATGTTCGGAGGCTCCATCCTTGCAGGTTAGCCGCTGCACCGGCTGACCATACAGTTGATTTCACACACACACAACTCGTGGGACAAGAGATTACCAGTAAGTAAATGTTATTAAGTTCACAAACTAAATGGCAATGTGGTAACAAC
Source organism: Gryllus longicercus (assembly GCA_038098605.1). NCBI lineage: Eukaryota > Metazoa > Arthropoda > Insecta > Orthoptera > Gryllidae > Gryllus > Gryllus longicercus. The sequence goes on from JAZDUA010000190.1 coordinate 2,057,000, forward strand.
TGTTTCACTGCACGCGATCGGAGCACGATGTGTCTCGGTCGGCTGCCGCAATGGAACTCGTGATTTTTTGTTAATTTTCTTTTCCACTCTTTTGAAATATTTTTGACATCTTGTCATTGATGACATCTAGACCTGAGTTTTGATATCTAGCTATGATTATACACTCTTAGCAAGTATTACTGTGCTGCAGATGTTGTTAGTGCAGCAATATTTGCTTTGTAACTGAAGGCAGCTTTCGTAGACATATTTCAACAGGTAGTGAACAGACACATTCTTCCCATTGTTGTCGAGTAGTTAAACCAGACAATTCCGCCAACATCAGCAATCATCTCTTTAGTTGCGCTGAATATATTGAATAATTTCTGCAATACTAGGATTCATGGCGAGTCAGAAATTCATTTTCTCGCGCTTGACCAAAGCCAAGATACTTTTGCAATCATTCATTGCATGTAAGAAAAGAAAGTTATCAGCAATTATTTCACTCATAGTAGCAAACAGGGAAATATCTGTACATAAACTTTGTATTTCTGGGGTTTCAAAAGCGACACATTTTCGTGATTGCAGAAACCAGTCACTAGTACCAACAGCTCCACTACATCCTCACCAACAACAATCACTGTCTTATTTATTGAATCTAAGGACAAAACTGTGTTCATTATCCGGGTGTATTCGTCTACCTTCGCTTGTTGCACGTCTTTCCTGCTGATAAAACGTTCCAATCAGAATTGCTATTAACAATCTTTTATTATTCGTGTTAGCAAGAAAATTTTCTTTGGACGTGGTAATCGTAATTGTGTCATCAAAAGTTACGCAGTCAAGTTTTCTAGACATTTTAATTCGCTAAGCACTTCAGAGCCCTGAAGGGCAGCATTAGAAAACAACTCCTGCTACTTATTGATATTTTGACACATATTAAACATAATTGTCGCCAATCTGTCAAAAAAACCTTATATAAACATACGTCATTGAAGACGTATTGAATCTGGACATGAGTTGCTTGTTTGTTAGTTTGAATGATTTATAGAGAGTGAATGTGGAGTCTTTCTTTTTTTAAGCAATTGGCAAATAAGAACAATAAATACTGCCCATATCGCAAGTCGAAAACTCTTCAAGTTGATCCTCTAACTGCCTAGCAACGATAATGCTTGGAATAAGACCTCTTAGATTGGAAGGAAGGAACTTGTAAATTCGGATTGCACTTCTCATTGCTGAAGATAGTTGAACTCTGTCACTCTATTTGAATCTGACATGATGACCAAGTCTCTAGGTGAGTCACCACCTATCTCTTTGTAATGCTCTTTCTGCCCAAATTCCAATCTTTATGGCAGCAATTACATCGTCTGTCACTATGTCAGTGCTGATTGGTTACACGACAAGGTTTTAAGAGAAAGGAAAATGCTGAAGAAAGTATTGATACATCTTTGCCCATCCTCGGTGACCCGTTTTAACCTTGAGATCTTCAGCTCAATGTGCTATTCTGAAAAATGAAATGTAACAAAAGAATTTTCGATCTCTTCACAGACATGTTGCACAGACTTCATTCAAATTGTCCTTTGCAACACTTCTGGAGAAAATACAACACCTAACTTTGCGTGGAAACATTAATTGTCACAAATTATAATTGTTCAAAAGATAAATACCGAGAGAAAAGTGTACTCTATAAACATCTAATTTTGCGGCGCTCTCGCGGCTAACCGATTGACCGAAGAAAAACAAAGTAAAAACAAATGTAGATATATTTAATCTTTCATTTCATATGAGGTCAACATATGAAATTGATTTTGAGATGAAGTGGGATAATGCCTGTTGTTAGAAGCTTTTTGCTAATAACACAAAATTGCGCGGTGCTCTCGTCTTCAAAATGTTGGTTGGAGAAAAGAAGCTTAATGACAAAAATTGTAGGTAATTTTATTCTATTTTATTTCATATTATTTTAAACGAATAGCTTTTGAGTTAATCTAAAAAAGCGAGAAAAGTAGCGATTTTTGCTTAAAAATGTGTTTCTAGGTACAATTATTGTTAGTAAACCTAATATTCGTGTTCAGCATCCCCAAAAAACATATAAAAACTAAATATTAAAACTACATCAAAATTTTATGTTATTTCCTCTTTGAGAACCACTTGACTGGGCTATAAATGGAAATAAAATTCTGAAAATTACTTTAAAACTCGTAGCACCTGATGGAAGGTAGAAAAGTGTAAGGTGAAAACGTAGCTGGTTAAAGAAAATTTATTAAAAAATGAAAGACATTAACGGAAGAAGACTACTAATTGCACGATAACATGAATGAGAATAGTTTAAACAATGTATGACTGTATGGTAAATACATATTGTTTGTTGGTTTTGAATATGCATATTCTCCAAGTAAGATTATTCCTCGTCAGATATGTATTTATCACATTAATAAGTTATAATCAAAAAAATCATATATATCGTGATTTGCCAACAAGCCTGTTACAACAGAGAATATCTTCAAGGTGGAGAATGAACGAATATTTAAACTGTATTTAAATACATATTCAATATATATATGAAAATTACTTTGAATTAAACAATTTTCGCACAATTAAATGTAAATTGTTTGCGTTATGTGCGTATTTTGCGTTATAATGAGGGAAGGAAAGTGAAAGGTCTTCCACACGTGTACTGCTTATACCATTCTGCTCTATACGTACGGTTGGAGGTGGTAGTGAAAATTGTTAGTTTATAGCGTATAGTCTGAACATGTACATAAATATCACGATGCAGGGTATGTTCTTGGATGTTTGTACCTTACAGTCTTCCTGCATTTCATGATGCTTGCAAGAAAACATTTGTAAATACTACATCCATCATTTTTCTTTTTGCTGTTTGCGAGGTCACGTTCTACCATAAAGGAGCCCACTACTTCCTTAAGCATGCACAGTTAACTGTCCATTCACGTCCTTTCTCTAGTTAAGTCTTGTCTCTTTAATATCGCGCGCCTTTGTGGGCACGTTTTGCAACGATGGCACAACATGCATTTGAATTGCCTCCTTATGCGCAAGGCTTCAAGGAATCTCAGTAATTGCACCTTCGTTTACAATAATACCCGTGTTGGCATTTAACGGTGTTGTTTTTGACCGTATTCCCGGAAAATGCAGTACTAGGAAGGAAGGGAATGAATGGTAGTGCCAGTAGAGATGTGGAATGAGAGGGTTTTCAGCGATGTAAAGGCAGAGCTACTTTGCTTGTGCCTCCAGGATCGCGCTGTACTACGAGTATTCGTAGATGCAAAACTACGTTACACGCTATCCCGAGATGTCGTGATTTGAGCATCCTCATGGGATAATTGGCCATTCGGGGCCTCCGGGTGATGCGAACAGAGACTGCTTGTGGAGTTTCAACCTACCGTAGAATTTAATAGGTCAAAGGGCCTTTACTCTTATGAAAACAATCTTGTCATTCCATTCGGAAGATGAATGCGACGGCAAGAGGAATTTGCAATGTCATTGAAATTCAAATGGGCTTGATGTGAGGACATTTTTAGCAGCTACTTTATCGGACTTCGTGAACTATATATTTTGCTTTACGTCTTTCATAGTCACAGCAACAGACGTAGGTGAAATGCGGAATTATTACGACAACGTTAATGGTGAATGATTAGATTGAAAACGGAAAAAGCAAATAGTTACTTCTGATCATCACAAGGTAAATATATTTGTTCATGAATACTGATCTGTCCGTATTTATCGATAAAGAATTCACACGAAATACTTGTGTATGCATCTGGAAGGCGTGGAACTGAGAATACAAGGACCTGCGCGGAAGAAATTGATAAAAAAGTACATTGGCAACGAGTGCAGTAAATTCAGAATCTTGGACTAAATGCCTTTTTGAAGGAAACCTTCAGTCGTATAGTGGAGGGCAGGGATTTGCTCGATAAAGGAGGACAAGATTACACGGTGTGCGACAAAAACCACAAGTCCGTCAGAAAGGGAAAGTTGAGACTGTAAGTGTGAGGTCGGGCAGTTTTTGAATTGGTAGGGATATGCGAGAATAGGGCTGGAGAAGTGGTCGTAGACTTTGTGGTACGCTTTGTTTATGAATGTTTTCTTCGTTTATAGTAACAGCTGTTATAAAACATTTTCATGATTGATTTCGTTGATGATTTTCTTCATGCTTTGTAAACGGTCATGGGCACAGATATATCGGAATTAATAATTTTTAGTGGTTTAATTTTGTTTATAATTTTAATGTATTAGAAAATGGAAGTCCGTGCATTTTTAAAAACATATTTTGATAATGATTTGCAATTTATATTTAAATGAAATCCCTAATTATCTCTTTTATTAATTTCTTTCGAGTCCTAATGGTATCACATACACTCACGTCCAGGACCCGCAAAATACGATTTTTTACAGGTTAAAACTGCTTTGTGAGTACAAGTAGTATTATAAAATCACGTAAGTTACAAATAATACGATAAAGAATATACAGCTGTAGGATGTGGATTCAAGAACGAATCTTAATGTTGAATGAATGCTAATGACTGACTTCTCTGCTGAATTGTCTTCCGACATTTTGTAGTAAGACGGGTGAAAGAAGCGAGCATTGCCACGTTGCGTCAAAGAGAATGACGAGCTAAAGTGCAATACTCCGATTTAATCATATCACTGGAAAGTGAGGTTATTGTCATCCAATCGAGAGATCCAAAATCAAAAATTGAGGTCGTAACGACGCTTCCGATTGGATGACAGTGTCATCCTCCCCGTTCAGCTCGTGACCTTGGCGCGCCTCAGTGTTTAAATTAGAGTTTACAAGGAGCATGGGCAAAAGGTAGAAGGAAGCAAGAGCCAGCAAAGCAGGACAAAGCTGTTGCAGGGCGGGGGAGGACGCGTTGAGGTGGAGGTGCGGGGGTGGGGGCCGGGGCGGGAGGAGGCGGCTCGGATGCGCGCGCGAAGGTCGCTGGCAGAGCAGTGGTCGGAGGCGGGCCCGGGCCAGGGGCGCGCTGTTGTAAATATCTCACGTTTCCCGGGCTGCGCGCTGCGATTGTTGACTTGCGCTTCTTCGTCAGGATTTCCAGCGCCGCAGGCGGGGGAAGCGGGGAAGGCGGGGAGGAAGAGCAGGAGGAGGGGGAAGGGGGTGCAGGCCAAACCGCGCTCGCGTTCCGCACGTGGAGACGCGAAGCCGAATCCCTGCCCCGTCTATTTTGCAGAGTATTTCTGGAGGTTGGCGTGTGTTCGTGACTTGTGGCGAACACATCCATCTCTACTTCCCGGCTTCCTTGTGTTTCTCTTCACATGAGCGGGGCATGGCTCATATTTATCACTAGAAAGACTCACATGGCTGACGGGCTACCTCGGAATACAACCGTAAATTTTGATTTGATCCACATTGTGCAGTGTTGAGAGTATGCAATTTTGAGTGCATTGCAGAGTTTGATATGTATTGTTAAAAGTATGCAAGATTTGATGGTAGGCAATATACTGAAAATAATAAAAGTACCTGCCTGGATTATTTTTAATTAGAGAATAACACTGACCTGCAAATAAAGCGTTTTACTGCGGTATGGATCTGGGTAGGAACTATTTACTAATTCTCGGATTATGAATCCAAAAATGTTCCTTCGTAAACATTCGACAATTCTTGTTGATTGAAACAATTTATTTCATATTTTTGCCTATACGAAATATTTGTATCATGCTTATTTAATCATTTATAATTCAAATAGAAGCAATAACAAACTATCAAGGGGAAGAAAATATAATTCAAAAGTAACCTACATTTGAAAATTCCACAATTTGAAAATTTACCTAAAACGTTCCTTTATGTTAGTTGGTAGTTGTTTCTGCTCAGGAAGCTCAACATTCGCGATGTACTCGAATGTTCTTTGGAAGAATCCTCACCTGCAAAAGACCGGCAATAATCAGTTATAATATACGTCTTCCTGTGCCCTTCACATCGTCGTTCTACATATTTAAGTTGTAATGGAAACGTTCACCTTGATATTTGTAATGCTGCTTTGGTGTACGTTGCTGCTTGCTTGCTAGGCCCCGCTTGCACCCACAATGATATAGGCAGGCAGGGCGTCGCAGTTAAAGCAGCAAACGCGTATTACATTACAAATTATTTAGATTTTATGGGTCCTTGGGAGCTAAGTCCCTTCAGAAGACTGCAGGATGGTGGATCAGCACAAGTGAAAATGAAAGACAGAATATGTTTTAGCAAATGTCGAAACAAGAGTCCTTTACTTGCACAGAAATGAAGTTACACAGAAATGAAGTTACATCTAAGTTACGTGGAGACCTCCGTCCAAGTGAACGGTAGCTCGGAGAGTCCCGCGGGCGGGGGCACGTGGGCGTATTTTATAGTACTCAGGGCTTTGTGTAATCATACGCTTCCACTTGGGTTGCACGTGGCCTCCCTTCCCCAAACATGACGTGGCCAGAAGGCGTTGAATCGCCTCTCTGTGCTCGAGCTTCTGCTTCTGTCACATCGTCCGTCACTTTTACTACTGACGCTTATAGCTGCCAGCTGGTGGTCTCATGTCGCAAGAGCCCACGTGCCTAAACATTCATATTAATGGGTACTTCCCAGTTAATGGATATTTCCCAGTTGATGGATATTTCCCAGTTGAATGCGTTATGATCAAAGCTCCTATAGAATTTTATAAAGTATGATTATAATCATTACAGTTACAATCATTACATATTCTCTAGAGTCCTAAATTTGGAGGGATGTAATCGATACGTGACATTAAAAAATGACGTTTTAGGCTTATTTGACTACCAAGCAATCTGAACATGTGTAAGATACAGTTTATTTGTATGAAGAATCCTTTACGTTTTCAATAACATTTTTTACTGGTTTGAAAGCATTCCACGTTTCTTCTTTTGCTTTCATCATTATAGATCCGTGAACATTGAATATACCCTCTCTGATTTTAGGTTCAGACCATGACGGAAATATGTACACAAATACTGAAAGCATATTTTCTTGTGACGTCGTGCTCCACTTGGAAAGCCATTTGCGTCGTCGCGGTGGTTATTTTTATTATAATTTTAATCTGTCCCACACTTGGGACAACTATCCGTGATGTCGACGCGTTGTTAGTGTACAAGCTAGATCAGCTCCTGCGATATTCCTTGTTTCAGAGGAATGAAATGGAGCAATGTTCAAAATTTAACAAGAAACACGAATTTCAGTTAGAATTTTAAACATAATTTTAATTTAATCACTAAAAGTTACAAACAGTGAGTTACTATGAACTCATTACCTGGATTAGTATTAAAATTAATTTATAAGTACGCTGTTAAATTTAAGTCTAAAGAAAATTAAAGGGCCAAAGCGCGGCCACACTAAGTCATATCAAAGCAAAGTGTTATCACGCAAAGTGTTATCAAATTTTCCTGTACATTCAGGAGTGACCAACAGTCTTTTGTTTCCCTAAGTCGCTGGAAGAGCTGTTCATAAAGCCTTTGCACGGTTTAATACCGAAAAACGTCACCCGATTCTTGGGCGTCGGCGGCGGGGTAGTGCTGCGGCGGTCGTTGACCTGTCACCTGGGGGAGAGACAGGTCTGGGCTCCGCGGCTTCCCGGACGGTCACAAGATCAGGGAGCCTTTTGACAGAGTCCCAGCAACGTCGGCCCTTCACCGCTGACAGCGGTGCGCGGTCGATTCCAGATCCACACCACACGTCACACCAAAGTAATTTTTGAACTCTTCGTCAATATGTCTTTAATTGAGACGGCCGGTTTTGAATAATTCACGAAACTTCGTACACTTTAAAACTTACTAACATGCCTTGCTATCAAGATTATAACAAGTGGGTGCAAAAACGCGACTCACGTACCTGGCGGCCCGACTTTATTATTTCCATTTCCTATTCGGATACAAATCACAAGTCCCGAGTAGCACTATCACAGGACGTACGAACGCGATTCTTCTCTCCGCAATCCGCCCAACTCTGCAGTCGTGTCGCCTCTCCCTACTCTGCTTTCCTTTCTCAGTGTCTAGTCCCTTGTTCTCCCAGCCCTTTAGATTATGCGCTGTTAATGTGAGAGCGTAGGCTTCCGCGGCCGGAGTCAGTAGTTACTTGGCTGTCCGGATGACGCCGCGTCCATCGCGAGGGTGCCGACGCTTTGGTCGCAATTCTGCGACCTTCCTACGCCCTGAGGAAGGTCGCAGAACGGCGACCGAAACTTCGGCTCCTTCGCCATGGACATGGCGTCACCCGGACAGCCAAGTAAATAGCGCTGTTAATGGTCAAAACCAATTGCGCATTTACGTTTTCTTGTCCAATCACTATCGGCGTCCCGAATGTTCTACATTGAACAGTTTTCTAGTGCCCTCTCTGTCACTCCGAAAATGCTGATGCAATCTTCGAGCTCTGCAGCCAAGTACTGAGTACGACGTAGGTGGGCCTATTTATTTATCCAAGTCATAATTCTCGTCCATCGCAGTCGGGGATTTCCATTTACGCAACGCCATCTACGCCCGTTCGTTTCGGAGGGGGTGAGAAGCGAGAACAGAAGCAGGTTGGAGCCATCGGCACGTAAACAGAGGGAGGGGCGGGGTGCAGCAACGGGCACGCGTGTCGAATGTTCCCTTGGGCCAGAGGGGGGTGAGGGACACCGGTTCTAGCTGTCCTCGGAACGGCGAGTTCCACACCTAAAGTACTACGTGTTTCCTAATGTTACATAATATTGAGATAAATTTAGCAAGAACTGCGTATACTTTCGTATTAAATAATCCCTCAGTCGGTGTGCCGCAATCACAAAATACTGGAAGCATGGGCGACTTATAACTAATGCCTTTAGAAACTGTTAATAACTGATAATGCTAAATTTTATATGTAACAGAGTAAGTAAAATTTTATCATGATCAACGAGACATTCATTAATGACATTCTTCGATCCAGCTGTCAGTTTCTCTCTCAGGTCAATGTGCAGTTTTCCAATGTTGGTATTAAGCCCCGCTATCTCACTCACAAAGGAAACATGGCAATATTGTGAACCCTCCCTAAGGCCCTAATATAATTCAAATTATTTTCCAGGCAGCATATATTTGTCATTCATGTTCATTGTATTTTATCAAGCTCTACCATTAATTTTGCGTATGATTCTGACGACTTTGTGGAGTGAGCAAGTAGCTCGGTACTAATTTGTTACCTTTATAAAGAAAAATCACATTCACTCTCTTCTTGGAAGTCACTGAAAAGGCACCGCGAAGTATGTTCATATTCTTCCTCTCTCAGCAGAAGACTAGAATTACGTAAATCTGTACAAAATACCGATCATCTTCCTGCGTGTAGTACTTACTAAAGCATTTGTGACGATTACTGTACTAACAAAACGTAACACCAGGTGCCGGCAAGTGATTTTCATTAACTCTTGAGCCTAGTAAATTCATTCATCGTACGTGAACCCCACTTCGCTTTTTCTGTTTTTCAATTCGGATTGAGTAAATGTTGGTAAATGGTCAGATTCTTCTGGTTCAAACATTATGCCCTCATATTTTGTATGCAGAAAACTCTCGCCGGGAGAGGTGTATCAGAGCATCAACTGATGTCACTACAGTGCCTCTGACCGGGAGGTGCTAGGAACGTTACTAGACTGTCGCAGAATTTTCGACTCTATCTCCATGGATACGTCAAGTTCAGTTGCTGTCTGGAGGAGAATTCAAGCGGCCGGCTGCTCTGATCGGTAATTTTCGTGGTTTCCCCGATCAGTACCAGGCGAATGCCGGGGCAATATCCTAACAAGTAGGCCACGGACCGCGCACGATATTTCCTTCCTCTTCGTTGACATATCCTCACCCCCTACTTACACACACTTACACTAACATGCACAACACAGCCATACATGTCGTGGGACTAGTCGAGAGCTTAGAGCTTTTCTCGGCTCTGGCTATGCTGTGAGCGGAGGCTGGTGGGAGGTGACTAGTTGGCGAAATTTTCCATTATCCGACTTCAGGTCGGCGCATGGTGCGGGAAGATCACCGCCGTCTACCGAAGAAAATCATGCATTACACTACCGAGACTAATGACCTTAGCAGTTGACGCTCCCGGAATCACTCTGAGAAATCTCTTCAAATCCATAGCTCATGTTTCCTCTTGGGGAAGTTAATAGTAATTCATGTTCGCGAAGAACAAGCCATATGGCTGAATGAAGATTGGATTATTTAATTACTTTCCATTTCATTTTATGTAAGCAGAAACATTAGACATACAGAAATAGCAATAATGGTAGTGATTCTTCTTTTCACGCTATACAATTAGTATTGAAACCAGTTTACTTGATACATTAATTTATAAGCACATTTTACTCATAATCCCATATGCGTACCTTGCCTTATAGCAGTAAATAAGAATCGTACAAGTGATTTTCTTATAGTATTGTACTGTATTTTGTACTCTATGTTTCAATACATAACGCTCCTATTACGTCACGTTGCGCAATCGACAAGCAGACTCCTGCTTGCTAAATTCTTAGAACCGACCTACCCGAATTGCTCTTGGGACTCGCCGTTTAACGGCGTAGCCCTTAGAAAAGTTACGCCATTCAAGTTACTTGACAAGTTAGCCTCGTAACATTTACCAAAATTTATAATTTTCCATTTGCTGCATAATCGCATAACTTCTTTAAAATATAATTCGAATACAGCGTAAAAACATTTTAGACGCAGCAACCTATTCAATTCTAAAAACACGTACGGTGTTTTCACAAGTCATGTAAGTAATCTTGCAAGAGAGTACCTAACATCTTGCAGTTGAGTACATTACCTAATCTTATGTAATAATTATTCGATCCAATTATACCTCTTATTTCAAATAACGTTTTCAGAATTACCTGAATGATAGCAACTTCCCTGGAATTAGTACCTATTTCAGAAATCTATAGTGTGTATATTCACTACCTATACATACGAGTCCTTCGAGAAGCTATTGTTGGTAAGTGGTCAAGTTGGTATTTATAATAAGGCACCCCCTAACGAGTCCATTGCTTACAAAGGACAGCTCTACCAGTTAGAAAGGATAACAACATTGCCGTCCGTTTTTCCAGTCAGTATCGTAGCCCTTTCACTCAACTATTACAAGCAATGAGAGATGCGACATATTTATCTTGTTCCTAACTTTCACTTAAAAATATGAAAAGTATAGTTTCCTCACGAATGAATCTAGTTAACGAAAAGATAGCAAACGCAAATATTAAAAAATCTGAGGACTTGGCGCACACTGGCATCCACTCAAAACCAAAAAGCTAGCCCTACCTACAAAACGCGTTTTATTTTAATTCTTCACACGCTTCTCTCACTTGCTGATCTACTGGTATTATCCTCAGTATGAGAACGTGAGGTTTCTTAAACAGAAACTCTCCGGAGTGCAATAATCCAACAGTAGGGCAAACCCTTATCGTTGCTCTTATGTTGCGTAGCATCCAAGCCCCAAAGGAAAACCTAAGCAAAATCCTGGCTTGTGCACGAAACGTCGCAGACAAGGACCCTTTATTATCGTGAATAAATAACATTTTACGTTTCTGTTAAAATATTTGTAGGAATTCGAGTGATATTGTGAAACGATGTGAAACATAGTGGCGATACGTGAATTCACTTATTTATTTATATTTAATATTTTATATTAAATAAAACAGTATTGCGCAATAACTAGAGTAATAGGCGTGAACTATCGTTGTTCCGGATTTAAGACGCAAATTTCCATAAATATTGCCTACTTTTACTTCAAAATTATTACAGCCAGTGTGATTCGTCTCCAAGAGAAAACTTGAAATCCGAGATAATGCGCTGAATAGATTATTAGTAAAATATATTTTCAATTTTTCGTTGAATGGAAAGGGAGAATAATATTAACATATGAAGAAAAGTAATCTGTGTTGAAGTGTTATATGAAACACATTTCGTATTATTAAATTAATTGATCAGAAAAAAATAGCATTTCCCAAAATAATTTTTAATGCATGCATTAAAAACCTTTTCTTCCCTTGCTTATCATTCTGTTATCCTATTTCCAATAGAGTTTTAATTCACTTTTTAATACTGTTTAGGAGAAAGTTTCTCATGAATAATACATCCTACATTTAAATTATCCTCTGTATTCTTAACTCATTTATTTATAGTTAAATATTCCGGTTTTCAAAGGCTTCGTTTTTCTTAACTTAATACATTCTTTTCATTACGTTTTCAAACACAGAATATTAATGAAAGTTTTTTTCGTTTACTCGATGAATTTTATAATATAAAATGACAAAGCGTGTGCACGGGAAGATCCAGTAATACTGAAGAGATGGTCGGCTCGGGAAAGTGAGGCAAGTGTAATATCCCAAATCTTCCCTTGTGCTAAAGAAAACAAAATATCTCCAAATCGTATCTCCACATTACGCAGTCCATACTTTGCCCATGCTGATGTTTCAATTGAGTACTTTTCGATCAGGAAGATTTTCTCTACGAGTGTTGAGATGCATTGCTCCGTGTGTTACATGCTATTTGCACTTAGTAGGTAAAAAGTTGTAACACATTTGTGCTAAGACATAAAATGAAAACGTGCGAAAACTAGGCAAAAATAGGAAATGAAGGAAAACATTTCAAGCAGGATTACAAAGAGGAGGAATGTATCTAAATAAATGTGTTTTGTCGTTCATTGGATGTTGATTTTCTGATGTTGATATTCTGAAACAATTATTACAACGCCTTATATGAATTTTTGATCTCTTTAAAAATAATATTAGGTGCTATTACTTGTTGACACCTAAATAAAACCTTTAAAAATATCCAAAATCCAAGGATGAATGTACATGTGCTTGTATAAGCACATATGCAACATTTCCTGTTAAATTAGAAACGTTAATTAGGACGCGTAGAATTTCTTGAGTGTGCAATTGTCTAGAAATTTGCTTTTCGCTCTTTAATCCAGCTCTTGATTTTCGTATATTTTTACCTTCCCGTATACGTACAGTATCTACGGAGTAATATACTATTGTATATGGAAAAATTATGTAATGCTGCAGAAAATCGATTTCGAGATTTCAACGGAAATACACGTTTTGGGGTCCCCAAATATCGGAAAAGTGTTTTCTCAAAACGTCCGTCTGTCCGTCTGTCCGTCTGTCCGTCTATCTGTCCATCGTCTGTCCGCCCGTCTGGTGTCTGTGAACAGTACTAGCGCCTAAATCATGCGTAGAATTTTTTGCAAATTTAAGAAACCCCTGTCCATCTGGATCGAGTCAAAACTTTTAGATTTTGAAAAACTTTCATCTAAATTCTTCAAAATTTGGGTGTACTTTACATGACGCCCTCCGGACATTTTCAAAATTTTCTCAAAAAAGGCTCCAAAATTATTCTTTCAAATTCTTGTAACAATAGAGTAGCATACACTTACAAACATGGCATAGGTCCGATATTCACAAAGTTTTCGAAAATTTGATAAGTATGAATTCTTCCTACAACTACAAAATTGAAGATAGAGATTTTTTTCTTGAAATATAATTTGTTCTCCATAGTCAGTTCTTTCATTAAGGTCATGTACATTTTTTGACATTTTAGTAGTTTTCGCGCCATTATGCGTGCAAAATGTGCAATTTTGAAAAAATACAAAAAAAAGATTTTCTCAAAAACGGCTCCAAATATTTTCTTTAAACTTTTGGTAGGGATAGTGCTAAATGTACTTTATAATAAGGCATTCATGTCATATTGCTCTATTTTTTTTATTTTTGCAAAAATAATAAATGTTTTTTATTTCTCTCTCATGTTCATATTTATACTAGCTGTAATTTGTTCATATTATTGTATTTATAAGTACATGTGCTTTAAATAATGTCATATAAAGTTTCTCAAAAAACTCAACAGTTTTTTGTGAAAAGTACCTCAAAAATCCCCTTTACAGAAACGCTCAAACACCATTTCCTCAAAAACAGCTCCCAATTTTTCCTTCCAACTCTTCGAATGGATAGTGCTAATTGCACTGTTTAATAAGACGTAAATTTCATTTCGATGTACTTTCTTTGTTTAAAAAAAAAGCATAAATGTATATGTATTGAAAGATCTCTCACGCCATTGATACGCACATTTCCAGCAATTTCTAAACACTTTTGTATATGTAAGTTTAAGTTCTTTAAACGACTTCTAATAAAGTTTTACGAAAGCTCAAAATTTTCTGTGAAAGAGAGTTTCAAATTTCGAATGTACAGTAGTACGAATGAACAGTAGCCAGTTTTTTTAAAAGGCTCCAAATGTGTCAAAAAAAATTGCCATTTAGGACGACGTTTTACTGTTTTTTTCATATTCATAAAATAATATTTCCGCTCTACAATTAGGAAACCGAAAAATTAAGAAAATGTTAACAAATGCACTTTGGGCGGCGCTAGATTGCAGCTGGCAAAATTATGTACAACTCCGAGTCCAAAACCGCGAACATAAGAAATAAAAGACTAATAAGGGAAAGTCTGTATCATTCTGTAGAACCACTAATTAGTTTTGAGTTCCTTTGTCACCTATGGTTCCCTTGTCACTATCTTAAATCAAAAATCCCGTTCGAAGTTCGTGCTTCTAAATTGGGGTTGGTTGGTTCAGTGTCCAGCTCCCCTATTCTCAGTCCGCTCATCATCTTCACAAATTAAAACTATTTTCTGATATTTGTATTCCCTTCAAGGGTACAAGAAAAACAATGGATTCCGATAAGAGCATTTTCGTAGGTTTTTAAAAATCTTGACGTACATTAGGTTCCAGTAAATTCGTTATATGAATCTCAATTGACAATTAGAATACCTCTTTCTGAATAGATTCCTTGCATTAATCGGGTAATTTTTAATTTGCTGTATTTTTTATTTATTTATATACCCCAATTTTGTTACAGTATTGGCAACTTAAACATTACAAAATGTTGGTAGTAGTCAAATACTCGACTAAACAATGGCTAATCCACATTCTTTGAGTGAACGTGTCAGGGACCAAATAAGTGCAATAAAATACTCGTAGCAATATTGTTACATATTTGCGATGATGTTACTGTATTACAAGACGAATATTAATACGATATTTCAAGTTTATTTTTAAGCATTTCTATTAAAAAGAGGTAAAAGATTGATTAAATAAAATTATACACTGGTTTTTAAGAAATCAATTTTGAAAATACAAAGCAAACCCAGATTAAGCACGGAGCGGGCGTTCCATGTATAGGCATAGAGCGGATCGTTCCCCAACCACTTATCCCGTTGCATTGAAACTATGAGTACACTGAAACTCAAGCCCGACATATACTCGGGCTTTGCTTAAAGCCCGAGCATAGCTCAGACGCAGGATTCCTCGTCTTTTCGCGCATGCGCCTCAGTATACATAGGTTCTGGGCACTGTGGAGATGTCTCCATTGATGTGGCTGTATTGTGCTGCCGTCTGTTGGACAATTTGACACTATTTTGCGAAATGCAAGCCGGTAATGTCACTTACTTTCTGTAGTAGTTTGCAGTGATTAGATGGAGTTCTATACTGTAGCGCGTGTGTTGTTTTGACTTTAGACCGTTGAGTATGTCACAACATTATGACTTTCTGGAAAATTATTTGGAACACTAGCTTCGGAAAATTTCAAGAAAAAGCTTTGGATGAAATATGTGAAAATTCTCATTCTGAAAAATTCATATTTTTGCTGCGCACATTCCTATACTCTGTATTTTTGTAATATATTCAAGTATGACAATAAAATACAAAAATTGGCGCTTTTACTTATTTTTATTCGTTTTGTAATTAAAAAATAAACGTTTAAAAGCAGTGAGTGTTTATACATTTTTTCACTAAAGTAATTACTTACATCACTACCTCCAAATATCTTGCCTTCCGAGACCCAATCGGTCATCAAGCGCCCGTGACTCAAAGTGTTAAAATGAGAAACCTACACATCGACACCTCGTTGACGAATCACTATCGAACATATTGCCAATATCGGAACAGCTTGTGGTAGTCCTGGAGAGTGGGCGGGAGGGAAAACGCCTCATCTCCGACCACGAGAAGGGTGTGCCCTAAGTCAGCGACAGACGAAGCCAGCGCTAGGCGACATTGTATTACCGTGCCGGAGAGGCGCCGCGCCCGAGGCAACGGTGCGAACTAGAGTGCTATGAGGCGTTCTATTCGTTCGCTCGATTGTTTTATTCCCGAGCGACGTTCTTTCGAGCGTCCTGCGCTCTCTCGCGGTGGGCAGGTCCGCAGGTCAGGGCAATGACCGAGACGGCTTTGCGTTGCCTATTGAGGAAGAATAGGTGCGATAGGGTGGCAATATACACGAGGGAGATTTCTAGTTAATATTCCATTATCAATTCTCCAGTAACTAAATATACGTGAACTGAATATATATTGGGATTTTATTAAATATTTTTTTATGTCTGACTTTGGTTAATCACCTTAATCGCTATCACCTTAACCGTTCACATGATTTTCTCAAAACTTTACATTATCTCATCCGAAATCTCAAAAGAACTGAAGTTTCTGCTCGTTTGGAACAGATATATCATTTCTGAGGGTTCGCTACATGAACTAATACATACTTTACTGTACATGTACTTTTCAGCCCTCAATAACATTTTCAAAATTTCTTAAAAATGACCCAAATTTTTATATTAAACTTTGTGATGAATAGTGTTGAAGACAGGTCGTAAGCGTCTAATTTTCTCTGAAATCATTGATTTTCCAAAACTTGCGAGTTTAAAATTTTTTCGGCATCTTCCTACAACTACGGTATTGAAGATACGGATATTTTTTCTTGAATGAAATCTGTTCTTTAAAGACAGATCTTGATGTAACGTCATGTAAATTTTTCGAAAATGTGAATAGTTTTTACGTGTAATGTAGGCAATTTTTAATTTTATTTAAACAACTTTTTCTCAAAAACGGCTTCTAATTTTTCCTTATTTCTTTCTTCTCATATATCAAAGAATGGTAAAAAAGTATGCTAATCCCATTCTCTGTATTTTCGAAAGCTGGGAAAAGTTAACATGTCAAAACTACATAATTGAAGCTATATATTTCTGCCTGATATAAAATCTGTTTCAAAAATTAGCTCTTTAAGAATGATCATATTAACGTTTTTGAAAAATGAATAGTTTTCACGTCATTTCTGTTTCAAATTAATACAAATTATAAATAAAACCTTTTTTAAAATCCGTTCCAAACTTTTCCTATCATTTTTTCCCTTCGATAAAACAAGGGACGCTTAAAAGAATGGCACATGTATCATTTTCGTTGAACGTGTGAATTTTCAAAATTTGCATGCTGGAAATAACGGGAGAGACGATTCAATTTTTTAGCATCGGATTAAGTGAGTAGGTCTGGGTGGCTGCATGGTTTAGCGGTAAAGTGCACTGTGAGTTAATTCGATGGACTGAGTTCGAGTCTCATCGCGTAAATAAATTCTGCCGGTTGAAACCACTTGTGCAGGTTCATGTAGTAGTATAATATTGCGGAGCCGTTGCAAATAATGCGAGAAATTATGTGCTGTAATAGCACCAGTAGTTTATCTTAAGCCCCTCCGCATTCATTCTCACTTTCGTTCCCGCACGTCTTCGCTACTTCGCTCTCCTTTGCTCTCCGCTGCGTGCATACTACTCCGCCCGCGGACTTCCAGTTTCGCCGGCGCCAAACCGGTCCGGCCCTTAAAGCTGTGGGGACTCGCCGAACCAGACGTAAAATGTTTTATAACCGGCCTAGGTGTCCATAAATAATCGTAAAGGGGACGCCAGAAGTAAAGAAGAAAATGACAGAGTCAATCAGCCGTGAGTACGCACAGGTCGAGCGAAGGCTCGACAACTCCGTGTCTTCGCTGCCTCTCCAGAAATTTGACATCCCATTGATTGACATCCCATAGACCCTGCCCGCTCAACAATAAAACACATCCAAACCCTACAAAATAAAGTCCTCCGTACAGTCTTAAATGCTCGCTGGTACATTTCAAATCCACAAATTCACAATGACCTAAAATTCCCTCCAGTAGCCCAGCACAATGTCCGAATCTCCGAAAGATTTTTCAACAAGCTTCATAACCTCCCTTTCCAACCGACATTCGCATAAGGAGAAACCACTCATCCTCATCTAAACAGCATCCCCTTCAGATTCCCCAAAGATAGATTCCGCCCTCCGTAACTCCAATACTTCACTCACATCATAAGCCCCGTTACCGCACTTATGTCACAAACCACAAGATCCTAAACACCTCACCCTAATTTTCTTTCCATTGAGTAGCCCTGTAGGGTCACCCTCATTTCTTTTATTGTGCAGTATTATGTGCATATATTATACGGAACAATTCTGTAAAGTGGCAATATACGCTGTATCAAAAAAGTATGTAATAAAAATAAAAATAAATGATGGACCCATTCTATTTATCATCCTTTGAAGCAGTGCCCTTTAATTTAAGTCTGAAAAGTATTCGAAGGCAATTTGAAACAGTTATCTTTCAATGGTTATGATGATTCTTATTGCGACCCTTCGCTCTATCTTGATTCAATGCCACTCAGACACCAACTTGGCTCTCGAGAGGTCAGCATTAGGGTAAGCCCTAGGGGATTCCTGATGACGTACGGTTGTTTACTACGTATTAATAGTGAGGCATTTCTTTGATGTTGGTAGCGAAACTTAATAACCTCACCACAATCCAAATAATAACTTGCGAAAAGTGATAATCTCTGGGAATATAATTGGATGCAGATTGAAACGCACGGACGAATATAGCACACTTTTAATTTCCAAAGTCACACTATAATCTTACTTAAAAACAAAAATACAACACAGATAAAACACACAGAGTACAATAATCAAGTAAACAGGCAGGGTTCAAAAAACATTGCAAAAAATAGCTAGTGTACGCAACAACAAATTTAAAGTATCTTAAATTTTTCAAGCACAAATCTTGTGCTAACTGTACGAATTTGCTCCCAATAGGATCCTTCCTAGCTAAAGTTTCAGTATTAAAAAATCAGTCACAAAATGGTTAATACTTTTACATTAGAAAAGGATTAATACTTCTGATCTTGTAACTTGTTGTTGCTCAATTTTCTAAGCAAACTATGTCTTTGTTTTTGAAACTACGAATTTGTAATGGGTGAATGGTGCATGCGGTGGGCGTTTTCTTTTTTACGAATTATCACGTGCTCCTGCGACAAAACCGCTTCTGCTAATCTTTTGTTTTCTCTTCAGCGTCTAAAGTTCAATTTTTCTCCTCTCCATGGTTAACATTTTCCATGATACAAAGCAGGAGTTGCACTCTTTTGAGTGGAGTAACGATCACGTGGTGGCTGCACGAACCGGTTACTTGTCAGCTCAGACCCTGTTACGTTTTCTTATAATTTGTACATTTTCCCAAAGAAATCATGTGATTATTCATAAGAAGCAGGACAACCGTAAGGTCAAATCAAAATAATATGTAATAAGTAAAGAAGTAATAAGGCTGCAAAGAAGATAATTCATCATTACAACGGCCATTCAACACTTGCCAATTTTACGTGCCGAAAATCTCCAGAAAAAATCCTTCTTCATATTTTAAACTAATCTCTTCATTAAGTAGAATTTATGGTAGAATATATACCTAACTTGGTGTCTCTTGGGGGTGTTATAATAAGCAGATGAAATCCAATTTATCGGTTGCAATCTACGTGGAATTCCCCGACGCCACGACCTGCATACTAGCCTCGTATGCACGTCAACTTCAGACTTCAGTAGCAATAAGTAGAATGAACACCACACATTTCTTTCTGCCAAGCGCCACTCGATCTACGATTCGTCGTTGCCGTTCGACGAATCAATTTTTGTGTCTCATTAGTTAACGTGCCGAATTCATTCATAATACTATGTTAGTCAGTCCCCTTTCCCAAATGTCTGGAGGGAACCATCTCATCACGAATTTGAGTGAGCAGTTACAATGTTGAACACAATCCAGAACATCTCGTGACCTGACGGTCATTAGACAAATATCCTTCGAACGTTCTTTTGAATTCCAGTCTAAGGACAATTTTGCATGTGATTATGCAGGACACTTCCTTAGTGTTCTCTCGTCAATATCCGTCAAGTAGTGAGTAACATTTATAATATTGAAAAGTAAAAACAGTGATTTTAGCGAGAATCCTTCCGTACGAATGCAGGCATACTACCGACAATCAATTAAAACACAGAAGCTACATACTCACAATGGTATACGTTTCAGTCACTGATGGATAACACTAAGTATAAACGCAATTGTTTCAACAGAATACATGTTAAAGCTAAAAGGAGAAAACCAAGCAGACGACTGATACGCCTTGGAAGTACGAAAGTGGGGATGTTTCCTTACAGTTACCAGATATTTCCTTAATATTATCAGAGATGCGACAATTAAGTGAATACATCGATTCCGCCTTGCATTATGCTTCCCAAATAATTACAGATTTCTCGGAAAATGAGTCATTAAAACTTTCAAATATACACCAACGCAAAGTCACCGAAATTAAAGATTCTGATCTAACTTTCCGATAACTCGCGATACAGTACCGTACGTTCTGCTACCCCCTCTCTAATACACGTCATGTACTTTGTTAGTAGTTTTACAGATCCACCACATGTTTAGAAGAAAACGCTAGTACTTACTTTGTGTGAAAGTGTATTTAATATGGTCTTTGTACTTTTCTATTTACTGAACGAATTGACACATATTCGTAATGCTATAATTTACAATTAAAACTAGAGAACTATAATCCACTATGAAAAGAAATGCATTTCGACGTTACCAGCCTCATTTCAAACAGACAGGTATAAAGGTAACAAACCGTGAAGAGGTTCCAAAAATGATAAGGGTAATCACTGACAAAATCTGATTCGGTAACGAGACGAATGTTGAACTGATGATAAACCTTGTGGGGATTGAGGAGAGTAAAGGATGTTCAAAAAAGGAGAAACCCTGTCACAAACCAGATAGGTTCGCTACATATTCCACATCGTTTGACACGGGAGCTATCGCGATTATCCCTGAAGTGCTGGGTGAGCAATGTAATCACTGTGCCACGGCTATCTATAACTGACATGAGTAGTAACAAATTAACCAGATTCGGTATCTGCTCTCGTTGCGGGACGTGTCATGAGTAATCGGTGACTGGAAGATCGCGCGTTCGATCCTAGGTGGGAGTGATTGCTTCAATGCGTTGAACGTTAGCGCGTTTCTCTCATCGACCGGGATAGATATCGTAACTCGACTGCTCTATCTGGTGCTCTCTCTCTCTCTCTCTCTCTCTCTCTCTCTGTTTTTCCAGGTGAATTACAGAGAAGTCACGTACGCAATGGATCACGGGTCGCACGTTATCGTGTCATCCTTCCTGCTCTCCCAGCCACCTCCCAACTTAGATCCCGAGGTCCCATGAGTGTTTTTGAAAAATGTCCATAGTAATAATTGAAAGCTATAGGAAACCACTAACATTTAAAAAAGCTGTGATGAAAATTTTAAACCACTTGTCCCCTATGCACGACACTAGTCACCTATTCCTTTCTTCAGAGGCAAAGTGAACCTCACCATGACTCAGGCCTGTGCATCAGCCCAATACGAGGGCAGGATGCTTTACTACGTAAGTACTTGCTGATGCTTGATGTTGAAACACTCGTGCGAGAAACGGTATGCGTAGTACCACTTTAGTTTTCACGGTGCAGAGAAGGAAAAGGAAGAGGAAGCGGAAGTGGGAGAAGGCGGGGGCGGCGATGAAGGAGGTGATCGCGAAGGCGGCTACGATTGTTAGCTTTGTAGATGTTTCCATGCACGTCACTGCTACGGTAATTAGTCCTGTCAGTACTGTGAACGTTTTATCCCGCCAGTTGGCGGTGGTCATCTCCCAATGAATTGTCGCCGACCTACACGCCGGCTTGCGGGAGATTTCCCCTACCAAGTATCTCCCCACGGTGAGCACCGTTCTAGTTGGGAGCAATCGACTGGTCTCCCCCCAGACGCGATAGTGTAGTGCATGTAATGTGTTAAGGAAGGATAGGGCAAGGAAGAGAAAGGAAAGATCGCGCGTGGTCCTTATATGAGAGAACTGCTGCAGCATTGCCCTAATATTGACCGGATAAATCACGGAAAACTACCGATCAGAGAAACTGGCCTCTAGAATTCTCCTCCAGACTGTGGCTGGATTCGACCTAGCTATGTATCTATAGTGTCGATCCACTATTTTTGTGACTGGAAGCCGGTCACCATCCGTGCAGAATCAGCAGCAATACTTGCTCCGTGCGAGTCTCAGCCGGGGCGGCTTCGAGGAAGTTGGCCGCTGGGTGCGGAGCGAGGAGATTATTGGCAGTGGGGCGGAGCGGATTATGAAGGAAGGGCCTGTGGCCGCACGGGCGGCGCGCGCGCTAACGCCAACTGGGAGGCGCGGGGGCGCCGGCAATAACGATGAGTTGGGAGTGGTGGGAACGGGCGGTTGCGGTGGGTGGCCGCGGGTCGAAGGGCGCTCAGATGACGGTCAGATCAATAGGAAGTGAAAGATGGGAGGGGAGGCGGGTCGAGAGGTGGGCAAAATGTTGAATAGCATTAGTTATTGATTCCGGACGCGTTAACTTCTTGGGTCGTTAGCAACCATCGTATTTTTAGGCGTCTGCCTGTTTTACTCTCTGGAAAGAAACATTAAATTCATTATACACACCTTCCATGATTTCACATTACAAGAACAACATTTATTTAGCCTAAAATAAAACGACTATTTCACCATTCGGGGATAAAAATGCCTATTCGACCGTTAATTGTCTGATTTTTTGATTTTAAAATATTACATTGACCATTTACAAGCGTCTTTCGTAGTCAAATCATCTTAAGGTGACAGATCCTCTTCTCAGAACCTCATCGCAACAATTTCAACGCTTTCTATTTCTATTCATTGTCTCAAATTACAATCAAGAGCAATCTTCTTGGAAAGCTACCGGTCAGAAAAGCCAGCCCCTAGAATTCTACTCGAGACACTGATTGAGTTCGACCCAGCTATCTACATTGATGTTGATTAATTAATCTTTCCGGGCATGTCAGCTGCTGTGGGAATTCGATGTTGTCAATGCTGCATCCGGGTTGGTTCTCCCTCCAGCATGGTGTGTTCCGGTGCCGACCTACCCATCGGCTTGCGATTTTTCAACCTCTAGGTATCTCCCCCAGAAAAGCCCCCCCAACAGAGATCCGACAAGCGATGTCCCGAAATGTGTGGTAGTAGAATGCATGTAAGTGCGCGCGCGCGTGTGTAAAGGGACAAGAATTGGGTAGGAAAGATTACGCGCGCTTCCCGTCCCATTTGTTAGAACACTGCTCAAGCATTCGCCTTGTATTGATGGGAAGGAAGCAGGAAAACTACCAATCAAAACAGCCGGCCACTTGAATTCTCCTCCAGCCAGCGGCTGAATCCGAACTATCTTCGTACTAGAATCGAAAATCCGCTGCCGTCAGGTCTGCAACCCTAGGACCTCCCACTCAGCGATGCTGAAGGCGCAACAGCACCACCACGGACATCTCGCACTCGGTACAAGAAGTTGAGGAAGCAGGTGAGCGAGCCGCGGAACGGGGAGGCGGATGGAGCGGGCGCGCGAGCCAGTGGGCGGACCGGTGGGTGGGAGGAAGGACGAATGAGTTTGCGAGGATGCGAGGCGGTCGCGTGGTCGGGGGGTGGGGAGAAAGCGGATGATGGGTGGTCGGGCGAGCGAGCGGGTGGATGAGCGGGCGTGCGAGAGGACGGGCGAACTGGCGGGCGGGCGAGTGGACGGGCGGCCGAGTGGGCGAGCGGGCGAGCGGGCGAGCGGGCAGGTGGGCAAGGAGGCGGGCGGGTGGGAGGTTGAGGAGGCAGGCGGCGGACGGCGGGCAGACGAGGAGGCGGGTGAGCGGGCGTGCGGGCGGGTGGGCTAACGGGCGGCGAACTGGCGGGCGAACGGGTGGGCGAGCGAGCGGGCGAGCGGGCGGGCGAGTGGACAGGCGGGCGAGCGGGTGGGCAAGGAGGCGGGCGGCGGGCGGCGGGCAGGCGAGGAGGCGGGCGGGTGGGCGGGCGACGGGGGGGCGGGCGAACGGAAGAAGGGATGGGCGGGCGGGCGGGCTGGCAGGTGGGCGAAGGAGTGCGCGGGCGCTGCTAGCCCCGGGTGCAGCCGCGAGTTTTACGATTTCGCGTCGTTTATTTTCTGTTGTTTTCTGCGGGCGAGCGAGCGCGGCCGAACGCCCATCGAAGAGGCCATCAATAGATATGCAGCCGGCAGACGCCCCGCCGCCCGCCCACGTCGAGGGGCTTAGCGGCGGGTGGGCAGCTGAATTCTAACCGCGCATGTTCGCCAGCCTCTACTTGCTCTCAGAGTCGAATGTACAGAAATGCCTACTCGGAATAAAATTTCTTGAAACAGCTACAGAGGAAATTCAATAAATGAAATGTTAGTATAAATCATAAACGTTCTTATTACAATATAAATAATTGATCATTTCCATGATCATTTTTGTCCCCAAAACAGCTCAGGTATATTTCACATTAAATACAGACTAACATACGTGGAAAACACTATAGTTAATCAGTGATGAGTATTTTGTTTAGAACATGAATATAATATAAAGATAGAAAATTTGGCTACTTAGTGTTTGTCTTCCATTCAGTAATAAGATATATACTGAGAAGGAAGCATTGGATTAAAATGTTTGTCTACAAAGAGGCATTTCTTGCAGCAATCAAGAAATTAATAGAAGGTATGTGAAAAGTTTAGTCAAAGTGAAGAATATAAAACGAAAGGAAAAATTCAGAAAAAAGTACATCTTAAATGATTTGTGTTGAGATTGTGCTTTATTTTTAATTTTCCGGTGCTTCACTTTGGTGGTAAAGAAAACTGAAATTTCTTTTAACTCTGCACTTGCACAGAGTGATATTTATACCAGAAACATCAGAAGTTATCTTATTTTTGGTTACTGAATTGTATATTATCCTACTTTATTATATTGAAACTCCACAAAAATTGTCTTCAACTCTCTTCTGTTGTAACCTATCATATGCGTTTATTTTCTGATCTTTGTAACACATGCTGCGGGGTAGTGCAGATTATTCTGATAGCGTAAAAAAAAACACCTCAGAAAGCATCTGATTGAACTCCATGTCAATAAATTATCGCTTAATGAGGGCACAATTAAAACAAGAGAAAACACTTAAAAAGTGGAAGCATTAGCCTCGAGTTCGTATAAATTGATAGGGGAATATGAATTATTAAGAAAAATGTCTGAACTGTGTAGGTGCTAGCGTTGATCACAGACGGACAATCGTTTTGCCGCGAATCGATTTTTCGGCATGCAGAACTCATAAAACGTGTATTCTGACTTCACAACGTGTTAGAGGAAGTAATTTCCTACCTATAGAAAGAAGCTTTTCAACCAGTTCAATGGCAGGGTCACAGTAAATTTTTTTTTCAATAATCACTGATTTCGTCGGCAGCATTATAATACTTTCTCTTCATTACGTAAGTACATAGTCAGATGAGAAATTAAATTAGAGTTACACCATTTTGCTTTAAATATCTCTCTTATTCACCTTGGAGAATCAAGTTCATCGGAAAACCATACTTTTCATTTGTAAATAAAACATAATTATTAATAAATGTTTGTCAGTGCAAATTCGAAATTACGCTTAGTAACGTTGTTTCTTCTGCTCTGTCCCTTACGCTCGCTTCATTTTTCACTTCTCTGGATTCTGCATTGCCAATAAAACTGATCCTGATACCAAATCACACTTTGTTGCTTGATTTTCAACGCTTGGAAAAAATGTTCTGCAGTGCCGCCAGAGAGATTATTTGCCCAATGTATTGCTGTTGTTGCCAAACTGTTTTCTTTCGCTTCCTTCATTACATCCGATCCGTCATCTTTCTTGAAACCTGACTTTTTAAAGCATTAAAAAATAGTATCTTCCTTGGATTTGCTTTGTTGCATGTCCTCTCAAATTTACAGCACAGAGAGAGCGAAAGAGATAAACAAGGAAAAAACCAAAAATACGAGTATCAATGATTGATTTTCGCATTAGGGACTTACATTTCGACGAAACACATAAGATATTTGTGCCCGTTTCCACTCTGAGCCCATTTCGCAATTCACAATGTTATACTGTTCAATTTGGATTAAGATATCTAGGGCTCTTCACATTGGACACTTTTCTGTATTAAACATTTTTTATGTAGTTATAAGGTAGGCTGTGTTTGTATATTTACAATTACTGTTCCAAAAACGAAATCGCACATGGGTAGGATAAAACGGCTGCATGGAAACGAATTGGTATTGACTGACTCCGAATATACGAAGAGTTTTATTCTATTAGTTCAGTTTTCTTTTTTTTAAATAAATAAACATGTACCTCTAGTATATATATATATATATATATATATATATATATATATATATAAGTAGAAATGTATCTATTTAAGATATATTTTATTATAGATAAAAAGATAACGCATTATATTCCTTTACAAAAATAACTATAATTTTAAGATTTTAAGAATAAAAATATTTAATATATTTTCATATTTTTAGAAATTGAAAAATAGATTTCTCTGAAGCTTTTTTAGAGTTGATGAAGAAAGAGAACAGAGAAAACAAAATATGAACCCTTTTTTACAGTGATAAGTCAATTATCAATAAACCTATAATGTATAAAGAAAGAAGAGAACAATTATTAATTTTTTGTTCTAAGCCGTCACACAAAATCAACAGAGTAACCAAACAAAATAAATATTTACAAGCCTACGCTGAGTTGATGTATTTTTCAAATTCAATTTCCGTGCCTAACACCAAACTCGCGTAAATTGCGATATCGAATTGTGCGTCGCAAAAACTTCCAATTTGTACCGCCAGATATCATCCCAATTGCACTATATTTTATTCTGTTCTGGGTTTTGATATTTTTTATTGCTTATGGGGACGTCCCATACAAAAAAGTAATTTTGTGTCAGCATATCCTTCAACCATTAGTAATAATATACAAAAAAATAATTTTTATCTTGCTCAAATTTATCAATACAATGATGAGGACGAAGTAAATTATTAAAATTTGAAGACACTTTGATATATTTATGTATTTTGAGATATTTCAATTATTACTATATATGTCTTAAAAAATCCGTAAGATTTTAATGTGATTACATGTTGAAACCCATCACAGATACGAGTTTGCCAATATATTCCTGGTATCGTGTTTCTCTGAAACAATGCAATATTGAGCTTCCAGGACATCCGGACCTGCTTCGTGAATTGTCCAGCTTACCCTTGCTTCACGGAAATCGCGTACTCCGAATCAAGGGGGAGTGGATGTTGGCGAGGGAGAAATGATTGCATCCACGTGTTTGCTCATGTTTCACGGAGCCCACGTGTGAATTCATAGCAATCTGGTAAAGATTTATGTCATTGCATTCTAGTCATGCATCCTGTACCCCTATAAGAAAAATAAACTTCTATGTCAGGGATACAGAACCTTTTTTTGTAAAACCGTCCGCTGAAGGTTAATGGAAAAGCTTCCTTGGAATATGATGTGATCAATATGTGGTAACTATTTCAAAAAATTGAATTCATTTACAAAAAATTTTACTTTTGGAGGGGGTATTATTCTTCTATTCCCCCTCCCAAGCCGTCACTAGCAATGCGATGACTTCACGTCCGAGCCAGCACCTCGTAAACTACATTATTACGTAGAACGTATTTTTATTTCCTGTAAATATCATATTGTGTGATGCCGTTTAGTGACAAATTCTACCACTTTTGTAGATGCAGAACATTCGTTTACGTCATACAAATCCATTTTAAGGCCTGATCAGCGACGTTTTCTGTTTGAAAATTTCAAAGTGTTTGTATGGAATAATTTTCAAATATGCGAGTAATGTTTTCAAGGAATGTAACTTACATTTAATTTTCACAGATTTATATTGCAAATGCAACTGTTAAATCTTGTTTTAGAGCGTCGGGAAGGTTGCGGATTACTGCTAGGTTGGTGAGATCGGTCGTGTATGGGTAATGTGGGTGATGAGAAAGCTCTAAGAATGTGATTTTTTATTCCAGGTGTAGAAAAAACATTGCTAATTGGAAACACTTTTGCACAATCGTGTAGCATTATAATATTGTATAGCCGAATCAAATAATACTAGAATGTATGTGCTGATGCAGAACTATTAGATTATACAGTTCCTCAGTTCCCTACTGAATACCTAAAAGTGAACTATATCCAGCTCATTAATTAAAACGTTAAAACATTGTTGTTTTCGTCTTAATTATTTGTGTTTTTTCACTATAACATATCTTTTAAGATCTTTTTTGGGGGCTCTATTTCTGTGAAAATCTGTAATAAAGGTAATAGAATTACACTGCTTTCCCAAGTGAGTTTCTTTTATAAGATGTATGTGAATTGCTCTTTTATTTTATCGGTGGTAGATTATAGTTATACGTTTGTACAGATATGAACTTTACATGTCAATGGCGAAGCCGTGCGAAAGTCCTTTAGATGAGGGATTTGGAAGGTCTATGGAATAGTGAACTCCGTTGAGGAGACACTGCGCCGCTTCGTAGCGGTCTATATGCGGGACGAAGCGGGATGTGGGTGCTTTGTACTCGCATAGAAAGTTGGTTGGATGCAGTACACCGACACTAGAGTTTGTGGTTGCTGAATGTGGCTCGAGCCAACAGTTTCAACGACATGAAAGGCGAACTCTGTGTAACAGTAATGTGTAAACTCAAGTCCTTCGGTTCCCTTGAATACATTGTCCATCACTATTACTTGTACACTATATACACTAATTACATAATACTACACAGGTTCTCTCAGTTTGTTAAAATCTATTATTACATCATTCAGTTATCCCACAAAAGTCGCCTCTATATTTTAACGAAGTCTTCGGCATAATAAGCAGCGTGTATTACTACATCGAAATAATACCATTTTCGGGCATAGTAATGCATCAGTTACCATGTTAGTACGTACTGTAATGTCTCACAACATGCTCCGCACCAGAGCGCCGTTGGCAGGGACGGCTGTGAGGCAGGGAAGAGGTAGCACTCACGGCCGCTCACCGTAGGCCACGATCCACCGTCACGTACTTTGTTTTGTGTAAACTTCATGGGAATGAAAGTGTATTTTTTCTGTTTTGTAGCAATTGAGGGTTGATTTAAAATTGTTTGTCCAACATTGTGTTTTTACTTGATATTCTCACAGAAAACTTGTTAGTAAGGAGTGTTTATTGAGTTTTAATTAATCACCTTACATCATAAGGAGGGAGTGTATTGCAATCGTGCGCTGGAAAACGGTGACGTTTTGACAGAAAATCTCTTATTGCTGGGCCCTGGTAACAACAA
Organism: Gryllus longicercus; assembly: GCA_038098605.1. NCBI lineage: Eukaryota > Metazoa > Arthropoda > Insecta > Orthoptera > Gryllidae > Gryllus > Gryllus longicercus. Next base: position 2,086,290 of record JAZDUA010000190.1, read on the forward strand.
AGTGGAAAACTCGCTTCTATATGTCATAAACTACTTACTCTAACACGGTATGTAGTGAGAATCTACGTTTTGTGAGTCCTTGATGAAGAAAAATTGATGGCAAAACGTCTGTTTGTCTGGCGGAACTCGCAGCTTTGCGAGTTTGAAACCGGTATTTTCATTTATGGGGTATGTCACATGGAGCTCAAACATTTTCAAAAGTTGCTCAAAATGGCTTCAAATGTTTGGTTAAATTGTTTCCTCGGATGAAGAAAACTTTTAAACGCTTTAAAATTGGCCAAGACCGCATCTTCGTGGAATTCTCCGAATTGTCTGAAAGTTTCAAATAATGCTAGAAAGTATGTCCGGTTTAGTACCATTAGTTTGATAATTTCGGTATGGAAAGATGATGTAATGTGTTTCCTAAACACTACACTATGTTATTTCAGTATTTTTGATGACTGTGTTTTTCAATAATATATTGTTGTCTTGTACGGGACTATTTTATTTGTTGTTCTAGAGAGTATGAAACTTTGTGTACAACCATTTGATTGGATCTTTTATTCCGCAGCATTTTTTCTATTGAAGACAACTAGTTTATTATAATTTTACAACTTTTTATTAAGATGATATAGTTTTTCTGTTAACAGCAGCGTATGAATGTAAATATTGCATTGGAACTTTCAAATGCAAGGTAGAACTATTAATAACTAGTTATCACCCACAGAACAAAGGTAACATATTTGGTATACATCTGTATTTTTAATGTGGTGCCTGCAAAGTCATTTAAAAATCATATTACAGTTGATTAATTCACATTTATTTTTATAAAATAATGTCAACGGTCTATTGTTAGGAGAACTCGCTGTAGTTGATCAATTTTATTTTTGTCAATATGGCTTATTGCTGTGAATGATATTCTCTGAAGATCTGTTGCTTCTTTCTTGAACTCGGAGTAAACATCATGGCAGAATGGCGGAGAGAGAAAGAGGGAGAGAAAAAGTGAGATAAATATTTCTAACATTACACATAACCACAACGAACACAAAAAATGACGCAGAAAAATCTGCTCTAAAGGGACGTACGCCAGAGATTCACAACGGGTGTCCTCCCCTGCACTTTTATGAATAAATGTTTTGTCACGTTGCCAGATGTCAGCCGCGTGAAGAACTGCATTATGACCGATGTTAGGAACCAAAATAGACACATCCTTTTACACGATGTGCAATATTTTTTGAAGTAATCCACGGTACACAATGGCCGATAACTGTCTGTCGCCAAGAAGTGCCACTTTCACGCACTTAATTTATATCATTTGTGGCCATCTTTTCTGATGAAAGAAAAAGTCTTTTTAACACAATGTGCGCAAAATGAGTGTTTTTATGCTCATTTTCGTGAGCAAAACTGCTAATGTTTACTATCTAATAGTGTTCGAAAAATTATGAATCATTCGCGAAATATCGAAAGGCGTTTCCGAAACGTTTTTAGCGCATTGTGTGTATGGTTGTTACAATTTCACAAACTTTCTCGCATTATTTCCAACTGCTCCGCTAATTTATACTACTACATAACACTTCATAAGTGTTTTCAAGTTTCAATTTTTTCCCCGTACGGATACTTAAGTTCTCCAAGTAGCTGTGAGCCTTACCTCTCCGCTATCGAAACGTTGCTAGTTTCGAACTCAGACCACGCATAAAAATGTATGTCTCAACCCAATATTTACAACAGGCAGTTTTATAAAATTAGGAGGGGTCAACGAAAAAAAGGTCTTCAACATTCTTGAAGATTGGATTTATTTTAGATTAGATTAGATTTATTTGGTAAAAAAACAGTAAAAACTGTATGTCTCGTATGGGGGAGAAGATTAACTGCGCACATTTTCTTGAGTTCCAGAATCTCTTCCCGTCATTTTAACTATAAATAGTGGAAAGATGAGTAAAAGTTTAAAATAAATAAATAAAAATAAATTTTAAAAATCGCAAGATTAGCAGTATTTAAAAAATGTACATTTTCGTTTCTAAGTTATAGAAAACTTATTTGCATTGGTAAACGAATTGCAAGTATAATTTTTCTGTATTGCTAACAAAATAGTAACTCGCCATTACTTCTACTCTTACCATTACAAGCAAAAGGAGAGTTCAACAGAACATGTGCATAGTGAAGCTACATTTACGTCCAGAAACAAAACAAGAGGCCATCTCAGTACTTGCTCAATGGATCAGGGAAAGTCGAGATGGGGTCATTGACCCGGAAGCTGAAGTACATTATTTGTTACAAACATATTAAGTCTTTTTAAACATTGATACAATTCAAATGTAAAATAATTTATTACATATAACTGTTTTATTAAAATAAACATTATTTTTTTTTGATAGCCGAGTGTGTGAGTTCAGCCGCAACTCTAGAAAAGTGTTGGTTGAAGAGATTTGCCACTTTTTCCGTATTACTGGCTTCTCTTTCATTATGCTTTAAATTATTCTAAGCGTTCTTCATTTAATACATGGAAAAAATGTAAACAAAAAATTAAGAACAGTTTTCGAAAGAAATATAATTTTTATAATGTGCTTTAATTTCAACCAGAAAGTTCGTGAAAACTACTCGTTTGTTTAAAAACTTGTATTCGACCTTTTTTAAAGAGCTGATTTTTAGAATTGGCTTTATTTAAGACAAAAATCTTTATCTTATATTTTATAGTTTTGAAATGTTCACTTTTAAAATTTTCGAAAATACGCAGAGTACGCCGAAAACGAGACTAACACCATAATTTTTACCGACCTTTAGTACATGCGAGAAGAAAATCGCCAAAATTGAAAAAACGATTTTTGTCGAAGACCGTTCTAAAAAATCAGCACTTTAAAAACGGTTGTGTACAATTTTTCGAAAAAAAAATAGTTTTGAGACAATTACATTTTTAAGCGTCGGCCCGTGTTCGAAACTCACGGCGTTTCCATAGCACACGTTTGTACGTTTGTCGCCGAGGTAACTCTCACGAATAGGAAAAGGGAAGCTTAAAATAATGGCGCGAGTCTAATTTTCGTTGGTTTCTGAATTTCCAAAAATTTAGAAATAATGCGAGAAATATGTGTTGTTATAGCACCACTAGTTAATATTGTTCTTTTATAATATGTTAAATTTTTCATGCGACTGCGGCCTAAAATATCTTTTTACTTGACGAACGATATTCTGTAGAGAAGAAGAGAGAGAGAGAGAGAGAGAGAGAGAGAGAGAGAGAGAGAGAGAGAAGGGGGAATAGTGAGGGAGGATGTGTGAGAGGGCAAGAGAGATGAGAGTCGTTTCGGAATTGTCTTTGCCGTAAAGCATCACACTTGCTCCCTGCGGTTGTGTAGTTCCTAATCGCTGGATTTTTCAAATCCTGCGTGATCTGTTATGGAAGGCCAAGCTGTCTCTTTGGAAGTGCAGGCTCTTTCAGCGAAGACTTCGCCGCGGATTGACTCAGCTCTTTAAAGAGCAGGGCATTTGCAACGCGTAATAAAATATTTCTCCGAAGTAACTAGAATATAATCCAGAGAATGGGAGAATTAATGCTGATAAAATCTGCATACCGTTGGTAACTGAGAATTTTCTTTGTTAGTAATGATGATGTTAATAATAACAAAATGATAATAATAAAGTAATCAGTGGTTGTAAATAGAAATGGATAATTCAAAAATTGAAATCAATGACATCTAACTCCAATCTCACCCTTCACGACGGGAGACCTGGTAAGTTGGGCTGAATATCCACTCTGAGGTTATGGTTACCTTTTCGAAGAGTAGGCCGTCCACGAAGTGATGGAAGATACATTAAATGACTCGTATGCAAGAATGACAATTACTGGACTCATGTTCCAAACGTGGATTGAAACATTTATTAAGAATTACTTAAAATGCCTCTAGTGATATAGGAATGCAGCTTGACACTGACAAATGTAAGATCCAAAGCATAAGAAGGGAAAGCTCACAAGTGATAGTAAAGATAAAACATTATTTAAAGAGACTATATCTGCTGTAAACGCAAATGACTTTTACAAATATCTTGGAATGCAGCAAGACTTGCAATAGCTTAGGGCAGATAAAAAATAACTAAAGGTGGAATTTGATCGTCGGCTGCAACAGTTCTGAAGATCAATCTCAAGACAAAATATTGAATAGCCGTTACCAGTACTATGGTACTCTACCTAGTAACAGTATTCACCAGTAATTTGCCTCCGTTATACCAGTACACATGCACTCTGTGGGTATTTGTCAAGTGGGCCAACACCGATACGGAACCTGCAGGAATATTCTTGAGTGAAAAGTACTTGCTTTTGACATCACCTCCCCAAGAGCTATACTCAGGGATCACACTACCGAGGAGGAAAGGGGAGCGGGGAGTTTTCAACCTACCAAATCTACACACCAAGCTAATTAATGCTGCGGTGAAGCTACGGCTAGGGGCAAAGCGACTAAGCACCTACCTCCACCCATCTTCTCTAAACTTTCTCGGACACCCGGCAGCCACCAGCGTCAACTCACCTGGACATATCCCCCTTTCCCTCCCTTTCTCTGAACCGTTATCGAAGGCACTGCAAACCCAACGGTCACCCCCGCGCAGCGAACATGGACCGGCCCACCCCTATATTTACTTTGATTTATTTAACGTGGCGCCTCAAGGTCACAAGCTGGAAGCAGAAGGGGACAGAGTCATCCAATCAGTAGCTCCAGTATCAAAAGTTTAAATTGTAGTATGTCTGTGTCCCCCTCTTCGTCCTGCTCTTTTCCTTGAGGCGCCACGTATAATAAATCGGAGTGTAAACGAGAGTCGAGACCACTCGTTTTCAGGTTACAGAGAGTTCGCCTGTCGTAGGCTTCGGCTGGTCCGCGACTCTCTCGCGGCATGGGGCGCGTTCGCCCGTACTACCCGTGGTTGTTGAAAGGTTAGATCCACGCGGAAACGCTTGGCATAGACCCGAACGACCGTCACATCAGCCTGACGCTAACGTCGCCACTTGACAGAAACATCCGACGGTCTGTTGCCCGTGGGTTCGATCGCTGTCGAGATGCTCTTAGGCGCGAGTACAAACGACGCCCGGCCGCCCGCCCCCGCCCGCCAGCCCACCTTCCCGCCCGCCCGCCGCTCGTCTACCCGACACCGCCGCCGCTATCTTCTCCGCTGCCCCTATCCTGAAACCGATGGACTGATCGACGAGTTGGGCGACCGCTGTAAGGCCAAGTAATGTGAAAGAATAATAAACAACTTTTTATAATGAACCTGTGTTACTTGTGACCCCTCTCGCCTATGTGGCTGGCAGGGCACCGCTTCGAATGTCTCTCCCAGTTACGACATATTGCTGTCAGGTGCGGGGGAGTTCGAACTGTAATTGGCGTTTTAAACCATTATGGCCGCAAGTCTGAAGAAATTGAATTGAAAGTAGATTACGAAGAAATTCACCGTAATAGCAAGTTGCTTCTCAAGTTGCGCCGTTGAAGACACAAGATTGCTTAAAAATAACACGGTTGCGTGTGAACCGTTCGAAGAAGTTACAAAATAGTTATAATTACCTTCCCGGTAAGGCAAACATAGCGTCGAATCCGTGGCTTCACACCCCGAAGTTCTCTCCACCCTTCGGGAGAATGCAAGAGAGTCAGGCAAGGGCAGCTTTGGGACTGAAATTATGTTCCAGCTGAGATATACCGTACCCTGGGTCCCAGCAAAATACCCTTCTCTGCTATAATTGCAAAAAAAGGTCATATAGCACGATAATGTAAGAAGAAATTTTAAAGATAGTTTATTTAAGGTAATTCAACTCATATAAGCAGAGTGTGTGCATTAACATAGTGTAGAAGATGTAACCAGAGAAGTCATATCCCTTTGAACTTCCCGTACGCCTCCGCACATCCTATTCCGGGAAACGTGCAGATCCCAACCGCACGGTCGGAAATAATTAGATTAGGCTATTACGCTGGAAGCAGTCTTCATTAATCTTGATTCCGACTTCATGGTGTAGGAAATGCGACTGAAGGTGACATGAAAGATATTAACTTAAAGAGCAGTGCCTACATGTCAAGACTTCTCACAGTCGAAGGTAACATAGAGAAGTTCATAGAAATTTCAAATGAAATTAACGAGAAAGCAACATTTTTTGAAACAAGAGACGGGTTTTCGATAGTTGGTGACTTCTTGGGATCTATTGAAAACACGCTGGATAGACGGAATCTTGTACCATCAGATGCGTCACATACGTGCATGAAAATGTGCAGTTTCTCCTGCTGCCGAGGGTCCAGACAATAGTATTTATTCGAACGGGAGTGAAAGTCGTGTGAAACAGGTTTGGAAGAACACCATTGGAGGAAAACTGTTCTTTAATGGAATATTTGATTACGGAACAAACCAGGCATTTTCTTGTTCTTTTAAGTGTGAAGTGAAAGTGTGAATTGTGATGTGTGATGGGCTCTTGAAAGCAATCTGGATACCAATATTTTGTACCGTCAGACGAGTCATCTAAGAGATAATTGATTAATAGAGGTTTCGTAGGCTGATGAGGGTCTGGAGAAAGATATTCGCTCGAACAGGAGAGAGTTTTTCCGTACGTTAAAAATAGATTCACAAGACTGTTGAACACAATCGCAGGAAAACGTAAAAAGAGAATATTAGGTTACAGAGAGCACAATAATATGGATTTCTTGTACGCCTGAAAACAAAGTCTGAGAAGAATCTGAAGCATACTGATGTCAAGACAAAGAGACTTCCCCTTGTCTTGACCGTGGTCTTCGAAGAAGTCTTCGCCTCAGCTACTGTTTAAAGCAGCATCTCATTCCGGGAGCAATCCAAAAATGCCTAGTTCTCTCCAGCGGCAAAGTGGCGCGGTCGCCGCCTGCTTTCAGTCCTGCGCGGCCCCCAGTGAACTGCAGGAAGTCGAAGAGAAGCTGGTAGAGCACAAAGGGTCTATAATAATAATAACAATAATAATAATAGTAATAATAGTAATAATAATATTAATAATAATGATAAAAATAATAAAGAGGTATTTTGGATGCCTATGTGGTCATCTACTGTCTCACAACCCAGATATGTGGTGGATTGAAATGAAATATGACAGACGCCGAGATACCCCTCTAATGGATGAACCAATCATCACCGTGGAAGTTGTCCAAGCAGCTTTGAAGCAAGCACATAACCGGAACATGATCTGCAAAATCATTGTCTCAAAAAATTTTCTAGCTCTCACCATCATATAGCTAATATAATTCAATGTTTTCTTCACAGTTCAGAGAGTATCTACCTTACTTTCACACTGAAGGTAGAACGATCTTGTTACCAAGAGAGGGTGACACTAAGAACCCCTCTAAGAACAGGCCTACAACCTGCCTTCAAACTTACTACAAACTCATAACATCATGTGTTACACAAATAATGTCACACGTTGAGGAACAGAACATCCTAGCGTACGCATAGAAAAGATGCAGATCTGGATTTCAGGGCTGCAAGGAGCAACTCATTATAGACTCTGTAATTATGGTTAAAGGGCTTGAAAAACAAAGAAATTATTACGCATGCTGCTTAGATTATGCTAAAGCATTCGACACCGTGCCCAATTCGTAGCTCATGCAATGTGTGGATATATGCAAGGTCCACCTGTTTAACGAAAACTTCCTAAAAACCGCGATGAGTCGATGGTTCGCGGGTTCGATCCCGGGCAAGAATTTTCCTGATATTGTGAAAGAAATAACTACTATAATTTCAGGGACGAATTGTCTTCCATGCCGAAATTTCTCAGCTGGAAGAGCGTTAGACTGAAGTTCTGAATGTCCCTGGTTAGATCCCTGGTTTCGGCAAGAATTTTTCTGATAGTGTGAAAGTAATAAGTACTCTACTTTAAAGGACGAAAGGTCTTCCATGCCGGAGTAGCTCAGCTGGGAGAGCGTTAGACTGAAGATCTAAAGGTGCCTGGTTAGATCCCTGGTTTCGGCAAGAATTTTTCTGATATTGTGAAAGTAATAAGTACTCTACTTTAAAGGACGAAAGGTCTTGCATGCCGGAGTAGCTCAGTTGGGAGAGCGTTAGACTGAAGATCTAAAGGTCCCTGGTTCGTTCCCTGGTTTGATCCCCGATTTCAGTAAGAATTTTCCTGATATTGTGAAAGAAATAACTACTCTACTTTCAAGGACGCATGGGCTTCCATGCCGAAGTAGCTCAGCTGGGAGAGCGTTAGACTGAAGATCTAAAGGCCCCTGGTTCGATCCCGGGTTTCGGCAAAAACTTTTCTGATATATTGAAAGTAATAAATAATCATTCTAGGACGAGCCACGTCACCAGCCGTAATATCTCAGCTGTCGTAGCGTTAGCCTGAAGATCTAAAGGTCCCGGGTTTCGGCAAGAATTTTCCTGATATTTTGAAAGAAATAACTACTCTACATTCAAGGACAAATGGCCTTCGCAGCCGAAATATCTCAGCTGGGTGATCGTTAGACTGATGATCTAAATGGCGCTTAGGAAAGGAAGTAGAAAATCAAGGGAGGTAGGGTACACATCTCTTGTACGGCCGATATTGGAATATGGCTCCTTATTGTGGGTCTCCTATCCTTTAGGACAAATAATATCTTTCGAAAGAGTACAATAATATGCCGCAAAATTTGTTAAGAGAGGACGTTCTAATTCGAATTCATAGCTTGGGACCTTTGGAAAAACGCCGAGAAAAATTGCATCATCTAATCAATACGAGAAGATAGACCATTAGTAAGTGCGAACAAGGTTATAAAAATCTACATACGTGGCGCCGAAGGATCATGCCTCTAAAATTCGGCAAACAAAACAGAGAACAGATGTAGGTAAATTTGTAAAAAAAATAACACAAAATTGTAAATAATTTTCTGCAGCAGTGCTGGTGACCTTACCTCATAATGACAAAAATTTTAAAATTCGATTAAATAAGTTGTAATTGTTTTTTAGAATATGTTAATAATAATTCCAAAAAATTAATATTTGTATTTTATGTCAACATTAGCATGATAGGTTTAATATACTAATATTGTAAAATTATATCAAGTAATATGAATATACCTTTGATATAATTTGAAAATGTTCCTTTGATTTGGTGTGCATTTGTAGTAACTACTCGTACTTCGAAAATACTACTACCAGAAAACGGTCGCACGCCGTATTGTGAGCCAAGAAGGTGCAAGAATTGAGTATCTACGCTGTCGGCAAATGTTACGGACTTTTTGCAGGATATTTGGATTGTGACAAATGCTTCCATTTTGTGCATCTCTCTGGATTTTGGTGAATTTAGCATGGCGTCGGTGAATCTCTGGGATATTTGGTAAATACGGTTAACGGCTTCCTCTGTATATTCGGAAATTGTAAATAAGAACTGTTTTACAAAAGTAACTTGTTTCGGTCATAACAGTAACATCATAACAATGGTTTTCATTATCTTTATCTCTCAAACATAATTATGAGCTGCTCCCTTTTTATCATGTATTTTTACCACAAGGAGAGCATTTGGGACACAAAATGCATGGTTCAGTAGTACCCCATCCTTCCTGCATTTCCATGTTTCAAACCTCCTAAAATGCCCTTGTTGAATATTAGGAACTGTACAATTATAACCGACAATGATGTGATTGTTGTCTAACATTAACAATTACAACTATCTTTGTTCTTTAGATACCTCACAAATTGTTTATAGTAGCTAAATATTTGTAATGCTTAAATTCTCCAATAAAAAATCAGAAAATATCTGTAGTGACTTACCAATTTGAATAATTTGTCACATACATTACGAACTCCACTTTTTATCCATCATTTCTTCATAGAAGATAAACACACAGTTTTGACTTCTTTTGGAATTAAATGGCAAGGTCTTTTACAAAGGGTTGTTATTTTGGCATGTTATTCTGAATGTCTCATAACTCCTGCGTCCAATCTTCCCAAGTCTCCCTAATAATAATAATAATAATAATAATAATAATAATAATAATAATGATAATAATATAAATATAATAATAATATAATAATATAAAGACGGTATTCAACATACAGCATGAAATAAATAGTAGAAAAACTCTTTGTTGTCATCGATATTAAAAAAAAACTAACAATTTTTTTAAAATGCATCGAAACCCGGGATTGAACCAAGAAAGTTAATACATAGGGTCAGAGTAATTCGACTTTTGCCAGTTAGCAGTGTTCCCAGGGTTGGACCCTGTTTTACTTTCCCACCGTTACTTCGTAGGAACAAAAAGTATTGTAATTGTGTGCCAGAAAACCGCAGTTTTGACAGAAAAAACTTTAAATGTCTGACTCAGTTAATAAATCTTGTACCTAAGTGGACAAAATTACTTCCTCTAACAGTGTAATCAGGATCCGTTTATTGTTGTTCCTTGATACCGATTGACAGCAAAACGTCTGTCTTAACGTCGGTCTCTGGACAATACTGGCACCTAAACAGTCCAGCAAATTTTTCCGAATTTTCAACATTGCAAAAAGGTAACATTTCAAAACGACAAAATTGAAGATAAAAATGTTTGCCTTGGACAAAGTCTGTGTTTTGAGCCCTTCAAAAAAGGTCAGGTACAACTTTTTTGAGGAAATCGTAGTTTGCCCGTAATATGTGCTTGAAATTAATGAAATGTATGAAAAAAGATATTTTCATACAAATCACTGTTTTTTTTTCAATTTATTTCCACAGATAAAAGAAGAGATACTTAAATCATGGTGCAAATCACATTTTCGTTACTGTCTCTGAATTTTCGAAAATTGCGAATTTATAAATAATGGGAGAGAGTATGAGCTGTAACTCTTATCTGCTTGAATTATTTCCTAAAAATCATTACACAATCGTATTATTTAAAAAAATTAAACATTTTTTCCCTCAAAATTTTAATGCGCGTATGGTGACATCTCTTAGACATGATGTTCTATTGCATTTTAAGGTGAAAGTGTGGATTATCTACAGCTTAGTACAGCGTGTCCATACGGGCATTCTAGGCTGAAACCTGTTGTTGAAATATAGATCTTGAAATAATGTAATGTACAATTTTTTAAAGTGTGAGTAGTTTTTGCGTAATTTTGCGTGAAATATTGCCCATTTCTGAAATTTGAAAGCAATTTGCTCCTCAATCTCAGTCGAAAATATTTTTTTTCTCGTCCTCTGTCAAAATCACAAAAAAAAATTCCCATTATCCGGCAAACGATTATAAGACTTTAAATTCTCACGAAATAAGGGCGGGAAAGTAAAAATTAAACTGGATAAAGAGGGCGAGTAAGTAGTTATACTAAGCCTCATGCTTTAGACTTCGCACGCCTATGTATTTATTTTTACTCATAGTAAAGCGTACGTTGAAGACGGAACATCACCGGTGAAATGTATTCCTTGAAAACACAGCGAGAACATCGAGAGTCGTTCATCGACATTGTTGTAGCGAGAACATCGTTTCCTCTATCCGTAATGAAATAAAACCGACATGTGTATGGTCTGGACGCTTGCAGCCTATTCAATCTGTCAGTGGCGCGTGAGTCATCGCAGCTTCCTCTTCATTGGGTTAAGGCCGGAGCATTGCGCAGGTCATTCGGCAGAAAGCTCTGTCGGGCTCGCCGCGTCATTTATAGACGACCCTCTTATTGTCGTATACTATTGGCCCGCTTCAAACATGCATTGTCATTCTGGAGAAACAAAGACATACCAAAGTATGCAAAATAGTGGTTTAATTAAGGAGATACGTAAGAGAGCACGGTTATATTAGTTTTCCTTTACAAACCAACTCAACTGATTCAAATCCTAGAAGTCGCCTGTTTTCTTTGAAATTCTTGTCGTTTCCGCAATTTCTGCAATGAAATATTATGCATATTATACTAATGCATCATATTTGAAAATCGTCGACATACTACAATTAATGTGTCTAATATTCTCTTCAGGTGAAATTAACAAGTACACGTAATAAATGATTTCCTCCTAAATAACAGTTTCAATAAATCTATCCATTCAATGCAATTTTTTATTATCAATGCTGCGCTCATATAGAGACAATAGCGTGTGTTCCATTAGGTGTTAATTCATTTTCAATAATCACAAATCAGTCACAGTCGTTCCACCGTATAATTCTACTCAGTGGTTCCTGGAAAATGACGGAAGAAAATTTCACACCACCCTTACATTCACTGAACTAATATGTTTCAATTCGGTGAGCAAGTTTTCGACACTTCCTTTTCTCAACCGTTTTACATTTGCAGCTTTATATCATTGTAAAATTTACAAATAACTTTAGTTTTTAATATTATAAAACTGCGAAACTGAAATTAAAATGAAAAAATTAACATATAGATTAGAAACAAATACATACATTTTATGAGTAGTTTGGGGTAATTTCTTTATGATTTACTCTATATATTTCCGATGCCCTCACATTAGCTCACTTGATGACGATAATATTGTCAATTGCATACCTTCAAAGCCAAGAAGAACCAGAGGAACTCTAACTAACTCAGTCTTTAATTCAGTCAAACACTTTTTCAGAATGAAAGAGAAATTCATGCCGAAACCAGGAATCGAACAAGAGACCACGTAATCGTCAGTCCAACGCTCCCTCAGTTGAGCTCTTTCGGAAGAGTAATCACGCCTCCTTGAAAATAGAGTAGTTATTTTTTTCAGAATAACAGTATTATTCTTGCCGAAACCCGTGACCATTCGATCTTCAATTTAACGCTCTCCCAGCTGAGACATTTCGGCGAGGGAAACACACGTTGGTAAATGTAGAATAATCATTTTTTTAAGAATACAGAAGAAAATTTGCCGAAACCCGAGATTGAAACGTGGACTTTTAAATATTCAGTCTAACCCTCTCAGATCTAAGCATTTTCGGCCACTGAAATACTTGTCAGTAAACGTAAAGCAGTTTTTTTACTAAAACCCGAGAGATTTTGAAAATGAAACCCGAGATTAAACCAGAAAACTTTTCTTCTTCTGTACAATGCTCTCCTAGCCGAGCTATTACGGCGGCGGAAACGCTCGTCCATGCACGTAGGGTAGCTACATTTTTCAGAATAACTGTAACATACTCGCGGAAACCCAGGGAGAACCAGGGATATTTATATCTTCAGCCTAACGCTCTCACAGCTGAGCTATTTGGGATGTTTAGTTTGTTCGTCATTGAATGTAGAGTAGTTATATCTGTCACAATATCAGGAATATTCTTGCCGAAACCCGGGCTCGAACAAGAATCTTTAGATCTTCAGTCAAACGCTCTCACACCTGAGTTATTTCGTCTGGGGAGATCCTTCGTCCTTGAATGTAGAGTAATTATTTCCTTAAAAATATCATGAAAATTATTGCCGAAACCAGGTATCGAACCTAGGACTTATAAATCTTCAGTCTAACCCTCTCCCAACTGAGTTCAGCAAGTAGACCACTCATCCTTGAATGTGGAGTAGTTATATCTGTCACAATGTAAGGAAAATACTTGCGTAACCCGGGATCGAAACAGGAACATATAGATCTTCAGTCTAACGCTCCCACAGCTGAGCTATTTCGGCTGGGGAGGTCATTCGTCCTTGAATGTAGAATAGTTATATTCGTAACAATATCAGGAAAATAGCTTCTACTCTACATTCAAGGATCAACGTCCTTCCGAGCCGAAATAGCACAGCTGGGCGAGCGTTAGACTGAAGATCTAAAGGTCCCTGGTTCAATCCCGGGTTTCGGCAAGAATTTTCCTCATTTTGAGAAAGATATACCTACTATACATTCAAGAATCAACGTTCTTCCGCCCCGAAATAGCTTAGCTGGGAGAGCGTTAGACTGAAGATCTGAATGTCCATTGTTTAATCCCGGGTTTCGGCAAGAATTTTCCTGCTATTGTAAGTGAAATAACTACTGTATATTTAAGAATAAATGTTCTTGTCTGCCGAAATAACTGCTACCGGCAACTACTCTACTTTCAAGGATCAACGTTCATCAGCGCCGACATAGCTCAGCTGGGAGAGCGTTAGAATGAAGATCTAAAAGTCCCTGGTTCAATCCCGGGTTTCGGTAAGAATTTTCCTGCTATTGTAAGAGATATAACTACTCCACATTAAGGGATCAACGTTCTTCGCTTCCGAAATAGCTCAGCAGGGACAGCGTTAAACTGAAGATCTAAATGACCCTGGTTCAATCCCGTGTTTCGGCAAGAATTTTTCCTCATTTTGTTAAAGGTATAACTACTCTACATTTAAGGATCAACGTTCTTCCGCGCCGGAATACCTCAGCTAGGAGAGCGTTACACTGAAGATCTAAATGTCCCTGGTTCAACCCCGGGTTTCGGCAACAATTTTCCTACTATTGTAAGTGATATAACTACTGTATACTTAAGGATAAACGCTCACCCAGCTGAGCCATATACGGCGAAGATGAACGTTGTACTTTAATATAGAGTAGTTATATCTTCCCTGTGACGGATCGTCAATTTTTTTTCTAGTGCGCTTGCTTATCAGAGGGATTTAGCTCTGCCTTCTTCAACTTTGTTTTTGTAAACTTCCAAAGTAAGTTTTAAGTTCTGCTTAAGGGTTGAATTAAAGAGTTTAAATAGGACGAGTGTCGTTATTTAATGGCTTTTTTGGTTATCGTGTTTATTGTGTTAATATATTTTTTTAAATTGGGGATTTCTATTGTTATTTCAATGTATTCTTGTTCTGTTTCTTGTTTTATTATTGTTAGTATGAGGTCTGGTAATGTAGTACGTGTTTTTGATTTTTTATGTGCTATGTTTTTTAGTTGCTGAACGATAGCACTGGTTATAATATTGTTTAATAATGCTATAGAACGTTCTATTTCTAAAAGCGTTTTTAGATTCCTGAATTCGGAGGTTCTGATTATTATGATTTTTCTGAATTCTTTCCAGTTCATGTTGGTAGTATTTAAGGTGAGTGTGGGCATGTGTGGGAACGGTTGGAGATGAGTAGAGATTATTATTGGACGGCGATGAGACTTAAGTTCGTGTAGCACAGTGGAGTGAAATATAGTTTGGTCGTTGGTGATTCCAGTGCCTAATATATATTGTGGCGTTATGGGATTGTGCAACCCCATAACACCACCGTCTCGTATGTATGAACACCCACAGGCAGCGAGGATAGAACGCGCAGAAATCGGAGGTGCTTAAACGCGCAGCCTGGTATCCGTTGCCCGTACTAAACAAAAGCGAACTAGCGAGCAATGTTTTCCTTGTGAAGGGTTGAGAGAGGGGAAGTAGCCCCACCACTGAGAAAATTTCCCCAGGCGTCGGACAATAAATACGCAAACCCGCAAGCGGAAGCCCTCTTTTGATTGTCGCCGTCGCCGAGTGAGCAGCATTTTGATCACCGCTCGTTAACGTCAGCTTAGATATTGTTTGCCGCCGCAACGACTGCTAGGTAGGAGTTTTCGGCGTCGAACAGACGTTCTAGTTAGTCGTCTGCGAGATAGTGAAGATTTAGTAAAGTGTTTCTTCAATTAACAACACGGAAAGTAAAAGTTACCCGTTGTGAGAAAAGCATTGAAAGATCTTGTTTAATGAAGTAGAAGTAGCAACGAGCGAGGAATTTGCACGAGTATTCAGGGAAGTGCAAGGGACATTTTCACAACGTGGGCGTAGTCAGAGGCGCCGGTAGCAGCCGAGGAAGAAGAAGAGGCCGACTAGGAAGAACGGAAGAGGACGCAAGAAGACAGCGTAGACGGCAGAGGCGAATCCCGTCTCGTACGACGCAGAAGCTGGGACCGAGCAACGTCGGTGCAGAGACCAGCGCACGACCATCAAGGCCAAAAGCGGGAAGTTCATGAGGTAACGCTTAGAACTGCGGAAAGTAGGTCAAGTTCACGCCGGCAGGGAAAAAGACTAGTATAGGAAAGTGTTAGGAAATTAAAGACACGGGTGGCAACAAATTGCAGTATTGTAGGAGGAGACTTTTGATGCGCTATTGCCTGCCTAAAACATTCTATTTGGGACATTTATTATTCTGCTATTAGCAGTCACAGTTAAATTGTAAATGAGAGTAGTGCACTTGCACACATTTTGTTCTTCGCATGTAATATTTTTTTGAAGCAGGAGATTGTAAATTGAAATTTGGTTTCGTGTGCAATGTAACTAGAATAGCATAAATTTAGATATAATTAATTTTCCAAGGGAATTCCCAGTGTAGATTAGGGTAATTATTTCAAAGAATCAATTTTGGAGTAAATTATGTTTTCATTCATTTAATGTGCTGTAAAGGTTTCTATTTGTGTTTTTGATCATTCTTTTTAAAAGTGTGATTCTATTCTTGGTTTTTTGTCATTAACTTATGCCACAAAAAGTTTATGGGTAAATTATACGCTCGTTTATGTGCAATTTGTGTGATTTTATTGTGTCAAGGGTTCAAACCTTTCTCGCACCCTGAAGATCCTGCTCCCTAGATTTTAAGCTCGCTTCACGAGCAAAATCTTGTTAACCCGCTTACGGTTCATGCGTGCAACTGTGAAGGTACCAGTTGTGGGCAAAGGTGGGTTCGTTAGAATATGGATGTTTATTTGGGTCATATGAATAGTAGGTTTGTTACGTATGAGTTAATATGTGTAATTTTGAGTTCGTTATTATTTTTTGTACATTTTTGCCTGCGCAGTTTGTTGATCTGATTGATTTTTTTTTGTTATTGACAATTGTTGGGATAATAGTATTGATCAGATAGATTATGTATGTTGAAATAAAGTTCATTATTATGTGCATGAATAAATTATCATTATTAATGATATTATCATCATAATTCATGGCGATTATCACTGATTTGATTTGTGGTTGTTTGATTGTTGTTGTAGTTTCTATTCGTTTGCTTTATTACGTGGGTGAAATTTGGAATGCTGCTAGTGATAGGTAAATTAGGATAGTTTTGGAAGTTTAGATTTAACTGATTATCATTTTTGTGTTTAGTACTTGAACGTCCTTGCTAATCATTTTTGGGGACGGACTTTTTGCAGTATGAACATTTTACTGATTTCGTATTTGCGCGGTGCGAACCAATACAGTTCTTACAAATACAGGAGGCAATTTAAAGAGTAATGGTATTTTGCGCAATAAATGCATGATATATTATAGTGTCAGTTATTTCTAGTATGCCCGAAATATAGACATCAGAGGAATTGGACAGACCCTTGGCTTTGCGACTTTTTTCTGGCTTGACAATCAGGTTACAAACCTTATTTATTTGCAGTACACTGTCCACGTTTGGCTACCGTTGAACTCGGCTGCCACTACCGGAATGGGCATGTCTTTATACAGCCTGTTTACACTAATTAGCGATGGACATATTCTCTTGAGATCATGATATATTTCTTCCTGAGTAATTGATAGCTGAATGGAACGATGGAATATTTTTTGTTAGCTGGGTCTTTATAAGTGTGGAATTTCCTGTTACTACTGATTAGATATTTTATTGCCTGTCTAAAGTCTGAAATAGTTTTAAAAATCACTTTAATTTTGTTATTGACAATGGCTCAAGTAAACTGGTTATTTTAACCTTCATTTCCCTATTGAATTCTGCAATATTCTGAATATGGGCTACAAAGGTGAGTGGTATTTTAACAGTAGAGTTTATCTGGTCAATATTTTGTTCATTTATGAATAGAAATCTATTGTCTTCGCACTCAACACTTTCTTCTCCGATCTCAAAGAATCTGTTCCTAATAGGTACGTTACATTGATGATCAATGGGATTTTTTAATTTTACACTCGAGTAGTTACTAAACCGATTCATTTTTTTCCTAGGTATCACTTTCACTTTCACTGACTGACCTTTTTTGAGTCTGAGCAAGTGGTGGTGGTAGTGGTAAAGACGCATAGTTCTGCCCTCGGTGCTCGTAGGGACTAGCGTCACTGAGAGACTTATATCCACGGCCTCGCCGCTTGCTGGTATCGGCGACACTGATGAAACGTCACAGTTGTCAACGTTATGGGCAATGCGCAGGGCTTCGGATATTGTTTGCCCTGTAGCTGAATTAATGGAATAACCCGTATACTTTTCCTAAATAGTTTTATTCAGATACTATTGATTTGTATGAACACAATCACAAACACTATGCACAGAGTTTACTAATAGATGGCCGTTCCGGGGCCGAGGTAGCCTGTCCAACGCGGAGTGATATCGACTGCGATAAGCGGACGAACTGAACTTACCGTGGTCGAGCGACGAATGGTAAGATATACCAACCCTCAGGAAGACCACAACAGGATGGCCGAAACGTCGGCAACACAGCCTTCGACGCATCGTCACCCGGACAGCCCTGATCACCCGAATGGTAAGAGGCGGCTATGATGCTCTAGCAATAGCTCTAGTATCTCAGGATCTCACTTTTGGAATAAGGTTTTGTTAAAAAACCTTTGCTTTCTGACCAAATTCGCGTGAAATTGCGACGCTTCAAACGTTTTAAAAAAATCGAATAGCACGAAACCCGCTTACAAATAGCGCAGACCTAATTTTCAACAAATTATCTGCATTTTCGAAAGTTTCTAAAAAGCAAATAATTTGAGAAAGAATGTGATATATAATCATTAATTTTAATAGATCTTTATTTAATGCAATTATTTCTTAATTTTTTTCTCAACAGTTTACTTAAGTACTTTTGGGTTCCAATATAGTAAATAAGTTTTGTCAGACTATCGAAGTGCATACTATACATCTGATGAATGTCATTAAAAATGTTTATTATGTTAGTGAGCGTCTGTTTCAGACATTAAGGCACGCCAAGGTTCGATTTTTAGCGATGCTCATATTGTTTATCTAAACGATAAATTCTTCTGTTAACTTGCTTTCTTGAAAACCGAATGTAGTTACGTGTCCGTTGTAGAGACGTGCGTATGTCCACTGCGATCGCCAAAGTCTTAACGGACATTCACCGGTCCCGCGAATTTCAAATGAAGTGGTCGGGTGGGAGGGCAGGCTTAATGCGTTGGATGGCCACTGACTTAAGATTCGTCACAGTCGTCTTGGCTTATTTTCGTTACGGCCCTACATCCACATATGGCTTCAAGTAGTATATATGTTTGATGGTTTCTTGACATGCTTTGTGTTGTGTCAATTAACGTATTTAGTATGTGTAGAGAAGTTAAGTAGTGATGGTAAGGACGTCTGCGGCAGTTCGTGGCCTGTTGAGTAGGGTTCTGCACCAGATTTCGTTTGGAATCGATCGCAAGTAAACATGGAAAATGCTAATCAAAGAAACCGATCTCTAAACTTTTCTTAAATGCAATATAGAGGCAGGCATATAGATGTACAAAAAATAATATTATTACTGTTTTTTTGTGCGGTGAGGAACAATCCTGGCATTAATCCAATTGAACAACATTGAACTACTTAAGAAAATGCTCGGCAAGAAATATCTTTCATTGATTGATTACATCACGATTTGGAGCTCAATCGTATGAAACCGGGGAATGCATGCCATAAAAAACGGAATATTCATGAATAAATAGTTAAGAAATACTTTTAACAGACACGGTATACAAATAGTATTAATTGTATATCTTGTTACTTTCACAACGTACTACAATTGGGCAAAACGTTTCGTAAGTATTTTAATTTTATAAAATATTATTATTGCATATTAAAAACTTATGCACCAAGCGCTACTATCATGTGAGAAATTCTACTACGATAATTGTTTGGATCTGCAAACATGTTTTTAAGTACGTTGATTCACATTTGTGTACGTATTTTTGCTGTGAAAATAACTTTGAAGGAGCAATGCGGTAAGTGGTGTTCTACTTGTGACAATGTGAATGAGAGTGCCCGCTAAAGGTGTCATTGCAGGGACAGTGTTTCTTTTCTCTGATCGAACGTCAATGTCGTCAGTGTTGTGTAAACTGTTGCCTCTTAATTCTGCTAATTTCGTCAGTGAGATGTTAACACTTGCCAGATAACCCTACCAGTGTCGTCACTGAGATGTAAGCACATGCCAATTAACACTGTTAGTGCCGTCAATAATGTGTAAACACTTGTCAGTTAACACTGACAGTGTCGACAATGATGTGTGACACTTGTCAGTTAACACTATCAGTGCCATTAGTGAAGTGTCAACACTTGCCAGTTAGCACCGTCAGTGTTACTGTCAAGTATTTACACGCCACTGACAACACTGTCATCCGATAACCGTTGAGAAAGCCTTCCCGCGCAGAGGCATGTGAAGCCGCCTGCGCAAGCACGCGTGACTGCGAGCCGGGTGGGCGAGCGCGTAGACGCGCGATAGTGCCCACTGCGCGGCGCGGCGTGTGACGGGCCGTGACCGTGGGCGGCGGCGTCGCGCCACGCCGCGGCCGCTGGGAGCCAGGTCCCGGCGCCGGGGCGGCCGCCGGCGCGGGGCGCAGCGGGGCGGGGCCGGTGGTGGCGGGCGGGACACGACGCGTCGCGGGACAGGACGCGCTGCACGCTCACCCAGGCGGCGCGGCGCGCCCGCGTTGAACAGCTGCCAGGCGACGGCGACGGCGGCGGCGACGGCGGTGCTGCAGAGCGGAGGCGGGCTGGGGGCGGGCGGAGACGGGCTGGGGGCGGGCGGAGGAGGGCGGGGAGCGGGCGGAGAATGCAGCGGAGTGCCGCCGGGAAGACGCGGCCGGAAATGGAAGAGGTGGCGCCGGCGTCCAGCACGAAGTATTACGAGCGGAACATTCGAATCCAACAACCCTCTAACGCTCCGATGGCCCAAAGACGGCCAACGATCCATCTCCTCGCGTTTGTCATTTTTTAGATATTTCGAATCATGCCATTCCGCCGGTCCGGAGCGATAGCGATAGGTATACATAAAAATATGAATTTACAGGAAAACGTTTCAAATATTGACAAACATACACATGAGAAAAAGGAAAAAGAAATTGAAATATCAACTCCAACTGCAGCGTACATCATTACATATTGCTTCTGCCATTTCATGACGTTTGTCCTTGTAAAACTGTAAATATCTTAAAACAAAAAAAAATGTTGAGGTGTGACACAAAGAAATTATCAAAATCTAGCGAAATAATCGTTTTAAAAGGAAAATTAACTAAAAATTAAATAAATAAACAAAAAATAAATAAATAAAATTCCCAAATATGTAGTGTTTTAACAAAATTACATCTCGAAATATGCCTTTTCAGCCCAAATATCACACAATTTTAAAAGTATCACTTTTTTGTTTTGTATATTTGTGATATCTCATATAGCATCACAACCTTATTCTACAGCATTGCTTTAAACCTGCTGTCCCTTAATTTTTACTTTCTCACCATACTACATACTAACGCAGTAGAGCGAAAAGTGTTATAATATTGCAGCGAAAATCGGCAAACTTTTGACAGGAAAAATCGTATTTTCGGTTTCGAATACTTGGGTATATGTAGTAAATTATTTCCTCTAATACGTTGTGTAATCCGAATTTACATTTTGTGTGTGCTTGATTCCCAAAATTCGACTGACAAACGCCTGTCCGTTTCTACCTGTTCGTCCGCCAGCTTCTCCATGTGCCCATTGTCCTGTTTGTCTGGCCATCTGTCTGTCTGTCTGTCCGTCCGTCTATCCATCAGTGCGTCCGTCTATCCATCACTGCGTCCGTCCGTCTGTTCGTTCATCCATCCGTCTGTTTATCTGTCTGCGGTTAACGCTAGCACCTAAACCGTTTACACGATTTTCTTCAAAGTTAATATTTCACCTTTGATCAGAACGAACTCATGACCATGCGAGATTGAAAATATTTTGATTTTTGAAGTACTTTTCATAAAGTTTGAACAACAGTTTAAAAGTTTCTCAAAAATAGATCCACTTTTTATTAAAATTTGTCCTCAGAAAGCGTAAAGAATGCTTAAAAAAAGATGCAAGTCTCGTTTTTGTTAAAATCTCTGATATTTCCAAAATTTCAAAAGTAACAAGTTTTCTTGGCATCTTTCTACAACTACATAATTGAAAACAGGTTTTCTTAGTGAAATATGTTGGTCAGATAGATCTTGAAATTAGGCCTTGTACAATTTTTCGAAGATATGAATGGTGTTCGTGTAATCTTGCGTGAAATATGGGCAATTTTTAAACAATTATTTTCTCAAAAATTCAAAATTTTACTTATGTTGGAAAGGACGGTAAAACATTGAAGCTGCTGCCTTTACAAATGAAACCTCTGTATTTTCATTTGCATTTCCGGGCGCAGCACCTGCAAAGGTGTCCTGTAATGAGTATGTTGTGGTGGTGATCTTTCTCGACTGGTTGGCGAGATCCAGAGCTATACTTCGGTTTTGTTTTGGTTGGGGTTTTCCCCCAACCCAAGTATCACCCACCAGGTGGCACCTTCCACACGGGACAAGCCCTAAGCTTTCGACTAGTCACCTGGCATGTGTGTTAGTGTAGTGCATGTAAGTATGTGTGTAAGGGGCGTGGATAGTACAAGGAAGAGAAAGGAACGATTGCGTTCGGGCCGAGGTCTGTTGATTATGGTGGCGCTCCGACATTCTCATGGTGTTAACCATAGTAAACAAGAATAAATACCCATCACAGCAGCCGACCGCTGAGATTCTTCTCCAGACAGCGGCTGAATTCGACCTAGTTTATCTGGCTTGTGTCGAAAATCCTGCCACCGTCAAGACATGAACCCTAAGACGAGCCGGTCACAGGCACTGCAGTGATACCAATTGGTGCCCTGAGCCACAGATGCCGGTGTGTCTGCGTTTTCAAAAAAAGTAATAACGATGCACGATGAAATATTAAAAAGAATTGTTTCTTGAATGAAATCGGTTCTAAAAAATATATTTTTAAATAAGGTAATGAACAAATTTTTAAAACGGAAAAGTTTTTGCAGATTTGTTGTAAAATTGTGTTAAAACAAATTAATTTAAATTAAAATGCGATTAAAAACGTAAACGTAAAAAGAGAACAAAGTGATCTGATTCACGGGAAACCCAGCTGACTCGAGCCGTGAGAGCGGACAGACATCTCCCGGTTGGCATTGAGTACGAATCCCGTTCGAAAATATAATTATAGTTATAAATATTAACAACCATTTGTTTTCTCCACTATAGAGCACTTTATTACTCTTGAACTTTATGATTAGTAGATAACACATTGTTTTTATAAATTTATATTCTGCTTGTTCGACATAATATACAATTAATAATATACATAATTTTGGTATTTCTGCTAACAGTATTTAAAAAGGACCAAACGGCTACCTCGTAAACAAAGTCTGCAGAGTAGCAATTTGGAAGAGATTCTTTTAAGTTTTATATTTAGTTATTTAACATTTTTTTCAGCAGAACTGATTAATGCGGGAAGTGGATTGATTCCAATTTACTGTGATTTAAGAGTGTATTTGGGGTATCGGGAAATAATGCGATTTGAAATGGATGCATTATGCCCTATATTCCATATTTGTGCACTTGTACAAGACGAGAGAAGTGTGAAAATCTGTTGCTCATCTGTTGAATGTAGTATTATTTAATGCGAGGAATTTTTAGCTCTGTTAATTTGTTTATTTGGAATAAACCAAGGGTATTGTATGTCTTCTCGTAAGTACTTGTTTTGAATGATATGTAGTTTCTTCAGATGCGTGTTTGCTGTATTGTTCCAAATTTGATAGGCATATGTTAATGAGGGACGTATTATCGTTTTAAAGATGGATAATCCCCTTTCCAGACTAAGGGATGACTTGTTATTTATTATGGGATAAAGTTTGTGCATTTTTGCATGTGTTTTGTTCATTATTTCTTGTATGTAGTTTTCCATGTTAATATTTTATATAGAAATACACCCAGATTCAGAGAGAGAGAGAGAGCGTATTAAACAATTAGGGAGATAGTTGGGAACCTTGTGGCACGCCGGCTTTGATGATGCACTCTCTTCATTCATTGCTGTCAATACTAACTTTTGAAGTTTCCTCTCGAGGCTCAAAGTCACTTGCCTTTCACCACTAAGGTCCCGGGTTCCATTCCTGTATGCCGTTAATCCGGAAATCCGTTGCCGGAAATCCGTTAATGACAGCAGGTGTGTACAGAATTCCCTGTTCCTGTGGTTCCGTTTACATAGGAACAACGCAACGCTCTGTCAACACTCGCCTTACGGAGCATAAACGAAACTGTCGCTTCGGCTACACTGAAAGATCCGCTGTGGCTGAACATGCTCTTTCGGGAAAAGAACACGACATTTTGTTCCACAACACCGAGATTTTATCTTCTATAAACCACTATCACGCCCGCTTACAACGGGAAGCCATAGAAATTTTCAAACACCCGAACAATTTTAACAGGAAAGAAGAAGGAGTCAAAATTAGTTCTGCCTGGCTTCCCGTACTCCAAAACACTAAGGTAAAATCGTACAACAATGATAACCCCTGCCCCACTTCCATCTCGGTCGATACCCAATCGCAAACCAGTTCGCGCAGCGACAGCCAATCAGAAGCCAGCGCGCGAAACCGCCCCCTCCACTACCCCCAACCGCGGCCTATAAATGGAGCGGCCGAGACCAACGCGGCGTCAGTCGCCAGTCAGCCACCGTCCCGGACACTTCGCCCGAGACCTCGCCACTGAAGATGCCCACCGCAGTCGTGGGCGAAACGTTTGGTATCTCAAACCCAATTGGACCACGGCCCATCAGCCCGGAAGACATGAAGAATATTGACTCCGGCCGTGAAAGCCTACAATGCTTGATAATAATTGATTCTATTTCTTTTGAGAACAGGGATTTTATCAATGGGTGTTCAATTTTTCTATGGATGAGAATTGCTACACCTTCAGATGATATTAGAGAAATTCTATTACTGGGTAGGATAAATATTTGGGGGTCTACAATTTTTCTCTCGGCTTTAAATGTGTTTCTGAAATACACAACGCAACATCTATGACATTAACTCGTAGAAAGTATCTTAATTCGTTCCTCTGGCGCTTTACGCCATTTGCATTGCAGTTGAGAAGTTTAAAGATTTATATTTTATTTTGTGCGAATAATACGCATAGAAATGTCTTTCAGCCATTTGTTGTAGCTGAGGAATGATTGCAGAAATAATACTATTTTTAACGGTTTGAGTTAGGTTTTTCGGTTGACTAGTGTGATAAGCGAAAAAATGCAAGGACGTTAATTATGGAGAAGAGGAAAGCCTTGAGGAGCATAGTGATTAGGTTGAGCTTTCTGATTTGGTTGATATGGCCTATTTGGCGGTTTGAATTTTAAAAATGTAAGATTAGCCTGATTCCAGTTATATTTTTAACTGCTTCTTTGGAAACTTTGCAGCCTTTATATTAACCCGTGTGTTCTTAACTACAATTTACAACTCTGGTACATTATTATTTTTAAGTTTATCACATTGAGGGTAATGATCACTGTCTGAACATCTCACACATCTAGGTCACCTTCCGCAATTTGTCTGTCAAGGACCGAAAGTCTGACAATTTTTGCACATGATTGGGATTTTAGGCTTATAGGGAATTTGAACTCTAACAATGCTATATACGTTGGCAGAAAAAAATGCAACACTCGGATTGTATTATAAAACTTATTCCTCCGTACAGATACAGCACCAACTGAAAGAATACTACACATATTTAAATGGGCAGAGCCATGTGAGACTCGCACGTCTAGCTGCGAGAACTATCGACCTGAAATGCCACATCAATACTACATGTACCCACCGCGGGCAGTACGACAAGCCCTGATGCGGGCTGGCATCCCATCGTTCAGGTGGCGAATAGTGTCCCGCGGTACACTGTTCCACGCCTCCTGCACCGCCTCCCGCAGAGCAGGCAGAGTTGTTGGGGGAGTCGCAGCACGGGTCAGGCGTTGGTCCATCATATCCCACACATGCTCAATCGGGGACACATCCGGCGAGCGTGCCGACCAGGACAGTTGACGAACATCGCGGACAGCGTGTTGCGTAGCGCGGGCACAGTAACATCGGGCATTGTCCTGCTGGAACCAAGCACCACCCTCCCGTTGCAAGAAAGGTAGCAGCACAGGCGGCACAGCGTGCTGTTGTATCCAGCGCTGGTCAATGAGCAGCGTCGGGCGCGTTGTAGCAGATGGCTCCCCGCACCATCACTCTCGGGGTGGACCCTACGTGATGTGGACGAACACACTCCGCGTACGCACACGCACCCGAGCATCACTAGCGTCCAGGCAGAAACGGCTCTCATCTCTGAGCACCACTGCACGCCATTTCGTCTCCCAGCTTACCCCCACATTGCACCAAGCGAGATGTGCCCAACGATGGTTCGGCGCGGTGCGTGGAGGTACGTTGGGGGCCACATGTGCCTGGATCTCAGCGCGAGTGGCCGAAAGGTCTGCCAACGCCGCCCTCGCGATGCGTCTATCTTTTCGGTCGTCGGTGCTCCGCGGTCGCCTCGAAGTGGGTCTACGGCTACGGGGAAGCTCGTCTACGAAAAGACGAACGAGTGCGTCGCCGTGGCATACCTCAGTCCCGACTGACCTTGGCAATGGACAGCGACTTTTAAAGCCGCGGAGTAGATAGCGCGTCCAGGCCATTTCGTCACGCTGCCATTATGTCACCGTGTTTCAGTCAACCGTGAAATGTTAATTACGGCTTCTACGACCCCCCATTTCTAACGTCTCTCATCACCTACTTGATTGCTCGGATCCTTCCCGGTGTTGCAATATTTTTTTCTGTTAGTGTATACATTTATTTATTCTTAAAATTGCTTTGTTATTTTCATTATCAATCAAATGCACAGCAACGATAGTTAGCGGTTTACGTTCTCTTCCGAACAACTTTCACAACTTCTAAAACTTGAAAGTTAAAACTGAAGTAAAAATTGAAAGTTTTTCGAAAGTTCGTTAAGTATTTCTGATTTTTAATAGGTAATTGGAAGATCTATTATAACAACAAATTTTATGGGGGATAGGATCCCTGTTTGTGTAATGTTCGATTTCTTCTTTTTCACAAACTTTCCGGTATTCTCAATAGAGCTCTATCTAAATTTAATTTGTACGATGTTTTTCTAATTCAGTTAAAAAGTTGTCTTTCGCAATAGATTCCAGTTCACTGATAAATAAAGGATAATCGAGAACTTTATGTACATGGAAGGTATTTTAATGATCGTTTCATCATTTTTTTCTTTTCACCTCGCGAATATTCTTCGGACATGTTTTGAAAACCTTGGTATCTATTCTGAGTTGGCACATTGTAGAATATTCTTTAAGAACTATTGATTTCCTCTGGATGATTTACGTTTACCTTCACTATTTTTTTACCTTTACTATTTTCATTATAATCACTAGTAGACTGTTGACTAACTGATTGTTGCGGGGCAACACCATAACCGTTAACATCAGATTCTCAAGTGTTTAGTGCCTGAAGGTTGGTCAGTAGCCTTTGCGTTTCTCCATCCAGTTGCTGGGCGGTCAGTTGTGATGTGTTAAATTGCATCTGGGGTTGAATATCTTCCATCAGTGGTGAGAATGGGAACACATTTACATTTGTTGCTGTGAACTGATCTGGCATATCACCATTTAGAACGTGGGCTGCTGATACCAATTGACCCCTAAAAGCGGGGGGAGCCTGTTGCGAACATGCGGCTTTCGCTTCACCACCTAATTTTCATTGAGAAGTAAACTATTTCGTTGTGCACAATAAACAACACTGTTAGAAAAATCGTCCATTTGTACTTGCAACTAAACACGAGTTGAGCGGAACACCCGAGGTGTAATAATTCATTCTAAATTAAGTTTGCAAAGAAAAAGAAATTAAATTTAAAAACTTGTAATGTATCACAATCTAAAAACCAAAATGAAAAAAAGTAAACGAAATTATATCTAACTTTGTAATTAAAACCATATATCTCACAAACAAAACACTACTAAACACAAGCGAACAAGCACAGGTCAACAACAATAACGTGAACTTTCTAAGCATACTCTGATACGGTAACCGAAATACGTGGTACCGTGGCTGTGGCTGATCCAACAGCGAAATGTATTCCTTTCGTCAAAAATTAATAAATTCTAAAGATTTTCGCCACATTTATGTTTGAAATATATAATGTATTATTTTACTAGTCTAATTGTTTTTTAAAAATAATATTAATGAGGATTTTAAAGTTTTCAAATCTTAAAACAGGGGGAGTGTTCATTTTTTCGGAAAAGCCCACAAGGTTCTGTTCTTCTGTCTTAACCTTGAACGCGCTATAATAGGGTCAGAACAGTACATGCTTTCTCGTATAATTTGTAACGAAAATGAATATTATAATCTTATAACTTCTAATCTTCTAACACTTCAGCCATCACTTGAGAAACTTCTAATCAAACGGTGAGCCAGGATTCGAAATAAATACATTTCATTATTTTGGCGAAATTTCAAAAGTTTAATTGAAAATAGCTTTCTACTGTTGAACTGAGTGTATTGTGCTCTATTCTTTAAAAAACATTTAAAGTAAAAAAAACTTAACGAGGCTGAAATTTGAACCCGAGTGCTGTCAAACGTACGGGCTATACTTTGTCTTCTTCTGGCCGCGTGGTAGACCATATTTTTGTGTTCGGAATGTTGCCATAATTCTGGCGCATTATAACTCTACGAAAAACTATTTAAAAAAATTGTACATTGCGCGATTTTGAGAAATTTAGAACTTAGAAATATATTGCATTGAGAAAGAAGCCTCTAGCTTCAATATTGAAGGTGTAAAACATGTTCGAAAAAATACCTTTTTGATTTTTATAAATTTCGAAAGATTTTTTTGAAAGAACTTCAGTATTAACTGTAATCTTTAACTACTCTTGACACCAGAAAAGCAAGTATTAAATCATGAAAATTTGCACTAACTCTAAGCTTATCTCTCTATGGTAATGTGACATGCCACAGACATTTAATAAAAGAAAATATTCATCAAACGTTTACTTTAGAATTGGATGCCAACAGTGTAGATAAAGGGATACACGTCGTCAGGACAACGTGTCAACCAAATTTGTGTTCCTTGCTCGAAGGTCTGAACGCGATATTCTTGTGCGAAGCATGTCCCTGGGGCATAATGCTGAATTCATGACAAGACGGCGTTGAAAGTCGAGGTTCCGCGATTATTTAAAGTGGGCCAGTCCCTCTCATGGCAGCAATCGAAGTGGTCGGTAATAATTTTGCAGACTTAGGCTGGGTTACATTTTGATGTTAGGAAACGGGAAACCTATGTTAATTGTGTGATTTGTTTATGAATAGTATATAATTTGTAATTTGAGGGTATCATTCTAAGCTTGTGTTTTAATTTGTGATTTTGGGGATTCATGTAAAATAGACTTCGTACGTGGGGAATTAATGTAGAATAGATTTGTAACTGGGCATTCATATTATTTTAAGTTAAGTAAAATGACAGGCAGTCTCGAGTAAGCGCTTCATCCGATGCGCAGGAAAGGAAAGTCGCGTTCGAGAACTGCATTATTTGAGTAGATCGGGTTATAGAATATTTTTATCAAACAGTTGGGATTTTCAGGGAGCATCACAAACATTCTCTCGCTGCCAGAACTTACGACGATAGCAGGAGCATCGCGGGGACATCCCATGGACGGCATCCGAACGGAAAAACATCTTGGGAAACAGACGTGGAAGATATTTTCGTAAGCTTACGAACATTTATACAATAAATAACGCACAGAATTTGTGAACATACAAATTAAATAAAATTCTAGTCATTTATGAGCTCAACGACTAAAAAATGTAAACATACAGAATAAATGTTAACTATTTCTTATCAAACAAAGTAATAAGGCTGATAATTGTAGAAGTTGCCATCAAATTTTCAATAACAGGATAATACGTGATAATACGTAAATTGTGCAGCGCAACGCTGACACCTACAGGTCACCATACTTGCGTTTTTCTGTTCCTCAAAACACTGGCTAATTTCTAAAAAAGTTTTATATTTGCGCTTATCACACTTGGTTTTTCTTGCTGGTCCCCGGCCTATTATTTTTGGCGCGAAAGCTCCCTACTATGGAGGCGACACGACACGCCGTTTCACCGGGAAAGCAAATGAGGTCCCGATGTAACCTGTGTGCTTGAACCCTTGAGGGCTCTCGTTCTCGCAGGATGGCACTCTGATTGCGCAGCCGCTGTGCGCCCTGCGCAGACCCCATTTGCCGCGCAGCGGGCAGCGCAGCGAACGGCACGCAGGCGGACAATTACGCGGGGGCGGGGCGGCGGTTTGGTGCACGTGCCTCGCCCAGCGCCAGCCTTCCACAAACGCTCTTTGAAGTCACGCGGCGTTTTTCATTACCAAGTGACATTTGATAATTGGAATTCATAATAATGACAATGCATCAGACGAAAAGGTCATCGAATTCGGACTGGATGACCGAGATTCAGTCATTGGTACTGGTATTTCAAAGTGACCTGCCTGGCATTTCAAAGTGACCTCTTGACTTACTACTTCTGATAAAAACAAGTTCAGATTTAATTATTCATTATGTAACGGCCTATTTACATATTTATTTATTTAACGTCAATAACAGTTAAGGATAGTGTGTGACGTACGAATACTATAAGGAGAGTCGGCAAGTAGGTTAGCACCGGATCTCACGTTTCAGTGTGTGGAGGAAAATTGCTACCTCGCGGGATGCAGGATGCACGACACTTACGGGGCTAACGAGCTAAGTAGTTGACGTGCCCAGAATATTTAGTCAGTGGCGGAGCGAGAAAACTGAGGTTTGAGGGTGGATGTACGTGGGAAATTGGCGTGTAGGTCGGCGCCTACAAAGGCAGTGGCTTCAGCGTCCCCTATGAGAGATCGACGCCCTCTGCGCGCAGAGCGACGCCGCAGGAGTTTTAGTAACGGCCGGCTCCATCCGTGTGTCTTGTCCCGTAATGGAAAGTTTTATGCAGATATAAACGCCGCCACCATTTACTTAATCGCTGCAATGAAAGCTTTGTGCTGTACTTGCCTCCACTCGCCAGCGACAAAACTAATGTAAGTAAATGCGCGTTTGTCTCCGTGCTGATAATTGGCTAAAGAATCACACTTTTAGCTTAATGATTATATGAGCGGAGATACGTGGCAAAGTGTTGGCAACTGAGAATACGAAGCACGTTAACGAGCGTTGTACCAGCGAATGTATTTTTTTAAAATCTCGGGTAGTGACTGATTCTCTTTAACACAGACATCACCCTAAAATTATGGTGTTCATAAAGATTACTAAAACCAGAATTATTGTGGTTTCTTTTTTTCTTCTTTATTTGGCTTACAAAGGGGAATATTTTCAAGTCATCCTCTAGCTGCATGAGAAACTGCTCTTGGTAAACCTCGAGTCTGATTATTATACCGTAAGCACATTAGAATTAACACTACACAATTGTGAAGTTGTGCGACTAATACTTTGATTGGCGTGTAATACACATTGTTTTATCACTCATGAGTGTCTAGAGAGTTTAAATAAAGGATTTAGTAGTTTTTATGAAGCAAATATGACTCTAATTCTGACTACTGATTCTGGCTGATATTATCTTGATATTACTCTAATTCTAAATATTCTTTTACATTTCTTAGAAGTAACTACACTGTACCTACATTTGACCAAGAGAAGGCAAAAAGGGCAGTGAGACAGCTTATATTTTCTAGTGAGGTAATGTGTTCTTTCCTCTGAAATTAGTAGGAATTGAATTTGATTGTATATGCTCCTTTACCTATTATATACTGTAAGTAAACAACTGAAACAGAAAATTAGAAAGTATTTTTTATGAAATTTTTTGTTGCTTTCTCCATTACTGCTTTTCAGATTTTTGACCTCTGGATTAAACATCATGTTAACTTCTCTTTGGAAAGAACGATTCATAACGTGACGATCCTGTTTTTCTTCATTTTCTTGAAAATGTGTAATAAAAATAGCACTAGGTAAAACCTTAGGAACTAATACATTTTTCTAGGGAACATATTTGGAAATATAAAAGCGTGCGTTAATAACGGTTATGCAGAAAGATTGCAGGTGATAAAACACATCTTGTTTACGAACCTAATATGATTCACGAGTGTTTAAATTTCTTCATAACGGGATGCATTACCAAGACGTGAGCAACGATTTTTTTTTCACACGTCTTCCAGCCCATTTGTTTTGTCTCTATTGTATATGCAAGTGTAGCGGGAGCGTGGCTATCTTAACGGTGCCCCGACAAAATATTACGTGGCTCAAACCCCGAAAGGCGGAGGCATAGCGCCGTAGTTGGCTTCTGTTGGTTGTTGATGGTTATGTGCCTCGCTGTAGAAGGTAGCTTATGGTAGGTATTGGATCGAGGCAAAGTACCCACTAAAGTATCCCGGCCGGCCGCGGAGTGCTGGCGGGGCACCCGGTGTGCTGGCCTCTTTGACCGCGCTGGCACCCTGCGCACCGCATTTGCCTGCCGCTGCAATGGATGGCGGCCAGTGAGCTTGGAGTCCCTCTTCCGTTACGTAGCACCCACTGCTCACTTCATGGGGACCTTATGATGGAGTGCACGAGCGAACGTCTGGTTTTCAAGAAATAGGCCTGTTACTCACTAACCACCGTTTCAACATTATCCATTATTTAGGCCATCATCCCGCCATCATCATTCTGTAACCGTCTGTATGTAACTATCATGTATGTAATTATCGTGCTTTTTCTGTGAACTCGAAGATTTCAATTATCTTTACCACCTTGAATAATGCTCATCTATAAATATATAGTTGTAATGATTTTATTATTTGATTTTTAATTATCTCTTTCTTACCAGTGCACTAAATTTATGAGATGATAATACGTAAATATTATAATTATGTTTTGCATTTTACTATTATTGCACTATATTCATACTTCCCCTCTAAATTTTAAAATTCTACCACAATAGCATTTTTCCTCTACTGTATTTTTATTACAAAAAATCTTAGGTTTGGTTATGATATGAATACATCTCGGATATTTGAAAAATCTCTTCATTTTCGGAGTACATGAGTGTCACAATCGCACATCGTTGTAGTTCAAAATTACAACTGTGATGGAAAAACCATGCTCCAGACAAAAATCCAATAGCACTTACAGAATTTAATGATTTTTTGTACTTTCAACTAAAAGAGAGTAAGGAGAGAACGTCCTGTATGTCTTCCATTGTGCTGGGCGAGTGTTCTGCAGGATGCTGCGACATCGTGACTTGCGACCGCTCTCCGGCCCCGTCGTCCTGTGGCTCACCCCCGCCCTCCGTCGCCCCCCGCCGCCCCCTCCGCCCCCTCCGCCCCCGCCGCCCCCGCCGCCCCCGCCGCCCCCGCCGCCCGCCACCCCCACCGCTCCGCCGCCCTCCCCGCTTCCACCGCCCCCGCCGCTCCGCCCCCGCCCCCGCCGCCGTTCCACGTCGCCCTCAGCGTGGAAGTGAATTAATCTCCGATCATGAATGCATAGGGTACGGGCGGTTTGTTCGGTAACGCGCGCGCTGATCCATATTGATAACGGCGCCGAAAGGACAGGGCAGAGCACGGGGTGCAGGGGGCTGCACGCGCGACCCACCGACCCTCCCTCCAGCGCCGACGCCGTCGCCGCCCACGTCAACTCAGCGTTGGCCTCTTGAGAGGCCATATGCTGCCCTTTCTGCGTCCTTTACACCAACACCAACACCAAAACCAGCGGTACCTAAGTAATGGTGACCGATTGCTATTCATTCCGTATCAAGCTTACACTCCGGGAGATATTTTTTTCACTTTCTTTATCTTCTCTCGTTTTTCACATAACATGTACAGATGTACACCAGCATGTCAGTCGTACCATCACATCCTTCGCAATTCCCCTCAACTCTGCTGTTCAATTTAAAGGTATTTGAAGACGAAGTATCTTCCAAATCACTGAACAAATTCTCTAAATTTGTTTAGAAATGTATCCTGCCCTTCATACTCATACTTCATATCCTGGCCGCCTTATAAGAATTACATCACTCACATCTTCATTCCCCTCTTGGATAGATTTGTCAGCCTGTTGGTGGAGAGTCTCGGATATCAACGCTAGTTGCTCTCTCTAGTTGCCAGTCTCTATTGTTTAGAGTACTAAGAGCAACATTTCCCAAGCCTGCGTGCAATGAAGAGCTGCTCTCCAGCTTTTCCATTTCCTTCTTCTCCTGTTCGTGCTTGTACTTCATGTCCGTAAACGACCGCCGCCGGAGACGGAGACGGAGTTCTCCGTCTGCTGAGCGCTTCTCTCGTCTTGACCCGCGAACATGTTCACCAAGCTTCCACGCATACCTCCGATTCCTCCTCCTCAACTATCGACCCACCCTCACCTATAGTAGATTTTGGTCTGGATCTGTCGCCATGATGCCTCCACCTCTGCTGCCATCACCGCTGCTTTCTCTGCTTCCGGACACATCCTGTGCCATTTCCGCTGCCACCTCCGACGCTGCCCCCTCTGCCAGCATCGCCAACTCCGGCACCGCGATCATCTCTGCCTTCGCCATCACGTCGCCGCCCATTTACTGTCACCACCGATGACGCTGCATCATTTGTCTCCAGCAACGGGCTGCGATGGCTTAGCCGCAGCATCGTCAACTAAGCTGCATTATTGAATGGAAATTCTACGATTGTAGTTCTGACTGTAGCAGTGTTTTGACATTGTAGTCACATATGGAACGAATTCAGTCACTTTCTGGAGGAGAATTATTGCGGCCGGCTACACTGATCGGTGGGTTTCCGTGATTTACCCGATTCACATCACGTGAATCCCGGAGTAGCAACGAAACAAATGACTGGTAGACGGCGAGCGATTTTTTTCTCATTATTTCCTCTCTCCTCTGTACCACACTACCACGTATGTCCTGAGTCAAGTTAGGAACTTAGAGCTTGCCCCGACTTTCGGTACCCTGCTCGGAAGATTTCTGGAGGGAAGAAAACCCGCAACCCGATCTGTAGGTCGGCGCCGGTTCTCTCGTTCCAGAACGCCACTTTTCCCCGAGATATAACACGCACACCGCTTACAGGAGTAAAGACCATAGTAGTTGACCTAGTAGATTCCGGAATCAGTACTTCCTCACGCACTCGCATCCATGGGCGCCCTGCCCCGACCCGCTTCCCACCCCGCCGCGTCGGCCGTCATCGCCGCCGCCACCGCCAGCGCTGTCGCGGTGAGGGCTGCGTGTCCGCATGCGAGCGCGTGCGTGCACGCGCGTGGGCATGCGTACACGTGCGTGCGCGTGCGTGGGCGTGCGTGTCCGCGTGCGCGGCGCCAGCGCCCCTCCCTCCCCGGCCCCCGAGTCTGAGCCGGTGCGCTGGCGCCGCCGCCTGTCACTCTGCCAGGCGCAGAGGCCACGCGCTTCACGCTGCACTGGCCCACCCCCGCCCCCGCCCCCCGCACCCGCACCCGACCAGCGGCCTAGGCCACGGTCCCTTGCACGCGTGGATACGAATCTCGGGGATTTGCATTCTTACAAGGGTATGGCACGGTCGTACTGAGGAGTTTAAGGATGTGACGTAGCACGTTGTGTAGCACGTTGTGTAGCACGTTGTGTAGCACGTTGTGTAGCACGTTGTGTAGTCTGATCGACCCGAAAAAGCAAGCCTTGCTGCGTATACAGTACAATTGAATGAATTTATAAAATTGTTCTATCCAACGAAAGAACAGAGGCAAATGCCTCTTGCTCGGAATTGGGACCCACGAGAGATTTCGTACTGGAATGGTAGCTGTAAGTACGAATGTTCGAAAGGTTGTGGTGCATGACCGAAATTGTAATTGTGATTACGCATATAATCTAATTTGAGATATTCGATTTCAGTTTCTGCTAAACGGCATGTCCCTTCCAAATACACTGGTAGAAAGGTGATGGAATAACTCCTAATATCGTGTAGAACCGACTATTGCTGGGCGAAGTGCGACAAATTGACGTGTCATGGATTCAGCAAGCAACTCAAGCTCTTTGGAAGTCCTCTGAGAGCCTATAACATTGAGCCATGCTATATTTACAACCGTCCATAATGGCGAAAGTGTGGATGGTACAGGATTTTTTATAATATTTATTTACGTCAAAAACAGTTAAAAACTCTGTCTGACGTGCTACGAGGAGAAGTTGTGTGTTTTATGTACGAATTGTCCTCTCGATTATGTCTCATAAGGGGTCGATGGGGTTATTATCGGGCAATCTGCAGAGCAAAATCAGTTGCTCGAATTGTCAGAATTGTTCTTCAAACCAATCCCGAACAATTATGCCCCAGTGGCGTGGCGCAATGTCATCCATAAAAATTCCATCACTGTTTGGGAATATTAAGTCCATGAACGGCTGCAAATGGTTTCCAAGTAGCTAAACATAACTCTTTTCAGTCCATGATCGGTTTGGTTGGACTCATGAACCTAGTCCATTCCATTTCAAAACAGCCCGCACCATTATGAAGCCACCACCAGCTTACATCGTGCCTCATTGACAATCTGGATCCATGCCTTTGTGGGGGCTGTCACACTTCAACCACACCATCAACTCTTACCAACTGAAACGAAACTCATCTGACCAAGTCACGATTTTCTTGTCATGTAGGGTCCCATCGACATGTTGACGAGACCAAGAGATGCACTACAGGCGATGCCGTGCTGTTAGCAAAGACTCTCGAGTCGGTCTTCTGCTGCCGTTGTCCAAATTTGGCAGCACTGTCTTAATGGATACGTTCCTCGTACGTCCCACATTGGTTTCTGCGGTTAGTTTACGGAGAGCTGCTTGTCTGTTAGCACTGAAACTCTACGGAAATCTTGCTACTCTCGTGCATTAAGAGGAAGGCCAGCCGCAACTTTGCTGTCCACGGTGAGAGGTTATGCCCGAAAGTTGGTATTCTGGGCACACTCTTGACACTTCGGATCTCGGAATATTGAATTTCCTAACGATTTCCGAAAGGAAATGTCCCATACGTCTCACTCCAACTACCATTTCGTGTTCAAAGACTATTAATTACCGTCGTACGGCCGTAATCATGTCAGAAACCTTTTCATGTGAATCACTTGAGTACAAATGAAAGCTCTGTCAATGCCGTTTATACCTTTTGTACGCGATACTACTGCTATCTGTATATGCTATACCGTGACTTTTGTCCCCTTAGTGTATAATCTAATTAGTGTGTGATTTAGGTAAGCGATTCATTACATTTTATCACTCTCTATGTCTCAATTTAAGAAAACACAGTTATTCAAAACCCAGTTGGTTTGGAAGTCAATCAAGAACTCTCTCGTGGGCGACTCTACGTGAAGTATCGAATAACAAACAACGCATTTCATTCTCTTTAAAGGTATTTCTCGTTCTAGTAATTACATAATGAGGACATGTGTAAGTTTAGCGAAAGTTGTCATCTTATATCTGACACGTTTATGTTTTTCTGCACAATGCGCTGTATTGCATCCCAAAACTTTCCAGAAAGGTCAAGACATTCTCATATTAGTAGCCATTGGTAGTTGTATACGGAGTGTCATGGAACAATATCAGCAAGGAGAATTTCCCTTTCATCAGTATTAAGAAGCAATTTACCCTGTCTTCTCCTTATAATATTAATGTTAATTTGAAAACCATCCAAAACGTGTTATTTTGTTCTTACGACGTAAACTGGTTTCTTATACAGAAAAAACATTTCCATGTAGGCAGCAAGGGTGTCTAAAACCTATTTTCCTGCTCTGCTTCCAGTATACTGCTTCGAGAAAACATAAAACCGAGTACAACTACATATAGACGAAATAATACTAAAATTAAAAAGAAACATACGGAACAGGGTTCGGGAATTAGTGATTTTGCTACATTAATATTGACAAATACTATAAAATCTTCAACGAAAGAGAATTAAGTGTAACAAAAATAAATGGCAATGAGGTGTGTGCATAAAATATCAACTGAAATAATTTCTAATGTCAAATATGGCCTTTTCCTTTTTTTAGGTTCAAAATATTATTTGTAGTGCAATTCATATTACGGAATATTTGACATAACTTGTATTACTAACAAGTATCTCAAACCTTGACTCTTCATATTTTTTAAATTTTATTTAAAAACATTCAAGAATAAAAATGTCTTCAAATTATATGAAAATTTATGAATACTAATTGAATATAATTTCTTATATTTTCGATTGATTGTTTGATTTGGGTTTCTGGGCGCATTAGTCGAGTCCACTAGTCCTTCTGGACATCTGTCCCCTAAGAGAAATGCATGATTCTATCGCAAGAGGTTGCAGTAATCTTCCTCCGCTGTTATGGCGAGATCCGTCGGAGATCTACACGTCGATTTGCTGGTTTTCCCTAATCCGGTAGCTCCTACCACGGGGGCACCGATACCTGGGACAAGCTCTTAGTTCCCGACTGG
The DNA here is from genome assembly GCA_038098605.1 of Gryllus longicercus. NCBI lineage: Eukaryota > Metazoa > Arthropoda > Insecta > Orthoptera > Gryllidae > Gryllus > Gryllus longicercus. The sequence continues at coordinate 2,124,472 of JAZDUA010000190.1, forward strand.
TGTCTCGACATGTCTGGCAATGTAGTAAAGTAAGTAAGAAGTGAGATCAATTGTCGATCTACACGTCAGTTTTCCCATCCAGGTATCTCTCACTAGCCGGGCACTGCCCCAACCAGGACGAGAGGTATGGTCCCGGTTGGTCTCCGGACATGAATGGTGGTGTAGTGCGGATGTAAGTAACGGGTGAAGGTAGAACATGGAAGAAAAAGGAAGCTAGCGGCATTCGTCTGGTGTTAAGCGGAGAAAACACGGAAAACTATGGATAAGAACATCCCCTCACTGTAATTCTCAGATAAACGCAATCTAGCTATGTAATGAATGTCAAAAATCCTGCCATCATGGAATAGAACCCTAAGATGTAGGTCAGATGCTTTGAGCCACATAGGCCTGTGCACGTAAGGGGTACGTACGACTCAAATCTGTCGAGGATTTGGAAAGGCGTCTCACTACGTTAATAGTTAACCTTTTTTCCTCTTTAATTTAAAAAGCAGAAACAGCAATTTTCCCATCTCGTCACGTAATTTGCATTCTAATCAATGTGCCAACTCGCTCACCCAGACCAACCCCGTCACCGCTGTCAACTCCACTTCTATTCTTCCCACTTGTCATGCTATTCACCAAACATACGTGGAAATATCCATGCCTGCCGGTAGATGGTTTTCAAACCCACATCCTCAGCGCAGAGCATTTTATTCTGTAGTACTTTGCAGGGTTTCACAGTAGGTACTTTTATGAAATTATATATTTTTTAAAATTTTTAAGTTCCGTATAGTGGGATACGTAAGTCATGAAAATATTTTAACTCTGCACAAGTAGTATCTCGTAGTATGCCGAAGTACGAAGAAATAGAATACTAAATCTAGTTTCCTTATTATTATAAAACAAATAATTGGTTTGGCGATCGGATAGTTCAAAATCACAACTTGAAAATCTTGTTTGTCCGCCGGAATGAGAATTCGGTAGCACTATTCGCTAGCCACAGCTGAGCGATCTTCCTCCTCCAAGAACTGCGCAGCAGAGTTAAAGAGGGGTTGCACTAAGTCTGTTTGGTCTCAACTCTGACAAAAACGAGTCGCTAATGCTTGCTTGGATTGGACAGGTTCAGAAGATTTATGTTTCCGCCTCAGTTGTTTCTTCTGGTGTAATGTAGTGGACCTAATCTCTTCGGGCCATTCTAGACAATTTCTCTTGCAATATCAACTGATGGGGTGTTTGTCTTTCAACATCACTTCTAGCTTCCGATCTCCCTCTCTCCCTCTTGTCCTCTCTCTCCCTCTCTCTCCCTCTCTCTCCCTCTCTCTCCCTCTCTCTCCCTCTCTCTCCCTCTCTCTCCCTCTCTCTCCCTCTCTCTCCCTCTCTCTCCCTCTCTCTCCCTCTCTCTCCCTCTCTCCCCCTCTCTTTCCCTCTCTGTGTCTCTCTTTCTTTCTCGCTCTCATAAGAAACAATGTAGTACTGTAAACAATACATAGGTGAAAAAATATTTCCTTAGTTCACCCTTTCCATAATCATTATCCTTACTTTGCACAAAAAAGTTTATTGTTTTTTATTTTAGAAATTGTAAATCATCAATTTGTGTAATAATGCGGATTTAAACAGTTTTGGACAAAAAACTTTCGCTGAAATCTTATAATCTTCTCTAAGAAAACTCATATTTTACATATTGAAGCAATCATGATAATGTATGTAATATGAATAGAACTATTTTAATCCCAATAAAAATGCCTGCATAAATATTTATTTCAAAATAAAAATAATTTTAACACGAAAATAGGCAGCGCCATTTATAAATATAAAAAATTGAAAAATTCATTATTAATAATAATCAGAGTATTAAATTATTTGAAATCGTGAAAATTATAAATATAATTTCATTCTCAAAATAAAATTTGATTTATTAGCAAGGTTGTAGCGCAATTTTAAATATATAAAAATAAAAATTTCGAAATAATATGACGCATATCCAAGAACAATGGGAAATATTGTAGGGACCGATGAAAATTTGTATTATTTTTGGCTAAGAGTAATAAAAAATCGCCTGAGAGGATTTGGGGTATTGAATTTTAAATATTTTGTACATTATTTTTTTTACATTTTAGCCACAAAAATGATCTTATTTTGTGAATATAATCATTTTCTTGTTTATTTAGATACTGAAGGCAGGGATAAAACAGTAGGTGGAAATCTTGATTCTAATTTGACTAATTAATGTATAACAATAAAGAAACTAAAATCATTAAACCTGGTGAAAAGTGTTTTTATTAATCTTTTGGTAAACTATCAATTTTTAATTTACCTTTCTAAAAGGTTTGCACTTCAATAATACACAGGAAGAATCGCATGGAATTGAGAGAGGGATTTCTTAAATTCGCCTATTTTGAAAAGGAATGTCTCATGCGCTGTAGAACCTAATCACAAGGAAAAATTTATTTAATCACTGCGTAGTTTCAGTTTTACTTGCTTATACAGATTTTTCTCATTAGTGTTGTAAAAGTACTTACCATGTGTTCTACAAAGGTAAGATGCGATGCTTTACGATATAAGAAACAAACAGGTTCTGGATATCGATGGTTTATTTTCTCCTGGAATACTGCCAATTGGAAGTCAATGCTATACGTCGCTTAGATCACCTGCTTGCTGTGTAGGTGAATAACTTTAAAGCACTCATTGTAGGCTTATTAATATGTAGTAAAGTGGGTAATAAGGCTTTAAATTTTTTTATGCTTTAATGCTTTAATGTACTTAGTTCATAATTTCTTGTGATTAAAATTAAAGTTTGTGTTTCATTTTTTGATACTAAGCGATACGGTGTCTGAGAGTATTGCAGCGCAATAAAGACTTGTTGATTTTTCCACGTGCAATTTTCTCCAAAAATATATTTTCTAATAGTAGTCTATATAAATGTCGGTCTAGTGGGAAAAGTTAAATTGATACAGGGCTAACCATTGGAAAAGTCATAGTGTTGATAAATAGGCAATATTATCATGGGTTTTTTAATATGACCTAGCTCACATCCATATTAGTTCTTAAAAGAAAGATATGTATAATTCGATATATGGAAATACATTTTTGGATAAAAATACAAGCAAAGGCAATTTTTCAATAGAACGTTTCTTTTTTAATTTCATGTCACGTCGTGCCTAATTGTCTTGCTCTCGTCAGCCATATTCCTCAGTAAATTCACGATGTTTGACACGAAGGAAGGTGGAGAATCTTGTGGCTGTCTGTAAAGTTCGCTTTATGTATTTGTGCTTTGCAATCCCAGTCTGTTTATAGCGAGCTGTTATTAACAAGTAGCAATAGCCAGCGCTTCAGTTGCTCGGACAAGAACTTGACACAGACTTATACTAACTTTCACCATTTTTTTCAAACTAATAAGAATTTAGCAGTTATTTTTGGTGCTCAAATACTAGTGCTTCGCATCATTGGATGTATACCTTAAGTGAATGCACTTTAGTATGAGATACGAATTCTCTGAGGTACAGATTCTCGATAGCTGTGAAAATTTAAAACTTTTCAATTACAATTCTCAGATTTACGTCATTATTTTAATGCCAAAATGTTCAAGGAATGCATCGGTCTTGAATAGGCGAAGGAATTCCCGACTGAAATCTCATCTAGTCAGACCGGTCGTGACCACAAAATCAAACCACATTCGATTTGTGCTGGCTACCTCGTTACCCTGCTCGGCAGGTACAACAAGAAACAGGAAGTGAAATTCATTGTTCGATTTTTGTTAAGGTTACTTGTGGTCACGCTCAGAACGTAGTTTGCGACCAGAGCGATTTTGCTCCTTGATTGGATGTGTAAATGGATAATTTAGGCGAAGACTAAAGTCTTTCTTATTGTCCTTAAACGTTAAGATTAGTTTTCCGTGCATCTGCATATTTAACGTCTATATTACTAATGCGCGCAGAAATTGAAAGAAAACTATACCATGTAAGAATTGTCTACGATTTTGTAAGATATTCCAAAGGTTGGAAAAAATAAAAAAATGAGACATTTTTGATTTTGAATGAAATGTACAAATACTGGCACTGTATTTCCGCGTATTTTCGTACTATACGTATTGACAGAATTCTTATACTCAGTGCGTCACTGTTTATGACAAAGCGACGTCAGACGACAGCAAAATTCAAAGGAAGACCCGCCATTAAATATATGCTATTAAGATATTGCGTTTTGAAACAGCGGTATTTTTCATATTCTTGGAATGTGAAGAATTAATTAACTCGCCTTACTTCGCAAGAAAAGAAAGTATTGTATTTGTGCGGTAGAAATCGGAGATTTTCCTACAGAAAACCTCACTGCCGGGAAAAAAAGAAGAAGTGTAAAAATCTTCTTCCTTTATGTAGTAAATTACTTGAGTTCCTCACAATTGTGTATTAGAATCCGTTTTGTTGAGCGAAAAATCCATTGACGACAAAAAGTCCGTCTGTCTCCCTGTTTGTCTGTCGCTGATCAACGCCAGCGTCTATATCGTTCAGCCGATTTACTCCAAAAATTGATACTTCCCGTTCAATTAGGATGAAATCGATGCTCTTCAGGTTTGAAAAGGTTATTTTCATTTTGGAGGGTATTTTACAAGTATGCTCAACAACATTTAAAAAATTTATCAAAACTGGCTCAAATTTTTTTATTAAATTGTCTCCTCGGATAGCGTCGTGAACTTTAAAAAAAATCGTACGTGGCTGATTTTCTCTGACTTTCCGAAAATCGCAGGGTTTATTTTTTTTCGGCGTTTTCCTACATCAACATTATTGAAGACAGATCGTTAACAAAATTTGTTATCCAGACAGATATTTAAATAAGGTCATATTGAAATGTGAGTATCATACTTTCATGAAAATATGGGTAGTTTAAGCGTAATTTTGCGTAAAGTATATCCAATGTTTTGAAAATTATTTTCCTCAGAACACCTTCAATTTTTTTCTTAAAATTTTCTCCTCGTACGTATAAAAGTACGGTAAAAACAATTTCTCTGATTCTAGTTTCAGTGAAATCTGTCTTTTGAAAATTGCAAAATAATATTTCAAACGTAAAATATTGATTGGGGAAATTTTGTTTTAAATGACATCTGTTCTAAGAAGTAGATCTTTAAAAAAGGGGCATGTAATATTGCTTGAAAACACGAGTGGTTTCGTGTAAATTCTACTTGAAATTAATGAAGTTTATAAAAAATTCTCAAAAACAACACTAATTTTTAATTTAATTTTTTATGTAATTTTGTTGAACATTCTGAATTTTTGCAAATTGCGTGTTACGAATAAGTAAAAAGACCATTAGATTTTTAGGCGTCAGTAAAATCGAGTGCAGACGGGACACTGTATGGTGTTGCAGTAAATCGCAGGGGCAGTTAACTCGTAAGACCCGACTTTGAGTCTCAGTGAAGAAATGAACTTTTTCTGGTTAGAAACAGTTTTGCTGGTTCATGTTGTAGAATAATATTGCGGACACATTACAAATTACACGAAAACGAATGTGCTGTTGTAGCACCACTAGTTAAGTTTCGTCACAGGTCCATTTATCGCTATGTAGGTTGTTCATTTTCTATGCATTTTACGAATAAAAAAGCATGAAAAAGTGTCCTATTTTACATTTTATCTGGTGAATTTTAGTTCTAAATACTAGTTATTATACTTTTTTCGATTTTGACGAATATACTTCTTTCTGAGAGTACGTCTATACGTAATATTTTCTGCAAATTTGAAATGAAGTAAACTACGAAGCTGCTAATTAAGAATTTTCGTAAAGATGATATACAAACATTTCTAGAATACTGCATTGCAATAGAAATTCAAGCCCTGTTCAGCATAGAGAAATTGGAAATGTATTGAAGAGTAGTATTTGATGACAGAGTCTACTCTCAATAATTGAGGAATTTACGGTACGGTAACGGTTGGTAGTCTGCAACCCACTAGTTCCGAGAAGATGACAAAACGTTTATTTTCATCCACAGATGCATCAGGCTCATCATCAACGCTAATGTACCACCGGGACGTCGAAGGCTAGGCTGCACATTATGTTCTTGTGTTGGCAGTAAATGCGTCGCCAACTTTTCACTCGGTAATATTACTCATTTTGTAACTGTTTTTAACCTAAAATTAACATAACAAATATGTACTCTTGCAGCATTTAATACTAATTAATCAGTTTTTCACGCATCTTAATTACTCTCACAACTTAAGCAATCCAAATGTTTTATACAAATTTCTGATTTTGCCAATATCATCGTAACAGATCTGGAACTTACATCTGAGACCAGTAGACATAGATCTGAAAGTTCTACGATAAATATTGAAATATTTACCAGATGTCGATGCTTATTTATACGAGGGATGTAATTGTTCCCTCAAATAATTCTTCAAATGTTCTCTCAAATATTCATTCAAAACTTCCCTCATTTTTTCAATTGTTACAAATGTTTCCTTCAGTGATTTCTCAAATTTTCCCTCAAATTTTCCGTCAAACTATTCCTCAAATGTTCCCCCAAATCTCCTTCAATTATTCCACCCATGTTTCCACACGAGCAAATCTAGAAATTAAATTTGTTATTATAAAACTAACGTAAGTTGTTTCATTTTACGAAATACGTTCATAAACGTAACGGCGGCGTATAGCGCAGTACTTTCGCCGCCGAATGTAACGTTAGTATCACTTCATAGAGAACCAAGAAGGGAGAAATCTCCCTAAAACGAGATAGAAAGGTCCCAGAGTTGTTTCGCAAATATTACAATTTACGAAAAAACAGAAGTTATTCAGTCATTGTTTTAGAAGTGAAAATAGGTTCACACTAAAGCCCAGATTTTAGTAGTTTCTGTCAATTCGCCCTATAGGGTGACGGAACCATAAAAAATAATAGAACGTAGAAAAAGTCTTATTTTGTAGAGTACGGCGTAAAAAATCATTACTTGGGTCCGTAGGATACAAAAAATTGGTTTTAAGGATGTAGGGCGCATAGTTTTCGTGTCATCACGGCGGTAAAGTTCATTGCGGCGTAATGTATTTTGCATGTTGCACGTGTGCCCGATATTCCAAATGCGCCCGATATTCCAAATGCGTCATAATCTGCGATCTACTTTTTCCCTCCTAAATCTGTTTAATGCGCTCCTTGAATAATTTGTCACATTCCCTTGGCGTATTAAATAAGGAGGGGATAAGGGAAATAAATAAGTAAACCTCGTTCTAATCGTCGCCACTAGATGGTGTAAGCTTTACATTCTGCAAGTGTGAAGCCAATGGGAAGTTTTCAATTCTTATTTTTTTAAATATTGTACTTGAAATGACATTTACTGCCATCTATCGCAATTTCATGACAAAATAAATGTCGACGTATACTCATAACACAGTAATGTTTTAAAGTGTATTTTACTATACTACGAATCCTACGAAAATGAATTCTGAACTTTCCATTTCTGGGTAAATCGTCCTGATTTGTTATCTACAGTGAAAACGCTGTAATAACTCAAATTAAAACCAAAACGTTATAAACTGAATCATATATTTATTATAAGTTATAAATAATATCAGTCATTTTCAGCTCTTTACAAAATTTGGAAACATAAAGAATAGTCATCGATAGGCCTCTCACCCTGTTAATGCTAGATTTAAAGCGAATGAAATTAAAAATTTTAAAAGTTTCCGGAACCGTTTAAGGCGTCCATATTTTCACTTTGTTCATAGGTATATGTTCGTATTCGCTGCGCAGATACATGAAATATCTTTGCGTCAGACGTGACCTGCAAGACAGTAATGCATGAATAGTTGCATAACTGACAGGGGCAAATTTCACGTGTGTAACTTCATTGCATGAATAAATTATCCCAAGACATGTTCATTGGAAAAAAGTAGTCATCTTCGATTCCCTTAAATGCTCTAGACGTGTGTAATATTTACTCTGAGACATCCTGTTTACCTCGCCACCGGAGCACTACGGAATAGTAGCATTCAATCAAGTCAATTAAGAATTAGTGAACCGTACCCATTGGCTGTGGGATATGTCAAGTGTTATCGTTGATTGTATTCTGTTGGAGTAGTGGTCCCGTGTATTGTTTGGGACATCGGCGATTATGGTTTATTGTTCTTTCTTTCCAAGTTACTTGTTGAATTTCGCATGTAACAGTATTTTCTCGGTTCTGGATTAGTGAACAGGGTTTAGTACATAAACAGTTGTATAACAACAGTATATATATATATATATATATATATATATATATATATATATATATATATATATATATATATATATTGATTTATTATTTTGTTCATTTCAGTAAAACTTCTCACAGGATAAAAATGTCGGGCGAGAGGAAATATGTTTTAAACATTTCTTGAGGCTTCTGAGGGGACTTCGTGAGGGGGAGTTACGGCCGTGGCCGTTGATGTCTGGCTGCGCCTCCGCCCTTTTTCCGCCACGTACTACGCGAATGCGCTCTGAAGCGGGTACAGCAGGGGCTGGGCGAGCGCTAAGGCGTCACCCTGCGAACGGCATGCGACCCGCGCTCGCCCTCGCCCCCGTCCCCGCCCTCACCCCGCCTTCCGCCGCCTCGTCTCGCCTCCTACGCCTCCTCGCGCATCGTTTCCACGCGCCACCCGCTGCCTTGTCTATTCTTGACACGCGCCTCCGTCGCCGCCAGCCCCGCCGCTGCCACCGCCGCCGCCGCCGCTGCCTCCGGATGCGGAGCCCAGACACCGCGACGCGAGGAGGCAGAACAATCGACGCGCGCGACGCCCCAAAAGTCGACCGGCCGCCCACGATGCGCAGCCCGCCCATCCCGCCCATCCCGCCCCAATTGCCTTCATTGGAAGTCGAAAGACTTCGCTCGCCCGGCGTCCTCTTAAGCCTAAGAACTCAATTTGAAATTCTGGAGATGAGGATTGATTTCGAGGCTTTAATTGAGAACTGGTTTCAGCACTTCGATTTTGCAAGTCCTTTTTTGCTTCCGGGCGTTGTTTTTTAGTAGAGGCAAGTAGGTAGGACGAACGCCTTTCGTCCCGTTTCCGACTCTCTCTTTCTGTTTTCCTGCCGATTTATTATTTGAATTCTGGAAGTTGTAAGTCGAATGAAATACTAAAAGGGAAGCTATAGCCCTACAATAATCAATGACAGGCATGCCTTGACCACAAGAAAACTTGCATGAAACGAGAACAATGTATAACTTCAGATTCACAAATTTAGAACTTCCCTAGAAATTGCGTAGCACATTAAAGTAACAAATAAATTTTTGAGCAAAAATATTGTAGAAAGTGTAAGAAATAATTCTGATTTCAATATATTGCGATTAAATGTGTTATTATATCATTAGTTATCATAGCGGGAACTTTTACTTATTTGAAAATATCAATTGAAGAAGAATTGTGGTTAAGAATAATTCAAGAAATAAGTAAATCTACAATCATTAAAAACGTAATACTCATTAGCGATAATTTGTTTCTTTGTAGTAGGATAAAATTCGTCCTATTTGGTTCGCCGCCTAAATTGTATAACATATTTCTATGCATCGGACAACTTGGATTATTAAAGTTCACTCTAATGTTTGAGAATGCTCTAAATATATTATTAGTCGAATTTCTAATGATAAATCTTGTTCCTAACAATTTATAATGAGTACGGGTTTGAGCTGCTTTGACTGCTTCTGAATCCTTCTGGCACTAACGCAAAAGTATTATGAATTATTTGTTATGAAACGCCTTAACTACAGTTGTTCACATCCAATTAATGATATCTCTACGTCTTCTTTCATAAGAACGCTGAAGGTCGCTGATACACATTGTCGGCGTCATTACGTAACCCTCAAATGTCAAAAAAGTGGTACTTTATATTCCAAAACACTGATATGTTGGTCAAAATATAGAATGGAATGTAAAGTTTTGGAATCAAGTCTTAGAAATCCGGGAGACAGTAGATTTTGAGTCCTGACGGTGGTGAATTTCTGATTGGAGCTATGAAGACTGACAATTCAGTAAACATTTTCCATTTTCCCGAGATTCTTCTGACTTTCATTTAAGATGTACTGAACAAAATCAAATCCCATTTCCCTTTTATTCCCGGAGCAGTTTCTTAAGAAGCGGGCCAAGGGCCGCAGCCCTTGGACCACGCACGACCTTCCTTTGCGTATTCCTTTGCGTCCACTCTCTCCCCTTACACGCACAACTGCATGCACTACAAAAATCATACATGTCAGGAGACCAAGCGGCTGGAGCGGTGCCTCGCTGGGGGAGATACCGGGAAAAGAAAACTCTCCGCAAGGAGTCGTGTACTTCGGCGGCGTAGAGCTGCAGGTGAGCAACTCCTCCACCTCCCGGGTTACAACACGCACTTCACGCACGGGACTCCTGGCTATTGCAGTTGACGCGCCCAGAAATACTCAATACTCCCTCACTCTTCAACATTCCCCCAATGCATCGTTTCCGATACGAAGCAGACGTTCCTCTTTGTGAGCCCTCAATGTGTTTGGCATTTGAGAGTCGTGTGATGAAACAGAGGGAGGGACAGAAAGAGGGACTATGTTCATTCGCCATCTAATTGGGAAGAGCGAATGCTTCCTGGAACGAGTGGGCGCGTGGCGCATTGCAGGTGCATTGGTCGCGTGCGGCGAGGGGCAGAGAGCCGAGAGCGGAGCGCCGAGCCACGTGACGCGCCCCACGGGGACGGGCAGTGGCCCTCGCTGCCGCGCGTGGTAGATGCGTTCCACTCTGCCTCCTCTCGACTCCACATTGGCTTCGGTTCGCACAAGGGCGAGGGTCGACCGCACTTCTCGCGCCTCGCGCTAACAGGGCCTCTGACTCCTCCATGTAGATTGCAAGGACATCAAAACGAAGGCTTCCGGCGAAACGAAGCGTCCTTAAAAATGTATACATACATCTTAAAAATAAAGACAATAGCGGCAAAATTAAAGTAGCCGGCCTCCGTGACATTGGCAGCAACCGTCGTCTACGCTGAGGATATTGAAGGATCGAATCCTCCGTAGGACGTATTTGTAATGGTCTCTTCATCACTCATTTTTGTCCTACCACCTCATAATTCGTAACTCAAGCTTAACAACCTTGTTTAGTTAATGTATAGATCCGAAATAGCTGATCCTCATAATGAATAAAAACACGTTAATTTCTCCCAGATAAACATGACTGGTCTTTGGAGAATTACGTGTAGCGTGGTTCTAGATGTCCGACAATCACATTAAAAAAATTAAGGAAAAATGTTTTAACGTACCACTATGCATGCAGATGTAGGTCTTTTTACCGTAATGTAACGAAACCTACATTTCTTACACTAAATGAAAAACCTTCCAATTTGAAAATGAAAGATTGTTGCACACAAAATACTCTGTTACACCGAACACCTTCGGGTAAAATTCAGACTTATGATAAAATTACACACCTCCGAGTAACATGTGTCGGTGAAGTGCAGACCTGACCATACTAACATGGCACCCATGTAGCAACAGAGAAGGATACTGATGTGATTATTGTAACATACTCTGTTAAGCGTTTTTTCTAGTGGTTTCGTTTGAATTCGCTAATCACAAAACTACTCACCTGATAGAACAAAAAATATCGCAAAAATGACATTTTCTTATGTGACTATTCTTTCTCGAACACATACAATTTTCATTATTCATTTATATCAATTTTCATTTCCATTATTTGAGTAAAAATACTGCACCATATTATAAGAAAATTGTGGAAAATTTTTAATTTGATTTTGTAAAATTTTCGAATTAAGATTTAATCTTTCTCCGACGGGAATTGAATCTTCAGATATATTGATCTTCAGATCTTAAATTGAATCTTCAGATATATTGTGTGAAAATAATGCAATATAGAAAAATACATTTTTTTAAATGATAATTTATTTTATAAGAATTTAAAACTATATTTGTAATTTGAAAGAAATATATATTTTTTAAAATCTAGACCCTATGTTTTCATAAGTAATGCATGTTCTCTTTGATAGTGAATGATCGTCGTGCACAGGTTTTACACGAGGGTGACTTTTAGCTATAGGGTAATTGTCCGAAAGTTACTTTGCTCGCTCACTCTATTCCGATTTCTGTCCACAAAAAAAGTCTGTGCATAGCCCAATCGGACAAATTCTAGGTGACTTCTATACAACCTGAAGTTGGAACATCGTAAATTTTTTCTAGAAATAGGGACGCTTGTAAGTATGAAACATATCTTTTTCGTAGAAAACTGCAATGTATTTTTGTGCCATTTTTAATGAGAATTTCATTATTATTATTATTATTATTATTATTATTATTATTATTATTATTATTATTATTATTATTATTATTATTATTGTCATTATTATTAGTGTTTATGTAAGTTTTGAAAAAACACGAGCAGTATTCGCATATCTGCCTGAAATTAATGGAAATTATTAAAAAAAATCAGTTTTCGTAAACGGCTCTATTTCTTTTTATGTATTTTTTCCTAAGATTGAGCAAAGGAATGCTAAATAGGCGTAGGTCTAATTTTCATTGAAATATCTGAATTTTCTAAAATTGTGAGTTTGAAATAACGAGAGTATATTATTAAGTGAAGGTAAAAATGAGTATAGTCGTGAGACTGCTTGGTGTAACGGTAACGCGCATGGTAAGTTAAGTGCATGGACCTACGTTAGTCTCGACGCAGTGGAAAAATTTTGCTGGTTGGAAATACTTTTCCAGTGACTTAGTGACTTAAAAGCAATGCCTTACGATAGAGCGCGTCGATAAATGTAACATTGTGGATTTGATTTCGATCAGATTCCGGAAATGTTTGATGCGATAAACATCAGCGGACCTGTGGCGCTTGTCGGTATTAAAGGTGTTGGTCTACTAGCCAGATAGGCTGTGTCAGTGATTTCCCTGATCACTTTCACGCCGATTCTGGAGCAGCAGCCTACACAACTGTCCACGGGCCACTTGGGATCTTTCCTTGTCAGTCTTTTACCTCCCCACCCCCTCCGCTTTCTATCATATCCACCAATGCCTGGGACGCGGGGTCCATTCGGTACCGTCCTCATAACAAGCGTACGCCGACGGGGATGATGTTTTTCGTCTAAAGTTATACATTTGGTCCTGTTAAAAGAATCCATATTTTCTTAATTGATTAACATCAAAGTAAAGGAATGTATGTGAGTAGTAAATATGACTATTTAGCAGGAGAGAAAAGGTACACTTTTGAAAGTTCAAATTGAGGTATTATGTTATGCAGAATAAAATATGAAGTATGCCTTCGAAAGCTACCTAGTGTTCCCGGATTATTGTTGTGACACATCAAAGATACATTAAATTTCAGGATGTAGTATAGTAAAAATAGGTTGAATTCTATCCAAAGGACGTTTTGCACTTCAATATGTTAATATTAATTCGATGTTTCTCTTGCAAGAAGATATAAAATATTTGAAATCTCAAAAATATAATTTTCAAAATTTAACCCTTCTTTCAATACGTTACAATAAAAACATTAATTTAATAAATAACTCTAAGTGACATTCCCATAATTATATAAATGAATACTCCAAAGTGTATGATTTCTACTGAATTGTTTTCATTCTGTACATACGATAATATGGAAATATTTATTTATAATGTTGGTTTCATTATATTTGGACGTGTTGCTAATAAAATATTGTCTAGTTAGGTTCACTTCAATGTGTATCAGTCTTGAAGGATGTGTGCACTGATTGATCACAAATAAAATTTGTAAATATAGAGTAGTGCTCAAAAAACAGCATCACCTTTCTCACAGATGTAATCTGCAATATATATTTGAAAATATACCACCTGAATTGCAAAACTCGAGCGAGTTATGAAGATAAAGGGATTGGAAACATCATACAATCCATATAAAACATATGAATACTAGTTCTAATAATATTTGTTTAAAATTTTTTGAGAGCAGATTGGATTATAAAAGTATAAAATGCCCATTTTCTTTAGGTGATGCGGTTTTTTAGCATTACTGTATACTATGATATTGAAGAATTACATTTGTGAAAATCATTACATTTTTTATTAAAAAAGCTTTTCTGATGCAATATATTTAATTGCGTCTTGTTCTTTCTTTCAGTAATTGTGAATTATATTTCGGTAAAAAAAGCAATTGTGGACGACAAAAAATATCCTTTTTTAGTTAATCTGACTGCCATTGAAACCTATTTCTCAAAAATTACTGCTTCCTACAAATTTCGAATTCGAATTTTTTATACATCTGTTTTCAGAGTTTAAGTGGAGAAGTGAGTGTAAATGAACGTTGAGACAAAATAATCCTCTCAGACAGCTCGAATAATCGGCTGGCGTCTTTCGTCTAGCGTTGTTGCTATACATGGCGGCGAGAGGTCAGGGTCCAAAGCAAATTAGCAATCGTAGTACGGCGGAGTAGCGGGGTGTTTGTGACGAATCTTAATGGGACTGGGAACGAAGAAAGGAAGTAAGAAGCACGTGATATGCGCCAAGATAAATTGCTGGTTATAAGGGAAGAGAACTGAAAATCATGGCAAGTATTTTCTATGGATTGTCTCATTTTATGGCCGGGATTCGTACAATAATATGTTCGTTTTTTGCCTTCAGTTGGCACGTCTCCATGCGGCTGTCGCTGCCGCTACCTCCTACTCCGCCCGTTCCACCGCCGCCGCTGCCGCTTCTGCCGCAGCCCATGGCGCCGTTGCCGCCGTTGCCGCCGCTGCGAGCGCCACCAAAAACTCCAGTTTGGGGGCGATGTATGTGCCAACGCAGCGGAACCAGGTACTTGAGCGGGCGCTCGATTATCGAGACGAGGTGATGCATGTGTTGCGGGGATATCGAGAAGGTCGCTCGTTCGCTTACGACGGCGTTCGCGATTTCAGAGGGAGATTTCGCTGCCGCAAGATCTCCCATAAAAGACACGTTTATCATCCTTGGAGAGGATCGGTTTGCTTTTCTATTTCTCTGTGTTGGTTTCTTTTTTATTCCTTGTTACATTTTTATTGTATTAGGCTATACCTTTCTTTCTTTTAAAATTTGTGGTCAGACACCGCACAAAAAGACACCCCGTTCCGCCGTTATTGCCGTCGAGACATGCGCGCTTAGACCGCTATTTCCGAGAACGCTTGTCTCGGCACTTCCATTATCGAGAACGTTCGATACCGCCACTAGGTCTTTTATCGGGGTGCACCCTCAGTGTCGGCGAACGAAAAGGCAGCGATGGATAACGAATGCTATAAGCGTTTCTGGATCTCTCTTCTCCGTTTTTCGATCAAGATTTCTATTTAACTTCTTTACTATTTATTCCAATCTCAATGAACGGATAATTGAACCATGAATACAAAGTAGTACACCATGCTCTACAATTCTCTGCATAGTTGTGCAATTGAAAGTACGCATGGAAGTGATTTAATTCTGTAAAATCCAGTTTAAACTTATTTTTATTATTAAAAGTAATTAAATTCTGAATAAAATTATTTTCTCTTTTGCAAGAGAGCCCATGATGCATATCACTAGCGACTTAACCGTCAAACTGAGCACAGAGCGTGCCCCACTGACATTGACGAGAACGAGCGGTACCCAAGTTCGAATCCTTGACAGGGACCTGTGTGCAGATTTCGCTGGCAGATGAGGGGCGCACTCGCCCTCCGAGACTGCGAAAGCAAGCCAGTCAAGACGATCGATAAGGGAATGCGTTTTACCCGGCTCTCTGGCGCAGTAGACGAGGCAACTGGCATCACTCGAAAACGTATTTAGATCCCTACAGTTACATAAGTACAGACTTCGTCAGTAACTTACAAACGCTGATATCAGGGCAAAATCACAGTAGGTGGTTGACAGAGGGTAAACGCTCTAATGCTGAACTGCTTAATTTGCAATCGTGCGAGCATGTAACTAAATTCCCTCCATTGCGACGTAATGGACGGACTGTTAATATTTATGATGTTAATTTAACTAACACGCTTGGTTTATGGAACTTAAGAATGAAAGGTGGACAATGTATTTTTGTACCTTAATCCTGCTGTGTAACCTGAAACATATGCATTCCTTTCAATCGGATAAATTCCGATAATCCCATCAGTAAAGAGAAATTTTTGAATGCGATTTTTTGTGAAATACCCTGAATTTAATTGTTATATAGTTTATTGCTCAAGCTAAATATATAGCACGTCAGTTTTATTAATAATTTCTAAATTATATGTGAAGCTAGAATTTAACACGATATAAAAAAAATTCTCGACTTTAAAATAAAGTACGAATGAAATCAAGCATTATTTTCCTTACATTCTTTGAATATCTACGGCATCCTTCTATATTTTAACAATATTTAGTTTTATGTTACATTTGAAGAAACTGATCAACTTACTGACATATTCAATGCAGCGACAAAACCACTGAAGCTGAACGTAAAATTTGTGAGTTCCTATTACGATGCGAGTAGCCACAAGGAAAGGATTTTTCTAACTATCTTCTGAAGAGAAAAAAATAAAGTTGCTGTAGCATAAATACATAAATAGGCAGAAAAAAGATTATATCAAAACAACTATTACAAAACAGCAATTTATTCAAGTTAAATACTATCTATTAGGGTACTTGGAAGGAAAGGGGTTTGATTAATATCTACGAACATGGCATTATCTGTGGTCATTAGTTCCATTAGTGTAGTTAATATTTTTATCCCAGGAGGTGGCGGTATTCCTTTTTTGGTGTTCGATGTGGCCTTGCGCCGACCTACACGTCGGTCTATGAGAGATGTCCCTCTACAGATACCTCCCCAGACGGGGGTACCGCCCCAAGATATTATCTAACCTTGCGACAGGGCTCTCGACATGTGTAGTAGTGTAGTGTTTGTAAGGGTGTGAAAAGGGAAATAAGGAAGTGAAACGGAGAGGACAGGAAAAATCACGCGCGGTCCGTGACCCACCTTTCAGAGTAATGCTCTGGTCGGAGAAATCAAGGAAAACTACCGATAAGAGTAGCAGGCGGTTACAATTCTCCTCCAAACAGCGACTGAATTCGATCAAGCTAGTATGTAAAATCTGCTACCGTAACTCGAATCTTAAGACCTCCCGGCCTGGGTCGCTTAAGAGACTACGGTAATGCTGGTTCTGAGCTAATTCTGCTGATAGGAGGATAAAAGTTATATGGCCTAAGAACAAAACACAGGATCATCTCATTATTTGCTATATTTGCTTCAAAATGGCTGCTTTGCAGAAGGAAACCAAACATAAGCCCAATCTCCATGACCGCTTTCACAATATCTGTAACATTAATTGAAGAAATGAACAAGAATACAAATCGTGGATATTTAAAACATTCAGAAGTGTGAAGGAAACAGAGTTCATAAGTCGTAAGGAATTGTTTCGTAGGCTCTCTGATGTCATGAGGACGTGAGCAAACGCTCCGCACATCTCCTGACAGTCATCGGGCTTCTCAGCGGCCCACGGAAGCGTTGGAGGACAGGGGGCTGCGCGCGGGGGGTCGAGGGAGCGAGTGGCGGCCGCCGTAAAAGCCGAACGCAGCGCCGTAAACCCGTGGGCCGGGCGCGCCCTCGCAATAATGGAGCGGGCCTTGAGGGAGGCCGGCGGGTGGCCCTGGGAGGGAAGCCCGATGGAGCCCGGCCCAGCGCACCCCCACGCCGAGCGCCGCCGAGGGCCTCGCAACAGCCTTCGAGGCTTGCTCCTGAGTCGTCGCCGCGGGCTACTGGGGTTTCCTTCCTTCCCGATTAGGGCCAGCAAACACTTCCAAATACGCGCTATTCAACTATTACTCCGCAGAGCAGTATTACAATTCTAATTATTTTGACTCTAAACTAGTTTCACATAGGATTTATCTAGACTTCCGTCCAAATAATGCATTTCTTGAAATTCTTTATAATTAAAACAACGATTTATTCACTAAATATTTATCGCAGTATAACTAATCACCACTCAATGAAAGAATGTCAGTGAACGATTATACCAAACCATTAATAAGTACGTATGCGAAATCATGAACGGGGCAGAATGCCACCTAAGTCAATCGTATTACTTTTTTAGAAAAGTGTACTGGAAAGAATTACTGTTAAAATATTTGCTCGTTGCAGAAATGTTTATTTCCTAATGAGCTGTACTCGTACTATAACGATAAACAACCCATATATCATACCAAAATTGTTCGAATCTGGAAAGTATAAAATTGGGAGTATAATAATTTTATTATATGGTTTAATCTACTTTTATTGCTAAGGAATTCATGAACCTTCAGGCCGTAAATCTTTAGATGCAGTTATGTAAAACGCTAGTGCCGGATGGGTGGCCTACCGTCTAGGAGTTTAAGACCTCTTGTTACGCCTTAGTTGCTTACAGAAAACAAAGATGTTCATCGTCGAGAGCAAGCAAAAGGTTGCAGGAAATCTGTAATTCTTTTGCAAACGGTTTCAGTTTTCAAAAATAAAATATTTTTGTAACAGACATGAAAGTGGGACGCAATTACTGAAAATTAATTAATTATTAATATAGTATATAAAATAGTTAATAATTTCAGCCAACTGAAATCACGAATCAATTCCTTATAATTGAGATTCATATTATCCATGAAACAATCACATGTACCTGAAAATTATTTGTATGCTGATAATTCCACACTGTTTACTCTTGTTTCAAAATACGAATCATCAAAGAGCTTCCTTATTTGAGGGCCATCGAAAATGGTGGTAAGTTTAGCGTCGGTAATACTGATAATAATTTTCCATAAGTTCCGGAACATTCAACTTTTCAGAGATTTTCAGCATTCAATTTTTGCGGGTGGAAGTGGTGGAAGAGAAATATTTTCTGGTTGAACCTATGGAGCATGAACAACAACCCTTTCACATATTGTGTACAGTACACATCTCGACCAATTTCTTTGAACATAGTGTTTTATTTTTTTTTCATAGCAGATCATCTCATGATCTTTTAGATCTCGGCAAATCGTAGGAATTACAAACTTAACGTTTTCCTTTCAACCCCAAAATTTCATTATACAAGAACGCACCATCGTGAACAATCAATGACTTATCTTGGTGACCTAGAGGGCAAGCAATACGATACAGTTTGTATGATGTTTCTGACCTTTGACACACATGTCTCTTTCCTATTTGATTGTAACCCACCCATATAACATAATGAATTTGAGTGACCTATACCATTTCGTCTTTTACATGTCGCCTACAATTCTCGCGTCAATTCTCCTCTCAAATAATAGGCGAAAGTATGTGCTCTTGTATCACTATATGTTTTGTTTTTGGACTACGCTTCTTCAAATAAATCACCGTCTATCAATCAAGTTGTGACCGTAACTGGCTCGCACTTGTTAGCTTTGCACTGTTCCAATACCCGATGCTTGATACTATACGGAAGGCGCACGCCACTTACGTCAGAAAACTTACTACGATTTCAAGTAGCTCCAGATTGCAATTTGTAACCTCAGGGTTGGGCTGTTGGTACTTTGGCAAGAAATTCGTGGAAAATTAACTGATCATGTCAATACTAAAATAATTGTTTTCTCTGAAGTACAATTCGATCGAAACAATATTGGTTTACCCGTTACAAAATGCCTTTTACCTAGTGTAAAAAAATTTCATTTTGACTAAAAGTGAAATATTCTTTTTCTTATTACAAGTCGGTACATTGACTAAATTTGTTATTCAAGATGGCGTCATGACAGTTGACTGAAAACTGGCGCATCTTCCAAACTTTTATGTATAAAAAGTGTACGTGCCTAATTTTTTGCTTCAGAATATTCTATTTTAGGGTAATGCGACATTTGAAGAAATAGTAATTTGGAAATTCGACAATAAGCGTAGTCCAAAAACAAAACATATAGTGCTACAACAGCACATACTTTCGCCATTTATTTAAGAGGATTTCCTACACATTAGAATTCCTTTAAACTCGTGCAAAACTTTCGCAAGTGCGAGCGGGCAACTTCCTGACCTGCATGGGAGGGGGGGCACAGAAGGCGGGCCTGCTGTCATTGCGCCGTGCTTTACCCCACGGCCAACCACACTCTATTGCATCAGCACCGCATTCTTTTAAACTTCTCCACTGAAAGTAGCTAGGGACTGTTGCTCTCATGTGGT
The DNA here is from genome assembly GCA_038098605.1 of Gryllus longicercus. Classification (NCBI taxonomy): domain Eukaryota; kingdom Metazoa; phylum Arthropoda; class Insecta; order Orthoptera; family Gryllidae; genus Gryllus; species Gryllus longicercus. Next base: position 2,144,521 of record JAZDUA010000190.1, read on the forward strand.
GGTCATGTGAACTTCGTGTGCATAACTTGAGTATTTGTTTAAAATTGAAATATTCAATCTAACAATGTTTTGAACGTATAATTCATGTGCTATCTTTATAGTCGATAAAAATGCCATTCGGATGCCTTATTTATTACTACAGGCTTTGTACTATTTGCAGGAAAAGCAATGTTTACAACGGAATTAATATATTTCAAGCATTGATTTTTGATTCCAGGAAGTCAAACAAATATTAAAAGGGCAAAGTCACATACACAAATTCACATCATGATATTTGCAGACCTGCAGGCAAGAAATGTAACAATTAATTTAGAATTGAAAATACACACAAAATTTTAAAAAAAACATACAAAATGAAATTAATATTGAAAACAAAAAATATACGTCTAAGATGAATTCTCAGAAGTACTCGTATATAAACAATACAAAAAAGCACCACCGGGTTTCAGATGTTTATTGAATCCAATGTAAATTCACTGTAAAGCCCTTATGCGGGTCAATACAAAATGTATTTGTGAAATAGATTTAATTGACATTTTATTAATATAAAAATATTTAATTTCCATTCAGACATCTGCAAACATATACTAATGTCTACTCTGTGCTAATCACGACATATATTATAACAATGTTACTATTTTAGATTCTGAACATTTTGAAAAAAATTTAAATATTATTTATGAAAAGCAATTTCCTCTCTTAATGGCAATTTAGATAATTCGAAATTAAGCACTCAAATATATTATGAAATTGTTAAAAGTATTTTTCGTAATACTATAATATTATCAACTTAGGCAACTAAACAGAAGAATGGAAAGTTTTTCTGAAGTGCCGGCGTCGGTTAAGTATCCGCCACTCCGCCACTCGCTTAAGTGCACTCCGGATTCATCAATCAATCAATTAAACAAAACAACATCAAATTCAACGATTATAAATTTCGATTATCGCCTCAGTTTACAATCTTCAACCGCGTGTTATTTGCTGTTTGCTTGCCTAATGACGTTAATAGCAAATCATGTTTTTGGTTGTCATATCGGTGCTGTTTTCTTATGTTTAAGTGGTTGTATGACAGTGCTTTGTTTGTCAGGCATTTGCGTCTTTTACCCACACATGTGCTAAATATTAATACAACGAAATTTAATTTAGAATTTTTGATATTACATTCTGTGGGTAGATTTAGTTACATTATTATAATTATTTTGTGTGTTAATTCGTTACGATTTGAACTTCCCATTTGGAACCTTTTCCCGTCAAATCTGATAAAAAGTTGTAGCTCTCTGCAATTCTGTGTGAGAATGGTATACAATTTGATTCTATCATACTTTTGTGTATTGATAGTTCGCAGCACTGTAAATTACTTAATTATGGAATTCAAGATATGAAATTATGTTAGGTGGTTCACTGTTGTTGTTTTTTTTAATTTATTGAGTTTTCATTTCGTTGGCACTTTTTTCCTGTCAGTTTTCATTGCGACCTTGGTTAATTTGGTCTTCCTGGAGTAGAGAATAATAATGCAAGTAAACACGTATGCACGTACCTTTATAAAAAAATATTCGACTGCAACTTGCATTAATTCTGTGCGGCCATTGGCCAAACTTCCGTACCCATATTTGTGACGCAGGCTTCTTTTGAATCCTATCCCGGCGCAGGTCAATGTAGTCGTTAATAACCACATAGGTTGATGTGATTATACATTTTTTTAAATCCTCAGCATCATTGTACATATTTGCTATGTGACATAGTAATATCTACGCATTGACGTTCGTCTTCAACGTTTACAGTTCGACAAAGGAGCTGTCGGTAAGGTTGAAACTATGGTCATTTATGTATTTCGATTTGATCCCGGAGTAATTCCTCCCTTAATACCTGTTTCAGCCTGCATTAGTCGCTGCTGCAACCCGTTGCGCAGAAGTGTACAGCAGATTGCAGCGGGCAGGCGCCTGCCGCAGCGCGTTCGTGAGCGCGGGCATACGCCCCCTGTTCACGAAACGCCCCGCAAGATAGCGTGTCCATCGTGCGCCAGGCATTTGTGCAGCGTTAAGGAAGCAGTTTGTATTTATAGAATGACGCAGGCGCCGATGTTGCATGCTAGGTGTCGAGACACGAGCTCTTTAATGCTTACTTCCGTAATTCTGCCATGTTTCCCTTTCTTTGGTTCTTACAAGTACGTGTCGGGTAGCTGGGACGAAAGTGCCCCTATCTCTGCAATATGTTAATTTCATATTAACTGAAGAAAGCGAGGGAAGGGGACGAGGAGTTTTATCTCTACCTCTACAGCTAATGCGATTAGTGTTAATTTTCGAAATACTGCTGACCTACATAGTAGGAACAACTGTGACGACAACAATTCATTGCTTAACATCAGACTCCAAGTTCAAATCTCGAAAAGATCATAGATGGTTCCAATTGTGAATGTAGCTTAGAATATATTAGGTAAAGTAAGTTTCTATTCCTGAAACAGTACTAGCTTCGTCTAGCCATTCATTCTAACTTTCAATTGAAGCAGACTGAAGGACACCGAAAAGAAACCACCACCTGTTCCATATTGTGTCATCGTTTAATAATAATTTCTCTGAAGTGGCGTAGTAGGAAAGGTATTAATGCCAATATTTATTAAAATAAACATCTGTTTACACTACCTCAAAAAGTATCGCAGCCGTGGCACAGAAAGAGGAAATGTATTTATAACAAAAGTATTGAATTGCCTGTTTAATAATTAAAAGTGTCATCAGTTTGGAAGTGCCTAGATTATGTTTAACTTAATTTTTCTATATGTCAATATTCAATTGAAAGTGCTCGTCACAAATATGTAAAACGTGTGAACATTACATAACAAGCTGAACTAGTTCAGGCAGGTTTAACAGCAAGAAACTACTCTCGTAGAAGCGCGGTGAGCAGGTTTTGCACCATGAAGTTGTCGATTTCGAGGATGAGGGATGTACAACTTTTCATGTTAACATCATATCATTATTCCTAGTTAGGCAACTGCACAGCGATAACTCCGAATAATATAGGCGACGGGCCGCAGCCGGTGTCGCAAACGACGCCCTCGAAGCGAGCGAGAGGGGCAGGAGGGGGAGGGCAATTGGGGAGTGCGGGCATGGTCAGGGGCGTTGATGGCGCGGGGCGGATGGCGTCCGGACACGGGGGAATGGGAGGGGGATAGTTAGGCGGATGGGGCCCGTCGGTCCACGCACAGCTCATAAATCTTCATCTCCCTCCCTCCTCGCGCCCCGTGGCACACCCGTTCGCACTTAACGTTTTTAGTGCGCCACATGTACCTTCTAACAACTTGGCTGAGTGGTTGACACTTCCAGCTTCTGCAAGGAAGTCAATCACAATTGGCGAGCGAATTTTGGTCACAAAGATGAGGCAGAAACACTAATATTAGTTCCTCAAGTGTCACTCTGACACGGTTCCGTTTATACTCTAACATTCAGAAGTAAGTTTAGATTTCTTTGAAACAAAACACGCAAGACATCGTCCTTGCACCAGATAACTGTTCTCTAGCTAGTGCATATACGCTTAACTTGTTTGCTGAAACTGTTATAGATGTTACAAAAATAAAATGCAAGTTGAAGTAAGCGATTTTCATAGAGACCATCACAATTTTCCCACAAGAATTAACAAAAGTCATGTGGAGAAAAATTAACCTTTCTTCTCAATAATTTTAATACTGTTTCTTAGTTTATAATATCATCATATTTTTCAATGTGAAAAACTATTCTTAGGTAAGGACATTTATTTGCAAGAACAACAAGACTGCATATATCACCTGTCGAGTCGTTTATATTATAATCCGGAGTTTTTACGTTATTTAGCGTTAACTGTGTAAATAGAAAGATACCCGAGAATCAAGTTCTAATCTATGTAATTAAACGTTAATTCTTCCGTAATACAGACGTAATAAAAAAAGTGCACCAAAAAGAGGAAACTGTGAAGTATAGAAGTATATAGAATTCAGAGGATACAGACGATTTATTAAATGTATGAAAAAGGGTAGAAATGTTTTAATGAAATAATTTAATTTAACTGATTGACTTGTTTAAGTATTGATATAATATTATTCTTTCTTCCCTTTAAGTTGTAGACATATAATATGGTTAAAACATCAGTAGCAACGTTTCGAAAGCCTTTCTTATGCACCTTCAGGTAGGCTGGAAAATCGTTAAAATTGTTAAAATTAACGATGAAATATCTGAAAATGCATTTATGGCTCTAATTATTTTGGAAAAAACTAAACAAAAACTATTTTATTCGATCGAAGATCTCAATGGCGTGCGACAAAGTTGAAGCTTCAGACATAAGAAGCCACCCAAACTCTTCGGTTTTGATTATTTTTTCCGTAAGGTCAATGCGATATACGGAAATTGGATTCGTTGATGTATTAAACTTTGTTGTTTGATGTTGTTTCGTTAACGGGTTGTTACAACAATAAATTTATTTTTGTGCATGTCTAACCATCCCTTAGACTGTAGTCAATTTTGTTTTCACTGCTACCCGTTCCCCAAGACAAAACACTTAACACAAATTCCAAATTGAGTGAAATAGGAGACGGTCACCCTGGGATGTATCCATAAGAATGTTCTTGCTGTCACCGATACGCTTCTTCAACGTAAATAAGAAGGTATAATAGCAAAAATCAGTAACTGATTTTGCACTTGCAAATACATTTTAATACACATAGCTAATATTTTCTTATAAATTATTGCCAAAAATGTTTGTTTCCACCTACATGCATAATGAAACTTGTATATGGGTTAGGGTAGAGATCCGTGAATTTAAGAAATGTCCACAAAATACACCTCTCTCCATGGTCGGTCCCACAGAGTTTTTAACTTTTTTATAGTTAAATAAATAATATATAACCATTTTACAGCCGGTCAAAGCCTCACGAGCAACAAAACACAAAAGTACACCAGCGTGTGAACGGCAATGGCGAAGGCAACAGCAAGAGTACACTTGTTTAAATAAACCAATTTGTGGTAAACGTCATTTGTTCATTAAAATCCTAGAATTTTCCGAAAACTGCGAAAGTGAATATTTCTTCGATCCACTTCTATACTTAAGCCTTATGTGTTTTCTTAATTCAAACGATTTTTCAAATTTGCACTATATGTACGTTCGTACACTTTCTTCAATTCTTCAAAAGAAATTTGGTAGTTGAGATATAATTATGGATTAAATCGTGTCAATTGTACAAAAATACGTCAACAGATTTTTCAACTTATATAGTATATGCTGCAATCATTAATAATAGAATGAAGAAAATAATGGAAGCAATAACTCTAAAAATGAATTTAGGAAAGGCAGATCATGTTCTGATTATTCGTTCAGGTTAAAACTGTTGATTGAAAAGAGACGAGAATTCAATCTACACACATGTATAGTCTTCATAGATTTCGTAAATGTTTTAATAACGTTCTGAGGGTAAAACGACGGTCAATTATGGACAGAATATTTATACCAAAACATCAAATCAAAGTTAATAGAAACATGTACAAAGATACCCAAATTAATGTAATAACAATATCAGGTAAAATCTTCAAATATTTTATAAATAAAGGAGTGAGACGAGTGTGCTGCATGTTACCCACAATTTTTAATATTTATCTTGACAATACTATCAGAATATGAAAGCAGAAGATGAAATTTTTAAATTTTACTGATTATTTTAATAATAAAAATTTTATAATTACATTTCTATTCACGGACGACCAAGTTTTAATATCGTATAATGAATACACTCTACAAAGAGCTCTCTATGAACTGCAGATGATCACAAACGAATTTTCGAAATATCGGTCCAAAAAACCAAATCAATCGCCTTCCAAGGAAAATACCCAATTAGATGTGGTTAACAACCTAATATTGAACAAGTAGGTTCATTTAAATTCCTGGGTTGTGATCTGTCTTATAAAAGAGAAATTGATGCAGATAAGACAATTGAAAAATTGAACTGAATGTGTGGAACTATTAGGTGGACACTAAAAGGTAAAATCAGGAAAGATATAATCACGAAATTATATAAAAAACTTAGAAATTTCTAGTGGGCTGTATGTATATGAAGTCTGCATCATGAATACAAAAATTAAAAGTAAGATTCAGACTGGGTTGTATTGGAGTCATAAGGAAAGACAGGATTCATAATAAAGAGATAAGTAACTACCTAGGAATTTATAATCTAAATGGAAAAACTGACGAATACAGGAAAGCATGGAGTGACTACATTGTTAGAATGGAGGGCACACGAATACCGAAAGAGATTCTTAAATATAAACCAAGATGGAAAAGGAACATAGGAAGTCTGAAGAGAAGATGGAAGGACCAATAAGGAGACTCAAGGGAACGAAAGTTTGAATGAAAACGTGAAGTACAAGATCTTTTTCAAAAAATACTATATATTTTTCTTAAAACTTTTTGTATTGATAGGGAATATTACACTAAATCGTATGATAGAAGTACCATATTCATTCACACGTATCCTAGGGATAAAGAGAAACAATGCAAGGCGTAACCTTGTATTTATATCTTCACTACTGTCACTAAAAATTTAAAATTTAAATAAAAAAGAATTTACTTTGTCAAGTAAAACTACACATGAAGTTAAAAAATGAAATTCAAACACACATTTAGACTACTATTTAGTCATGCCTATGTCGAATGTTTTGTTAAAATAAATTGTACAACAATACGTTGAATTAATCTGTAGGCCCAATGAGTAATTGCTAAAGTCGAATTTATGTACTTTATAGGGCACACCTTTTGAAGCTGGCAACGTGTAAAGTCGGGAGTTTTTTTTTGTAATGGATGAAATGAGATAAAATGTCCCACATATTCGTGATTTCTCACCATTACCGAGTCGTTAAAATTACTAATGTTATGAAATAAACTCCTTCCCTGTAATGAGTAATGAGATGAAATAAACTCCTTCCCTGATGTGATGTCGCTGGCGAGCATTTGAATTCGCGCGAGCTCTCTTGGTGCGGCTGCACAGGAGCAGAGAGCACGGGAAACACTCTAGCAACGGCGAGACAGCGGAGCGAGTCTCGGTAAACAGTGGCGCGTACTTTAAATCGAGCCAACGGGCTCCACGAAGGGCGGACTAGTGCAGGGGCTATTAGTGAGTCGTTGAGGGCTTAGTATGTTTGAACTGTTACGCCGAGAGAGGATACGCCTACTAGTTGGTGCTTCCTTTGGATACAGGTGACCATGCTACCTTTAAGGACGTCTCCTGGACAGCGACTACTGGAACTTGACTTGGCTGTTCTCTCCTGGCACTCGAACGACTCTTGCCAAACGAGTGTGGATTAAGAAACATTGTCACAACGTCCACAATAAACTGATGTTCGTGTTACGTGAATGTGTTCCTTATTTTGTACATTTTAACTGAAAAGTAGGGAAATTTGACTTAATCACTTATTCACTGCCCATACAGAAATAACGCCGTATATTTCAACGAAATGCAAATTGCTACGATGTATAAGAGACAATGAGTAAGATGACAATAAGTTGTATAAGCTGACAATAAGTTTCCGTCCTAGCCTAATCAACATTATTTTTATGAAATCGGTTATATTTCATGTGAAGTAAAATTTCAATATTGGGTCCAACATAAACTGTTTATACTCGCCTTTCATTTGGATTAAGAAAATACTCGTACATATTTCTGCAACTGACAAATCAGTAACAATCAAATAACCCTTTCTTAAGATTGTTATCGTTAATAGCTATATATGTGGACTGATTTTAACAAAAACTCTGTGAGAAGATTCCAAAGTGAACCGTGCAAGACGTATAAGGTCCGTTTCGGTGAGGCGCAAGGAGCCGCCTAAATGTTTTTTACGAAACGCGTGAGGCCTACACTAAATATTCAGAGATTCTGAACAAAGGGTGCTGAATTACATACATTGATAAAAATAGTTAATAATGTCAGAAACCGTTCCGGCTGCAATAATTATTCGTTTAAAATCGACCTTTATATCTGTAATATTTCGTAACTTAGGCCAGGTGGACCAAATATTTTTTTTTTCTTCTGGGTCGCCCGAGATGTCCTGGCTAAAAATCCAGAAACCTTAGCTATATAGTGTGTTGCAAAAGTTTTCATACCAATTGCTTATAAAAGCTAACGATGCGCGTGGTTTAGTAGAATGATTCTCGCTTTCAGTGTATGAGGTCCCGGGTTCAATCCCCGGAAAGGCCCTTCATCCCTTTCATCCGTTTCATAATTATTCGTTTTCTAATTGTCTCATGTATCTATAATATTAAGTGACATGTTCAAGCAAGGTAATAATTGTTTTCCTTTGGGACACTCGAGATGTCCTAGTGAAAATCCACAAATAATTACTATTGAATTATGTTGCTAAATATAAATACAACTTGCTAATGAAACACCGTAACTTGCGTGGCCTGTTGGTCTAGTAGCATGATTCTCGCTTTGGGTGCGAGAGGTCCTGGGTTCAATTCCCGGACAGGCCCGTTGAGTTTTCTCCCGCTAATATGATTATTCGTATTAAAATTGTCTCATGTATGTGTAATATTTCGTGACATGTTGAAGCAAGGTAACAATTGTTTTCTTTAGGGACACTCAATATATCCTGGGGAATATCCACAAATAAATACAATGAATTATGTTGCTAAATATAAATACAAATTGCTTATGAAACCCCGTAACTTACGTGGCCTGTTGGTATAGTAGCATGATTCTCGCTTTCGGTGCGGTGGGCCCCGTGTTCAATTCCCGGACAGGCCCGTTGAGTTTTCTTCCGTTTCATAATTTTTCGTTTTATAATTGTCTCATGTATCTGTAATATTTCGTGACATGTTGAATCAAGGTAATAATTGCATTTTTGGGACCCTGGAAATGTCCTGGGGAAAATCCTGAAAACAATTGTTATAAAATATGTGTCTAAATATTTAAAACAAATAGCTTATGAATTTCTACGGCAGGTGTGGCCTGTTGGAATATGGTATTGTTCTCGTTTCCGATGGAAGATGTTCTGCGTTCATTTCCCGGTGGGGCCCCCATCGCTCTCTTTCTCTTCCATTATTTTTGCTGATCTTCATGTCAGGAAAGGTGCCTAAGGCATTCACTTTTTGCAGTTCCTCCGTTCTGGAGATTGTGAGGTTTGAGACCGGATGCTTGTGGGTTGTTTCCTCGACGGTAGTTTGTAAATGAGGTTGAATTCAGCAGCTTCCTGAAGGATAATTCCAGATGTTTCTCCAATGAACACTGCTAGCTCTCTGATGGGTGGTACCTGGTTAGGGAAAATAACAGGTAGCCGATGGAAATTGGAGCCGGATCCAACAGGGAAAGATCACTGTCACCTGTCGCGATAAATGAGCATGCACTATACCTACGGGAATAGTGACCTTACCAATATAAAATTTTAACAAAATATGAACTGTTACACATTAACTACTCCTTTTGTTGTAAGATTTATCTGTTTCCTAGTTCATTTGTCGCGTTACATTGTAAGATGTATTGTTGTTTTGCGTCCAGCAAACAATAATGGTAAGATAAATTCATTGAAAAGAAAGTAAATAAATAAGGAAGAAAGACAAGAAGGAAGAAAAAGAAAGGCAAAGATAGGCGAATGTCAAAAACGGAATGTAGGAAAACAAATACTAGAAATGAAGTGCAAATTTAAATAAGACAAAGAAAGAAATATGTACTAGGAGCAACAATGCGCTCATATATTTAAAGTAATAAATAAGAAACAAAAACTCATTGTTTTTCTTTGTAATTTTGGAAAAGGACTGTTCCTCGTGTTGTACAATTCAGTCTTAAAAATGGAGTTCCTGCTTACTTAAGGAATAGGATTAGAGAAAATTAAGAAACAAACGGGTCATCTAGGTGAAGAAGCAGATTAAAAGGCAGGAATCTATAATATACTTCTGGGAAAGTGAGTTTACCAACATTCGGTCCTTTTAGGAATCCATAGCGAAATCTGACATAGTCTCGGCCCACTATGACAAATGTGGACACGGATCTTCCTTTCACGGTTTTGGCTAAGTCAGTTCCGATTTCACTCCATCGTTGCCTTTGTAAACCAGGGTCTCTTTTTCCAGATGGTCGATAATGGTAGGCCACTTTTGTGAGCCTATAATCTCTCATTTTTTGTAGGTATTACCACGATGAAAGTTCCTTTTTTATTTTATCTAATATAGAGAAAATGTTGAGGTCTTTTTGAAAATTTTCTTCTCTAACTGTTCTACGAGGTTACAGCTTTTTCCTGCTCTTAGAAATCTGATCTCGGAAGCTTGTATATTACAATTTTTCATTCTATCAATACCCATGATTCGCTCCCGTTGGTATTGCCATAGCAGTGTACATTTTCAGTTGCGTGTCTCTTCTTGTCTTCTTCGAGAGCGTTCGTCTTATTGTGCCGCACATTTTTTGAATCCGATGGAGTTTGATATCGATGTCGTTCTCGTAATCTTAGCTCAAATCGGAGTCAAAGTAGTTAAAATGTAGTACTTGTTCTAACGTTGAATTGTAAAGACATATTATTGATCTGACAGGGAATTTGCCTAGGAAAGCCATTGCTTTACTTTTTATAGAGATTTTGATGTTGTAATCATTCAAGATATTATTCAGTATACGAGCATTTTTCTGGAGTTCATTTTCATTTCTAGCTATTAAAACCTGATCGTCTCCAAATAAAAGAGTATTTAAATAATTCCCATTTCGCAAATAGGTCTCATCTGAACATTCTCTCTTCCAGTATAGTATATATTGAAGTATATATTGAAATGTGTTGGGGACAAACTGTACCTCTATCGTACTCCCTGATTTACTAAAAATGTTTTGCACTTCAGGTGATCAAAAAATACACTTATAAATACCTCCGTTACATTATAAAATGACTTTATACTTTCAATTATTTGCTTGTAATATCCTCTTGTCTCTAATATTTGCGGCAGCTTTCTTCTTAGCACTCTATCAAAAGCTTCTCAATGTCTGTGAAAATAAAATGGGTTTCAAAATTATATTATCTTCTCTTTTCAATTATCTGGCTCAGAATGAAGATGTTCTCACGAGCACGAGCAGCCTTGTCGGAATCTGTGCTGTTCATTTAATAGATGTCCATCACTAATTGTTTTTAATCTCTTGTTTAGGATTCTGGCATTTACCTTATAACCGGTATTGAGAACACTGATTCTTCGAGAGTTTTGAGGTTCACTACGATCTCCTTTCTTAAAAATGGGGGAAATTTCTGTAGTCATTCAGGTTTGTGGAATTATTCCATTTTTCCAGCACATGTACAAGAAATGAAACTACGTTAAAAGAAAAAGCTACTACGCTTAAATAGTTCTACATTCCTGGTTCTTTTCTATTCTTATTTTTTGCCAAAGCTGTTCCCATTTATTTCACACTGAGTTCGTCTATACCTTCCATTATCTTAAATTTGGTATAAATGTCCTCGTTCGAATCGTACTACAATTCTAAAATTTGTACCTACTTATCTTTTTCAATTGTATTAATTTTGGCAGTATCTATTTCTTGGCTTTTCAAGTTAAGAAGTTTATAGACAAATGTTCTCGAGGCCCGTAGTTGGTGTGAAACCTGTGAATTTTTCTTTAATTTCAAGCAGAATTTGAGCAAAAAATTCCCGCTTTTTCAAAAAATTGTTCATGACCTTTCCAGTTTTAAAGAGGTAATTTTGTACAATTGACTTCGTCTGAGGGAAAAATATCTATCTTCAATGCTGTAGTTTCGAATTTTTTGCAATTTTCGAAAAAGAACGAGCAATACCCGAAAATGATACTAGCGTCGTATATCTTACAGTATACATATGTGGAGAAAATTTAAAGAAGAATGTTAGGAGTGGTTTTTAAGAAAAAATGTAAATTTCAATCGTAAAATACTCAAAATCTGCTTTTTTGAAAACTTCTACATGACCTTTTTTAAAGAGTGAATTCTGTACAATAGACTTTGTCTGATGCAAAAATCTTTATCTTCAATTTTGTAGTTTTCAGTTTTCGGAAATTCAAGGATTTCAACGAAAATGAGACCCGCACCTTTTTTGTAAACGTCATTTGCACTATTCAAAAACATTTAATCAACAAATTTGGAGCCATGTTTTTGAAAATTTTGAAAATGTCCGGGGGGTATCACATGAAGTCCCCCCTCAAAATTAAAATATCGGCTCCATGACCCGTACATCAGCTAGAACGTTTGAGAAATATCAATTTTGGATAAAATAGGCTGGACGGTTTATGTGTTAGCGTTATTCACAAGCGGACAGACAGAAAGACGTTTTATCATAAATCAGTTTTTCGGTATGAAGGGCTGGATTAATCCACTTTTCTTGGTACCAGGGCCCGGCAATAAGAGTTTTTGTGTCAAAAATTCCCCGTTTTCCGGCGCAAGATTACAATTCTTTCTCCTCTGACGTTAGTACGTGCGAGAAAGTAAAACGGTTGTTTATAATGCTGGGATATGAAAATATTATTTACTTTATAATCGTTTCAATGTAGCGGATGAAACACGAACATTATTCGACTATTTTATCCAAAACGTACTGAAGCAGTACGAAATATTTTGTGAATTGAAGATGATAATGATAGGCCGATAGATCTTTTTAATATAAACAACACAATTTCGAAAGTGAGTTAACACAATTAATAAAACCAGAAACGAAGAAAGTTGTCTTCTTAGCATCGGACATTCATTTTGAATAATCCTTCAAGAAATAGAAGCAAACGCATGTCATAATCTGTATAGAATGATTCATTAATGTCCCTAAGGTACGCTGCGTGCTAACTCTATACAAAACGTATTCCGGGGGACTCAGGGTTAATTATTCCAGGCACCTCAAGGTCGCGGGCGAGGTTACGAGCTTCCTGCAGCTCGCGGGCACTGTTTCCAGAACAACTGCCACGAATTTTAAAAGTTTGTACAACTGGTCCGAGCAGGGGTACCTCATTCGATACCTGGCCTATGTCAGTCGTTCGGAGAAGTCAGGTGAATGATTACCTAAATGATAGTGTATTTACTTGGCAGTCCGGGTGACGCCGCGTCCATGGTGAAGGTGCCGACGTTTTGGTCGCCATTCTTAGTCGCCAAATTTTGAAATGAAAATAAACTTTAATATATTTTAATCCAAATATTTTGTCTATGCGTGTAGCCTAGTCAAAGAATGCAATAATTGCTTTAACAAAAATTTCTACAATTTCTGCAATTTAGGAACAAATAGCATTGTACCCCGGCAAGAGTGATAAGCTAAATCTAAGGAGAGGTTTTGCTACAGAAGAGAAACTACTTAGAGAGCTGTTTAAATAATTTACTTCACGTTATTGCTATATACATAAAATAGCACGATTAATAAAACAATACGCCAATGAAAAAAATAATTTGCAATTGAAACATATTTCTGACAAAAATGTTTATAATATTCTGCTCTGACAAAAATGATTTTTTAAGGTAGTATTAAATAATTAAAATAAACATGAAATAAAATAACATAAAAAATGAAAACAATTCAACTCTCGGTTGTTTAAGAGAAAACATTCAGTTCTGCGAAAACGTCTTTGAATTTTCACTGTGCAGGACATTGAAGAGAATGGTGCAAGTCTCATGTTCGTTGAAAACCCGAATGTTTCGAAAATGTTTATAAGTTAATTTTTTTTCAGAAATTTTCCTACAACTAAAATATTAAAGATAGAGGATATTTACCCTTAATTACATCGGTACCTTAAAGGTAAATTTGAAAATAATGTTCAATTTTTCGAAAATTGGAGTACTTTTCGTTTAATTTGAGTAATTACGCGTGAAAGTACGGTGTGTACGGTGAAAGTGTTTTAAACCCAGGATACTAGATTACTAGTGTTTCAGAACCCTAGATATGTCACAACGTGGTTTTATTGTTTTGGTTTCAATATCTTCTACTCTGTTCTTTATTATTATTATTATTATTATTATTATTATTATTATTATTATTATGTTTTACAATTTATTGATTTAATAACCATCACTACAATGTAACTTTGTTTATTACTTTTAGATTTTTTGAAAATATTCCTACTAGGGTCGAAAGGTGAAAGAAATTAAATATTAGAAAATTGTATTAGTTTTCTGTCCTCATTAAAACATACACTATCATCCAGAATATCTTTCAAAAACTCACCATATTTATCCGTATCATCATCAATATGAAGTGATCTTAAATATGGCAAGTGGTAGATATCTTTGTGTGCCATCTAATTTTTTCACAAGATTAACTTTCAGTTCATATACCTCCATAGTTACATCCGATATTAAGTGATGACTTCCTTATCATTGGATATTTAATCCATGCCGTTGAACCACAAAACCTGTCAAAGGCCAGGTCAGAAATCCACTTGTCGTCTGTGATCTCAGGAAAATGTTTACCCTAAGTATCGTGTCGCCATCAATAGTAAAGAGCAGCACGTTTACACCCCTTTCTGAATTTGGAGGGGGAAAAGAGGGGAGTCGGGAAGTTCCGTGTGTCCCCGAGGACGTCGAGGTTCTCAGGGGGGCAAATAGCTCGTGCGGGCGACGTTTGACGCGCCTGGTATATTCCCTCAGGACTACAATGAATATATTTTAGAAATGAAACAAAACTAGCAAGTAGTTTCAAGTGCTTCATAATAATTAGTAACTGGATATTATTCTAAAATATTAGTACATAATTGTCTTTTCGAAACCCCTTGGCCACGAAGCATAATCTATATTCATCCAGGCGAATTTCATCGTAATATTCCTACGATGCTAATACGGAGATGCAACATGAATTCTCTGCTCTATGAGAGTTTCTCTGTCTTTGTATGTGAGTAAAATAATTTAAGCACATTCCATTACCATATATCGTGTACCATATTCACAATTAGCATTATTTTGAAATCGTTTTATAGATACACAGTTCACTACCTATATCCGAAATAATAGAATTTCGAGATTCAATTCGTGACAGGCAGTAAAAAATTGTTTATGCGAAGTAAATACCATGCATACATTAGAAATGTTCAATAAATATTCGAGTTGTAACGCCACATGAAGATTTATCTAGAAATTTTCAATGTACGAGTTGTAGGTTAATAACACATTTCCAGATGGGATTCAAATAAATAAATAAATAAATAAATAAATAAATAAATAAATAAATAAATAAATAAATAAATAAATAAATAAATAAATAAATAAATAAATAAATAAATAAATAAATAAATAAATAAATAAATAAATAAATAAATAAATAAATAAATAAATAAATAAATAAATAAATAAATAAATAAATAAATAAATAAATAAATAAATAAATAAATAAATAAATAAATAAATAAATAAATAAATAAATAAATAAATAAATAAATAAATAAATAAATAATAAATTTAATTATTTAAATTAAAATTATTTCATTAATTAATTAATAAAATGCCGGATATTTGGTATTTTTCCCCATCTTGAATGCAAAGTGCTTTTGTCTCTTTAGAGTACGATAAGATGCAACGACCTTCCTGTCCTCTTCTCTTCCCCACGAAATGGCGAAAACGTACGCACTGCTTTCTGTTGGACCTTCTGACCGTATGATTTACTGCTTTGGGACCCGCGCCACTCCTCTTCGGCTCGCCTCCCGCCTCTCCGCCCACGCCCTCTGCCGCGCGCGCCGCCGGAGCTCGCGCCCGAGAAATTGAGTGCGAGGTTATTTCCGCACGCGGAGGCGGAGCCTTGCGTGCTGCGTTACCACGTGCGTTACCACGTGCTGCGTTACCAGGACATGTCTGGAGACACGCGATCGCTTCTACTCGGGCGGCCGGAAACTGTTGATGAAATGGCGGAATAATCAGAGGTGATACAAACGCAAGATTTCCGACGTACACCGCTAAACGTCAGGCAGATTAAGATGCTCGCTCTTGTGTTCGTGAATCCAATATATGCGGTTAATGAACCGTATCGTACCACGATACAAAACTTTGCAAAATATTCACATATATTGCAATATACGAAGTAAAAGAAAACACGTGATGCTATGACAATGTTTATCACAATTTTACACGTGATGCTATTAAAAGTTATACAAGTTATTCACTCCTAATCTGCGAAGTACCAAGATATTATGTATTTAATTACATTTAGAGAGTACTAACAACTTCCCTGTTTCATTATATTGGGACTTAAGAACATATAAATATACTCTTACAATAATGTCGGTCTTCTTCTTAAAGGGAACGAATAGATTGGAAAATATTTTAAAATCATCGCATCACAGGAAATAAAGGGCATCCCATCTTATCTAACTTGAGGCTTATCGAATACAAATGAGTGGATAGTTTTAGAGGTGGCGAAGACGAGATGTTTGTTTTAAATACCAGCAGCCAATTTTATCAACAATTTGAATCAATTCATTCCAATTTAACCAATAAATTATAGATCTTACATTACCAGCTATTCAATAAAGGTTCCACAGGAGACTTGTGTGCTTACTACAGAAATATTGTTGATTCTATCGCTTTGAAAGGTGAAAGATGACTTTATAACGACTTCTCAATTTGTTATCAGTTTTTTCATGCATAGGCCAAGTCGGACGACGCTTACATCCTGATTTAGCAGATGCCAGTACCTTTCTGGGGGGGGGGGGGATATCAGCATTTTAGCTGAATACTGATTTTTATCCCCCAAGGTTGTTAGCCCTGGGGGTACGGACGATGAGATGATATGATAGTGAGGGGTGAACGGATGACACACACGTACCCATATACCCATAACCATACCCGAGGCGGGACTCAAATCCGCGGTCATCTGGTACGAGACCGCAAGGGCACTACTGACCAAACGATCTGGGCCATCTGACAGGGTTTTTGTCCGTAGGTATTCAAAAACATTATTTATTTTGGGAAACGAGTAAAATATTTTATAGTGTAAACAGTTTTTATATTATTAGGAATACGACAACACTAAATTTTATGTTCAGAATAAAACTTTATTTAAATTGAAATATCATTTCCTTTGTACCTTAAAACAATATTTTGTACTGTCTCGCCTTAATATGTACTTACCTAGTAAATAGAAACAGATAGAAATCGGCAATTTTTCGACAGGAAAACTCTTCTAACGCATTGTGTAGACAGAATCAACGTTTAATGCGTCCTTGACACCGAGAAATCGAATGACGGTAAAACTCTGTCTGTCCATCTGTCCGTCTGTCTGTCTGTGCCAACTGCGATATCTCATACGCTTAATTTATGCAGTATACTGCCTTTAGCTAGACCACAGTCATCACGGGTTTCTGTCAGTTAGACATTTTTGCTTTTAATCCAGTCGGCAAGTACTGAGAAGGGCGGGTTACCTGCAATATAACCTAAACATAAACCTTTTCTTTCGGTATGTTGTATGTGTACTGGTACTAGTTAAGTTTTAGACCACTCCGATACGGTGCTAATTGTGGGAAGCCCCAATATCGGCATTTCTTCGTTCTTTCTCTATAACGTTTTAACCTTAAGTCTTGTGGAAAATATTACAAATCGATTTAAAGAGAATAAAATGCTTTAAAACTGTTGTGTAGTTTTTTTGTAAACCAATGACCAAGCGAGCAACAGCATTCAAATGAAAGCTATTTTTTCACTTCACCAAAATAAGTGCATAGCCAAGCATGTTTATGATATTAAATTCAACTTACAATAAATATTCTTATCACATGTAATACGACGTTTTATTTCACCATCGGTGTTAACATTGCCTCAGAAATGCACCCAATGCCGAAAATGTTTATATATAGAAAATATATGTAGATGTACTTGATCGTGTTGCATCTGAACTCTTCAACCTGGGAACATTTTCATTTCAATAAATGTTGATAAACATGATTAGTACAGCGAGGAAAATAATACTGTGGATTTACTTTAAGCCCATAATTGGAGGTAGAAGGGGGTACACTTGCAAACACAAATATTATGGAACCCGCAATTCACATACCGCATATATTGCGCAATATCACTCTGTGCGAGGTGGATAGCCTCTTATACATTTAAACTATAAATCAACTCTTTTAAATATCATACTCAGGCTAGTTTTTTTACATAAGTATGTTCCACGCCAAGTTTAGAAATACTCTAAAGTCATTATATCTTAACACATTAACTAATTTAATTGTATAGCGATCTTTCCCCACATACTACTCTTAAAGCGACAACCGACTTGCGACTTTTGTTCGTGATCTGGTATCAAACCTCAGAACTTTGTTTCCCGCTCGTTGAGCTTCTCTTTTCAGTTTGTAGATATTTAAATGAAAACCAGCCGCTACGTCAAAAAAACTTTATATTTCGTCCAATATTCTGTTTTTTTCGAACAATTGTTACAATCTTCTGATGTATGGTGGAAGAAGGGGGTTTAAAATAATCCCCTTTTGTCAACGAATATGTGAAAAATTTCATAATGTAGTTGTCCTTGTAATATTTGCTCCCGAATGTTAGGCAACTCATCGTGGTCTCGTGCTCTGCAGGGAAACGAACTCTCTGGGGACGACTGATACACTGAGAATGACAAAGTGCAGTTTTTGTCTCGACTGTTCAGCCGTTACTACGGATATTTTTCCATTTGACTGCCAGGATGTTCCGGTAATCATGTTTCATGGTAAGGGATATGCACGTCAAGACGTCATTGCTGAACAGTCAACATAAAATCTTAGACATTGTAATTGAGGATATTTAAAAGAAACAAAAAATAGAACCCAATATCTAATGGAAGTTAGAACAACGATACTGTTACTATTGTTCACTGTTTTCAAGTAGAGAGGTTCTTTAAACAAGGTATCGTGAGTAGATCATAGATGCAAGGGGAATCTATGTCTGACCAATTAAACTTCTGAAACCTAGCTTATACAGAACGTTCACCTGCATCAAACTCAAACCGCGAGTTGTGATGATCGCAAACAACGACATTATACGTTGTTGTTTTTTTAAATTAGAAATACTAGATTAGGAGTTACATAACTTTTGCAGTTGTTCACGCAGTTGCCTCACGCAAACTCGCGTAAATGCATTTCGCAAGAGGCGGACATCCGACACTCTTTAAGACGTACTACACTTGAAAATTGATCGCTTCTTCTGATAAAAGTAGATCTGACAAATGACCTAGATAAATGTAGAAAATTTATGAAACCGCATTTTGTTCCTTAAAGTTTGCAGTTATTTAGACTTCGTCTATTTAATAATTTTATCATTATCATTTCAGTAAATGAAAAAACATCAGGCATAAAAAAGTTAAAAGTTATGCTTCCTTATTACGGAAAATCATGAATTACAGAGTTTTACTTCTGAAATGACATTGAGAGATTACACACGGTAGCATACAATAGAATCAATAACACTACTTTTATACCCCAAACATTCGTTATTCAGCCAGGTATTTTGAAGAAGCCATCTCAAGGGTAAAGTTTCCGTTCTCGTCGAGGTCATTGTAATGGATTCCAGTTATTTCTGCAGAAAGCAATAAAAATGGCCCATGAATCTTTCATCGCCTTTGACCTTTTGACTTTTGTATTGTGTTGCTTAGGAATGCAGGAATTCATTTGGTGTCTACTATTATTGTTTTCGTATAAAATGCATGAACAAAAATCAAAATTAGTGATTCTTCACAAGCACGTACTTTCTCGCAATAGTAATAGATATGTAATATTATAATACTAAAATTTCTGTTCACAATAATTCGTCTCAGTCATCAGTCGTACAACTCGTAGCACTTTAGGTGTGAAAAATAATTCTTTGAAAGCTAACTCATTTAAGAAATTAATACAAATTCAAAAATCCAAAAGTGTGTTTCATACAGCGTGAAACTTTGTAGCCTAACAGTAGGAAACCAATTCTGGGGAATTCAAACTGCCGTGAAGTGGCATTGCCATTCTTGTATTTGTTGCGACGTTATATGATCTCATTCGCTGTCGTAATTACAATAAAACTACTAATAGGCATATTTGTAGTTTCGACTATAATTTGAGTGGTTTTGAGCGTGGTCTATTATTTCTCAGTGTTAATAAAAATTAGTGTTTTCTACGGAAGTCAATAAACTACTTTTAGCGTAACCCGGGAACAACGACGTGGACGTAGTAGTTTTCTGTTCCCTTCGGGGTGCTTGTTTTCAGTGAATCCCCTTGCCTCTCACTATCGGAATGCTGGTTTTAGATGATTAAATAAATGTCCGGGTATTTGTAGAAAGTAAGTGCTCAAAATGATGGCACTGAACCTCAATGCATTTATTGATTCGTCCTACAAATGAATGATCACATCGCATAAGCATATCGTACTCGTGAGACAAGCGTCCCTTATTCGTTGCATCATGTTTTCACAAGTGTTTCTTTATAAACGACATCTTTTAGGTAACCCCACAAAAAGGAATCTGGTGAGGTAAGGTCTGGTGATCTGGCTGGCCAGTGCACTGGTCCTTCTCTACCGATCCAACGATTATTGTAATCCCGATCCAATAACTCGTGCTACTAATGAGTAATGTGCTGGGCAACCATGTTGCCCAGCACATTGCTCATGGTTGCACGGACCATGGAGAGACGCTACCAACAAATTGACGGTTGTGCCCTGAGGTCACACTCAAAACCACTTCAACTACAGACGGAAATTTTCGGAAATTAAATTTTTACGATTACAGCTCTGCCTATCACAAATCAGAAAAAAGTTTCAGACAAAACTTATGTATTTTTGTCCGTAGAATCCGAATCTGTAATAAAATATGGGGGTTCCTATTTAAGATTTCAATGTTGTCCACCGCCCCACCCACTGGGGGCAGGGGGGTGCTGATTTTAGCATAGAATGATCAAATCAAAATTGGTAAGATTTGACATTTGACAGATTACATTCGACCGAAAGAGATGACTTAGGGCAGCAAATGATGTCACTGCAGTCTGTCTGACCGGGAGGTTCTACGATCGAGTTCCGATTGTGGCAGGATTTTCGACACTAGCTTGTTAAGCTAGGTCGATTTCAGTCGATCCTGGAGAAGAATTCTAGCGGCCGGTTTCTTTGATCGGTAGTTTTCCGTGGTTTCTCCGATCAATATCAGGCGAGTGCCGCAGCAGTATCCTACCAAACGGGAAACGGACCGCGCGCGATCTTTCCTACCTCTTCCTTGTTCTATCCTCACTCTTTTCACACACTTACACTAACAAGCACTGTACTCCACACATGCCAGTCATGGAGGAGCTTAGAGGAGCTCGTCAGGAGCTTAGAGTTTGCTGGGGCGGTGCCCCACTGGTGGGAGTTACCTGGTTGGAAAAAACCCTGCTAGCCGGCGCCGAAACTCGCCATACAACGGGGAAAGACCTTCGCCATATCCCGAGCAAAAGCTATGCACTACACTAACGGGACTAATGACCATAGTAGTGGACATTCCAGGATTCAAAATCATCCAATCAACGTAAAATTCGATGAAAACTACTGAAATTTTTGAAAAATAGTTCATGACCATATTTGAAAATACTAGAGTTTTGTTGCAAAAATATACCTTCAATATTGTACTTATAGAAAGACGCTGAACAAAATTTTAAAGTTTTGCCATTTTTCAAAAACTAGGGATTTCATCGAAAAGAAGACCAGGTTATGGCTCTAGCGTTGATCGGACTGACGGACGGGGGAAAAACGTTTCAGGGACCCACAAAACGTGGAATCTGACTGCACAACGCTTTAGAGGTTGTACTTTACTAAGGTACAGAGTACTACGATACAGTAATTTACTACGTATGTATCAGAGGTAGTTATGTACCCGGATAAATCTTGTTCCAATCTATATAGGAACAAGAATAATTCGGGGTCCGGCAATAAGTTTTCTTCGGTACTAGATCCGGCAATAAGAGGTAATGCCCCTTGAATGATCAATTTTATCATACAAGTGAATTCAATGGTTATGTTTCATGTGTTTTGCTGTTAATACAGAACTCCAGAACAGTGTATCCGCAGTGGCACCTGGCTGGGAGTGCTAGCAACAGAAATGATGTAGGCTGCAGCTTGTAAGACGTAAATTTAGTACTCACCACAATCAGAACAGATGCTGGAAATGTTGTCCCCTTCACTTGTTTCCCAGTGATGTGTTTGCATCCAACATGAATAAAAATTTTAATATGAAGTTCTGACTCATCTCAGTGCGGAGAGACTTTCCTGGGGCACTATATTAGTTTTATCATTCAAGTGCGCTCAAGGGTTGTGTACTTTCTCAATGCAAGTACTGTGTGTAATGCATTTAATTTCAACATCTTAAATGAAATCAATTCATATCATTCTCTTTCACCCGCCATCCACATTTCAGGTTCACTTAATGAAGCTAAGAATAAAGTGGCTTCCATTCGTCAGTCCTTTGCAACGCAGACCCCAAAATTCGGGGAAATTGAAGGGGGCTGCTGATTTCCACTAGGGTCCGACTACAACCACAACACGAGGACGAAATTCTTATCTTGTGTTTGACCCCCTCTGCTTCACCCTCACAATGGACAAGGAAATTCACCAAAGTCTTTGTCGCAATAGTGTGTGTATGTATGTACCTAACATTTCGTAATATGGTATGTAACCATTTCATTCTCAAGTGGCCAAATTTCACAAGTTTTCGCTGAGTTTTATTATTTTAATTACCAGCTGCTTGAAGTTTTTCCATTCATGTTGACTTTTGTAAAATTGCTTTCACCATCGGTAATATTCAGTAATATTCAAATGAAACTATAATGTTCACGTGTTTTCTCGATCTTTGTTCAACTGTTAAATTGAATGAATTATGTACAATTCCACTGTCTCATTACAAGCTAGACTGACGAACATAGCAGATTTGTTTTGGTATTTTGTCAGTTTTACATTCCGCTTTTACATAGATATTGTTTTGTTTGAACTTACGCCAATTTTCACAGAGTTCCCTCACAATACTTTTATTGTCTGAAACTGCGCAATTATTTTTGCAATATAATTCAATTTACAATATCCACACTCCTACGTAATTTGACAGCCGTCTAATTTTACCTCAGAACTGCTTATTGCAACGGTAATTCATCGTTGTTCCTGCCTCTCAAAGTTGGCACTACAAACACGAATATACTTAACAAGGACACCGTTGGACATTTCCTGAAACGTAGTAATATGAACAGATGAAAATGTTAATATCGACTGAGTGCGTGTATATAAAGATCGGACTTGGGACGTGTTCCTTTTAGCGGAAAACAAGGAAACAACTGGTCGAAAATGGTCAGTGGAAAATTATGGGAGAAAAACAATTAGCAACAAAAAATATTAGATTAAACATTAAATTAATCACTTGATTTAAATATTTTATGAGCCCTTTCTGACAAGCAAATATTTATGGTAAGGTTCAAAAAATCATTGGTGACCCTGCCGATCCGGTGACCAAGTAGAATCGTAGCGATCTTGGACCGAAGGATCGCGGGTTCGAGTCCCGCCTCGGGCATGTTTGTATTGTGTTCGTCCTTTCACCCCTATCATAATCATCATCCTCATGATGCTTCATTCTCGCAGTTACCATACCGTTACAAGCAATAGTGGTCGCTAATGAGCTAGAAGTTAATGCGACCTTAAATAACAAAATAATGGTGACCCTGTTCTTTATAAAATATAAAGCGAAGTTGAAATAGGGTGTGCCTAGTTAGCCCCGGTCTACGCTATATGAAAAGAAAATCTCCCTACATTTCTTTCACGGTTCAAAAGAAGAAAGTGGTATTGGGGCTAGTTGACTCATTATACAGGGGTCCAGGATTAAATGTTAAAACCTTTTAGGGCATGTAGTGCGGTCAATGATTATAACTTGCTAATGCATATGTAGTTCTACATTTCATGTAACAAAAGTAACTTGATTGATCAGAAGATTTGAATGCACTGATGTTTCACATGACAAGTTCTGACGTATTCAGAGTTATTCAAGTTCAAAAGTAGCCAAGTAAATTTTCATAATTTCGAAACCCCACTTCATGAAGAGTAACCTAACAATCAGAGGAAAACAGGGGCGTATTCATGTGTGCATTGATTACCTTTTTTAGGAAAATATTAGCGCATCAAGTACTCCGGTACCGAAATGTGAAACGCGAATATGGGGTTGTAAAACAGGATCCCGAACATTTGCCATCAATAGCGTAGATGAGTAATGAATACTCGTAGCTATTTCTCGTGTTGAGTACAGAGGTGAGCCAACTGACACAGGATGCTACGAAGGATACACGTCACGAACGTGTCTCACAGCGGTAATGCTGTCTCGCGCGCTATTGTTTCTCCATTTGTATCGAATTCGCGATAAATCACCGGAGAGATGCAGCTGAGCTCAGTTGTGTCCAGGATGTAGCTCAAACCGCAACCGCAGGTCTATAAATCGATTATGCATTGCCCATATAATGTATTCTTTTTGTGCACACGCGATGTAAAAACTCAAAATCCATGGAGTGTAAAAGCAAAGTACATAGAACAAAACATAAAATCGTTGCTCAGGCTATAGTATACCTACGGTTCTATTATAGGAATAAATGTAGACTAAATAAAACAAATAAATAAAAGCTGCCAAGAAATTACCCCTGCGGATTTTAAAATGTTTAAAGTCTTCCAAAGGATATTTCCATATTTAGTTCAGAAAAATTACATACTACGATACTGTGGCTAGGAACTGTGATTTGCATTGTTTGTGAGAACTTTGTTAGAAAATGGCTAGGCTTGGTATATGCTTTTAGCGTTGGACCTCGCCCTGGGAGAACCTGTAGCTCGTTGCCGTCCGGAGAAAACTGTTTTGTTCCGCCCAGGGGCGCTCGCTGGAGACCGCGCCCCACACATCACGCACAGAGCTTCGATCACGTGCGAAAGGTCGAGCGCTGAACTCACGCGGAATGAGCGGGGGCGTCCATGGTATTTGGGCAGGGCCCTGGACGGCGACCTTTTCGTCACAGCGGGAATTCGCGGCACGCCGCCCAACGACTCTCCTCGCTCCTGAGAGCGCCCCTGCGCTCGCGTGTTTATCGCAACGCCGCCCTGCTCGCCCCGCCCCGCCCCGACACACTTTTCCGATTTATAGTTTGCCATGATTTCTCCTATCAATGTTAGGCAAATGCCAGGATATTACCTTAATTCGGACCACCTAATGCGTGCGGTCTTTTCTTCCTCATTTTTGCACATTCATTTCTCCTCAAACACATACATGGGGCGCTGACCCACAGGTGGAGGTACCTGGTGAAAACTCTCTGACGGAAAACTCTGACGAATCTGTCCACCTCCTTCGGGGTTATAACATGTACAACTCTTACCGGTCTATTGGCCTTTGCGATTGATGCGCACGGAAATCATTAATGGATCAGGGCATCTCTTGATGGCAGGTAATGCTTCTGTTCAGATCCTAGGATTGGAGTCGATGGTACGATTTCCAACACTCCAAGAATAGCTATGTCGAATTCAGCCACTGTGTCAACGACAATTCTAGCGGCCGGCTGCTCTCATGTTTTCGGTGGTTACTCTGACCATCACAACGCGAATGCTGGACCAGTACCCTAACAAACGGGCCATGGAACGCGCACGATCTTTCTACGTCTTCCTTGTCCCATCTTCTTCCCTTACTTCGACACGATTACACATACATGCACTATACTAATACACATGACGGGAATCCAGTCGGGAGATTACAGCTTCTCCCGGATGGAGCGGTGCCGCGGTGGTGGGAGATAACTGGTTGGGGTAAACCCCGCAAGTTGACGTGTATGTCGGCGCTGCATCTCGAGATTTAGTGTGTTAAGATCATCTACAGACTACGATAAAAGCATGCACTACTCTTACGGGTCTAATGATCTTATTAGTAGGCGTGCCCGGAAACACTAATCAGTGAATCAATACGGCAGAAGCTTTTTTCTCTTCTTCCTCGGCAGTCTGAGGTGCAAGGTACACGTAAGCTTTGGCCTAGCAGCTAACGACTCGGCGCCACCCGGACAGCCAAGAAGTCGATCTAAGGTGCAAAACCTTCCTGCGCTGTAGGGGACCGCATCCAAAATTCATGCAGCTGTCAATTTATGTGAGAAGTACAGGAAGTTTTCCTGTTTATCTTTCTTCCGTTTCTCATGTTTTCGGAGAGTAAATTAATATTTAACAAGTGGTGATGCAACAGCTCATACTTTCTTGCATTATTTCCAACTGATAAATTTTCGAACATTTTGCATGAAAAAATAAAGAAAAAATTTGGAACATCTATAAGCATTTTTTAAAATATTTGCAATAATTTCAAACACAAATATCACATATTTGTTCCAAAAATTATTCGTGATCTCTTTAGAAACCTGATTCTAAACGACCTATTCCAATTAAAACGAAATTCTCTATTTTCAATATTGTTTTTACAAGGAGTTTTTAACAAATTTCGAACATCATTAAACGTGTTTTACGATATAACGTAAGGAACAAATATAACAAGAAAATTGGGTACAATTTTTAAAAAAAAATTGAAAACATTAAAGCTTAACGTAAAGAACAACCACAAACAAAATATCCGTTTCAAAGTCGCTTTGAAGTCGTTCAGATCGATAAAGAATATTCACTTTTATTAAAATCATTGGAACTGTTTTGGTGATAGTTATGATAACAATCAGACGCTCAAACAGATGTGTTGCTGTCAATCAAGTCTTCGGCATCAAGATCTCATAAAACATGGATGCTGATTACGTATCGTGTTAGAGGAAATAATTTACTAGAAATATGCTACGGATTTATAACATTTTCGTTACCAGGGCCGGGCAATAAGAGTCTGGCTCTCAAAAATTTGGCCTATTTCCAATGCACGATTACAACAATTCCTCCTCCTACGACATAAGACTACAAAATTAAACGTCAGCGCCATCGACTGGCTTAAATGGCCCTGAAGCAACAACTAATGTCACTGCAGAGCCCCTGGCCCTACGGTACGACTCCCGACGGTGGCAGGATTTTACTATACACTAGAACATAGCAAGGTCGAGTACAGTCACTATAGAGGACAATTCTACCGGCCGGCAGCTCTCATCAGTAGTTTTCCGAGATTACTCGGATAAAGACCGTAAGCCGAATTCCGGAGCAGTACCGTAACAAGTGGCGAATATTTTTCCTTCCAATACTTGTCCTATCCTCATCCCTTCCTTAAACACACCATTATACTTCCATGCACTACAGATCTCGGGAGACCCGTCAGGAGCTTGTACCAGCTAGTACCAGCGGTACTATGAAATGGACAACTTACACGTAGGTCGCGGCGCGGGGTCTCAAAATCCACCGGGAAAAGAAGACTGCCATTTCCCGCATGCACTACAAGACTGATGACCTTAGCAGTAGACGAGCTCGAAAACCCCTAGTAAACAGCAAATCAGCGTCATTTAAATCAATATCGTTTTTTAAATTGAAAAAACATTTTGAAACAAGGAATTAAACCATGGACAATCAGATCATCAGTCAAACTCACTCCCAGCTGAGATATATCTGCAAAGATTCATCCGTCCTTGGATGTAGAGTAGTTATTGTTGTCAGAAAAAAAGGAAAATATATCCAAAAGAAAAAGAGTCAGGGTTAAATGTAGAGTGGTTATTTCTTCAGAATAACAGAGATAATCTTGTAAAAAACACGAGACAGAGCCAAAAAAATCTTTATCTTCAGTCTAACGCTCTCCCAACTGAGCTATTTCGGCACCCAAAGCCGCTCTCCCTAAATAGTTGAGATGTTAATTTTTCAGACCGACAGGAAAAGACTTGCTGGGAATTTTCCTAATTAGTTGAGATGTTAATTTTTCAGAACAAGAGGAAAATACTTGCCGAAAACCGGGTTCGAACCAGGGTCCTTTAGATCTTCAGTCTAACGCTCGCCCAACTGAGCTATTTCGGCACGAATAGTCGCTTTCCCTAAATAGTTGAGATGTTAATTTTTCAGAACAAGAGGCAAATACCGGCCCAAACCCGGGATCGAACCAGGGACTTTTAGTTCTTCAGTCTAACGCTCTCCCAACTGATCTATTTCGGCACCAAGTGCCACTTTCTCTAAATATTTGAGATGTTAATTTTTCAGAACAAGAAGAAAATACTTGCCGAAACAGGGGATCGAACCAAGGACTTTTAGATCTTCAGTCTAACGCTTTCCCAACTGAGCTACTTCGGCTCAAATAGCCGGTTTTCCTAAATAGTTAAGATGTTAATTTTTGAGAACAACAGGAAAAGACTTGCCGAAAATTTTCCTAATACGTTGAGATGTTAATTTTTCAGAACAAGAGGAATATACTTGCCGAAACCCGGGATCGAACCAGGGACCTTTAAATCTTCAGTCTAACGCTCTCCCAACTGAGCTATTTCGACACGAATAGTCGCTTTCCCTAAATAGTTGAGATGTTAATTTTTCAGAACAAGAGGCAAATACCGGCCGAAACCCGGGATCGAACCAGGGACTTTTAGTTCTTCAGTCTAACGCTCACCCAACTGAGCTATTTCGGCTCAAATAGCCGCTTTTCCTAAATAGTTGAGTTGTTAAATTTTGAGACCAACAGGAAAAGACTTGCCGGGAATTTTCCTAATTAGTTGAGATGTTAAATTTTCAGAACAAGACGAAACTACTTGCTGAAACCCGGAATCGAACTAGGGACTTTTAGATCTTCAGTCTAACGCTCTCCCAACTGGGCTATTCCGGCACGAATAGTCGCTTTCCCTAAATAGTTGAGATGTTAATTTTTCAGAACAAGAGGCAAATACCGGCCGAAACCCGGGATCAAACCAGGGACTTTTAGTTCTTCAGTCTAACGCTCTCCCACCTGAGCTATTTCGGCTCAAATAGCCGCTTTTCCTAAATAGTTGAGTTGTTAAATTTTGAGACCAACAGGAAAAGACTTGCTGGGAATTTTCCTAATTAGTTGAGATGTTAATTTTTCAGAACAACAGGCGAATACTTGCCGAAACCCGGGATCGGACCAGGGTCCTTTAGATCTTCAGTCTAACGCTCTCCCAACTGAGCTATTTCGGCACGAATTGTCGTTTTCTTTAAATAGTTGAGATGTTAATTTTTCAGAACAAGAGGCAAATACCGGCCGAAACCGGGGATCGAACCAGGGACTTTTAGTTCTTCAGTCTAACGCTCTCCCAACTGAGCTTTTTCGGCACGAATAGCCGCTTTCCCTAAATAGTTCAGATGTTAATTTTTCAGAACAAGAGGCAAATACTTCCCGGAACTCGGGATCGAACCAGGGTCCTGTAGATCTTCAGTCTAACGTTCTCCCAACTGAGCTTTTTCGGCACGAATAGTCGCTTTCCCTAAATAGTTGACATGTTAATTTTTCAGAACAAGAGGCAAATACCGGCCAAAACCCGGGATCGAACCAGGGACTTTTAGTTCTTCAGTCTAACGCTCTCCCAACTGAGCTATTTCGGCTCAAATAGCCGCTTTTCCTAAATAGTTGAGATGTTAATTTTTGAGACCAACAGGAAAAGACTTGCCAGGAATTTTCCTAATTAGTTGAGATGTTAATTTTTCAGAA
Organism: Gryllus longicercus; assembly: GCA_038098605.1. Classification (NCBI taxonomy): domain Eukaryota; kingdom Metazoa; phylum Arthropoda; class Insecta; order Orthoptera; family Gryllidae; genus Gryllus; species Gryllus longicercus. The sequence goes on from JAZDUA010000190.1 coordinate 2,173,980, forward strand.
CAGGAGGCAAATACCGGCCCAAACCCGGGATCGAACCAGGGACTTTTAGTTCTTCAGTCTAACGCTCTCCCAACTGAGCTATTTCGGCGCCAAGTGCCGCTTTCTCTTAATAGTTGAGATGTTAATTTTTCAGAACAAGAGGAAAATACTTGCCTAAACCCGGGATCGAACCAGGCACCTTTAGATCTTCAGTCTAACGCTCTCCCAACTAAGCTATTTCGGCTCAAATAGCTGCTTTTCCTAAATAGTTGACATATTAATTTTTGAGACCAACAGGAAAAGACTTGCCGGGAACTTTCCTAATTAGTTGAGATGTTAATTTTTCAGAACAAGACGAAAATACTTGCCGAAACCCGGGACCTTTAGATCTTCAGTCTAACGCTCTCCCAACTGAGCTATTTCGGTACGAGTAGTCGCTTTCCCTGAATAATTGAGATGTTAATTTTTCAGAACAAAAGGCAAATACCGGCCGAGACCTGGGATCGAACCAGGGACTTTTAGTTCTTCAGTCTAACGCTCTCCCAACTGAGCCATATCGGCTTAAATAGCCGCTTTTCTAAATAGTTGAGATGTTAATTTTTGAGACCAACAGGAAAAGACTTGCCGGGAATTTTCCTAATTAGTTGAGATGTTAATTTTTCAGAACAAGAGGAAAATACTTGCCGAAACCCGGGATCGGACCAGGGACCTTTAGATCTTCAGTCTAACGCTCTCCCAACTGAGCTATTTCGGCATGGGAGCCCCGTTTTCTTTGATAGTTGGAACGTTAATTTTTCAGACCAACTAGAAAACAGTTGCCGTAACCCGGGATCGAACCAGGGACCTTTAGATCTTCAGTCTAACGCTCTCCCAACTGAGCTATTTCGGCATGGGAGCCCCGTTTTCTTTGATAGTTGAAACGTTAATTTTCAGACCAACTGGAAAACAGTTGCCGTAACCCGGGATCGAACCAGGGACCTTCAAATCTTCAGTCTAACGCTCTTTTAACTGAGCTATTTCTGCACATTTGGCCGCTGTTCTTAGATTTTTAATATTTGATTTTTCAAAATACAGGAATTAATATATACAGGAAATATTTGGGATCGAACCATGGACCGTTAGATCTTCAGACTAACGCTCTCCCAACCGAGCTATTTCAGCATTAAGATCTTCTTTTCCTTGATTGTTGAGAAGTTATTTTAACAGAACAACAGGAAAATACTGGCCGGAACACGGTGCTTTTAGATCTTCAGTCTACCGCTCTCCCAACTGAGCCGCTTTGTCATGAAAATCTAGTTTTCCTAGAGAGTAGAGAAATTAATTGTTTAGACCAACAGAAAAATATTTGTTAAAACCCGGGATCGAACCAAGGACCTTTAGATCTTCAGTTTAGCGCTGTCCCAACTGAGATATTTCGGCATGAAAAGCCAGTTTTTTTACAGCTAAGATTTTAATTTTTCAGGGTAACAGATAAATACACGCCGAAACCCGGGATCGATCCAGGTACCTTTGGATCTTCAGTCTAACGCCCTCCCAACTGAGCTTTTTCGGCACTAAGAATGTGTTAGTCTAGATATTTGATATGGTAATTTTTCAGATTATCAGGATAATTGTTGCAGAAACCCGGGATCGTGTCAGTGACGTTTTAATATTCTGTCTAACGCTTTTTCAGCTGCGCTATTTCGGAACGAATAGCAATTTTTCCTTGATATTTGATATGTTCCGTTTTCAGAAACACATGTAAATTCCTGCCAGTTCCGGATCAGGAACCTTTCGCTCTCCAGTCTTACGCTCTCTTAACTGATGTTTTTCGGCATCAAGGATTGGTTGTCCCTTGTAGTTGAGTTGTTATTTTTTAGACTGTCAGGAATATTCTTGTCGTCGCCGGGATCGATCTATGGTCTTCTACATATTCAGATGAACGGTGTCCCAGTTGAGCTATTTTGGCGTGGAGTGTTAGTTTTGCTTGATTGGTGAGTTGTAAACTTTTCTGAACAACAGGAAATTTCTTGCCGGAACTAGAGACCTGTAGATCTTCAGTGTAACGCGCTCTCTGTTGATCTATTTTCGGCATGTTGAATATGTCTCTGATAGTTGAGTTGATAATTTTTCAGAATATCAGGAAATTTCTCCGATACCTAGGATCGAACCGGCGACGTTTAGACTATTGCTCTCCCATCTGAACTATTTCGGGATTACGAATCAATGTTCCTTGATGGTTGAGATGTTGATTTTTCAGATTAACAGAAAAATTGTTGCCAGAACGTGGGAGTTTTAGATATTCAGTCTAACGCTTCCCTATCTGAGTTATTTCGGCGCGAAGAGCCCCTTGATAGTTGAGATATTAATTTTTCAGAACAACAGGAAACTTCTTTCTTAAATTCGGGATTGAACCAGTTACCTTTAGATGTCCAGTCTAACGCTTCCCATCTGAGCTGTTTTGACGTGCGGATTCAATTTTCCTTAATACTTGGCTTGTTAATTTTTAAGAATATCAGGACAATTCTTCCCCGGTGTCGAACCAGGGACTTTTTGATAATCAGTCTAAACCTTTCGTCGCTGAGCTATTTCGGGGTCGGTTTTTATTTTTTGTCAATTGTAATACTGAACATAAATAGGATCACATGTTGATTGTCTACAGTCTTTTGGTATTATTTGGTAATTATCTACATTTTTAACAAAGCAAATAACGTAGAAGCATGTCATTTTCTGAATCTGTGAACAGTTTTACTTCACAGAACATCTTGTACCTGTGACGTTTCTGTAATGTAACTGTGAAGCACTTTATAGGCTAACGACACTACAAAGACACCTCTTTGAAGTTATTCGGATTCTGCTTAGGAAGTAATAGTTCAGTAAGACCGCAACAATGAAGGTGATGTTTTGGAGCCGGATATTTCGAAGGATATTTATGCAACTATGATGAAATATGAATTAATTAAATTTGATGTTGTTCACTTTTTAAAGGATAAAAACAATGTTGATAAATAATACAATTATAGATTTTGTTAATGTAAATATCGATTATTAAGTAATGTACCTGAAAACATCTTACCAAAACAAGTTCCTTTATAACTCGAATCTACCAAAACCAATGAAATAAGGTGCATCATACCCACACAGAGAACAATTTGAGTATTGAGTTACACTCTGCAATAATCTGTCAAATAATTATTTGGTGTAACCAGCTAAAATATTTTTTCATAACTAGTAGTCCTACAACAACACATACCTTCTCACATTGTTTCTAAATTTGCTATTTTCAAAAATGTAGGGAGTTTAACGAAAATGGTCCTGAGTTATTATTTTGGGCTTCCATTCTATTTGTGAAAAATATTTAAGGACAAATTTGAGCGTATTTCGAAAAAACCTTTTTTGTTAATTGCATTGATTTTCATCATTAATAACGCGAAATCTTCTCGTCAAGAAAATGGTACATGGCATTTTTAAAGAGGTGATATTTTGAAACAGACTTTTTCTAAAGCAAAAATCACTGTATTCAATTTTGTAATTTTCAAATGTTAACTTTTTTAATTTTTGAAAATACAGTGTTTGCCGAAAATGGTACCAGCACGAAATTTTCTATCGTCTCTAGATACATACGAGGAGAAAATTTACTCAAAAAGTGTAATTCAGTTTTGAAAAAAAAATTGTAAAAAAAGATTAAAATTTGTTTATTTTTCGCACATAATTACCCGAAAACTACTTATATATTCGAAACATTGTACATTACTGTATTTGAAGATCTGCCTTCATGCCGCAGATTTATCGCGGAGCGGGAAAAATCTCTATTTTTAATATTATAGCTGTAGGAAGGCAGAGATTTTTGCAATTTTCCAAAATCTGGGATTTCAACGAAAATGTGACCTGCATCATTCTCTTAAGCGTCTTTTACGCTATTATCTTAAGTTTAATCAAACCGTTTTGTTCCATTTTTAGAAACTTTTGAAAATGTTTTAAAAGGCGTAGGTAAAGTTGGTGTAGGTAAAGTGAATTCTGTCTATACCACGAAATAATGTAATATATATAGCTACAGGTTTTTTTTATCCATTAGCAAGGATCGGAAATACGAGTTTCTCTGCCGAAAATTCTCCGTGTTCCGGCGCCTAATTCCATTACTTTCCCTTCTTACGAAGTGTGAGAAAGTTAAATTACTTAAATTCAAAATTAACAATTACAGTGGGAACAGAAAATGATTATTTTTAGAAACATTATTATATTACTATGTGTGCAGAAAAGTTTCCTTAGGTTTTCTTTAAATTCCCAAAAACATGTGTTCAGAGGTAGACGTGGTTGTGCGAAACAATACTGGACTATAATGTACGATCTCTGAACAATTTTCTAGATTTTTTCTTCAGAAATATAAAATGTGTTATCCGTATACAGGAAATGGTTTGTTAATACTTAAGCTTCAAATAATTATACATTTTAAAAACAAGAAAAAATACAAGTGATGTGTACTAAAAATGAATTGAAATGTTCAAAGGTACACAGTCTTCCCCACAGTAAAGGTATGGTGCGTCATGTCTCCGCTAAAAGACCTCCAGGCAGCATTTCGTATGCCGAAAGCGAACCGGAGAAAGAATTCTTACCGAGACGAAATCTCTTTCTCATTTTATAGCTAACGGAGTATTGATCGCAGCAATCATAAAGGGACCCCCGTTTTCACTGAGTGGCTGGCCGATTCCGAGAAGTATTTGAAGACTGCCTGCGCAGTTTCTGCGAGCTAAATTCGCACCCAAACCAAACTGAAGTGCTTCAATTTTGCTGTTCTTTTATTTAAGTAATTCCAACTTTTTGCAGTTGATGCGTGAAGAGAAAAGAACTTTTTCATGCTAAAGTGTATGACGGAGGTTTTTCCAATAAAACCATTCATCAGTAGCAATGAAGCCAACTTATCTAGTACTTTGATTGTAGATATCTACGGTTGCAATAATTGCTGTTCTAGAGTTGAAGTTTCGAATTTTACTTAGGAATGATTTCATCTTCTTATTTTGCTTTATAACGTAAAGGCAAGCCATCACATATTACATCTAAATCATAATTAATAATTGCTCAAAAACGTCAAGTATCAGTTTTTTGTTTTGTTTTAGTTTGCCCACATCCCGAACGGAGATCGTAACAGAAGAAAAATAAGCAATAAAGCGACTGTATGTTTGGAAATAACATCAGCACTGATTAGAAGAGAAATGAAATGCCAAAGGAACAGGGTCTACCTTAAATTATATTTCTTGATGAAGTTGTTTCTCTTCATTGTTTTTCGACCTAAAGAAATTATTCGAACCCATTATTAGCCGGGAGTGAGGTAACACAAATTTCTAGATGTTGAGGACACGGAAATTTTGTAGAAGTATTGATATTTTAACAGCAATATTAGAAAAACAGTGAGTGATTCACTATTGCGTATTTCCAGCCGCAATTTAGTGAAACATTTTAGTCTCGTGAGAGTTGTGCCTGCTATTAATCGAGAGTTTGCGGTGTCCCTCATCTGCTGGAACGTAAGAGCCAGCGTCGACCTACACGTTGGATTCTGGGGTTTCACCTCTCCAGGTATCTACCCCAGTGGGGCACCACTACACTCAGCGTAGACTCAAAGCTTCCACCGTGTCTTACGACATGATGTAGTGCAGTGAACGTAAGTGTTAACGTGTGTAAGGGCAGATAAGAAGAGCGCATGGATCGTGAGCTATTTCTTAAGGAGATGCTAGAGCTTTCTCAAAACCACAGAACCAGCAAAACCACATAAAACTACCATCCAAAGCAGTCGGCAGCTTGTACTCTCCCCTTTAGTGATGGAATTCAACTTCTCTAACAAGCTAGATTTGAAAATCTGCCATCGTCTAAAATCGCACATTAACATCGCTTACTCAAACCCTAACATACCATGTCAGCCGATCTACCAGTATAACTTTAAGTATTTGTCATCGTTGTTATTATAAACATGTCATTACTTTTTTACTTTCTCGCCCTTACGAAGGCACTTCGTAAGAAGGGAAAGTTATGTAATCGTGCCCTGGAAAACGGCAAGTTGTCGGCGGAAATGCTCTTATTTCCGGGTCCTGGCAACGAAAATGTGGGTAAATTACTTCGTCTAGGTGTAGCAAGAATCCATGTTTGGTGGGTCTTTGATACCCAAAAAATAAATTGACTGCAAAATGTCTGTATGTCCGACCGTCTGTATGTTTGTCTGTCGGTCCGTCCGTGGTTAACGCTAGCGTCTAATCAGTTTAACTGACAATGATTATGGTCTCAAAAAAATTTAAAAATTACTTCGTGTACACTTAGAGGAAACGTTTAAGAATATGCGAGTATGTTCATTACAAAGTTGTAGCATTAAAGAATTTTTGCATGAATGTATAATATGTTTAAGTAATTTTACATATAAATTGAAGATAATTTCAGTGGACAAGGGATGGTTGTGATACGTAGTTAGACTAGTGATGTAGGTAGGCGTAACATGACTGACGTGTTAACTCTAAAAATGGTTGGAACCACAATGTTGAGAAAGAAAAGTTTCTGGATGAAAAACCGTCTGCATATTTATGTATTATTATATTATTGCGTTGCCAGTACAAAGAAGTCAAGATAGTATGTTTTTTAGCACAACATTTTTTTTAATCTGCAGATCGCTATGCGCTCGAACGCAGTAATCTGGACCGTCGTTCAATTCTCGGTTGCTCCAAGACGGAAACACATTGTGCATTGTATATTACTTCAGCGAATGAGCTTTAGGGACCGGTTTGCATCACAATTTAGTGGAAATTGTAAATGCAGCTTTTGTTACAAGTCATCGAAACAGCTATGTGAAGCATATTTTTTATTGCATTTTATATCAGTTACACCTTCATCGTGCTATTTCTCGTTGAAAATTATCACTTTATGACACTTTCAAAATTATTCTCTACACTTCTTGCTCTCCATAAAAAACTGCGCCCAGCGTCTGGCTTGAATTTTCAAACGAAGTGTGATCACGTGGTTCATGACGTAAACTGGTCTTTGCAGAAGGAGCAAAAATCGGTGCGCAGAACTATCTCCCCCATATTTCCATCGCGGGTTGTTCAAATTAAAAACCGCTGTCGTGTAATGGTGAGATACCTCTTTTGCATAAATTGGTCAATTGTTTAAGCATTTTAGTCGTTAATATTGAGAAACCAAGTGACGTACTTGTAGTTTATGGTCAAATCCTGAAACCAAGGGCGAGAACAACTGTTCTGGAGGAAATAACAACTGGCTTATTAGTCTTTATTTAGTGGTGTTCCAACAGCAAATTTCGTTCATTATTTCGAATTGACATTATTTCGAACTGAGAACTTCGCCATTATTTCAACCGTACCTTGTTCTACCCGTGGGAAAATGTAAGAAAAACATTTCAGCGGTTTTGGAGAAATTTGTTTTTACAATTTACATTAAATTCAAGCAGAAACGATGCAAATACTTCTCGATTTCTCAAATAATAGTACATGATCTTTTGTAGTGATCTGACCTTTTAGAACATATTTTATTGAAACAAAATTCTCTGTCATCAATATTCAGTTTTTGCAATGTGCACTGTTTGCGTCGGCAAATTTTCGAAAAATCAGAGTTACGAGATATATAAGTAGCACCTATTTTTTGCCGCCTTTTGATATATACGAGGAATTGTTTTGAGTTGTGGTGTAGGAAATAATTATTTAAAAATTGAATATATTTCACGCAAAATAACGCCGTGAAAAACAACTCATAATTACGAAAAAATGTACATGACTTTATCTTAAGATCTGTTTTTGAAGAACAGATTTCATGAAGAAAAAATCGCTAGTTTTGAACTTTCGCAGGTTTCGAAAAATTAGGGAATTCAACGAAAATATTACCTACACCATATTTTCAATGACTTCTTTACGCTATACGATGTCAAAGTTTAATCAAAAAATTTCAGGCAATTTGAGGAAATATTGAGACTTCATGTAAAGAACCCCCAAAATCAAAATATTCGTTTTAAACCGACAAGGCCTTGAGTTTGTTAAGATCGATCGGGGAACATCAATTTTGAAGAAAATCATCTGAATCGTTTAGGCGCTAGTATTGATCACAGACGAACGGAAAGGCACGCTTGGTCGTCAACCACGTTTTTGGTATCAAGGACAACTAAAACGTAAACTCTCACTACAAAACATATTAGAGGGAGTAATGTAATAATTATCGAAGTTTTATGCGAAAAAATGCCAATTTTTGCCGTAACTTTACAGTACTTTCCCTATACTACGTAAGTAGTATGCAAGAAAATCAAAACTACGAAGGATTATCACTGAGGAAAATTGAAGTCTGTAAAATGGAGGCTAGATAAGAAACGAAGATATAAGGCGTATTTCATGAACAATACAACAAGGTAATACAAGAAGGTAAAAACAACTGAACACTCATATTGACAGAATGGCAGATTCCAGGTTACCCAAACAAATTGCTGTATAAATAGCTGAGAAAGAGTGCCATGCACATAAAGATGGAAAAGAAGACTAAATTGATGGGAAGACAGAATAGACTGCAATAATATTTGCTAAAATGTAAATGAAGAAAAAGAAAGGAAACGAATAAGAGGAGGAAAAGTAAAAGAAGTAGTAGGAAGAGAATGAGGAGCAACGAACTGTAAAGAATGCAGCAATTCAGAAACACAATTTCACATTGAAGTTGTGTGTTGTTATGGACATTATCTCGAATCTCTTGTTGTCGTTCCACAGCTCCGCCCTCTTTGCTACCATATTCACATGTTCCGTGAGGCATGCAATCGCTTGCTTTTCTTGGCCCGCTGAGCGGTTAACTTGATGCTTCTCTGCCGAAGAACAACTCATCACAAAATTCAGAATTCGCTCACGACTTGAGGTAAACCATGTCAAGGTTTTGTGGGAAATGAAAAAGAGTCCTGTAATCGATCCTCTGTCTTCAGACAGCATTGACTATCTTGGCATGCATTTCATTATTCTGCTGTTTGTCCATATCTACATTGAATTGCTAAGTTCCGAAAGATAACTCTCCATAAGAGGTGGCTAAGGGCATCAACTGAAGTCGCTGCAGTGCCCATGACCTGGAGGTCATCGGTTCTAGTCCGGACGGAGTGCGATAGGTTTGGATAAATAGCTAGGTCGAATTCAGTCGCTGTGTAGAGGAGAATTCTAGTTGCCGACTTGTCTGATCGGTAGTTTTCTGTTGTTTCTCCGATCAGTAGCATGCAAATGCGAGAGTAGTACCCTAACAGACGGGCCACGGACCTCGCACGATCTTTCCTTCGCCTTCTTTGTCGTATGTTCTCCCGTTAATTACGTGCACCACACTGCCACACATGCCGGGAGACCGGCCGGGAGTTCCGAGATAGTCCCGACTGAGCCGGGCGATTCCCCGCTGTTGGGAGATACTTGGGGAAAAGTCCGTTAGCCGACGGTAGATTGGCGCTAGATCTCACACGCAGCGAGGGATGATCACTCTCGACTTCCGAGAAAAAGATGCACTACACGTACGCGACTAATAACTTTAGGCGTTGACGCGCCCGGAATCACTAGTCTATCAAAATAATTGTAGGTCATCTCATACTGGCATTTTGCCGTCTTGAAATGTCACCATGTTCGCCAGAAGGTGAAAGCGTGACTGCGCTGTAGTAAGTGTTGGAAATGTTAGTTTCTATGCAGCTGTGTTGTCCCGAACGCAAATTGGATCGAACACGAATCCACTCACCGTTCCCTATGTTCGCGTCGATACAAATCTCCAAAATTTAGTTTAGGTTCCAAAATTCAGTTGGTGCCAAGTCAAAGTAAATTTTCGAGACTTTGTGCAAAACCTTTCTTTCAGGAGCTACCTAAGAAAACTAAATAAATCTGTATTTGGAATATTGTAAATATACAAAAAAGCGGCAAATAATTTGAACTTTTGTGACTTTCAAAACATCAGGAAATCCATCGAAAATGCGATCTGTGCCATTCTTTTAATTTTTTTATTAAATATTTCTATTATACTGATTTAGAATTTCATACTATTTCAGTTTTTCGAAATTTTGATTATATAATTTTTTCACAGACACATGTATGAAATATCAGTCTCAAATTCTCACGCCTCAAATAATAGAACTTCTTCTGTGTTAATATTGCATCTTTATAATAAATAATACTTTACTCATTTTACTAAAACTTATTTTTATTTTGACATCTCTTACGTGCTGGCGTTTTTGATGCTCTCCCTCGATTCGTAGAAATTCGTGGCAAAAATATTCTACCTTCTCAAGTGTAAGTTGAAGTCAATGCTGAGCATTGATAAAATGTAATAAGCATTGATAAAATGGTATACAAGACCGTTTCGTCGATATCAAAATATTTTCACCTCTACCTCTATCAAACCCATCACTACTTCTAATCTCAACTCCGCCTTGTTACATATTCTGTAAGAACGCATGTCGCATTCCCACGAAAACATCACAGACTACGTTTACTAATTAATTAGTTTATTTATTTATTTATTTATTTATTTATTTATTTATTTATTTATTTATTTATTTATTTATTTATTTATTTATTTATTTATTTATTTATTTATTTATTTATTTATTTATTTATTTATTTATTTATTTATTTATTTATTTATTTATTTATTTATTTATTTATTTATTTATTTATTTATTTATTTATTTATTTATTTATTTATTTATTTATTTATATATTTATTTATTTATTTATTTATTTATTTATTTATTTATTTATTTATTTATGCATGCATGCATGCATGCATGCATGCATGCATGCATGTTTAGAAATTAGAACATTTTTGCTTGCTCTTCAAAATTTGATGCTCTGAATATGAGAAACTTTCTTCACTAGCCTTAAAATTACCTATCCCAGCCGTCAAAATTGTATCTCGTAATTGGTGGTTTTAAACAGCATAATGGTCAATGGAGGTTGTAATAAATATGAATTTAAAAAGTACACAAACAGTTTATACAGTATTATAATGAAACTACTGGACAAAAGTGTTCTGTGATATTTTTATTATCGAGATGTTTATGAATCAGTTCAATTTCATTCACTACACGTCTGACTAAGGTTTTGTGATTTTTATAAATATTCAAATAGCATTTATACAACAAAATTGTGGATTTCGGTGAATATGAGGATTCCGATTCTATACCATTTTATATACTTTTTACTAATGAACTCACTATGGTTCTTACAACTGTTCTAATTGCATTGATATAACATTTTCGATTCTTGGTGTTTATGCGATTTCAAATTCTATGTCATTCAATACACTTTTGACCTATCAAGTTGCAGTACTTTTTACAAATGTTCTTATTTCATTTGTATAACAACGTCGAGTTTTCGAGAAAGTTTGCTGGGGAACGTTCACGCTTCCTTAGGTACTTCATAAGTCATGTGTAAAGGATTTAACTGTTTTGAAATCTTGAAATCATTAGGAATTTTGCGTTCGTTTGATGACATGGTTCCTTTGACAGGAATATTCTTTTTTGGATAATCAGAACTTGTAAAAAATTATCCATGATTCAGGTACTTCCTGAACTACGTTTTATTATTATTATTTGCAAATATTAATTGCCAGAGCTTCCGGTGAAGATGCATTCACAGATGCACTTTGCACGTGTTTATAGGTTCACCCACATTTCTTCCACCAATTGCTTGAACATTCATAAATAAAATATTTTATGAAATTTTGCTGATCTTTGTTTATGGTCTTGTATTGGCCAAAACCACAATGCTAATGGAAAAGAACAAGTTGCAAGGAACGCTTAATGAAAAATAACATCTTTTAAATTGATGGTAAGAAAATAACACACATATTTGATTGCAATGATTTGATTCTTCAATTGTAATCACCATTTACTTGTTTTCTAATCCTGAAAAGAAATTTACCACATTGTATTTTCTAATCGGTTTATTGCACTAGTTACTCTCTACTACGCTTTGATGAATGCCTCCCAAAACTTATTCCTAAAACGTAATTTGGCGAGATAGTGAAAAAGCAGCTAATTTCTAAATGTGCAGATTTTTCCAAATTTACTTTTATTATAAATTACCCTGGACTAGAATCTCCAAATTCCAAATATTCTTTATTTTACAAGTCTGGAACTGTGATACGAACCGAGAACGACGAAGTACATTCAGGTTTCTAATATGTGCAAAGAACGATTAAATATTTAATTATTATCGGTAAATTAAATTCCTTTGAAATAGGCAGAGGCGACCAGACGACTAGTTTTCTAAAAATGAGGCAAAAAATCAGCTTTTTATAGAGGTGACTTCTACAATTTCATTTACTTTATCAAGACTCATCTAATATCGAAATGCTGACCTCACACTTTTTACAATCAGTCTTCGGGGAGGTCTTTATTTTCTTCGTACGTTACTGAGTTTGTTTTCTAATTCGAAGACTTTATTACTAAATTATTCTGTGGCGTTAGGTGGTTGTTTAAAAATAATCAGGCTTACTTCGTTCGAGCGCAGCGTCGTATGCCATGATTATTGTCAACAACTAATATCATCATCAATTAACTCATCATCATCTCGTATGTTATGATTATTGTCAACAACTATCATCATTGTCATTATCAATTAACTCATCATCACTCTAACGTAGAATATTTTTCATTGTCTAAGATGCTGAGTACTCACTTGTTTCTTCCATTTCATTTATCTCACATCACAGTCATAGAGGTCTTTTGCCCATGCTGTTATCCCATCAAAAAATGTGAGACAATGTTCATGTGTCGCTTATTGTTCATCCTCCTCGTTTGTGTGGCAATCCATTTTGATCTTCAACGCAGGCGATAAAATTACGAAAGCAATGTGTGCGAAGTGAATTGATAATAAAGAAAGTTCTATACTTGCATAAATACAGAACCTTTGTCATACTACAACTTCTAACACTAAGAATTGAGTCATCAGCTACTGATAGTACTAGCATCTGCGAAACAATGTTGCGTAGAAATACCCGTGTCGCTTATTCGTGAGAAAATGGTCGCATGTGTTACTGATGTAGCAGCAAATAACAAAAAACTCTAAGGCATGTAGTTATGCATTCCACGCGAAAATAAACAATTGTTAATAATTCGGCGAGTAATATTATTTAACATTCTTTTAAGGGTAATATGAATTTGTAAGAATTAAATGTGATAATAAAATAGAAACGGTGAGCCTCAAAGGCTCATCGGAGGATTAATCTCCAAAAGTTCGGTGAGCTGAGCATCTTAGGCCAGTAGCTCTCAAGAAACCAATTGGAGACTTGCTGATCTAATTGCCAAGTGGCATTTAACAGGGCAAATGTTTTTTGAACAATCGTGTGCCTTCTTCACGCAGTTGTCAACTGAGTGAATGTCAGAGTGCATCTGTCCGTGCGGTATGAATGTGTGTGTGTATGGGTGTGCAGGTATGCAAGTATGTGTACGTATACCCGCGGAGGCAGCGTTTCACGGGTTGGTGCTCCTCTCCGCGACGCGCCTTGCGCAGGACACAGCTGCGTGAGTGTGAACGCGTGTTTAGGCCGAGGGCAACTAACAAGCTTTCTGGCGGGCCGGAAAGGCGGCGAGGACGGCAGCGGCGGCGCGCGGGGAAAGGTGGGAAGGCAGGTCGAGGCGGCGCGGCGCGCTCCGGTCGATACCACCTGGGTCGCAGCTCCCGCCCCCCCCCCCCCCTCGCTGCCCAGCCCTCTCGGCCTACTGCCCGCCGCGCGCTCTGTTGGCCCCAAATCCGCGTTCGCCCTCACCTCGCTCCGCCCCCTGTCCCGCTCCGCGCCGCCACCTCCTCCCCGAATCGCAGAGGCGCTGCCCACTCGTCTGCCCCGGAGCTGTGCGTTGCCTGGCGCCCCTCGCGGGGCCCGCTGCGGCCGGACTCCGCTCCTGCTCCCACGATCAGCGTGGCACCCAGCCGCTCCGTTGGAGGGCGCTACTTCCATCCGATGTTTCAACCACCGCACCCCCACAAGTTCAGAATGCCATACCTGTGAGGTGAGGTCAACCACGCCCCTGGCTGTACGAGAGGCAGCGTCACAAGGAAAGGCATTGCGCCATGTTTCGTAATTCGTGTACGGATATTTGAGGTCTAAACCAAAAAGAATAACGCTCTCACTGGCACATTCGAGCGCTTGGGGCACAAATAATTCAAAGCAGAATTATTTTTTTGATGTTTCTGGGTTCTAGTATCTCCTTTACGCATACCAAGGATTTGTTATATTGGTGGCTTAAACGCTCTTTAATATTCCTTAAATTTTTGTAGCGCAAGGAAGTAAAAACATGAGATTGTGAGTACACTTGGCTCACCCTTTTTACTTTCTTTCTACAGAGTAAAGAGAAAGTGATGTAAACAGCGCATTTTCGACAGAAAACTCTTATAACATGGCCCTGGTACAAAAAAGTGGATAAATTCAGTCGCTAAATTTAGAAAAACATCCTCTATTACGTTGTGTAGTCCGAATCTGTCCTTTTCTTTTCTTGTCCTATCCTCACCCCTTACTTACACATACTTACCCTTACATGCACTACACTGCCACACATGCCGCGAGACCGGTCGGGAGCTTAGAGCTTGTCTCGGCTGAAGCTGTGCTTCACTGGTGGGAGATACCTACTTGAGGAAACCCCGTTAGCAGGTAGATCGGTGCCGGGTGTTATCATTCAGTGGGAGATCACCACCACCTCTCGAGGGAAAAACATGCACTAACCTTCCGGGACTAACCTTAGCAGTTGACGTGCCCGGCATCACTAATCAATCAATCAACCATTGTTAAGTTTATCAGTTTTCGAAAATACAGAGTTCGTCGAAAATGAGACGTGCTAAATTTTTTACGCAATGGAGGAAAAATTGAAAGGAAAAATTTCAAAGAATTTTGGAGGAATTCGAATTGCATTTATTTTTTTAAAAGTACTAGATTTTTTCAACAAAATTATGTATCTTTCTTTAAAGATCGCTTTAAATATGAAAACCGATTTCATTGAGGACAAAATCTCTATCATAAAAATTGTAGTTTTTGCATAGTTAATTTTTTTGCCATTTTCAAAAATACAGAGAGTTGGGAATGGTATCTGCTCCATTTTTAAGCGTCGTTTGCGGTATCTGTTTAAAAATTGATTAACAAAACTATATCTTTAATGTCGTAGTTGTAGATAGACGCCGAATGTGTTCTTGCAATTTTCGTAAACCCAGACAGTAGAACAAAAGTATGAATTGCGTCATTCTTTTCCCTCTCGGAGGAAAATGCTTAATCAAATAATTGAGCCATGTTTGACAGACAAACATTTCACCCTCAACAGATTTTAGGGTATCAAGAACATACAAAGAATGAATTATGACCACACAACCTGTTAGAGGAAATAATTTACTACAAAGGAAAGAGATTTATTCACTTTTTGGATAGCAGGTCCCCACAATGCGAGTTTATTGCAAAGAAATTGCCGATTTTTGTCACATTCACACAATTACAATAATGTGTTTGTATTTCGTAAGCACGTAGAATGACAAGCTAGTAAAAATTTTGATCCTCTTAAGGATGATAATCCAATGTCCACGACAAGGAAATACCTGCTTCGAGATAGCATGTTGTGACGTTCTTTGAACTTCTAATACAGTACACCTGCGCTTAGATTTTACGCATGAAAACACAAACATATTTGGAGGCCACATTTAATGATTCTTTTTACATAACAAGTAATTACGTCTTATCACTGCTTGGTTTTCCTGTAGTGTAGTGGCAGATCGAAAACATTCAATTTCTAGGTTCAGATTCTCAAATCACGCTCGATCGACATGGAGTTTGTGATGGACTACACGGATTTTCTTCAGTTTGTTTTTTACGGTGTTCTCTCGAATCCACTACCATATTACTGTATTTCATATATCTTATTTTCCTATTTTTTGTAATTTAAAATATTACTTACCAGTATCAATTTCGTCGAGGGGCAAGAGTATGATTGAATATAACTTCACTATCTGAGCACGGTATCTAGAGTTCAGTGGGGAATATTGTAATTCAAATTATCGTTCTCAATGTTCTCGCGGTAGAAAGTTGGTAACTTAACGATAACATAGCATGAGGGATAAGTGACCAAACCTGTAGTTGAATGAAGTCGTAGGCTTCCGCGGCCAGAGTCATGTGGGTGATCTGGGCTGTCCGGGCGACGGCGCGTCGAAGGCTGAGTTGCCGACGTTTCGACCATCCTGTCGTGGTCTTCCTCAGGGCTGGTATGCGGATGACCACGACAGGATGGTCGAAACGTCGGCCACCCAGCCTTCGACGCGGCGTCACCCGGACAGCCCCGATCACCCAAACCTGTAGTTGATTTGTCTTTGCGATTTTTATTACCCGGGAGCGAATATTATTTATCAATTCTTGCCAAAAACGCTCATTTCCATCTGTCTTCAGATATCAACTTTCTTATGGGTTAAGGTAGGGATCCCAGAATTTAAGAAAACGTGTCCAGAATACACTTCTCGCCACTGCACATCACACTCAGCATTACCTGGTTTTCACAAATAAATAAATAAATAAATAAATAAATAAATAAATAAATAAATAAATAAATAAATAAATAAATAAATAAATAAATAAATAAATAAATAAATAAATAAATAAATAAATAAATAAATAAATAAATAAATAAATAAATAAATAAATAAATAAATAAATAAATAAATAAATAAATAAATAAATAAATAAATAAATAAATAAATAAATAAATAAATAAATAAATAAATAAATAAATAAATAAATAAATAAATAAATAAATAAATAAATAAATAAATAAATAAATAAATAAATAAATTTCTCGGCTAGTTATTCGCTTGTTTTTACTGCTGCGAGCATCAGTAATAGAGCAATATGCTCTGAGGAAGGCCACAATATGTTCGCCGAAACATCAACCACCACGATAGAGACGCTGGTCGCCTTGGATTGCCTCGACAATAAAACGTCGGGCCAACGCAATCATTTTCCCAGTAGTTCTAAAACTACTAGTCTTTTGTAATGATGGACTTTATTGCTAATTATCCTCATATTGAGAGATTATAAATGAAATATTACACTCCACGACATTCTAGCATCCAAGAAGTTGACAGTGTTCACACACAAAAAGGAAAAATCAATGTCTCTTTGTGAATTTTTGTCACCCATTTCTTTTCTTCGTATTCTGCTTCCTGTGAATAGAAAACGACCTTTTCAGGTCACAGAGCTTCAGCTAAAACAAAATTTCAAAAATTCCTGTAATAGTAGTAAACACTTACGTTTTAACCAAATATCATTTTTCGTCACAAGTCGTGGAACGTAATTTTATGCAGGAAAGAGGTAAAAGTCGGTGAAACTGAAGCACGGGATCAACAATTTATTTCTTCATGTTTTCGAACGATCCTCATCTCCAGACGTTCGGAAGAAAATGCACAGTCACCGTATCAACCTCTCCGGATCACTAATAATTTAGTGACATTTTCATAAGAAAAACTATCCAATTTTAAATCAATAATTAAAAAGGTGTATGATGTAGATTATTCATATTACGAATCCACACTGCATAGCGAATAAAATGTTGTAAACAATAAATAGTTCCATATTTCAGCAGTTTGTCTGTAACGTTTGACGGAAAGATTTCAATAAAAAAAAGTTTTATTTTATGGTTATTATTTTGTATTGTATTTAGCAAACTGCAGTGTCTGTTTCCATGATAGTAAGTCAAAAGCCTATATTAGAGCTAAAATAGTTGTATCTGCAAAACTACATTTAAAATTAGTAGACTTTCAATGAGTATTTTTCTCTCAAATTTACTGCCAAGAAATATCCTCTTAGGATGGGAAAAATACTCAAAAAATTATGTTGTCATTTTGCCACTTACATTAAAGCCTCATCAACTTGAAATGTCTCTCCTGCACAATTTACTTCAGTGCAGTTAGAACACTTTTATTTTAAGGTCGCGTAACCTTGTTATATGTAGTAAAGTACTTCCTGTAACAATTTGTGCTGTCAGAATTCAAGTTTTCTGGATCCCTGATATCGAAAAGTTGGCTGAAGGCAAAACGTGTCTTTTCGTCTGTCCATCTGCCCGTGTGGATGTCTCCCTGTCTGTCTATGTGTGGAGAATTTTAGTTCTTGAACTGTTCAGTCGATTTTCTCCAAAATTGATATTCACTAATCAATCTAGAAAACATGATCCTCATCGAGTTTCATTTACCGAAAAAAGACCCGTTGGAGTTCCAACGGTTCTTTTTTTCGGTGAACCGCCGATGTTTAAGAATACGTTTTTATTTTTTCATTAATGAAATCTGGCGTTCAAAAATTGATATTTAAATAATACCATGTAATACTTTTCGAAAAGACTGAGTAGTTTTCGCTGTAAATTAATGCAATATTTAAAACAATCTCAATAATTGATCAAAATAGTTTAATTAATTTTTTCCTGAATAGAGAAAATGTGGCTTCCAAAAGAGCAAAGCACCCATTCTCTGCAAATTCATTGTATTTGTACGCATTTACAGATTCTTGAAGAATTATATTTCGTAGCACTTAATATAAAGCGAGAAAATGTGGTCTGTTGTAGCAGCACTAATAATTTAGTAATATCAGAAAACCAACTCATTCCCAGCAGCCGTTATTGCGGGACTTATCATATTGTCTACTTTCTATTTGATTTCCTATTATTGTATTTTTATCTTTCTTTCATGGCACAGAAATGATGGAGTAACATTGACTGTATTTACATCAGAGGTGTTGTCTCAGCGTAAAGAGATCTGAGTATAGGAGTGCTGAGTGGTCTTCCAATTTGAGACTTTCTCACAGAGATTCAAGTGAATTCTAATTTTCATTCAGAGAATATTTTTTGTGAAATAATTTGCTTTGACATCGCCCCACAATGTACTTATGTTGTAAGAACAAAATACTGTGATACTGCGCCAGAAAAGTTTTTCCACAGATAAACTCGTATTGTGGGGTCTCGATATCAAAAAAATGAATAAATAAATATGCATATGTTGTAAATTACTTCCTCTAACACATCATGTAGGCACAATTTACGTTTAGTGGGCCCTCGATGTCGAAATAGTGGTTGACAACGAAACGTTTTCCTTAAGACGTCTGAGGTGAACTCTATCGTCTAAACCGTTCCGATAATTTTCTCCAAAATTTATATTCTCCGATCCGTCTGACAAATGCAAGATCCTGTGAGTTTGACACGGATATTTTAGTATTTGGGGGTTCTTTACATTTAGCCTCGACAACATTTCAAAAAATATTCTCAAAAATGATCACACATTTTTACTTTCTCGCACTTACTTCGTAAGAAAAGAACGAATGTTGTAATCGTGTACCGAAAGACGGCGAACTTCCGACCGAATCGCCGATTTCAAGCACACGATTACAATACTTTCTGTTCTTAGTGAGTAAGACAAGAAATTAAAACTCAAGAGTGAGTTGTAGAAATCCGGAGTCACTAATCATTATAATTATAGCTGCGTACTGTTTTCTCCTCCTCCATTTCTGTTCTGCATTTCTTTTCTTCTTCTTCTTCTTCTTCTTCTTCTTCTTCTCGTCCTTTTCTCGTCTCCTCTTGTCCTTTTTCTCTTCTTCTCTCTTCTTCATATCAGTTTTGCTCCTCTTTCTTCTAATTTTTCTTCCTCTTCTCGTCCTGCTTGGTCTCCTATTCTTTCTTCTTTTTCGATTCTTCTCATCTTCTTATCCTTCTTTGTAATGGTTGAGTTAGCTTATAGACAGCATTACCGTCGTCTCTGCTGCGATTATGGCCGTTCTACACTTGCTAGATAGCTACGTTGGTTTCAGTTGCTATCTAGAGGGGGTTTTCAGGTTTTGCTCCTCTGGTGAATTGTGTGTCGTGGTTTCTTTGATAACTATTAGACGAATGTATAGCAGTGCTTTAACAGACAGGCCAAGAATTTCGCGATCTTTCCACGTTCGCCACGTTCGCCACGTTCGCGATCTTTCCTGCTTCTTGCGTGTCTTATCCTTTCTTTCACACACTCGTTTATACTTGCATGCACTATATTAACACGCACGTCGGGAGTTAGGTAATTCCGAAGGTTAGAAATTGTTCAGACAGAGGCTGTGTCACTCTGTGAGAAATACCTCTC
Source organism: Gryllus longicercus (assembly GCA_038098605.1). Taxonomy (NCBI): domain Eukaryota; kingdom Metazoa; phylum Arthropoda; class Insecta; order Orthoptera; family Gryllidae; genus Gryllus; species Gryllus longicercus. Next base: position 2,194,043 of record JAZDUA010000190.1, read on the forward strand.
GCTAAAAATTCCTCTCCACCGAACGTGTAGCGTCGGTTCTGGATCTCACCATCAAGCGGAGAAGGAATACCGCCATGCGTGTAAAAAAACATTAACTACACTAACTGAAGTAATGACCACAGCCGTTGACGTGTCTGAAAACATCAATCAGTCCATTGGATTTGGATTATTTTCTGTTTTTGTAAAACCGGTTCACTATTCGAAAAAGGAACCCTCCATGTGGTAACAATGCGCTAAGTTGTATACGTTTCTCAGGAAACCACTTTCGAAAATTTTGTCCATCTGTTCAGAAATTTTGAGAGGTCGCTCACGTATTCTGTTTGCACGAAAACATATGCCATCTGCACGACATGAGGTGTGCAATGGTGCGTGATAGTTTCGAGGTTGATTTCTCACAAATGTGTTTGCGAACAATTACCTACAGTTGGTCTTCTGAAAAACATATTATTTAAAGCGTTATTCATGCTAAAACATCAGTAATGGCCTACTATGAAGGTAATGGCAAATACTAGGTGAATATGATTTTATCCTTGTACGTAGCCTGAAAACACGTGTGTTGTGAACACTCATCGTGTCAATGACAAACACTCATCCAAACTGGCTCATCTCCTTTCGTACCTAGGAATTTACATTAAAACGTGTCAATTAAAATACTCGTTTACATTTTTTATCATTACTAAATTAAGTTTGATTATCGCTAATTTGATGAATTCTTTCGTAGTAACTGAGTAACCTGCGATCGTTCGTCCATGCGTCTCTCCGTCACCCAGTTTGACCACTTCTAGTCCACCAATCGAAACAAATGAAGATGCGTCCCTGCCTTCTAATGCAGAAATGCTTTTTTAATTTGCGATCTACCATGATGATTCTAAGAATATTTTTTAATAAACGTATTTCAGTTTCAATAGCAACTAAAACGCATTTTGGTATCTATAGAGGTGATAATTGATCATTTGATTCCTCTCAACAACACAAATTGATTTGCAAATACCTTAAGTGGTTTGATTTGAGATATTCTGCACACATGTTCTAAATACGTTTACTGTGTACGTGTTTTTGACGGTTCCACTACATCCGCAATCGGGTGAAAGGCTGTGAATTACTTTAAACTCTCTTTCCGATATTTTTCTGAATTGTCACAACTTAATTCAGAAAATTGACGGTATTTAAATCTAATTTTGTAGCGGATATCCGCAGTCTTCGGGAGCCGTCAACAGTCGTTGAAAAAAGGCGCAAACCTCCAAACCTGTAGTGGCTGCAAGGTATTCAAGTGTTCATGATGACAAATGAAACAAATAAACAAGCATTGTAATTGGTGGCCTCACACTAAGCTAGTCAATAGGTAACACAACAATTGAAGTAAATCCAGAAAACGAGAATAAGTCACAGCGTTTCACCAATATACTCGTAGGTATATTGAAACAATCCAAAACCTTTCTAACGCTTTAGGAGACTGGTAAGATAATTTGTAACCTAGGAAGCTTAGCACTAGCATTTCGTAGTAGTGAGAACACTCCTACTGGCGTTCTCACTTAATATTTCTAACAATTCAAGGAATCGAGAATGGCGTAATATATTTTCTCACCTGATAAGAAATGCTACATGAAGTAAGTATAGCAAAATCATGGCCTTATTTACGGACGGAGGTTAAAATTTATCTTTCAGAAATCTTGATTATATGCTTCTGTGACGCTCATAGTTTTTTTCTCGTTGAAAACTTTTAGTCCTGGGGAAGAAGACTGAGAATTAAATATTTTTTTTCGGAGGGACATAAAACAATAATTGTGAATAGATCGAACTTTCTTTGCTTTTACTTCTTAGAAACGTACCACGGCGCACTTAGAGCAATGAAAAGGGTCTTATTTTGAAACGTTTCAACAGTTTTCTGCCCCGAAGAAGCAGCTTCCCTCTTTCAGGGCAGGCATGTGTCAGCAGAGGACGCAATGCAGTTTTGTAAAGTAATAAAGTGAGATCTGTTTCAAGAGCCAATTTGTAGTTTAATACAGTATAAAGCTTGAAAAGTACCTCCTTTGCCTATTTCGATTTAAGATACGCAATTTCTATGCTGGTCATGTGTCTAGAAGCACTCCTATATATCTTCCAGATTTATCCGAGGGGTTCAAAGGTATTTTAAGTTGGTAATGTGTGTACGTGAGGATTCTTGACCCGCCGTAAAGTGAATATATTAACTTCGCATTTATCCAGGTTAAGATTTAGTGTCCATGAAAATTCCTAGTTCTGAACAGCGTATAGTCAGTCTTAGAAGTGGTCTAAGATCTTGAGAATGTTTGTATGTTTAGCGAGTAGATAATTGTGACGTCAGCATGAAGTGCCGTAGTGTGAATGACTCGAAAGCGAATATTTGCTCCTGGAGTGTTAAAAACCCTGAGAGAGAGCCGGGAGCATTGAGGGACCCCCTAGTGGATTACAGAAGGGGTGAATGTAATTATTTATTTTATAGAGAACGTGCGTTTCAAAATGATACTGCGCATTATATTAAATAAATAATCAGGAATTCCTGTGGCTGCCTGAGTAAAGACAGGAAAGCATTTGTTAGAAATTGCGTATTATGAAAGGTTTGGACGATATCTTCTATGATTTTTAGAAGTTGGAGGACTTTAGAATCGCTTGGGCTAAACTAAAACTGCTTTTTCTCTGCCTTTATCTCTGGACACTTGCATCATTCTCTGATCTTTTCTAAATTCATCTATTTGTTGTTTCGGTGTTCTCATTGAGACAATATTAAATTGGCCCAGTCACATTTCGTCCAAAGTAAATGAAACGAGTTATTTTACATCCAATTCTCAACACAACTCTTTTTAAAAATCCACTCCTCTTTCACTATTTACAAATCTATTCTTCATCTGAAATTAACTTACGCATGCCCTGTATGAATTTCAGCTGCCCCAACTACACAAAATAAATTACAAATCTTTCAAATCGAAATCTTAAGAATAACAGTAAATGCTCCCTGGTTGTCAGGAAAAAGACACTCCACAACGGCCTTGCAATAGAACCGATCACTTTTTTATTACGAAACTGAACGAGTCTCTACAATAATTTAAATCACATACAAGGAGCAATCACTTACGAAATAGGAACTGATCACCCCCACTCTCTTGCCTAAGAAACAGACTCCCATTTCACATTTTCCTTTAAAATCTCTCCGACATTAGATAATGTTAGAACTCTTCTTACATTTACATGTCTCACCCATCGTATTCCTTTGTAAATCCTGACATTGCCCTCTGACGAATATTTCAAGAATTTTCCTCGCAATAACCTTGGTTGAAGGTATCACCCAAGGAAATCACTATCAGGGAGGTGAAAAGAAGTTACCCCCTTCATACTTCGCTGATATAACGTTACTCGGTCAATTAACTGATGAGCCTCGAGCCTGCACGTTGTTCTGTCTGTCAATGTTAAATTTAAAAACAACTGACGAGAAGACATGATATTATTTTTATAGAGAAAAGTGTTTTCCCTGATTAGTATTTGTTTCTCAAATATTTACCTCAATACTCAGATTGATGGGTCTGTAATTAGCAGAGTCATTGGGCGATTTCTTAGGTTTTAAAATGGGACTAATTAATGATTATTTCCATCTGTTAGGAAACTAACGTAGCCTTAGGCCTCCGTAAAAGATGCCAGTTAGAAAAGAAATGCTGCGATTACACAGATTTCTTACTGCTGAGACAAAGAAATTGTCAATTCCAGGGATTTTCTGGTTTCATTTTCTTGTCTTACTACGAAAGTAGTAAAGAAAAAGTATTGTAATCGTGCGGCGTAAATAGGTAATTATTCGACAAAAAACTCGCATTGTCCTGCCTAACAACGAAATAATGTATAAATCTTGTTCTTATATATAGTATAATACTTCCTCTAGCACACTTGCAGTCAGAATTCGTTTTGTATATCCTTGATAACGAAAAATTTATTTACGGCAAAATGTCGGTTTGTCAGTCCGTCTGTGGTCAATTCTAGCCCCTAAAACATTCAGACAATTTTTTTATTCATATTCTCGGATCGATCTGATCAAACTAGAGGCCCTGGAAGTTTGAAACGAAGATTTTTACTTTTGGGTTACTTTATATGAAGACTCAACATCTTCAGAGCACCATCAAAAAAGTACAATATCGAAGAAAGGTATTTTTGTTCTAAATGAAATCTGTTTCAAAAATAAGATCTTTAAAACGAGTAGTTTTATCGTAATTTGTACTTAAAGTTAATGAAAAAATGCTGTTCTCAAAAGCAGCTCCAATTCTTTTCTTAAATTGAGCAAAGGTTGTCCAAAATGGCGCATGTCTCAGTGTCAGTGGACATAAATTTTTTCAAAATTGAATAAGTTAGAAATAATTTGTCGACACCATTATCTTTTTAAGCGTCCAATCGTCCAAGAGTTTGCAGCCAATCAACTGCGTGATGTAACGTTAAATAGCGAGTTGACTCCATGGACTTGGTTTCGAATCTTGGCAGAGTGGAATAATTTTTTCTATATGGAAACCATCTTGAGAGTGATCACATCGCCCTTAAATGTAGAACTTGACAACTTCAACATTCACCAACGCAAGAAAGAAAGAGGAAAAGAAACATCATTGTCTTGCCTCCCAAGATTTCCAAATCAAGACTTAAACCTGACGTCGGGCCGGCCTGGTCTTGAGAGCTTGTTACGAACGACTCGGCATTTTGTTATTCGGAGGCAGCGGGATTCTCGCTTCCGTGGGACCAGCGTCGCCTTGCTCTTCCCCGCTCCACCCCACCCCCTCACTCCGCTCCGCCTGGCTCCCCGTACCGACTCCGACTCATAACAATTCCACTTCGCCCCGCCTCGCTCCGCCTCGCCACGCCTCGCCACGCCTCACCCAGCCTCGCCTCTCTCCGGTCTACTCCATCCCACCTCTCCCCGGCCGGACCAGCACCCACGCAGTCCCCTTAGCCGCCCGCCCCGTCCACATCGGCGCCCTTGTACTTGCTGTCCCCTCAGACTCCCCCGCCCGCCCACTCGGCGCACCCCATGCTACGCCGTGGTCGCTGGCTCGGTGCCACGGGCGCTGCTCGCCGCTAGAGCCGCCGCCCCCGCTCCGCCCCGTCCCCGCCGCCGCCCCCTCCTCGCGCAAAGCGCAGCTATTAATCACAACATCAGCTCCTGCCGGCGCCCGGCGCCACGTGCCCTCGACGCCTGCGCCCTCCCCCCCGCTTCCCCCTCCCCCCATCCACCCCTCCGCCTCCGGAGACTTCGTCAGGTTGCGATCACTCTCGTCAACGCCCCGTTTATGAGCGGAGTTGGCGTCCGTCACTTCCTAAGAGAGGCACTATTTATCGGTGTGGATGAGCGAAGGCGTAATAATAATTACTCATTGTAAAGTCCGGGCTGCTTAGACGGTTAGACAGCTCCCGTTTTCCCATCTGACACCGCCAGCGTCACAGGGAAAGGGTACATGGTTGTGCTGTGTGGGCGTTCTCGTTTTGAAGCTGGTGCGGGGCACTTCTGAGAGTGTGTTGATTTCTTTGTCTCGGTGACGGCACGATAGAAATTATTCATTGAAAGGTTTAAGTAGTAATTAGTTAATCTCTTTCAATAAGCCAGATTATGTACTACTTTCGATTACGCGAGCAGCATACCCGCCAATTCAAATTGAATATGTGCTGTCATACAAATGGCATGGTCACGCAACTACTTTACTTATGATCAGTCTGCTTCAGGAAGTGGTTGTCAATAACCGGATGTTGTCAATTATTTGTATAAATTGGTTGCCCTAAAATTCGGAAGTTCTTAATCACAATTCACAAGCTGCAACAATTTCGTAAGCCTTGGCGTTTCGTTTCTGCACTTTTGCCCTTACGATGCAATTAATGTACTTTCCATCGCACTAAAACAGCACTAAATACAAAAGCATCGTATGCTTTAATCACAGTTTCTTCCCCTTTATTTTCTTCTCTGGCGTTTGTAGTAGTCCCTTGTCTGTGAGCTCTTTCCGTAGTTTTAATACGCTGGACACGGGCCGAGCTGATGTCCGTAAAGGTAGGATACCCACTTATCATAAAATTGAAAAACATTAATGCAGAATTTTGTTCTAATTAAAGACTAATTTATCCACAAATTTAAAAATTTTCTACCGATGCACAACATCAAAATATTCAACACTAAAGGTGGATACGCTAACTTAACGTTAAGTTAGCATACCCACACAAGAAAAACGCGTGAAACTAAAAAAAACTGAATATACCAGAATTTTGTTCTAATTATGAACTAATTAATACCCAAATTTAGAAATTTTTAAACGATGCACAACATCAAAATATTCAACACTAAAGAGTGGGTACGCTAACGTAACTTTAAGTTAGCATACCCACACAAGGAAAACGCATGAAACAAAAATCTATATACACCAAAATCGTGTTCTAATTAAGAAATATTTGACACCGAAATTTAAACATTTCGAACCGATGCAGAACATCTAAATGTATTTCAACATTTCAAATTATGATTATGAAGAAGATAATGTTTTTCAATTTTGTGATAAGTGGGTATGGTAACTTTCCGGTCATGCCGAGCTGGGCCTTGCAGGCCGAGGCCGCGGTCCCACAGCCACCCTTGCGTCCGACCCGTGTCGATCAGCACGTTCGTAGGCTCAACTATCAGAGGCTCGTAAACTTATTGCCCATTAACACCCATTCAGTTCACAATGGTTTCCTTTCTCAAAGCCGTTGCAATAGTTTCAACGCAAAGTTAATTTAACGAACGATGACAGATAAATTACTTCTTATACAGAGAACTATTTACTTTAGCGTCAGAATCTCGACAACAGTAGAGCTCACGCTACAAACCAATGAGAATCATCCTAAGACATGTGCATTTATTTACATTAGGATTTTTCTTAGGGTGAACGGATAATATGTACTTACACGTACTAATATATTTACTTACTTATACGTACTTAAATATGAAGTATTGTAATGCTGAAGTGGAAATCGACGATTTTTCAACGGCAAAACTCATATTGTGCCGACCTGGCAAGGAAAGAATAAATTAATCCTGTTCTTTTATTAGTATATTATTTTCTAAAACACGTTGTGCAGTCAGATTCCATATTTTGTGGGTCCTTGATGCTAAAAAATAGATTGATGTCAAAACGTCTGTCCGTCTGTTCGCCGTCTGTTCCTCGGCCAGTCTCTCCGTCTTTCCGCCTCGCGAACTCCCCGTCAGTCCGTCAGTCTGCGGTCTACGGTAGCGCCTAAACTGTTCAGAGGATTTTCTCTAAAAATGATATCTTCCATCGATGTAAAACGAACAAGAGGCCATGAGAGAATAAAACGAATATTTCCTTGTTAGGAGTACTTCACATAAAGCCTCGACAATACTTTTTCATTTTTTTTTCAAAAATATCTCCATTTAAAACAAACTTTGTTCTCGGGTTGCGTAAAGGACGCTTAAAAATGGTGCGTGCTTTACTTTCTTTCAAATCTCTGAATTTTTGGAAGCTGAGGAAGTACAATTTTTTTGCGACGACTTTCTGAAGCTACAAAATTAATGTCAGATTTTTTCACAATTGAAATCTTTTGTTCAAGGACATATTGAAGTTATGTACTACAGTTGTTCAAGAATATAGGTAACATACGCGTAATTAAGTGCAATATAGGCAATTTTTAAACAATTGTTTTCTCAAAAACGGCATTAATTTTCTCCTTTAATTATTTCTCCTGAGAGAACAAAATAAGCTTAAAAGAATTCGTGTAGGTCCCATTTTCATCGAACTTTGTGTTGTTCAAAATTGCAAAAATGTAATATTCCCATAATATTAATGACAGAGTTTGTTTCGTTTATTAAATGTATTGTAAAGCATTACGTTTAAGTACATGTATATTTTTTAAGGTGTAGTTTTTGTTTAGTGTTTGCTTGAAATTAATGTAATTTATAAAAATAATCTAGACAAAATTTTCAGTCGTGAGTCTTGGTGTAGATAACGTGTTATGTCGGTGCTCGTCTCATCACGGTCATCTGCTAGACGTTCTAATCTGAATACGAATAAATGACACGAGGCTCTTTCTGCATGTCACATTTCTAAAAGCATGGGAATTCATCCTCTGCCGCCCTTTTCCTCCGTCTGATTACGGACCCTGTTGTTGCGTCGTGAATTCATGCCAACGCAATATGATTTTTCTACCGTCGTTTCCTCGTGTGTTGCTATTAGCGAATAATGTTTAAGCATGCGATTCTTGCAACCTTTGATAATTTCTCTTGACATGCTGACTTGCCTGTAACAGTTCGGCTCTCTGGGTCTCTGTCAGGTTGCTATCTCCCTCGTCCCCATTATGATGCCGCAACTTTACGCATTCTGCGGGAATCGTATCTGTGTATGAGGGCTCTTATTAGTCAAAATACTTTCTACTGTCACAACTGTGTCACACTGCTCTTTGCAGAAAGAAGTTGACATCTAACATGGGTATGCCCTTGATTCACCGTAGCAGGTGGACTGTCAATGTAACATCAAACGAATCACTTAATATTATCAATTAATATTAATATATAATCTATTATTATTATTATTTAATTTTTGTACACTCAAATATATTATTTCACAGGGATGACGGATATATCAAAATATTTTCATACATCAATGCATATTTTCTTGTACTCCTTTCACTTCTGAATTTCTGATAGTATAAGATTTTTAAACTCACTTAGTAACTCGGTAATAGAGTTTCGATTGATTTTTGGTGTTGGCTTCATTTCATGATTAATGATGAACTACGAGTACTTTTTCAGGACAGAAAAATTGTATTACCACTTTTTCTAATCTTTCGAATCAAATTGTCTATGATGTAAGTAAATTTTAGATGAAATATATGTATTTGTAGAACGTTGTAGGTATGGATGTATTTAATTGAATTAGCCATGTTTAATGTTGATAAATTTTTGTCAAGTGGGAATATTTCGAAACACCGAAATACTACTTTGAGGGTTCTTATTTCTATGCTGTTTACTCCTGCATACCTTGCATTCGATACTTCGCGAGTTAGTCATCTCTAGCGTGTAGGTGGCAAGCTGGCACCGAGCCCAGGCCACGGAGCGCACCAAAATATTGCAGCCGTATACCAACAGAAAACAAATGACTCATACGTCCGTTTCACCCTGCACTCCACGCGAAACCAACAAACGCAGACTCGCTGTAAAATACAAGTTCAAGTGCAGCCTCACTTCTCTAGCTCGCTTCCTTCAATTGCACTGGACGTCACGTTCTTGTGACGCTTTTAATTCAACATATGCCGATAAAAATAGCTTTTTACGAAATTGGAGACGGCGGCAAGGTGGCCTGCATCAGGCTGTATATTGCGGGCTTGGAAAGCCCAAGAGCTGTGGAGCGCCTCTGAAGTTCCGCGGAGTACATAAAAGAGAGCATGTTAGTGTCGCGGCGTAGAATGCGGGGCAGCGGGTGGGGTGGGAGCGTGGGCAGATGGGCGTGGCGGGGCGCACGGGGGTTCCCCTCCGCGGCCGACCTGGCGGGTGCTCGGAACAGAGGTTTACGGGCGGTTGGGCGACTTGACGGCGCCGCCCGCGCCGCCTCGGCCGTGGCGGGGAGGCGAGACTCCGCAGTGTGCGTGCCTGCCCACGCGCACCAACCGCGCACCGCGCGATTCATTGACTGATTATTTCGCGTTTCCGGGCACGTTTATGGCTATGGTCATTGATCCCGTAAGTGCAATGCTTGTTTTTTTACCAAAGGATGTGACGCAGTTCTTTCCCCTCTCGATGGTGAGATCCGGCTCCGAACTTTACGTCAGGTAAAGGGATTCTCCCCTAGCGAGTAACTTTCCCCAGCGTGGAACCTCCCCAGCCGAAGCAAGGTCTAAGCTCTTGACTGGTTTCCCGATACGTACTGTAATACAAGTAAGTGTAAGTGTGCGTATGTAAGTAGTGAAGATAAAACAAGGTATAGGAAGGAAAGATCGCGCGCGGTCCTTGGCCCGTTTGTTAGAGATCTGCTCTGACATCCCCCTAGTGTTAATCGGAGAAACCATGGAAAACTGACGATCAGACCAGCCAGCCGCTAGAAGTCTCCTACAGACGACGGCTGGATTCGGCCTAATGTCTAGCTAGTGTCGAAAATCCTGGCACCGTCTAAAGTCAACCTTTGGGCCTCTCGGTCAGAGGCACTAACGTGCCATCAGTTGATACCCTGAGTCACCTCCCCTGGTACGAATGCGCCAACATCGGACGCGGTCCACCGTTGTAAAGCGATTGAATCCTGATCTGCCGTCGTGGAAAAGGTGACACACCAAACGAGATTGGGTATGATCGTAATTTCCCTACGTCGGTTGTCTCTCATTTAACCATCATCACTCTCGTGCTGTCGTGATAATGTCATATATCACTCACTTACTAATTGGATTCTTGATATTTTGTCATAATCACTTACGATTAATGCAAGACAGATTTGTGAACTCCAAGAAATAGATGGTGCACTATCTAATGTTTATCAACTCTTACCGTTGCTGCCCCAGATAATTTTTCTTCACCGTTGTCAGTACTCTCTCAAGCCTCTTCTTTCATCTTCTTCTCTCTATACTTCTCTCTACCGTCTCGCCCATTTACATACCAGGCAAATGCTGGAACAGTATCGTAACAAATGGTCCGCGCACCGTCTTTTATTCCTCATCATTGTTCTATCGTCTCCCCTTTTAGATGCATTATTACATGTACTGCACGGGTTTCAGTTTACGAGGAACCTCAAAACAAACGCAATTGCTTCATGGTCATTCTCCGCCAGTTGCCAATTTACGCCGCTGTCGACAAGTTCGTCTTCCTCATTTCAAACATGCACCTCATTCAGCACTCGTTATGTGACGTCTTGATGTGCATTCCCGACACCCTCATTGTTGGCAATACTGTATTGAATCTCGTTATTACTACTTCCAATTGCGTTCCTTTAGAGCGATTTAATGGCATCCATTTTAAAACTACGATATTGCATTGCCTTTTGCATTATTATCTTCTCTGTATACTATTGTACGTCAAGGAAAGATAACGGTTACGTAACTTCTATTTCTATAAGAAATAATAGAGTGCTATTGATAGGCAGGAAATTACTCCCATGGCCTGCATGAAAGAAATTCGAGACAAAAACAGTCCAAGATTGCATATTCTGATATATGGGAAATGGGGTTGACACGTTTCCAACGCGCGTTACTCCGTTATCCAGGCCACGAGTTACATTTCTTTATGCCTTGAACCAAATGAGACCTTTCGGACATTTCACTGCATTTTCTGACACACACTTCGTGCATGTGTCAGAAACACTCGAAGTTGGTACAGGCGTGTGCACAGGGGGAGAGGCAGGGAGGTGGTATTCCCGCCCCTGAAAATTTCGAAAGGGGCCTTGTAATCTTAGGTAATAAAACACTTTATTTCCGTAACTATGAATTTTTTATGATTTTTCCCTTTTTAAGCTGACAGTTTGGGTAAGTGATACATATTTGGGAAAGAGGAATTCCGACTACCCGGCAACCTTTCAAGTCGTTCAATATAAAACTAATTGTATTTATTTTTGTATTATCAATAAAATTATTTATTTCACATTGTTTTATGTTTTATTTATTTACTCTAAAATTAGTCATTTGTAAATAAAAAAGTTAAATGATTAGGTGGGCCCATTGGGGAACAGAGGTGCCCTTAAATGTTGTTGCCCTCCGTAGGCACTGGCTCAACTCGCCAATAATATTTCCTCCAATGCGACCCTACAAGTGGGAAGTGACGATCGGCCCAGCTGCGCAGTGCCGGAGCGGCATCGCCGTCCCCCGTCCCCCGTCCTCCCGTCCTCCCGTCCCCCCGTCCTCCCGTCCTCCCGTCCCCCCGTCCTCCCGTCCTCCCGCGGCGCTGAGAGATTTAATCGCGTCGAAGGGGCTCCCGCGTCGGCACAGGGCGGTGCGGCCGTCCATTGACGCGCGTGCGGGGGCGGGGCGGAGCGGGGCGGAGCGGGGCGGAGCGGGCCGGGCGGCGCGTGGGAGTGGGCCGTGACAGCTGGAGGGCCCTCGACGCTGCAGCGGCGGCGATGGGCGCTCTCCGCGGCGCGCGCTCTCTAGAGCGCGGCCGCGCCGCCGCGCCGCAGCGCCGCGCAAAAAGTCCCCGCTGCTCGCCCGCCATCGACAATCACGCAGCCGACTGCGGCGACCGCGATAAGAGAGACGCCGCACCCAGCCCCGGCTCACTGTTCGCCTCCCTGCGCCCGAGGGGCTGTGGGCGGCTGGCAATTGAAATGTGCCGGCCGAGGCGGCTCACGATGTTAACGCATATTACTGCAGTGCCTCAGACCGGGAAGTCCTAGGCATCGAGTCCCGACGGTGGCGGATTTTAGACACTTCTGTGGTAGATAACTAGGTCGAATTCAACTGTTCACATGAGAATTCTAGCGGCCGGCAGCTCTGATCGGTAGTTTTCCGTGATTTCTCCGTGCAATGCCAGGGGAATGCAAGAGTAGTCCTAACAAACGGGTCACCAATCGCGCGTCATCTTTCCTTCCTCTTCTTTGTGCAGTCCGTCCCCCTACAGACATATACACTTACATGCACTACACTGCCACACATGTCGGGAGACTAGTCGAAAGCTTCGTCATCCCTCGGTTGGAGCAAGCTATTTTTTGTAAACTTTTCTTTGTATAATTCTTTTAAAATTTTGGATTCTCAAAGCTTGGAAAAGTATTTAATTAACCAAAACTGAATCTGGAACATTTGAAATAATTTGATGCCTTGATTTATTTCAATACGCTTATAGTGTCTTTATCGTCATTTATAGTTGCTTATTTCTTTCATAAGATGTCATCAGCCTTCATTATTTATTTTAATAAATAATATTAAGTATTTGTTGCTTTTTTTACCCAATTGTGTTTCATTTATGACTAAAGTTAATTGACACTTCTATATTTCTTTAATTAAATAATACTTCCTCAGGCATTGTGAAGAAATTTGTGAGAGTTTCTTATATTAAACAGAAAGAAATGTATGCTTCCATTTGTTTCATCATGTTCCAATTTTGTGCCATTAAAACTACGTTTTGTGTTTCAAGAACTTCTTTTATTACTACACTTGAAGTATTTTACATTTCTCTTTTTACATTTAAGTTATCTAAAAATTATTGTATGAAATGCTTTGTATGTTTTGTTTTTAATTATTTATTAATTTTCAAAATTACTCAAAGAATATGAAACTCTCAATAACACTGTTAATCAAAAGGCTGAATCTGCTTTGGATCCCCTAAAATCACGAAAAAAGTTTGAAGGTGAAGTAAACAAAATAAAACATTGGTTAAATGAAGCAATGTTGCCACATCTGCACAGATCTGAGTTAGTAACATGGGACTTTTAGAAGAGCCACTTACAAAGATAAGCGAAAAAACTAGATAATATATAGAATGTAAAAAAGTGTCCATAAATGGTATAATGCATTTATTACAAAACAAAATGTGTAAGTTAGATTGAGTGATATGTATTATTTTTTCTCAAATAAATAAAAAATAATGAAACAAAATGTGATAAAAGATGTAAATGTAGGAAATGTATACTAGATAACATTGGATTTTCAGAGAAAAGTATAAGCATGTGAATGTTAAAGCTACTGTTAATGTTAAAAAGAAAGAAAATAGATGTTAGAAGAAACAATTAGTAATAAATTTTATATTACAATATGTATTTTTTTTAGTATTTATGTTCATGAATATTAAAATAATTGTTTCTCTTTATAGTATGATAAACTCCATAAGGAAGCAGAGTATATTCAAGCTCACGCAGCGGTGTCTCACAGAGGAGATATACTAGGGAGAAAATCCCCACCATTTGGGGTGTTACTGTCGGTATCCATACGTCACATATTGCATTTAGTCATCTTTTCAAACGAAAGTTCTTAAAATGCCCATATTTCTACACCTATTACATTAAGATCTAATTGTTTTTATTTATTTCACGAAAGTAGTGTACACATTTTGTATTTATCTCGGTAATCAGTTGCATCAGAGACTCCTCGTGCTCTAGTTTCGAAAATTAGGAAGACGCTTCTCTCACAGAGCAGATCATTGAGTGGTGGTTCGTGAGCAACACTGCAAAGCTACGTATGCCTCAAAACTAATATTACATGCTTTTAAGGGAATGTAGAGTGGTCGATGCTCACTTTTTGCTAATGAACATGTGCAGGGAAATTTTATACAATTTTATATTGTTTTCTTATGGTAGTATTGTTCTTAAAAACTAGTCCCTTTAAAATGTTTAGGCAAAAGAAAATTTTTTCAATTATTTTGTTTCAAACCTATTCAAACTTAATCTTACGCCTATGTTTTCTCAGTCTTCAACGACGTTTCTAGAGCTTTTGCGACTCCATCTTCAAGTCTAATGAAATAATACAATTCATCTTAATTCCTAAATGTATAACTTAATCAAATTTGAGTACTATATAATTAACATATAAAGACAAACTTACTGTTTTTATATAACATGTTTCCAATAGAAAATATATCGCATTATCTGGTTTGTAGTGGCTCGCCGGGGAAGCTTATACATTGTTTAAAATGCCTAAAAAGTTTTCAAAAATTTAAAATGATTATGAAATTTAGAAATCTATTTCTAGAGAATATTCACTTTTATATTACCAATTTTAAGGAAGGAGATCTCACTTATTGTGCAACTATGTATAGACACGGAGTGGGATAGAAATTCTAGAGTTCAAGAAACCGTGTGCAGATTATTCTTCTCTTCGGTACGCCGTATGTTTTACTGTTTTTGACGAAGAATAAATAAAAACCAATAAAAATGGCCCATTCTCGAATACCCCCTTAGATGCCTGGTGGTGCCCCCCCCTGACGGTGCCCCCTTAGAAGAAGACAATATTGAACGGTATTGAGCGGATGTTCTAGGTTTGATTTGAATAATTTAGTCAAACAGTAAAAACTGTATGTGACGAATGGGAGGGAAGTACCATCTCCGCACATTGCTTTGTTGTTGGGCAACCTGGTGTTAACTGTACTACTTTTCACTCATACAAAATGGTTTGAAGCCGAAGATGGAAAGATAGTTGCCATTAAAATCACACATTAGTTCGCAAGCATTTCTCGAAAATATTTGCCAATATACATGTTAGTCTCTGGTTAATTTCGTATAATAAGTATGGTTTCATGCGTTCTGGTCTGGGATGTCTGTTTTAACTCATACATATTAAGTTGAATTACGAATACATTACTCAATTAAGTGTAAATTTAGCTTTTGTCTTACTTAATTCTAAAAACAAAGGTGAACTCTGTGTTACAAATATTACAACACAATTACAACACTGTGATCGATTCTTTGATTGTTTTGGTGATTCCGGGCACGTCAATTACCAGAGTCATAACTATGGTAATTGTTGTGCATGTATTTGTTCAGGTTGTTGCTCTTTGACCTTTTCCTGAATCTGTCTTAAGGTAAACATTCCAGCTTATATGCAACCTTCGTGGACTTAAGAAAAGCCTTCGACATGGTTAATAGGCACGCTCTTTGGAAAATCCTATTAAAGTTCGGATGTCCTCAAAAATTAGTCAACATTATCGCTGACCTACATGAAGGAAATGAAGCCAGAGTCATCACAAGTGGAGGAGTAACAGATGGCTTTATTATAGCAAACGGAGTGCGACAAGGATGTGTGTTGGCACCTCTTCTATTTAATATATTTATGACTGCATTCATTATCAGCCTGGACCGTACACTTCAAGATCGCGGAATGAATATCAGATATAGATTTGACAAGGGTCTATACAACTTGGCCCGTCTAAAAGCTCAACGCAACGTCCGCAATCGCTACTTAACCGAACTGCAATATGCTGACGATCTGGTCATACTAGCCAAATCAGAACCAGAAGCTCAAAGAATGATGGACACCTTTGCAAGTGTATATAAATCACTAGGTATGGAGATTAACTCATCTAAGACGAAATCGCTCTTTATGTACTGTAGTGGGTCTACACTCCCACAAAGGAATGGTTTAATCATTGACGGCACTTCCATAGAGTTGGTTGAACAGTTCAACTATTTAGGAAGCTTAGTAACCACCGGAGGAGACCTGGATGCAGAAATTAGCCATCGAATTCGGAATGCCTCTTATGCCTTCTATAAGCTAGAGATCGTGTCTTTAATTGCAGTGATCTTACAATCAGAACTAAAATCATGGTATTTAGAGCCGTCGTCCTGTCTATACTATTATACGGCAGTGAGTGCTGGACCATCTACAAGAAGCATGTCAAAACCCTAGAAAAATTCCAAATGAGGCAGTTACGTAATATTCTAGGGATAAAATGGCAAGACTTCATATCCAACCAGAGAATTCGAGACCAAACGGGCTGTATCACCATAGAAAATATTCTAGCTCGCAACCAATTACGATGGATTGGACATGTGATCCGGATGTCAGTGGAGAGAACCCCTAAACAGATATTGTATGGCGAGCTAGCGGAAGGCAAACGGCGTCAGGGTGGCCAGCTAAAGAGATATAAAGATGGTATCCATGCAATGATAAAGAACATTGGAATAAAGGACACGTGGGAAACACTATGCCAAGACAGATCTAAATGGAGAAATGTCTGCTATAAAAACAAAGGCATCTTTAAAGCTCGCCAAGACGCTGGTTCAACAGCTACTAATGCAAGTTTCACCTGCTCAGAGTGTCAAAGAGCGATAGCGTCCAAGATCGGCCTAGTGAGTCATTTACGAGCACATGAAAGACGGAGGCAGCAATAGTAAACTGAGGGATCCTCGGCCACGAGGTTGACCCCGACGACGACGACGATTTGTTCAGGTGGCGGTGATCTTTCCCCTGCTGTATGGCGAGATCCGTCGCCGACCTACCGCCAGGTAGCGGGATTTTCCCCTAACCAGGTATTTCCCACCAGCGGGGCACGGCCCCAGCCCGGACAAGCTCTAAAATCCGGACTGGTCCCCCGGCATGTGTGGTAGAGTAGTGCATGTGTGTGTGCAAGGGGTGAAGATAGGATAAGGAAGAAGAAGGTGAGATCGCGGGTCCGTGGCCCGTTTGTCACGGTACTGCTCCAGCATTCGTCTGGTATTGATCGGAGAAACCTCGGAAAACTAGGGATCAGATCAGTCGGCTCCCTAGAATTCTCCTCCAGGCAGCGACTGAATTCGTTCGAGTTAACAAGCCAGTATCGAAAATTCTGTCACCGACGGGACTCAAACCTAAGACCTCTCGGTCAGAGAGACTGCAGTGACATCAGTTGATTCCCAGAGCCATCTCTCCCGGTAATGCTTTGTGAAATCACGCTCCCTACGCACCGAAGCCAAAATTACACGAGAAGTGACGCTGCGGGGAAAATGTTTCTGAATAGGAAACATAAGCTTACACGGCACATGCGTGTCATGATTTGGAAGTAAATATAAAATTGATTGATTTATTAATTAGTGTTTGCTGGCGTATCAACCACTGTGTTGGTAAGTCCCATAAGTGTGGTGCACGTTTTATGATGGATGGTGGCTGCGTTCTTCCTCAGCTGGATAGTAAGATCCACCCGCACGTCGGCATTCGGAGTTTTTCCTCATCTAGGTATCTCCCACCAGTTCTCAGCTGGGAGAGGCTCCAAACTCTTGACTGGTATCCCTACATGTGACGTATTGTATTGGGTGTAAGTGTATGTGTTTGTATAAACGCATTAGCGATTTATACAATTGCATACTACAGCCCCGGCCCATTTTCACCTCTACTCCACCCGCCACAAGTCCTCGTCTTCCGATTCATGTCGTGACTGTTCACGTCGCGCCGAGAAGCACGAGCCGACGGAGAGCGGGTGCGCGGGACGAGGAGAGAGAGGGAATCCGAGGGGCCGAGTGGGCAACGCATCACAATACAGCCACAAGAAGGGAGCGGGCAGGAGACCGGCGACACGCACCGCGTTCGATGGGCTCTCGAAGCCTGGCAGCGGCTGCCGCACGGCTGCGGGGGTGGGCGCAGGGAGGGGGAGGGCCGACAGCGCTGTGGGCTGCGAAGAGGCCGAGTCCTGCTGCGTCCATTTGGACAAGAGGCGACCTCATTTCATGCATTCGCACATTCCGTTGCCCGTTGTGACGTCGTATAATTGACACTTACTTTTCATTCATTCATTGATAAGTCATTCCGGGCAGTCAACTCTTAAAGTCATTAGTCCCATAAGTGTAGTGCATGATCCCCTCCAGGGCTGTGATGTTCCCACGCTGCATGATGAGATTCGGCGCCAACCTAACTATCCACTAATGGGCTTCCCTCAAGCAGGTATCGTCCACCAACCAGACACCGCCCCAGCCAGGACAAGCTCCCGACCGGTGTTCCGGCATGTGTGGTAGTGTAGTGCCTGTAAGTGTATGTCTGTCTAAGAGGTGAGGGTAGAGAAAGGAAGACGAAGGAACGATCGCACGTCGTACGTGGCCCGTTTGTTAAAGTACTGCTCCGGCATTCGCCTGGTATTAATTGGTGAAACTACAGAAAACTACCGAACAGAGCAACCAGCAGACAGCGAATGAACTCGATCTAGCTAGTGCCGAAAATCCAGCCACCCTCGGGACTCAAACTTAGGACCTCCCGGTCCTAGGTTCAGTTACATTTAGAATTACAGTGTCACCAGTTGATGCCTTGAGCCACCTCATTCGGTGAGCTACATACATACAGTTTATTTACAACTTTTGTATACATATTTGTACAGATTGAGAGCCCAACTACTTGCATCTCCAATCTAGAGCTCCACGATACTCGCGAATCTACTCAAAGAGGAGCTTCTACTCAAAGAGGAATTCCGTGACGTTGCTGATCGCCACATCTATATGGGGAAAAGTCATGTGACTTCCTCCACTTTGGCACATGTGCGTCAGTGGCGGATCTTCGTTCACGCTCTACGGCGTAAGTCCCGGTTCCAGTCCGCCCCCCCTGCCGGTCCAGGATGGAACGCTCTCACTTCTCTGGGTGTTTCCGCGCCGCACCGGTCCTTTTCCCGACCACTCCAGGCAACAAGTCTTGCAATTGTGTGCTGCGCGGTGGTAGAAACCACTGAAAATCTCTAACCCATCCCGGCTACACAATACCGTAATCCCAGCCCCGGCTGCACACCATCGCTAGCCCACTCTGCGGCTGCACACCATCTCCCGCTCACACACCGGCTTCACACACTCGCCGTCCTATCCCCGGCTTCTCAGCACCGCTAGCCTACATTCCGGCTGCACGCCATCGCCATCCAATGGGCTGCACACAATCGTCAGTCCACCATCCAACTGCACACCATCGCTAGCCCACTCTGCGGCTGCACACCATCTCCCGCTCACACACCGGCTTCACACACTCGCCGTCCTATCCCCGGCTTCTCAACACCGCTAGCCTACATTCCGGCTGCACGCCATCGCCATCCAAGGGGCTGCACACAATCGTCAGCCCACCACCCAACTGCACACCATCGCTAGCCCACTCTGCGGCTGCACACCATCTCCCGCTCACACACCGGCTTCACACACTCGCCGTCCTATCCCCGGCTTCTCAGCACCGCTAGCCTACATTCCGGCTGCACGCCATCGCCATCCAAGGGGCTGCACACAATCGTCAGCCCACCACCCAACTGCACACCATCGCTAGCCCACCCTGCGGCTGCAAGCCATCCCCAGCCCATCCCCCGGCTGCACCCCATCACAAGCCCGCCCTCGACTTTACACAATCACTAGCCCATTTCCAGGTTCCATCAGACTGAGCATCGTCCTCTCCTTCGTGTCACTTCGGCTCGCATACACATTTCTTAACCACCGACGTTATACTGGGAGGTCCTTGGGTTTGAGTGGCGTCGGTGGCGGATTGGTAACTAGCGAAAAAATAGCTGGGTCCAATCCAAAAATTGCAGGGGAATTGTAGCCGCTGGCTACTGTGTTCGGTAATTTTTCGTGGTTTCGCCGACACTTTCTTTCAGTCTACGACGGACCCTTGTGCATTTATTACCTCATCTTATAGATATCTTGCAGTACTGCGACGGGTTCGGATTCCCGGTAATCAAAATTGACTCTTAATCGGCGTGATTTTATGTTTTCTCCGTTATTAATGTCGGCGATGTGCTGTGGGTATCTCATATTATATCTGTAGCAACTATTGCTACTTGAGCCACTCCTGCTCTGCTACGTAATGCTCAGTAGGCCCTTTCGTCATGTGAAACTCTGCAGGCATGACTTTTTGTGGTGTTAAATACCATGCCATGTCATGCAATAAGCAGTAAACTTAATTAATTTTGCTTTCAAAAGCATTCAATTTTGCTATTAGAAAATTTGTAAATTTGTAAAAACTATTTGTACAAAATAGAAATTACGTAACACTAAAGCGGGCTCTATACCTTTATTGACAATTTTGGCATCTCTATAAGTTACTCAAATTCAAGTAATTTTCACATATTCAACTCAACGGAAGAACACTTTATTAAATGTTTATGATCAAACCAAGTTTCAGGAAACTTGTAATTCTGTCAATAAACACGTATGATGTGCAGTGACATCCACTTTTCAAATGAACACACGTTCAGCCCCAATAACGCAACCACAATCCTCCGAGAGCTGGGAGTTATCTCTTGTATGACTTTCCACGCGAACTTAAAAATCAAGCTCTGCTGATACATGAAGCCCCGTAACTGACACAGAGCTATTTCACTGATGTCGCTCTCAAAGCTGGTACTTTCATTGTCACTTATTCTGTTACTGACAGTCCTTTAAATTAAGACTCTCCTATGCTTCAACTTTATTATACCGACGACCTGGCCCCTCATTGACCAAAATACCATAATGGCGAATTTCTACTATCCAGTAACAAATTATCTTCCCCTTATCTTCACAACTACTTTTTCACTAATTGAATTAAGAGAGGCATAAAAATTCGTTAGTTTCAATCTTAAAATTGCTTCAGAACAGATCATGTCTGCAGAATCACTCGTCTATGCTGTCACTTTAACCATGCTCTTACTATCGCTACCGTCAGCCACGTCTACTAATCTGCTAATAATAGCTATTAGCACTCTAATTAGTGCATCAATAATAATAATAATAACAATATTACATTCTACGACACTCTACATAACCTTTCTCCATTACAATAGAGGCCACTGGCGATAATAGCACGACATTTCGTTGTTACCCAGCACTCTTACAACTCACTACCATATTCACCACCGCCATGAACCCTGCCTCATTTTCGACACTGCCAGGAGAATTCTCGCTAGCTAGGTCGAATTCAACTCCTGCAAGGAGAATTCTCACGTTCTGCAGCTCGGATCGATATTTTTGCTTTATTACACCAATCAATAGCAGGAATACGCCGAAAGAGTTCATAATCAATCAATCAATCAATCAATCAATCAATCAATAAATAAATAAATAAATAAATAAATAAATAAATAAATAAATAAATAAATAAATAAATAAATAAATAAATAAATAAATAAATAAATAAATAAATAAATAAATAAATAAATAAATAAATAAATAAATAAATAAATAAATAAATAAATAAATAAATAAATAAATAAATAAATAAATAAATAAATAAATAAATAAATAAATAAATAAATAAATAAATAAATAAATAAATAAATAAATAAATAAATAAATAAATAAATAAATAAATAAATAAATAAATAAATAAATAAATAAATAAATAAATAAATAAATAAATAAATAAATAAATAAATAAAAATTTGCTGCAAACGCTGTCTTCCCGCTGCCCTCTTCCTGAGTCCTGGGCCCTGGAGGTCCCATGGGAGCATGCCCCAAATCCACCTGGGCGCCAGGTCAGGGACTGCGGGCCGGAGGCCGGGGGCGGAGTACCGGACCGCGAGGCGGGAAGCTGTGGGTCAGATGCAGGGGGCGGGGCAGACATCGGGTGGCCAGCCCGGGGAGTGCGGGGCGGGGCGGGAGGTGTGTGTAGGGGGAGCCGCGGTGTGGGGAGGGAGGGGAGGGGAGCGCCAGGGCGGC
The DNA here is from genome assembly GCA_038098605.1 of Gryllus longicercus. NCBI lineage: Eukaryota > Metazoa > Arthropoda > Insecta > Orthoptera > Gryllidae > Gryllus > Gryllus longicercus. The sequence goes on from JAZDUA010000190.1 coordinate 2,216,023, forward strand.
GTCGCGCGGGGCCCCTCGTGGGCGCGCGCCTGCTTGATGGACGAGCAGGGAGCCTCCGCAGGGCTCCTCAGGTGGCGAGGCTACCCCGCCGCGCCCAACGAAGCGCCTGCAGACGCCGCTTTGCGTCTCAAAATATAGGACGCGCCGCAAGAGAGAGGCGAGCGAAGACGTGGTGACGTGGTATGGAATTTTGTTTGGCGAGCTACACTCCCAATTCACAAGCTCCAAGTATGTTAATGTTCACGATTGATTGATTAGTGATTCCGTGCGCGTCAACTGCTAAGGTCATAAGTCTCGTATGTGTAGTGCATGTTCTTCATATCGGAAGGTGGTGATGTTCTTCACCCATTTGCTAGCGAGATTCGCCGCCGACTAACATCGGCTTGCGAGATTTTCTCCGACCAGATATTTCCCGCCAGCGGGACAACGCCTCAGACGAGATAAGCTCTAAGTTCCCGACAAGTGTTATACTGTAGTTTATGTGATATAGTGAATAAGGTGAAGGATAGGATAAAGGAAGAGGAAGGAGAGATCGTGTGCGGTCCGTGGCCCGCGTGTCAGTGTACTGCTCCGACATTCGCCTGGTACTGTATTGAGAAACAGAAAACTACCGATGAGAGCAGCCGGCCGCTAGAATTCTCCTCCACACAGAGATTGTATTCATCCTAGCCATTCAGCTAGAGTCGAATATCCTGCCACTGTCGGGATTCGGAACTCGATGTCCTCCTGTCAGAGACACTGCAGGAACATCAGTTGATGCCCTGAGCCACTTTTGCCTCTTCAATTCGTTATTTTGTGTGTTCTGGGCTCGTTTGTGGAAACATTAGGAAATTAAAAAGTAAAAGAACAAGTGCATTATCTTATCACACAATGTAATCCAACTCCTTCCATTACATACATATATTGACACAATGAACAAAAATAAAAGGAAAACTCTGGAAACACACTGAGCTTTTACATCAGTACCGTACCGTGGATGTACTCCAGTAGCGTAATTTAGCATAAGAAATTTAAAAAAAGTCAATTACACTTACATTGTTCTAATAATAGCAATAATGTGCTTTTGAGAGGTTATTTCTACACAGTGAACAATGCAACATCATCAAAAATAATATGGGATGTATTAACCCTTGACACCAATCTAATTTTTGTTGAAGCTTTATATTCTATGAACATACACACGTTCTAGTTTTATAATCATTTAAAAAAGTCAATAAATTCAAATATTTAATACCCTGAATATGTAAATTTTGCTTCTAAGTTACTTTACATTATTAATAGGCATTACTGGCAATACCAATGATGGTAACATATTAACTTCTCCCTTCTCAATTTCATTATATAATTGTTTTTAGCAGATGTAGTGGGATATACAATCCTTTAACATTAACACATGAAATGAAGTTCAATACAACGCAAAATCAAAATTCCATTTATTCTCACATTTCCCACTGTTTTGTTTTAATGTGATCTATGTTGCTTGGTTACCTCAATGCAAGATGGGAAATGTGTTTCTCGATAGTTAATATTGGGATGTTTTAATAAATATTAAAACTTATAGTTATGGTTGATTATATCCCAACTCACATTATAGCTAGAACATTTTGCTTAATTTGGAAATCCATCGAAAGAAAGCCCAGTTTGTTTGATTTTAGACAATCCTAGTAGCCACATTACCCTAGAAGAATATCAGTTTTGCAAGAACAATTATGTGACCATATTGCCCTTATCCCTACATCCCTCGCATCGTACCTAGGACTTGATCTGACTGTTTACGGACTCTTAAAATGGCAACAAGGAATGAGATTACTTTGTCAAAACGGTTGGTCCACTGAAAAGAATAACCCTATACAAGATATCTGAGATTTTTAACTCACCCTTTTCTAAGATCACTTCCGTAGGAAATGGAAAAGCTTGTTTCAAAGCAAGTGGAATCTTGCTCTTAAATGCTGCCATCTTTAAATAGGATGATTTAGAAGCTATATTAGGAGGGAACCCCAAACTGCAGTTGAGATTACAGCCAGTGCATCCCAGTCTATGTTCCCGGAGGCGGAGTCTTCGAAGGGATAGCAATGGACGATAACTCACTTCTGGTGTGAAAAATCAATAGAGACGTCTTCGTCTGAAGATCAAGAATGAAGTGCCCCTCTACCACCTACAGTCAAAAGAAGACCAAGGCGAATGTGAAGTTTCCTTTACAAATGTTTTGTTCTCAATGTCCCCTACGCGAAAATTAGGGTACCGGTCCCTCAAATATGAGCCATAACGACATTCGGAGACTTTGACTGCTTCACCCTTCAACAAACTCTATGAAGACAAGGAACAACTAAAGAAAGAGAAGGCAGAAGGCAAGGGTGCGCCGAAAAAATATCCTAATTTTCTACTGCAAAAAAGGAAAACAAACTGTGATAGGAAGGTAGGAGCACCTACACAGTGTTATACACGCTGATGGATAGTGTGAAGGACGTTTAAGAGAACGGTGCAGGTCTCAATTTCGTTGAATTTTTTTTTAATGGTAAAAATTCAAACTTTTTTCGGCGTCGACAACTACAATTATGAAGATAGAAAACTTTCCCTTGAATGAAATCTGTTCCTTAAATGTAGATTGTTTAATAAGGTCATTTTTCAAAAATTTGAGTACCCATCGCATAATTTTGTGTGAAAATATGGAGCAAGTCTTATATATTTTCATAACCAGCTGGAGGTTCTGTATATGTAAACGATGGATTATGTTGTCATGCTCTGGAATATTAAATACGACAACATTATCCAACTGTATTTTTCCAATTCCCTGAGACGTAATTTGGAAGCGGTCCCTTTATCATTCGTAATTTAGTATTTTAATTAAAAATAGTTTTTATAAGGATTGTATGACACAAAAATATTTTGATTATTTTTTGCACAATCTTTCATTTAATGACTTTTATTTAACAAGTATTTCCAAATAATATGAATCGTGTTTATAGTGTAAAAGTAATAATGGGATCATTTTAGCTATCACATACGGAAGAAATGTCTGAAGTTACAGCAGCACTCCATAAATACACAAAACCAATAAGAATAAAACTGCCGAATTTTTATCCGGTATTAGATATCATTTGTTTAACTATTGATTGCTAGTATAAATGAAGGTTTTGTCATTACAGCATTTCGTTCATCTACAATACGTGGGGGGAGTGGAAAGTTAGGAGAGGCAAAAATGATCCAAAGTAGAAAAGAAACGCCATCTTTGATACAAATTTTATTGACTGAATTTCAGAGAACAAAACATGGTAGGAGCATTAGCATACCAAAGAACTTAGATGCCACAGCCAGCAATGTAGGAGTCCGGAGAGTAGCACCGGGAGTAGGTGGTCCAAGCGGTGAAGCCGTTGCCAGAGTAGCCGGCAGTCTGAGAGTAGATCTTCCTCACGCAGGCCACATCATCAGCGATGTTGTCATCTTCGAAACTGGAGCAAGAAGTGGCACAGCCTTTGCCAGGGTAGCACCAGTAGCTGGAAAACAGAAAATGATTGGTACCGAGATTCTTGACTAGATAATTTTGAGTAAAAGGTTTACCTAGTATGGGTGTTATTGAGCATTTTTGTTCACAACCAATATTCTTTGTAATGACATTACTTTGGGAAAAAATTTAAAATACGGATGTCGGTGTAGCCCACCAGTTTCTTTCACTCGCCGTTTATTTGGGTTTAAAATTACGCTAATTTTTCATAAGCTACATTTTTATTGAGAAGGGTTAAACATATTAGCACCCTCAGAAAGGAGATCGATGAAAATGTGAACATATTAGTGTAAAATAGTTGTTCGTATTGCTGTCCCGCTTCAATCATACGATTACGTCTCCAACGTCTTATGCAGGATTTACAAATAGCCCTCACGTGAGTTGGTAAAGTAAGACAATTAACATTGCCGCCAAGGTGTAATATATTTAATTCAAGTTTCATTTCTGGATGATCATCAGAGTATATCATACGCCATAGACTGAATTCCGGCCAATCCATGCCTCCTTTCCGAAGGCGATGAGAAGAACGACTAGTATTAGATAATAGAAGAACCTTAGAAATAGATCCGCACAAACGCATCACTTCGAAAAAATTCCTGCCAATCAAATAGTTTATTTCAGCGGTCGGAATGTCGGCTCCCGCATGAAGTTGCACTCCCGCTTGCTAATGCCAAGTGCTATCATTGACAACCCGCAAGTACCTGTCGTTGATCTGGAAGAGTCCGTGGTCCCTGCTGCCGTCGGAATTGGGTGGTCCTACGGCGGCGGTGTTGTAGCTGGACTCGGCAAACGCGATGCACACCCACGTGGCGATCTGGCTGCGCGGCAAGCCATACGTGTACAGCAGCTCCCTGGCCAGGTCGCAGGGCTGGTAGATCTTGGCGCCGCCGGCGCACACCAGGGCGAGGAGCAGAGCGACGCGCAGCATGGTGCGAAAGCGAGTGCGGTGGGCGGGTCGAGAGGAAGGCTCGGGAGAGGTGTGTTGTCTGAGGTGCGGGACGGCGCGTTTATATACGCGCGCTAACGGGAACCGGGGAGGAAAAACCTGGTTGACACTCACACCTGTATCAATCGTGCCTGCCGAAACGCACGGGTGAACCTCCCCCGCCCGGGCGCCCCCTCCTCCTCCCTCTGCCCGGCCGCTCCCCGCCGCTCCCCGCCCCCCGCCGCGTGCGCGCGCACGACTCGTCTGCGCCGCGCCAGGGAATTGGCGAGGTGCTGGCTGCCTGCGGCCGACTGCGCACCGCGCCGCGCCTCTTCGGGAGATCACGCGGAAGCGCGCTCGGGGACTCCCGCGATTCTCCACTTTCATTTCTTCATTATTACTCCGTTTGGATTGATTGATAAGTGTTTCTGGGAGCGTCAACTGGTAAGGTTATTGGTCCGGTAAGTGTATTTTTATCGTGGGAGGGGGCGGAGATCTTCCTCCGCTGGATTGCGAGATCCGACGCCGAACTATACGTCGGCTAGCGGGGTATCTCCCACCAGCGGGGCACCGCCCCAGCCAGGACAAGCTGTAGGCTTTCGTCTGGACACCCGGCTTGTGTGGTAGCATGTAAGAATTAATATGTGTAAGGGGTGAGGCTAGGACAAGGAAGCATAGGGAAAGATTGCGTGAGGTCCGTGTCCCGTTTGTCAGGGTACTGCTTCAGTGTTCGCCTGGTTTGATCGGAGAAACCACAGAAAACTACCTACAAGAGCACGTGGCCCTCCATTTCGAATTGAAATCTTCAAAATATTTGTTTTTCTAAACCGTCATGTTGATTTTAATAGGAACCTATTAACTGCCCTGTTTGTACCTAGAGGTGTTCCTGCCTCCAAGGTGGACATCTAGATTTTCACCATTTCCACATCTCTTTTAGTGCACAAGAGACCGTCACACATGTCACTGGTATTTGGATACTCCATAATCATTTCAATGTTGTCTAGAAACACCTGAACACGATGTGAAGCATGTACCCCTAGCCTGGCTGGAGCCACTTGGCCAGCTCGAAGAATACAATCTTTCCTGGTTGGTATCGGAGCCATACGACACTCAGATGAGCCACGATCTGAAGTAAAACTATGAATTGGAGTATGGAATTGGATATATTTCCCTACCTGTGGCTACCGTTCCAGCCGCCAGCCACATAAGGTATTGTTATACGGTAGAAAAGGCTCTTAAGTTAAAGTGTGAGGAGGCTAAACCGTCTAATTTAGGAACTCCAAGATTTCGTTCTTGGTTGTAGATTGCCTTACGTTTTCCATTAATTCTTAGGGAAATGCTCATATGATCATGGTTGGCTTCTGGACAGAAAAAAGTTGCGAATTGTCACAGTCAGATTGTATTTCGTGTTGACGTATTAATAACTCCTTATTTTAATGAAATGCTTGTAAACAAAAAATCTAGCTTTAGAATGTAAATTATTGAGCTTCAAGTACATCAAATAACTGAGTATAAAATATGGGAGTGGAAAGAAAGCAATATTTTCATCCAAGAGAAAATGAAAGGCCCATTTCAGAATTTTGTACGTAATTAATGGAGTACAATAGCAGAGTAGTTTTCTATGCTCTTTGATTTGAAACTGAAAAACATATCAGGAGAAACCAATTTGAATTTTTATGATTTATTATGTTAAATGTCCATTTATTTGGCTATTTATGTACGTAAATTGTATAAGAAAATTCGAGAAATAATAAGAACATGTGTACAGAGCTAACAAACTGTCATTTTTATGCAAACCTATCTATTCGGTTAAACTAAAGTTGAAATTTGTTGTGCAATACATGCTATTATGGGGTATATACTGAATCGTACTTAAGTAACTTAAATTACTGTTCGTTGCAAATCAACCGCGCCGTTTTGTTATTTCAATCAAAACAATTTACCGATACGACACAAATAAATAATAGAAAGCCTCATAGTGACTTTTGGAAATATTCTTTTTTCTAATGACCATACTATATGCAAAAAGTAGTAATTTTTCATGTACCAACGCACGCATATCTACTTCATATTAGCGTAAAAAATTAGTAGCGACAACGCAAGTCATTAAAGAACTGTAATCTGAAAGGGAACTAGCAATAACAAAATGTTACTTGTCACTACACATATCCTCAATTTATTTTTATCTAAGCTCTCGTATCTCTTGAGTTTACTTTCTTCTGTAGCAGGGACCGGTTAATTTTATAACGCTATGTTTCATACTGACAAGGTTTTCATTTTCATGTAATTTATGTGTCTTGACACTTCATTGTAGTTTTCCGTTTCAACTTCAGAAACTTTAAAATGAAGACGTGAGAAACGTTGAAGAATATGGGAACTTATACACATCAAACGTTGATTCAAACCAAACAGCTGCTTCTTTGATTTAAAGAGGAGGAAAGCCATCGTACTGACTGATAATTTAAAAACATTCTCTAATATATTCTCGAAACTTTTCTTTGATGATCAAAACTCTAGGTTTCCATTTTTGTGGTAAAAAATGCAAAATCGTCTATAAATATGTTTACTAGCTTTCGGAAGGTACTCGCAAAAACGTAATTCTTCCATTTTTTTACTAGTATAGTAAGAGACGCTAAAGACTGACGCAGGTCTCATTTTCTTTGAACACTAAGTTTTCAAAATTGCAAAAGTTTGAAATAATGCGAGGAAGTGTGAGCTTTTGTAGCATCACTTTGCTGTTGTAATTTTGAAAATTGCTAAAAAATAACATTGGAAAACTACAGTATTGATAATAGAGATTTATTTCATTACTAAACTCCTCGATCGATATACTAACGTTCCTGGGCACGTAAACTACGGTACTAAGGTCATTAGTACCGTCAGTGTAGTGAATGTTTTTTATCGACCTAACCGTCTAGTGAGAGTGGTTTCTCCCTCCAGGAATCTCCCAATACGCGGTGCCGCTCCAGCCAGGACAAGCTTCAGGCTCGCGACTGGTCTCCCGACATGTGTAGTAGTTTAGTGCATGTAAGTGTGTGTATTCACATAAGAGATGATAGGACAAGGAAAAATGTTCGAAGATTGCGCACGGTTCGTACCTCGTTCTTTAGAATGTTCTGGCTTTTGCCTGATATTGACAAGATAAACCGCGGAAAACTGCCAATCATAGCATCTGACAGCTAGAATCCTCTTCCAGACAACGGATGAATTCGACCTAGCTGAGAAGATAGAGTCGAAAATACGCAAAGGAATTCAAACCTAGGGCCTACCAGTCACAGTCGCTGCAGAGGCAGTCGCACTGAGATGAACTCAACCGCTTGTTATGGCGGATTGCAAGAAAATGTAAACTTATTACTTTCGACGTAAAATTTGAAATCAGACAAATTGTATGGAATCATTTAAGGTATATTTCAGGTTCGTACATTCAAAGTAATACATTCATTTTGTAAAATAAGAAAACTTGACAGCTCGTGTAATAGCACAAGACCTTATTCAAATAATAATGTTAAATACTCCTTATGTAGGCTTACTATGTGGCTCAGATCATCAATTGATGTCACTGCTTTGCTGCAAGTCCAATGGTTCGAATTCAGAAGTTAACAAATTTAGGCACTAGCTAGAGATCTATGTCGAGTTCAGTCGCTGTCTGAAGGAGAATTCTCGAGGCCAGCTGCTCTGATTGGTTGTTTTCCGTCGATTCTTCCAGGCGAGTTCCAGACCAGTACCCTAACAAATGGGTCACGTACCGCGTGCCATCTTTCCTTCTTCTTTCTTCTCCTAACCTCACTTTTTACCTGCACTTACATGCACTTACATGCCCAACACTACCGCACATATCGGGAGCTTAGAGCATGTCACGGATGGAAAGGCATTAGTGTGAGATACATAATGAGCAAAAAGCTTGTGTTGGTCGCTATTTTTGTTATTTTCTTCAGCCATTGTTTACAAGAATTATCACTTCAGTTTGTCCCAATTTTTGTCAAATAATATCATCAGATTTAACTCATTATTGTATTATTAATTGATTTAATGTGATTATTTCGTCTTTGTGATTTTTAGAGATTATGAAGTATATGCCGAAAATAACTAACAATTAAATAATTGTCTGTAAAAATTCTAAATTTTGTAAAGAGTGATCCCTCCTTACCTACCTCTTTATACTCCTTTTCATTATCGTCTTCTCCTTCCTCCTCTTTTTTTCTATTCCATTCCTTTTTTCACTCCCTTTCCTTTTATTGTTTTCTGGGTTTATTTAACCGCTTAAGGCGAATGCAGTGATGAACCCTTGTTATGCATCTGAGACATAAATTTAAATTTACCTTTTTTTCTTATTCATGTTTCAATATTCCCAACACATATCTTGTATGAAAATGACTATTATTGTATTGCACGAAGAGTTATTGTTTCTCAAAAGCAAAATTTATCTGTTCTGATAAAATAGACGAACTCATTGAGAGTAATATTTATTATTATTACTATCATTTATTATCGACATTGATATCATCATTTATTTATTTCATCATTTATTATTACCATCATTGATTATCATATTATTTTTGAAGTTGATTATTATTTTGTTGAGTGATTACCAAGTGACTGCAGTTACTAGCAAACCATCTTTGGAAAATTCAAAAATTCAAAAACAATTATCAACTGATTGTAGTAAATCGGTGTATTAACTGGGTATGATCAAGATAAAGTTGTTTGAGATAGTTTGGAAATGGACCAAATGTTTAGTTTAGAAACAGAAAGTGGTTTAGCCTTCGTATTGCTATACACACTAGTTTCCATGGTTCAGTTGAAATATTCTCACAAGAGGCAAACTTATTTCGTATGGTAAAAGGAACAGTTTTCCTCATTCATATGTTTATTTCCTTGTTCGCAGTAACTTAAAGGCATTTTTCCCTATTTCGCTGAAAGATTTTCACTAGGGAGGTCATTGCAATGTATATCTTATCACTAATTTCAAATAGAAGGAACGCGATTATTTCAAATGCCTTTTATTTTCCTCCTTTTTTCTGTGAAATGTATGTGAAATATATTGATACGTTGGGTAAAAGATTACAGTTCTCCTAAACAGACGGAATCCCATGCCTCTACACATTCAGAATCCGCCCAGCTCTTACTTACGCTTCCCAAATTTGAGCCACAGCATCCTCATCCAACTTCCTTCAGCTTCAGGCACCCCACATTAAATTCCTCCGAAAATAACCAATGCACCTTGATTTGTGGGTAATTCACAAATTCACAGAAATCACGGGAACGTTGCAATAGATTCCATCCATACATTTAGCTCTGCCTTCTTCCGCAGATTAACAGTTACTCGAAACTCATGATCCATTCAATAGGAGAACACCCTCTCACTCTTCTCGTGAAACACAAAACCTTCCCCAGAGATCACGTGACTGGACTACACTTCCCTGTATAAACCATTACTCCCCATAATGACTATTTTCTTAGTTCACCATTAACCTTCCACCCACTAAGTAATTCCACCTCACCCCTTCTCACTCCACATTTGTAGGATCCCAGTTGGAATACCTTGCCTCATTGTTGTTAAACTCCCTGTAACTAACAAGAGGCAGAAACCCACATACCTGAATCCAAAGGTCAGTCAGTGAAATTCATAAGTATATAAAGTACATAAAAATGATGTTATCGCATTGAATCCCTTGGCCTAGTATGGTTCCGTGTGTTTAAGTAACACATTTTCTGTAAGAGACTGAGATTGTCATCTTGTTTCATCTTATTCAAGGAACAAAAATCCTTTGAGAAAACTACCTGCATCAACCATCATCCACAACGCGATACAACATTTCTCTGTGTTATTTGCCATATATTGCAGTTACCTACATATGCATTTCGGGAGTTAGAGTTGTTTGTCAGTGGTCAAATTCTCCCTGACATCGAATAAAGATAGTACGCATTTTTACCAAAGATTTTCCATACACTTGATGCAAGTACAAGTTTTTCATTTCTCAAGCGTTCCTTTCTCTCATTCAGTGAATAGAACCTACGATATTTAATAATTTCTTGTATCGTCTATCCTGACATTAATCTTGGGACCGGCAACTTTTTAGAGGCATATGGCTCTGACCAAAAACCTCACTGGTATAAACCAATCTACAAACTGACAGTAACTCAAAAAACAAGAATTATACAAGAATATCGAAGGAATTGGAAGAGTCGAAAAGAATTGGAAGTGTCCGTAGGAAACTAACTCCTCACAAAAATAATGAATTGAATTTCAAAAAGGCAGCATTGGTATTATCAAACTGTAAATGGTTATTCTGATACACAAATGAGAACAAAAGAGAAACAAATAAAAAGGTTTTTTCTGGCCACTGACTAAATCCAAATAACATTTGCTACTGCGCAGACGTTGAAGACAGATATGATCTTGTAAAGGAAATAATCTCCACAAAAGTTTTAATAATTTTATTAACAATTTTCCAAAGTTAACTTTCGGGAAACACTTTTCCCATCCTCAGTGGATCTCTAGCAAAATGAGGAAATGAAACATTAATATAAGTTGAACACAAAACGGGGGGGGGGGGTACAGTGAAATTTAGTGGAAAAACAAATAATATCATATAAATACAAAGAGAAAGAACTTACTGCTCAAGCAACGTGGATCTCCCATGAATGTTCACAAATGGTCAAAAAAATATATAAAGTGGCAAAACATGCTGGTTGCAGATAGGTGGCAGCCATCTTTTGGAATGGGAGAAGAGGAAGCCTAACAATGAAGGGAAAAGGAGTGGGGGAAGAAGAGAAGAAAGGGTAGTCATAAAAAGACTACTTAAAAGAATGATTAGGGGATAGTTAATAAAATATTTAGAATGGGATTGCTTTTAATGAAGGAATGTTCATTCAAGACAGAAAAATTAGTGTTTTTGAAAAGTTTTAGAATTTCCAAGTTCTCCAAAATGTTCATTTTTGTGCCTTTGTTGACTAGGTGAAGAATTTTAAAATTATAATTGGGGTCAAAAGAATGGTTAAAATGAATCAAATGTTTGGCAAATGTAGAAGTGTCTAAATTTTGTTTCCAACATCTAATATGCTCATTAATTCTAACTGAAAATTTTCTGCCTGTTTGGCCTACATATGCTGAATTACAGTTATTACAAGTTAGGTGATAAATTCCACTTCTTTCAATGGAGGGGATAGGTGATTTGGAACTAGGGAACAAAGATTGGAGGGAGTTTAGGGTTTTGTAGGCTACTGATATATTGAATTTAGTGAAACATTGTCCTATACGTTTGGATACAGGACCTGTATAGGGGATGCAAATAAATTTCTTTGGTTCTATAAGGCCATGTTGAGGAAAAACCTTATTTAAAATAATTTTAACACTTTTTTGGTGGATAAGTTTGTTGATTGTCGGGGGATCATATCCATTATTTAAAGCAATGGTTAGAATGGTATTGACTTCATTACTAAAATCTATATCAGTCATGGGAACCTGGAATAGTCTGTTGATCCAGGAGTGGAAAACAGCAAATTTATGATTGTGAATATGATTAGAATGGGAAGGTATGACTGTATCAGTATGGGTAGGTTTTCTGAATATTTTAAAATTGTGTCTTGAGTTTATTATAGTGATTGTTAAATCAAGGCAATTCAGAGAATGGTTCTGTTCAATTTTCATAGAGAATTTTATTTTGGAGTGAAAAGAATTGAGAAAATCAAAGAACTGGCTCAATTGCCTAGAAGTTCCTGACCAAAGACATATAATGCCATCAACATACCTGTAAAAATAAATAATGTTTTTGAGGAGAGGATTCGAGCTACTAAATATGTTTTTCTCAAAGTTATCCATAAACAGTTCAGCAAAAAGACGGGAACCGTTGGAGCCCATAGCTAATCCTTGTGTTTGAGAATAGAACTTGTTGTTGAAAGTGAAAAAATTATGTATTATACATACATAAATTAGTTTGATAAAGTCTTTTTTTTCTAAGTGTGATAGATTTGGTTTCATTATATGATAAATATAAATGTCTTGCACTTCATTAGGGGGAATGCTGGTAAATAAATTTTTCACATCAAAAGAAACTAATTTTGCATTGGGAGGAACATCAATATCTTTAATTTTATTAATGAGATCTAAAGAATTATTCAATTTAAATCTAGAGTTGAAATGGGTGGTAGAATTAAAAAGAGGGATAATAAATTTAAAAAGAGGTGAAATACTAGAATTGAAAAAACTAACCACAGGTCTAATAGGAAGATTTTCTTTATGTAGTTTAATAAGTCCATACAACCTAGGACATTGGGGATTCATGACCTGAAGGGATTTCTTTTTATACTGTGGGGTAAGTGAATTGGTTAATATGGTGTTCCTATCCTTTTGGTGAAAAGATGGAGAAGGGTCTTTCTCAAGGCAACTAAATTCATTTTCATCTAAAAATCTTTGCAATTTATCAATGTAGTCATTTCTGTGTATAATGACAATAGAATTGCTTTTACCAGCTTTGTTAATGAGTAAGTTGTTGAGTTTCACTTTTTCAAATAATTTATGGGTAGATTTTATAAGTAAAGGGGGAGATGGTGGTGAAGGTCTATTAACTTCATCAGACAGGATTTTAGAACAATTGATCATGATAGAATTGGAATTAATATTATCTTTAATAATGTTTAGGGCTTCTTCAGTGCTCACTGCTAGATTAGTTAATTTTTAGTAGAAGGGTGATGTTTAGGTGCAAACTTTAAGCCATAGGATAACAACTTAATTTCAACATTATTGAAATTAACATCAGATAAGTTCATAATTCTGGGGTAGATGGTTTGATTACTGGAGTTCGAATCAGGGGTCTGTGAAGATACGTTTTTACTGTCTAGTTGTTTTCTTTTTAGTTTGTCTAACTTGTTTTTTAATTTAGTCATTTTTAGGCAATTTTCATTAAATTTGATATTCCTTATTTTTCTGTCAAGAAGAAGAAACTCAAGGGGGGAGCATAATAGAGAAAGACGGGTGTGAGAAATAAAAAGGTAATAGGAAAGAGAATCTCTTATGGAGTACCATTTGTAAAGTTCATGCTTAATCCACGTTACCTGGGCAGTGTTCACAGCTTTTCTTGCGGAAGAAGTCTTGGAATTGGTCTTGAGGTTCACATACACAGGCACTATCTTGAAAAATAAGCACATTTTGTTGAACCAAATATTTTTGTTAGCAGAATCAAATTTTCCTTTCAAGTTGCTAAAGAGTTTTGCTACAGACGCTCGATCAGCGTGTTGAATAAATTCCGTGGTGGTAGCAGATATTTTGTGGTAATCCATGGTATTGTAAAGGAAATAATCTCCACAAAAGTTTTAATAATTTTATGAACAATTTTCCAAAGTTAACTTTCGGGAAACACTTTTCCCATCCTCAGTGGATCTCTAGGAAAATGGGGAAATGAAACATTAATATAAGTTGAACACAAAACGGGGGGGGTGTACAGTGAAATTTAGTGGAAAAACAAATAATATCATATAAATACAAAGAGAAAGAACTTTCTGCTCAAGCAGTGTGGATCTCCAATGAATGTTCACAAATGGTCAAAAAAATATATAAAGTGACAGATATGAAGTTAGAAATTCCGTGTCAAGTTTCATTTTTTTTAATATCATTACAAATATTGTAATATTAGTGAACATAATTCTTGTTTCAAAAGTTATGCTTTTTGAGTTTTGTGTTATGCATTTTGTTTGATGGAATTGTACCATAAAGTGTAACGCAAATTTATTACTGAAAGTCTAGAATGCATTACATAAGAGTTTACAGTGTTATTCAGTTCATTTATATAGAAAAAAATGATTTTATGAAATTAAATCTAGAAAATAATTACAAATTACATTTATCTTCAAATTTGTTTTCTGAGAGATCTCATCTCTACTAGCCTGACAGTTCAGTATCACATATTGGGTTCCAGACGTCTATGACCATCTCCTTTTACATTTTTCCATACATGCTATTATTTAGTGCAACATTTTCCCCTGCTAATCACCAACGGATCCAGGGTTAAATAGAGAGAAACATAATGCGAGTGTAAAATATGTATTTTGAGAGACATTTTACATTCCATGTCTTTATACGTTCTGATCATGTGATTTAGGAGGTCAGCTCTGTGCTTGCCCAGAAAGTTATACAAACATCCTTAAACGCATCAAAAGCTGCTTTTCTCCTCCACAATCGCTCAACAATTCTTCTAAACTGGGATCTTTCATTAACACACGGATTAGGAGCACTTACAAATCCCTTCTTTTACTTTGCATCGCACAGTGCATAAAATGTCATTATAAGTATTGGAAGTCTTCACCTTCATTGTTCATTGTCTTTACGAAATATTTTATTCACATGGGAGTGGGCGCGCGGGTTATATACATGTATGTATATATGTGTGTGTAGTTAATATTTACACTACATTATTATCCATTCAAGGTCCATGTAAGATATTTTTCAATTCTGTGAAAATCACAGAACATACTAAGTTGGCTGAGAGTATTGTAATGCTGCAGCAGAAATCGACAAATTTCGATAGAAAAACTCATACTGTTTGGTCCTGGTATCAATAAAACTTCATAAATTCTGCTTCTATATGTAGAAAAATAATTCCTTTAACACTTTATGTAGTGAGAATCCTCGTTTTGTGGGCCCATTACTGTAAATAAAAAACTCTGAATTTTTTAAAATTGCAAACCCAAATGTTCAAATATTCTAAAGGGCCAGGAAGGATCGATAGAGCCATGTGGTTAGTGGTGGGGAGGTAATTGGAATATTAACCTGTGTTCGGGTCCCGGAGTGGGGAGAAAATTTTCGCTGATTGGAATCATTTTTGCAGGTTTTGCAAGAAGTATTATAATATTGCGTATTGGTTACAAATAATGTGAGAACGTGTGCACTGTGTCAACACCACTAATTTTATTGTCATATCTTTGAATACCAATATCATAATATCATTAAATTTACTGTTGTACGACCGCGATATTATTCTTTTCCTAGCAAAGGAAAAAATCATTTCAATCGTAGCTCATTTGTTAAAGTTATGGCTAAAATAAAGAGGCGATATACATGGCGAATCGTGAAACCTCCTCCTTTGGAAGACGTTTAAATAGTAATGATGGCGTGTTGGGTTCCCTCGACGCCTGGGCGGAAGGTCGTGACGTGATATCGCACCCGTCTGCTCCGCGCCCGCCGCACCTCGTGTCGCCGCGTCACCCCTTCGGGCGTGGCGCGACGTGTCACACGGCGGGCGCCTGCGACGAGCCTCCTCCCCGCCGCCCCCCCCCCCGCTCCACACTTCCCCGCCCCCTCCCCTCCCCGCCCAACGCCGCCACGACCGTGCTCCCCCTGCCCCGCCCCCGCTCTCCGCTGCCCCACCTTCACGCTCCCACACCGTCCTACCGCGCCCCCGCCCCCACCCGATCATGCTCCCGCTGCCACCGCCACGCTCCCACTCCCGTGGCCCCACTCCCGCCGCCACCGGCGCGTCCTGCGAGTTGCTGGGCGGTGGGAGGCGGGCGTCATAAGAAACGGAGATGGATGGGTCGGGGACAACGGCTGCGACCCGGCGCCTCCCTGGCGTGTAGCCACCGCTCCCCGCCACCCGCGCTCCGCCGCCCACGCCGCCCTGCTCGCTCCCTGCGGTGACCAGACCCAGCAAGCCCTCGAACCGCCGCTCGTTCGTGCTCCTCAACGGCTTAGCCAGTTAGCTGCGGTAAAAGGCGCTAGACCGTGTTTCTTTCAGTCACTTTTGTTATCTAGGCGAGGGCGATGCCCCAGTATTCAATTAGCGTACACATGTGGTGGCTTTATGAATCTCATAATGACACAGGTGCCTTCCTGTATTTGCAAGATCTCCCCTCTCAGTCAAAAAAATCGTTATTCCCTACAAAGAAGTAATATTTTCTTGCTTGCAGTTTATGCATGTATGCATTTGAAGACATTAAATGAAACACGTTTAACATACGATGATCCTCGTATCATTAACCCTAGCACTAGCAACGCAAAAACGTTCTCATTCACTCACTACCAGGGAGATGGCCTTCGGGTTTCACCGTCTAAATTTTAATTCTGTCGATGTTTTCGACAATTTTGATAAATTAATAAATCAATATACCTAATAATATACATATATATTTATTTAAATGAAATTATTATCCAATTGATAGCTTACAAATGGAAAAAATGGACATTCTTGAATCAATATTTATATTTAATGAGAAAACCTATTACATTTTATGTGGAAAATGTTGATACTTCTTCATTCCATAGTAACGTATTCAACTACATTCATTGAGACTTAAAGTACCAGAAATGTTTCTAAAAGTATACTGAATGTACTGTTTTGAAGTGAATAAACAGTAATGGTTTTTACCCGTAGCCAAAGACTGTAACAATTGTAATTATAACAAATATTTTGCAGTAAATTTCACTATATTGTGATCAAAAGAAGATCAAAAACAATATCAATGTTATTCTAAAAATAGAATCTTATGAAAAACGAACGATAATAGGTGCCCCTCCCCCACTTGGCAATGCAAGAATTCATAACTATCATGAAGGCGTGGGCTTCTTCAACTATCTTCAACTGAAGAGAATATGTAGGTTTATGACTGTCCAGGAGATTTCACGTTCTAGGTACAGTTGTCAGTTGCTATGGCTTGCGTTCTTTCCCCATTGCGTCAGTTTGAACAACAATTGAAGTGTAATAATTTACTTGATGCGAAAATTCGATGCCATTTCAAAATCTTTTCAGATTAATTTACAGTGTATGTGACAAAACAAGCTTTTAATTTACCATTTTGGATGCTGTGTTATCGTAGCTTTGCAAAAATGTGTTGCACTCCCGGAAGAACCAGAACACAAATCACAAAGGAAGGAGGTCATTTCAACAATTGTTCAGGACTCATCCCAAACTTTGCAGAATACTGATCTTTCGCCTTTAAAAAGATTATTTCCAAGGCACAGGACACTAGATCTGCAGCAAAAAATCTCTCAACATCTTTAAGCGAAGGAAATTCTCTTGAATGTTGTCTACAGTATAGCTGCTGTATAGTTCCTTAACAAGTCGTAAATCCAGAACGTCAAGACATGGAATTCGTTTTTCCGAGAGAAGTTGTTTTGAGGATTTTAACGTCCAAATAATTCAATCCTGTTAGCGGATCATAAACGAAACTGTAGTAAAAGATCAAGGACGAGACACGTTGGAAAGACGCTGTTGATCTAAGATACGTCTTCGTGCACTTGCTCAATATTAAATACAAATAAAATTTGACAAACCCCGTCATCTATTCCAAGATTAGTTTCATATGATCTTGGGGAAATGAATTGGAAGGTCAGAAATTACATATAATTGATGTGGTCGGTATTTCCAATAAGTCCATTAGATTCGGGCAAGAGAATATACAAAAAACATATCTTCAAATGGGTGTACTGTCACTCCTTTTCTCTTAAATTTTGCTCAGTTTAATACTAGACTGGCAGATAAAATTTGAATTATAACTGCTGCGCTTATGAAAAAAAATTAATTTTAACTATTATGTTAAAAAATATTGATCTGAATAGCATAAAAAAACCGCTACTGAACAAAATCAGAATTAATGTTGAAATCAACTTTCGGCGGAAACAACTTTCAAACGTTTCAAAGTATATTGTCGGCTGTGAAGGGCAACCCATTCGAAATTTCAAGAGCTACCAGAGTAGAGAGTAGAATTAACATTGATTATTTCAACAATGAATCACTCGTTGAATTTCAACAGAACGTCTCACATCACTTTTTTATCCAGCACCAAACGCTGGACCATATTTGGGAGTTTGTTCTGTCCTAGAAGGCCACAGATCGGAGAAAAGGTTTTCCATAATACAACGTGTGCTTTCCCAGAAAACTTGATGATCCCACCAAAGCACTTCCTCCCCCTCTTTCTCTCCCTCTCCCTCTCTCTCTCTCTCTCTCTCTCTTTCTCTCTCTCTCACACACACACGCAAATTCAACATATAGGGAAGATACAACTAGCAGTGAATTGTCTGTTCATTTTCTTTTCCTCTTTATGAATTCTCTATTCGTCTTCCTTCTCAATGAATCAATTTCCTGGAGAGTATTGCCTGGCCTAACAAATTCTAAAAATGTTTTTGAGAACATTATTTTGCTGGTAGTTCATTAAAACTTTATAAACATTATTTATAAAGTTTTATATTATAGTCAATCTCAGCTTGTTTGTGATACATTGAACGAGCATAAAAGCGGAAATCCTGCCACAATTGGGACTCAAGCCCTGAGACCAGTATTTTAGCACCAATCAGAGTTTTGATCTGAATTATTGGATAATTGCGGATATTGTATCTAGACCTGCGCTATCTGGTATTAAAATCAAACGTCAAAATTGGCGCACTAGTGCCCCTAGGGAAAGCAATGGCAACCTAGCCTAGGTTTACTTGCCCAGGACAACTCTTACAAGAAGAATCTAGGGGTTTCTGGAGACTAGCCTGTGCATTACTAGTGTATAGCAGTAAAAGAAGAAGAGGAAGAGGAAGAGGAAGAAGAAGAGGAGGAAGAAGAAGAGGAAGAAGAAGAGGAAGAAGAAGAGGAAGAAGAAGAGGAAGAAGAAGAGGAAGAAGAAGAGGAAGAAGAATATTGAATATCTAATTTTTAACACTCTTTTGTTGTCCTAGGATAGACACCCTGCTCTGCCTGAAGGAGCAGTAGCTGTCCGCTCCGCTGGGGCCCCTGGGGTATCCTCATATCCGGCCTGTCGTGATCCGGATTGAACCTCCGCCGCCTGGAGGCGCCGGCGGGCGGAAGGGCCCGCAATGGGCGCGCTGTATGCATTAGAATGAGCAAGCGGCCGGCGTGTACAACACGAGTCGCGCGGCGCGGCGCGGGGGCGTGGGCGAGGGGGAAGCGGCGAAGGGGCGCAGCTGCGAGGAGATGGGGCAGTGCGGGAAACAGATAGGCCCCGAGGGGAGTACCACTGATGCGATATTCTTTTACTTTCAATGATTGTGATTTGTTTTTGTTTTTTCATTTATTTTTTTCCCCTTTCTCATTCGTCTTTCGGAGGATTTGATTGATTATTTCGTGGTTCCTGGCTATGGCGCTTTAAGTCAGCTCTAAAAATTTGGACTTTCTCCCTTATTACAAACCACGCTGTTGAAAATTAACCCTTGCTATTTAACTACTAGTGGTAACAAAACTGTGTGGTGAGGAAAGCGAGAAGGCTCTTTGTCACAGATGTTTCTGACAAAAAAAGGTTGACATTCCGAATATTTATCTTGATTTACTACATATTTTGAGAAAACAGTTTTAAAATTGAATTTACTGGCTTAAAAATTTGCTTCTGAATTTATGACATCCTTTAACTCGAACGTAAAGCGAAATGAATCTCGAACGAAATGTAAAGTATCTATATTTTTACGTATGTAGCGAGTATAACTAGGTGTGTGTGTAACAAGAACAATCCTTTGACTAAGAGATCATTAGAGTAATGATGAAAGTAAGCTCATATCCAAGAATTAGCTGGAATCTCCACCGTAGATAAAATAAATTAAGATCTTAAATGTCCGTACTCTCAGATGAACATAACCTCTGCCCAAAGGTAGGTTTCCTTCTAGAGGAACAATATCAGCCTAATAACGTTGCCACAATTAGATGTAGATTTACAAATTTATCGGTGTCAAAGTAACTGCGTGAGAAGATTCGCTGTATCTAGAGAACTAGGAAGATGCACCAGCTGGGCCTTGATACCGCTTCTTTTCAGGTCTTCTTACCGGTTCAGCCTGTGAGTTATACTGATGGTGGCGTAAACAGGACTCAAATTGGGACAAGATTCCGGATAGGCAGACAGGCACTTACGTGAATCACTTTATATTATCGCAGTTCCGCAGAGCGTTTGGGAGATGTGTAAAAACTTTTATGACTTTGCCTTGTCCAACAGCAACGGAGTTAGCGCATGCGTGCGAAGTAACCGCAAGGATTCCCCTGGCCTTCTTCCTCGCAATGCGGCTGAAGCAAACTGCTTTGATGAGCTGTTTTCGGGGAATGCGTTGAACAAACAAAAACGTCATAGAGATTTTTGCCCCCTCTTCAATTATGTAGTTCGATAGAATGAGGATGAACATGTTCTGAATAAACTGCCTGCTGGAGACGATGCTACGTAATATTTTGTTTGAAAAATTGAGGCAAATTTGCCATTGTGTTGGTATTGATGGGAAGACATCGTATAATGGCTTTATTATAAACGAAGTTATATTTTGTTTTGGGGGAACCCTCCAGAAAAAATATTTAAATGGACTAGTCGGTGAAGATTAAGGAATTGAGTATGGATTAAAATTATTGGATTGAAATTATTTTTTCGAGTAGTTCTGTTATAATATTATAACATTTTCTGGGCAATGTAATAATTTTTAAACTCCGAATCTGCATTCAAAATCGTGAGATTAATATATTCATTGAGATAACTTTTCTAATCAATAATTGTAAATTTCTGTAACAGAAGCTTTGTTCTATGTGAAGTTATTTTTCTATTCTTTTTTCTAATTGAAAAGCATTTTGTTACATTACAAATATTTTCGTATAATACATAGAAGAATGTAGTTATTTTAATATTCACTGTCATTTAATGGAAAATCGTAATGCATAAAACTATCTTCCAATGCGGGAGTATTTTATATTTTATGTCTAATTCTTATTAGAGCCATATCAATTAAAGTAATCTAGTATTTTCATCTCTTTTAATCACCAGCCACAAACGCAGAGGGTAAGTATATATCTCAGAAAGTTGGAAACAACAGTCGGAGTAATGTAATTGCTCTCGCCTGATCGGGTGAGGCAATGACAGAATAGCCGAATTAGCTTACTAGCTTACGACATGGCGTCGCTTTACTCAGGCAACCGAAACTTCTTAAGTAGTTCAAACATACAAACTACAACCAAAATGAATAGCATGAAAAACACAAGTAAGCATTTTAGGAAATAATTGTTTAATAAAGTTAGATTATCCTATAAGTAATTTGCAACTATCTTAATTTTTATTATTTAAATTATTTTATTTAAGTAATTAATTAACAGCCAACCTGGATGGCTGGGATGGCTCAGAGCGTCAAACTTCGATCCGCAGGGTCGTGGGTTCATTGTTTGTCCCTTGTCTCTGATGTACGTGTTGTCGCGGAGGGCCTCACGTTCTGATGCCCCCAGATTCTGATTTTTCGGGGGTGTACGGTAGAATATGTGTCCCATCGGAACGTAAAGGGTTGGCTGGATAAAATCTTTGAGAAAATAAACTAATTAACAAAATATAAAAAGTAGAAAAATACATTTTCTCGCGATTGAAATAAGACATGGGATAACCATTCTCTGGTGAGTATCTACAGAAGAATGTTATTCCTTACATAGAGAGTGCCCCTGAACTGGCCCCACATGTCCCCTACCCGTCTCCCAAAACTCATGATCTATCGGAACTCACCTGACCTCATAAGAGTAGGGCCCTAACGCAACGATTACAATGTGTGTTGCAATAATCTGTTTTGTATTCCTAATATGACAACTTCTCTTACTTTGTTACTTACTCTACGTACTTTATAAGAAGAGAATAATATGTAATCGGGTGCAAGAAAATTGAAAATTCGAAAATTGCCAAAAGTTAACACTGCGGAAGTACAAAATGGGAGATAGAGATCTTTCCCTCAGAACATAGTTGTTAAAAAATTAGCTCTTTAGGAAAGATCATGTACATTTTTTGAAAAAACGAGTTATTTTCGCAGGACTTATGTTTGAAATATATGCAATTTCTAATTTATTTTTTTTAATCGCACCATTTTTTTCTTTATTTTCTTCCGTAGATAGAAGAAGGGGTGCTTAAGAAATGGCGAATCTCATTTTCGTTGAACTCTCTGAATTTTTGAAAATTGAATACTTAAACATAGCGCGAGAGGGTATCTGCTGTTGTAGTACCATTAGTTTTTATTATAATATATCCTCAGATTGCGAAAACAACGTTTAGAAGAAGATTGTGGGGATCTCATTTTCGTTCATAACCCATTTTTTCAAAAATTGCTTAAGTTCAATTATTTCTGTTTCTTCCTACAACTACAATACCGCAGGTAGAGATTTACTACTTAATTAAATCAGTTGCTCTAAAGAAGATCTTGAAATAAGATCAAGTATTTTTTTCAAATTTTGTGTAGTTTTCACGTAATTTTGCGTAAAAAATAGACATTTTTAAGGATTTATTTTCTCAAAAACAGTTTCATATTGCCCCCCCCCCCATACATAGTAATAATTTGTACAAGCATTTAGGGCACGATCACACATAGAAAATATAAGATGCAGAAAGGAACGCTAAGTTGGAAAGGGTTAAAGGTGGAATGATAACAGGTGAGAACGGAATGACTGACAGAGTGAATAAAAATGCAAATAGATGGAATGATATAAAGGAATATGAATTTACTATGAGCTGAGAATTAATGCTATACAATTTTATACAATACGTAAAGCAAGGGTTATATAGAAAACAGTATACCTAGGTATCTGAAGTGTCGGAGAAGAGACAGAAGTATATGCAAAACTTCGAGTTCAAAATGGGAAATAATCAATTCAGTGATGCCAATGTACTTTGCAAGAGAAACTAATAAATTGATGATGAATAAGGATCGAGTAGGTATGATTGAGACATAAGGAAAGGGAGACCAAGAGAACATATTTGGGCAAAGATTTTTTAAAAAAATTGAAAATCATTTGAATTTGAATTACAGTTTATAATTTATTTAGAGTGAAGGATTGTAAGTAAGGAGTGTAGTTTGATAAAATGATTAACTTTTAATGAAGGTTCAAGGAAGTGGAAAATTTGGTAGTAGTTATGAAAAAAATACCTTTAAATGTGTATTAAATGAAGTTTTATATAAATAAGAAGAAATGAAATCAAAGGTGTATAAAAGGATAAGTATGTTGAAATTTTTAAGACAAGGTATGCACAAAACATATGTTTAAATTTGTATTAAATTAGTATTTTGAAAATACGAAACAAAACATGAAATTGAAGGAATGTAATGTATTAACATACATGAGAAAATAAATATAAAAACAGATTTCATTGTAACCCACAGGAAAAAATTGTGTGTAAATAAAAATCTGAATAATATTAGGATAAACAGAGTAGGAAAAAAATCAAATAAGAGAAACGTTTATGTTGAGGCATATTTCATAGGCTAAGATACTAAATATATATGAAAAGAGGAACATATACACAGTGTAAGAAGAAGATGAACTAAAGAAGGGTTAAAGATGTTTTGGTAAGTTCTGGCCAATACACAGACACACACACACACACATACACACACACATACACACACACATACACACACACACACACACACACACACACATATATATATATATATATATATATATATTCAAAAGGGATTAAGTTGTTAAATAAAATCACTTATTTAACTTAGTGGGAAACATATTTCCAGTCTCTTATTACTTTATAAACAGTAAACTGCATCATTTTTTAAAAATTTGTTTTGTGGCAATAACGGTTAGAAACTGTATGACGTGTTACGGGGAGAAGTAAACACATTAAATCTGAATATGGTGATGTACCATAAAAACTTAAACAAATTAAATGGAATATTAAAAAAAAACAAGAAACCAGGAAAACGACGACTAGTGCAGACTTCGCGTCGGAAAGAAAAAAATCGAAATATCACCGTAGTCGCATAACTGTGAGATTCATTGTTCACCGTCGTAATTTCCGCAGCTAAATGAAAATACATTGAAGCTAGGCAACGGGGAGGTTCTGGCAGTTTGCGCGAGGGACAAACGCTCTCGGAGTGTCGCTTCAGCCACGAGTTGCAGCGCGTCCAGTGGCAATGTTTGAAACTAGCTATTCAACTCCGTCAACACTAATCACGGTCCAGCAACATCACAATGATCCCGCGGCGCGCGCGGACTCTCTGCTGATTTGTCCGCAGCTGGGTGGCGTTGCGAAGAGAGACTTTCCCACACGCGCAGGAGCGGGCCGGCGGAAGGGAGGCTGTATTCAGCCACATGGAGGGTTCTATTGATTATATTTTTTTATACTGTCTGTTGAAATCCATATTTAGGAAATAGTCCCATTTAAATTATAGATAGTTTATTGCCATGTAATACCTAAAACATTCGTTAAAACTCTTGTTACGTCCAACGTTTCGACTAATGTTGTTTGTCATCTTCAGGAATTCTACACATATGCATCTAGAAATAATTTTTTAAATTTTAAATTTATATAAAACCAAGTCATAATTCAAGATGAGTACACACTACAAATATATTGGGTTCACCTGTTATTTCATGCAACAATGTATGATTAAAACACAGCCTTTAAAATATGTAGGACAGGCAAAAAGGAAACTAAGAGAAAGAATCAATGAGCACAAAGGAAACATTAATGAACCCCTAGACAGAAAAAAATCAATTTCACAGCACAGATTAAACACGTCACATTCATTTAATTTCGACAAACCCAGAATACGTAGCATCGAAAAGAACTACTACAACAAGTTAACTATGGAAACTGTAAATATAAAGATCCATAATGTATTAAATTCCTTTTAGAATCCAATAAATTCATAAATACGAATGATACAATCCTTTTTCAGTTTAAAGAGTAAGTTTGCCGTTCATAAAATCCTTCCGCAAAGGTAAATCAAAACCACCCCCTCCCCCATTCTATGTCTTCACAAAGTTACGTTCACTCGAAGACCGAGTTCGGACAAGCTCACACCAAAGTGAGTTCTGTTTAATAACAGTACCATCGACTTCCACACGGAATATGGAAAACATATCCGTGGAATATGGAAAACATATCACAAAATATGCCGGATACCAAAGACGTCAAATATACATGTATCATAAATAGATGCATGAAATCACAGGTGCGCCCAATCTATTTGTAGTGTGTACGCAACGTATGTTATGACTTAGTTTTATATAATTTCAAAAAAAAATGTTGTTTTTTTTATTTCTTTCTACTCGTAGATGTATATATGTATAATCCCTGAAGATGTCAATCAACATTTGTCGAAACTTCAAAATGGGATCATTTCCTAAGTATGTAGGATTTTATTTATCATCCGTCACATCTTTATAAAATGTAATGTAACAAATTAGTTAGAAAGCAGATGGAAGTGTTTTAAGAAAAGTATGACAGTTACTTTAGAAGAAAGGCGTCAGTATACAATTGGACTGTTTTTAGACGTAGAGAAAGTTTTCGATAAAGTTTGGCATACTGGTTTACTATTCACATTTAAACAGCTGGGATTACCTTTCTATTTACAGGGCATTATAAATAGTTTTATTACAGACCGAACGTTCAGAGTTAAAATAAATTACGCACTTTCACTTACTAGGACAATAAGGGCAGGGATACCTCAAGGTTCTGCACTATCACCATTCTTCTTCAATGTTTATTTTTCAGACATTCCCACATTAGGAGACTCAAATCTCTTTGTAAACCAAAGTTACCTCGCCCACTAGTACGAGTATTAAATAATACTCTCATCCCGGGGCTAGCATCTGATACACCAGTGAAATATCTTAGGATCCACATTAATAGCTGGTTAACGTGGAAAAAGCACATTGAACTAACAACTAATGCAACATATGCCAAAATATCTAAACTATATCCATTAATTAACTTCCGCTAAGCCTTAAATTTGGAATGAGCAATTTTCATATTTAAATATATTATTAGGCCTTCACTCATGTCAGAAATAACACAGCCCCAGATAATATAAAACATTTTTTTAAGAAATTGTGCGAAGGCTCCTTGGTTTATTTCTAATACACACATTCAAAGAGAACTTCAAATAGAGCTCCTAAATGAGTATATAACAAATAATTGTGACAAATGTTTTACACTACTTCCATCCTCTCCTTGCAAAAAAAGAAAGGAGTGGAATTTTCAAATGAATGAATTTAAGAGGGGAAAGCATGGAAAAAAAGAGATAATGAAAGAAGAAAAAAGTGAGTTATAACTAAATAGTTGGAAAATATTATGTCTCTAAATTGTAGAATTTCAAGAAGATTAAATTTTAGATTTTATTATGGTGATTTAGGCCTCATTATTGTTGGAAACCTGAATTTTCAATAATTCCAAAAATTCAAATTTTTTCGACGTCTTCCTACAACTACAGTTTTGAAGATTTTTTTTCCGGAATGAAATGTGGTCACCAAAAACAGTTCTTCAAAAGAGGTAAATAATAATAATAATAATAATAATAATAATAATAATAATAATAATAATAATAATAATAATAATAATAATGTCTTTATTAATGGCGAGGCTCAGGCCATAGGGCCTGCTCTTCCGCCTAACCACTGAATTTACATACATTTAGAGTAGTAACATTTTAAGAGGGGAGGACAAGCTGTACATTTACGTCTGGGAGAACAAATCTAGGGACCATCCCGGCATACGCCTTAACCGATTGAGTAAACCCAGAAAAACCTCAATCAGGATGGCGGCTTAGGGCCGAACATTAATAGAACTGAGTATGTTATACTGAGTAGTGAAAGGGAAGTTTCGTGAAAGAGAAAAGAAAAGACGTACGGGGGAAGGGGTCAAAAAGTATAAATGATAAAGTTTGTGAGGGAGAGGGAAGAGAAAAAAAGCGAAGGAAAGGACGAAGTAGGCGAAAAAAGTGAAGTTATTTGAGGAACGTTACAGAAAGCTACGTTAGTTTACAGTAGCACTTAACATAAATATACAATAATTTTTACACCAGAGAAGCACAATACACTATAAGCTAATAACAACAGTAATTTTAAACACAATACTGGCAGTATTAAGGAACTATACAAAGAGTGCGGGTATCTAAACATCAATTTTGTTTATGCCAATATATTGTAGTGAATATCCTGATGATGGTACAAAGATAGCTACAAGTATATTTTATCTGGAACGTCACTAATATTTTTGTATATTTTATTAACAATTTCGTTAGGGTACACAGAAAAATAATAATGCTCATAATTTAGGTGTGAGAGGGAATGGAAGATGAGGATAGAGCAATGAGGTATGGGGTAGAATATTGAGAATAAAGAGGGGGAAATAGAGGGTGTTTAACGGGGGCGGTGACCGGGCGCTTGGAAGTGGGAGAAGTCTGGAGATTGAAGAAGACGTTAACGCCGTTCTATATGTCGTTATTCCTTACCCATGTGGTTAAATCAGCTTTGAATTTGCCGAAAGTATTTAAATGTTTTAGTCTCGCTGGTAATTTATTCCAGGCTCGGATAGCTGTAATGGTGAATGATTTACTGAATGAAGTCGTGTTGTGACGTGGTACACAAAGCAGGGCTGATTCACGAGCTCGATTTAGTTTCAGAGGATTGAAGTTACTTATGAGGCGTGTTGCATGAGAACCGGTTAAAACTTTATAAAGAAGAAGTAAAGAGTGGAGTAACCGTCTTTTGTCTAGAGTAAGCATACGAATTCTGTCAAAAAATTCGGATACATGGTCGTATTTTCTTAGATCAAAAATAAAACGTACGCATGCGTTCTGGGCTACTTGAAGTTTACGTTGTAATTTGAATGTCATGTTGGTCAGAAGAAAGTCGCAGTAGTCGAAATGTGGCATGATAAGTGATTTGATGAGAGTCCCACGTGTGCTACCTGGTAAAAGTGCTCGCAGGCGTTTCAGTGAGTGCATTGAAGCAAAAACTTTACGGCAGGTTGAATCTACGTGCGAGTTCCAGCTGAGAGTGTTGTCGATAACTACACCTAGGTTCTTGACTTCAGAACACCAAGGTAAAATGGTGCCATTTATATAAATATTAGGCAAAGGAGAAGAAGAGATTTTATTCATAGTGCATTTCGAGCTGATAACCATGCACTGTGATTTGTTAGGGTTTAATTGTAAGCCTAAAGACGCTGCCCAGTTGTTTACCGCTATTAAATCTTCATTAATTTTTTGTACGAGTGAAACGAGGTGAGACGGGTGACCACTTAGACATATCTGGAGATCGTCCGCATACATTTGATGACTGCAATATTTAAGTGCATTTCCCACGTCATTTACATAGATTAAGAAGGCCAATGGCCCTAACACAGTGCCTTGAGCAACTCCGCGGTTAAGCTTCAAGTCCCTTGAGCTACGGCTACCGGACACCACTCTTTGGGTACTGGAAGTTAAATAATTAAGAAACCATTTACACGTGGGCTGTGCAAATCCCATGATCTTTAGTTTGGCGAGCAGGATGTCGTGATCTACTGAATCGAATGCTTTGCTGAAATCCAGAAGAACCAAAATAATTATATTACTGTAATCTATTGCTGTTCTCGCGTCTTCAATGACGTTTAGTTGTGCGGTTCCAGTATTTCTGCCGGAACGGAAACCTGATTGCTGATCGTTTAAAAGTGATTTTGTTCGAAGATACTGTTCAGTTTGCTTCCGGACGACTTTTTCGAGTACTTTAGAGATAGTTTGGAGGATGCTAATTGGGCGGTATTCAATAGGGTTTTTGGTTGATGTTGTCTTGGGAATAGGATGCACGAGCGCAGTCTTCCAGGATAAGGGATATTGCCCGCTCATTAGTGAGAAATTTACGATTTCGGTGATAATTGGGTACGTCACATCTAAGCTATTTTTTAGCAGCTTGGCATTTATACCATCGGAACCTGAAGCATTTGATTTGAGACTTTGAACGATTTTGATTATGTCCTGATGTTCAACGGACGAAAAGAAAAATTTATCGTTGGATTTTATTTCTGCGTTTTGGAGAAACAAATGAGATTGCTTTTTCAAGTTACTGTAAAATGAAGGAACGCTGTTTATGAAACTGTGATTTAGTGATTCTAAGGGTATATTCGCTTCAATTTGGGGAGGAACTTTGCCTATTCCTAGATTTTTCAATTTTTTCCAGATCGTTCTCGAGTCGCTGTTTCTGCCGAAGGTGGTGTGATAATATTTTATTTTAGCGTTGCGGCATTTCTGCGTAACTAAATTTCTGAGCATTTTGTACTGTTTTTTAAGTAGTTCGCATTTAGTTTTCCGGAAAATTGCATACGCTGCATCACGGTCTTTCATTAAATTTCGAATTTCAGCAGTTAACCATGGTGCAGGAGGACGAGTTACACGCGAAATTTTTAAAGGCGCATGCCGGTCGTAGAGCTGTGTTATTAAGTTAGTGAAAATATTTACTTTATCATCCAGTAATTATTCTTCTTGTACAAGGCGCCATGGAAGTGCCAATCCATCTATAATAAATGCTTGCTTATCAAATTTTGAAAAATCGCGGTATTTGGTTATGTGAGGTGAGTATTTAGGGCACTTAAGGTTGTAAACAAGGTAAATTAGGTCGTGTTTTGAAATCCCAGGAACTGGAAATTGTCCGTGTTTTCGAACTTTGTTAACATTAGACTCTATAATATGATCGATTCAAGTTTCTGTGTTCTTTGAGTGGTGTGTTGGTGCTAGAGGTAAAATTTCGAGGCACATGCTGTGGAAATACCGCGTAAAAAGCTCTGCAGAGGGAGAAGGTTTTAATAAGTTATGATTTAAGTC
Source organism: Gryllus longicercus (assembly GCA_038098605.1). Classification (NCBI taxonomy): domain Eukaryota; kingdom Metazoa; phylum Arthropoda; class Insecta; order Orthoptera; family Gryllidae; genus Gryllus; species Gryllus longicercus. The sequence continues at coordinate 2,245,972 of JAZDUA010000190.1, forward strand.
ACCCATTACAATAACGTGTTCATAGGAATTTATCGCAGATGCAATGGTTTCGTCCAGCATATCTATGCTGCCTGTCTTAGGAGGTAAATATATTACAGCCAAGAGACATTTTTTCCCTAAAAGTCCAACTTCGATAAAAAGATATTCGCTACGCAGGCAATCCGTATTTGTTGAAGATAGTAAAAGTTTATGCCTAAGATCTTCGCGAATGTATATACCGACGCCTCCACCGTGTGCGGCGACGCTGGCCTTCCGATCGGCTCTCATTAGGCGGTACCCTGATATTGCTACTAGCGCGGAATTGAGAGAATGCTTTAACCAGGTTTCGCTTATGAGAAGTGCATGAAAACGGTGTTTAGATATTATTTCCGTTACTTCGTCGAAATGGCAGGGCAGAGACTGGGCAATTAAGTGTGCAACGTGCAGAGAGAGGGAGCGAGGATTAGGCTCATTTATAGTGCCAGACGCTTGGACGGTCGGGGAGAGGGTCCGGCCACCCACAGGTAACAGGTTTACGGGATGTGCAGGGAAGGAAGTAGGTAGCATTTACAGAGGATTTGTAGAGGCAATGTTCGGAGAAGAAGAAGGGAAGGAGAGTTCTCGGAAAAAATCCGAAAGTTGTTGTGTCGGGGAGGTGTAGAGTGGGGGTGGAAGGGTGGGGGCGCTCCTACGCTAAGGATTAAGTGCCTCTAGCTGGGCCCTGGTTTGCACCCGGGCACGACCGTTACCGCGTTTAATAACGATGTTGCCATCTTCTGTCCACACATTCCTGAGGCCAAACTTCTCGATAGCAGCTTGTAGCAAAACCAGGCGCGATTTCGTGAGGTCCTCGCGAATCGTTATCCCAGTATGCTTGAGCAGCCGTTTCGAGCGGAACATTTCGTTCCGTTTCCTGTAACTGACAAATTTAACAATGATAGGTCTGTTTTTGCCAGTTATTTGACGACCTACCCGATGACTTCTATCGATATCTTGTAGGTTTAGATTAACACTTATCTTTTTTGCAACATTTTCGATGACTAGCTTGTCGGTGTCTTCAGATTCAGTTTCTTCAACGCCGAATATCCGCAAGCAGTTTCGGCGTGAGTACATCTCGAGCTGATCTGTCCTTTCTTCTAACTGAGATTTTAGAAATGAAATCTCGCAATCCCGTTCAGCCAATTTCTTTTCTAAAGATGTCACAAGATTATTATTAAAATTCATCGAATCTTCTAGTTGCTTTGCTACTAATGCAGTGAGCACAGATGCCAAAGAGCTTAAGAATGTAGGCGATGTTACTGCCCTATCCAGTGCCTCAGTCACTTGCGCCGCAATTTTACTTTCAAGATCAATATTGGCACTAGATGAATTCTTGTTGCTCTTCGTCATCTTAAGAGAAAAAATTATACAGAGAAAATCGGATGAACAGAAAAACGAACTAGGAGAGTTGCTTTGTGGAGAAATGGGACAAGGAGTGGAATAGAGCAATAGAGCAGATCTTAAAATTTAAGAATACGAATTAATTCTAGAAGATAGAGATTAATACAGTTTCACTGAGCGGCAGAGTAAGGCAAAATATACTTATCTTTGTAGGCTTCTACAGCGTCAAGCAGTCGTTGAGTGTGAAAGCTGTAACGGTGACTACCTGCGAATAAAACTACCTACTGCTTTGCTAGGAGCGCCAAGGGACGATGCTTACACCGCGACGGTCATGGACAGACTGTCGATGGTCATGGACAGATAATATTCAATATTTCGAAAATATGAGTATTTTTGCATAATTTTAGATGTAAGATAGTTGTTTTTAAATTCGTTTTAAACAATTGTCTCAGAAACGACTTCAAATTTTGTCTTTCATTTTTATCCTCGTGTGTAGCGAATAATTGTAAAGGTAGTGGTGATGTACCTATTTTCGGGGCACTCTGCACTGGCAAAAATTGCAGGAAAAGTTCCGAATAGTAAATTCGAATTCTACGTGCTTCATTTCACGCGCTGCCAGTTCGGAAAAGAGCAACACAGAGGTTTCGAATTCAACCCATGTTTTCGGCCATGATGATTGTATGATGAAGATAATATTTTGATGAAAGGAAGTAGATTGAAGGAATGTAATCCATTTTAACGTATAACTAACAAACACACTTCAATAAGTTTTATTTGCTGAATATGGTTTAAAAAACTGAAAGCTTACTTCAAATGTATTCAAGGTAGGCTGGTGGGAAATTACTCTTTATTTTCTGTATCCCGTTCAGTGAATACTGTAATATTTAAATTTACTTATGTTCGTTTCTTTTCTAAAAGTGGGAAATGGCTACTATTCTTGACAATGGAAATAAATGCAGATAAGCCCGAGATGCGATTTTTTTTTAATTAGATTTTTCAAGTTATAACTGAATTTTTAATATGACAAACATTACAATATTTTAATATTACGTCACTATTTTCAATCATGCATGAAAGTATGTGCTCTAGTCTCTTTTAGGAATTAAGTGATTATTATTGTAACGAAAAAATATTGTGAAGTATATTGAAGGTACAGTAAGCATAATCCATGTATATTGCAAAGTATTTTAAATAAACTCAATTTCAATTAAATAAAATTATTCAAATGGTTTTTCATAGGTAAATTTCTCCTAATAGATTAATATGTAAAAAGTTTATACAGATCGTGTCATTATAACCGGTAATCGCACACGGAGTGTATCACAATCAACGAAGGCCAAGAAAACAAGACGGCTACTGATATGGTGCATTGAGAAACGTTGGTTTCGAAAGAAAAGAAAATGGAAAATTGTACGTCATTCTACATATTGCGCAATCTCCGGCAAGGGTAATTATCGAAAGGACAATATCCACCGATTATTATGATGTTTGTGACTTGAATACAAGTGCGCAGTGAGCAGCTGTAAGCTATTAGTTTCTCGACAAGTGACTGGTAAAATAGCGTCTCTCTTATGACGACAGCTACACCATATGACTGTAACGATGAAGGAGTGGCAAGCATGACCGTACGGAAGCGTAACGGGTTCTGAGACGGAAGTTCAAAGATCGTGAAATAATAACATCTACAGTGTTACACCAATAGATTTATTTCTGACTCAAATACAACCATTGCCGGAAACATTTTTCAGAGCACAGGTTTAAATTATACCACGCACTTATAATAACGCAAGAACACAGAGCGTGCAATTATAACCGCTTATCGCACACGGAGTGTTTCTCAATCAACAAAGGCCAAGAAAACAAGTCGGCTACCAATATGGCACATTGCGAATGCTTAGTTTCACCCCATTCCAAAGCTTCGGTGGTGGGTGTTTTAGATGTGTTGGGACATTTAAATGAGCGCCAGCCCTGCAAAGGCAGCCACCGTAACGGTGAACTTCGCGGCGAGTCAGAGCATGGACTTGCCCCGGAGTTCACTCAAAGCCACCGTAGCGAAAGGTGGTGCCGGCCGCTCGCTGTTCGAGCTCAAGAGTGTTAGTGAACGCCGCGTTAGGACACAGTTCAGTGTCAACCAGTGCTTATTGAACATCCAAGCGGCAACTCCACTACAGCGGGAGCACGGGCGTGTTCCACAGGGCTGCCGCCCCACGGAAGTCTATTCTTCTCTACCGCGTGAGTACTGTGTTAACACTGTCAGACTTAAGTTCTCCCGTTATAAAGTAAACTCAACTGCTTATTCTTTAAATAAGAAAAATTGATGTGATTATAGCAGTAAAAATCTAAAATTCAAACTAGAAACCGATGCACTGAATGTGGTAAACAATCCAATTTATCACGAACCTTCAAACGTAAACAAAGTTCCTGAAATTCCTAATAATGAGCTTATTATGGCGTCTCAAGCAAGGATCTATTCTTTAGAACAAGAAAAACTCAATCCGAAACAGCACACTCAACATTTACAGCAAAAACTTCACTCTCAATAAGAATTTATTAATCAAAGTCAAGAAGTTATAGTGAATACAAGTGAGTCGGCTAATTCTTCTTTTAGCAGTGCTTCATTGCCACCTAAAAACGTAACAGCTACTGATCACAATAGTTCCAAACGCATACGATCTGATGATGATTCATCATTTTCATATTATCTTCCTATTGCTAATCAATTTTACGAACTTCTAGCAGAAAGAGATGATTCTACTTCTTCTTCCCAAAATATGAATCATCCTAATCAATGTAAAACTTTCATTCCTCTAATTAATATATCAAAAACTACCCAGATCTTAAACAATTTTGATGCATTTATTTCAGAAATAAACCAAGCAGATTTTACTACCAAGGTTAAACGTGATTGTCTCCACATTCTTTGATTTAATAGATGATTATCGAAACTATAGAACTTTTTTGCAATATAGATCAAGTTAGATATTTTTCTTGTCGTGATCCAATGCAGCAAACATTATCAGTAATGTTATATGATTTTCCTATATCGTACTCAAACGAAGAAATTAAACCTGTATTATCTAAAACATATACTATTACATCCGTATATATGCTATTTAATAAATATCAACAATCATTATAAAATCTGTGCACTTGAATTCACAGACGACGACTGCGTAAATTACAGCGTAAATTTCAAGTTCAAATTAACAATATTTTTTTCTACTGAATACAATACCCATGCTGGAGTACCTCAAGGTTCTTCACTATCACCTATCCTATTTAATATTTACATTGCAGATATTCCACACTGATTTAATTCACAAATAGCCTTCTTTGCCTATGACACATCTTTATTTACTTCTTATGCAGACATTATAACTGGTCGTGAGAATTTACAAGATGATTTAAATATCCTTCTTACTTAGTACAATAGTTGGCAAATTAAGATCAACAGTGAATAATCTCAAGCAAAAAATATTTTCATTAAAAAGAATCTCTCCTACTTATCCTCTTATTATCAACTATAAAGCAATTCCCTGGATTCCTAACATAACTCCAATTGCCTATCTTGGATTACAAGTAGATACTAAATTAACTTGGAAACCACACATTTAATCAATAATAAATAAAACTAATGTCAAGCTTTTAAAATTATATCCATTTCGGAACAAAAATTCTCACCTTTCATTAGATTCAGCATTGTCTATATTTAATTATATAATTCTCCCATCATTAACATATGCATGCCCCATTTGGAGTGGAGCAGTAAAATCTCGTGTTTAAAAATTAGAGATTATACAAAATAAATATCTAAGGAAATCATGAAAGCTCCCTAGTTCATAAAAACATCAAATACTACACGAACTCGGTATTCTTCCTTTAAAATCCTGGTTCCTCCACCTCTCAAATAATTATATACTTCCCTTTCTTCTTCTCCTGCTTATGCATCTTTTCAACAGCTGGAAAAACAGTTAACCCTTTTCCTTTTAAATCACGTTAATCAAAAGATCTCTTACATTTTGCATAGTTAACTTTTCTCCCTATATCTATTAATTATTGTTTGAATTTTCATGTATTTTGTTCTATTTATAATCATTGTATATTTTTAAGATCTTTATGTCCCTCCGAATTCAAACAAAATACTTGTACATGTCTGTTTATAGGTTAGTTTTTAAGTCTCTCGTCATATTGATTTGATATTAATATAATGTCCATACCCTTCAAAGACAATTTTTTGTCGAACACTGATCAATATATATATATATATATATATATATATATATATATATATATATATATATATATATTGTGACATACCTGGTGATGCCGCCACTGGGACGTACCTATCAGTGCAATACACTGTTCGGGCGCCAGCTGTGACATACCTGGTGATGCCGGGTATTTCACTGCAATATATAACACTAAAGGAGGGTATCTTTTCCGTGAATGGGTCCCTGGATAAGTTGGTATAATATTGGGGAAGCTAATCAAAAATGGAAATACAATCATGAACAAGATTTATTTGCAAATCAAATTTGTTAATTACATGATCTGACAATCTTTATATACTCTGCCTTGGTACCAAGAGTTATTATAACAGACATTTATTATACTTTCGGGGCCCCGACCAAATACCTTTGATGCTCGTAGAACAGCCCGCATCGACAGGATTGCCGACCTCTACAGCAGCTGCGGGCCGTCGGCGGCTGATGGCGTAGCGGTCGTCCTGGGCTGGTGACCTTGCGGCTCCTCCCCGACTCGGATCTTGATACCGCGGCGTTGCACTTCTCTCGAACCACCTTCCGTCGATGAATTTAATTACTCAACCTGCATCTATAATGCGTGCTGGTTCTAGTTCCGTACCACACTGTTTCGGTAAGGCTTCCACTACGCTAACTAACACGAACGCGATCGAATGTTCTATCGACGCGAATCTTTTATTTTACTGATACTTTCAATGTCTCGTCACGGGTTTACTATACTCCAGTCACTAATAGTTCATTAACTATACCGCATGTTCTTTCTGTCCATGCACTATCGGCGAGATGTTCGCCACACGTCCGAACTCGTCGCCGCTCTGATAACGTCTCTTTCGCCGGCCGCACGTCGGCACATCCTTCGGCGGCGGCCGCCTCAATCCAACTGTCTTCTTCGCAGTTCTCCCAACGACTGCCCGCACGTGCTCGCTGCCCCGTGTAACCGACGTTCTCACGCTGGCCTCCCGGCGGTGGCACTGGTGGCGGTAGCAACCGTCGCTAGCTCCCCTTGCTGCTCGCAGCGCCCGGCGCACGTACCGCGCAGTCCAAAGTATCTATTGATTTCTTACACTAATGTTTAATTAGTGTAATGAAACATATTATTTGTTTCAATATATATATTGTCCCGACCATATAACGGGCTGCTTACGTGAGAGTAGGTAGTTGGTAACTGAGTAGAGAGAGCTCATGGTTGGATAGAAGTGTCATCTGCCTACGTAAAATGTGCGCTGAATTTTTGGGTCTATAGGACAGTGGTGGACTGTGCTGTAATAATGACGTATCAACTTAAAGGTTAAGGTTATTTTAATAAGGACGTATACTGATTACGAAGACTGTGCTACGGACTTGTTTGATCTTTTTTCCTGGGGAACTGGCTTGTTGCGGTACAGTTTCGATTTTGATTATTGTAAACACACGCCAAATGAACTAATTTTATTTGTATTCCATGTTCATTTCTGAATATTTCATAACAATTGGGGACGAGAGAAAAATGACGCTTGTTCCAAGCGCAACGGAGTTTGAGCAAATTCTGCAACTTAAGCAGCAAGAGCAGCTACAACTTCTTCTGCAGCAACAGGCAGCACATGAACACACTTGAAACAATTGCAGCGAAATGCGCCCTGAGGAAGGTCTCAGAACGGCGGTCGAGACGTTGGCACCTGTTCCTGGAAAGCACAACTTCCCAAACAGTCGAGTAGCTACCATATGAAGGTATTATTCAAAGTCGTGCTGCAACGAGCGCGCTCCTCGATCGTGACGGAAAAGCTAGTAGCAGTGAAGATAGCAGCTACAAGGAAGGTTGCCGGGGCACACAGAAGAACTGCGGTCGGAGGCCACAACTGTGATACTCCCGCAGCAGCAAAAACCTGGTGTGATAAAAAGGGACATGCAAGCAAAGAACTACGGACGTGACGAAAGAGGCTGAAGCGGCGAAGTTAGCACCCTCTAGGAAAGTCACGTGGCTGGACATACAAGGTAGAACCACAGTCGAAGGCCAAGTCTGTAACTTATTATACTGCTCTAGACCACCGCAATAGAACGCGGATTTTTAGGTATTAAAATATGCGTTTTAGGTGCATAAATTAGGTTCTTTCAGTATCTGCGTTAGGCTTTTTAAATGGTGAAATATGCACAAATAAACTGGAAAAACTACAAAAACACACTTTTGTTATTAATTAATTAATTAATTTATTTATTTATTTATTTATTTATTTATTTATTTATTTATTTATTTATTTATTTATTTATTTATTTATTTATTTATTTATTTATTTATTTATTTATTTATTTATTTATTTATTTATTTATTTATTTATTTATTTATTTATTTATTTATTTATTTATTTATTTATTTATTTATTTATTTATTTATTTATTTATTTATTTATTTATTTATTTATTTATTTATTTATTTATTTATTTATTTATTTATTTATTTATTTATTTATTTATTTATTTATTTATTTATTTATTTATTTATTTATTCATTTATTTATTTATCCTTACCGTGGCATAAAAACCCTGTCTCATGACAGCGTAGACTTTCGCGGCCGCAGTCGGTAATTAAATAGCTGCCTGGGACACGCCACATGCTTCGCACGGCCAACGTTACCGCCGCCATTTTGCGACCTTCCTCGGTGCGAAATGCGCGGAGATGGACTGCGCACGGGTTTATAGGGTACGATGTTCACCTCTACCCGTCATCCTGTTGACTTAGCGATGGGTGAATGCGGCGAAAACATCTGCCAATCAGGCAATGGGCTCTCTGGGCGGAGTGGGAGAAGTCGTGGTCGGACGTTAAGGAGCAGCGGGGACCGAAGCCTGTTGTCGCGGTAAAATAAATGTTTACATGCTTCGTGGACACGTACGCCTTGGTCGGCATTGAGGTTTTTGGGGATATTTGAGAATTTCTACAGTCTATTTTACCCTCCTCGATGTCCAGTGGTCTTTTCTCGTCAGGAGGCGGGTTTTATAAAAAATAGTAGCGTAGCCAGTTTTGCATATGTGAAGATCTGCGTTCAATTTATTTGTATTGTTGTACTTGTAATGGTGAACGTGATCGCGAAGGCTTTACCCAATGATTGTCCCCATCTCGCCTGTAACTGGCCGCTGCCCGCATTGAATCTCTTATTCCCTGATTACAGAAGAGACTGAACGCAATCTTTAACGCGCACTAGCTTTTGTCCGAGTTTTTCATAGGCTTTGTAGCCCGTCTTTATATTGGAGATATTTAAAAGCTCGCCAATTTTGTCAGTGACCCTTTGTATATAAGATAGAAAGTCCATCTTGTGATGGGCTTCATCGCTAGGTGTAGTGATGTCAGTAGCGCTAGAGATGGTCGTTGCCTGTCATTGCTTAGTTGGTAGCGTTAGCTCAGAATGTGCCCTTGAATAACTCCGTTTCACAATCAAAGAATTTCTCATCACAAACTCAATAAGGTCATGTAGAATTCCTCGAAAATTTTCCGTAGTTATCGCGTAATTATAGGTGAAAAATAGTCAATTTTTTAATCATTATTTTTTCGATAAAATTATTTTTTCTTTGTTTTTTCTCGTAGGTATCAACAAACGTTAAAAAAATTTGGCGCCTTCCCCATTTTTTACTGAAGTCTGACTATTTTCAAAAATTGCAAATCATTAACATTGAAGAAGTACAATATTGAAAATAGAGATGTTTGAGTGAACTGTTTTAAAAACATCTTTAAAAAAGTTGATGTACATTTTTTTAAATAGAGATTTTTTCATAATTTCTAATTGAAATTAATGAAATTTATAGATGTACGTTTTCACAAAACGGCTCCAAATTGTTCTTTAATTTTCTCTTGGAATCCTTACCTCAAATAACGGTAAAAAACTAGTGTTGGTTCCACTGTAAGCGAACTATGTATTTTTGAAAATTGTAAAAAATTAATTGTGTCATGACAATATTGAAAAATATTTATCTAAAATAAAATCTGTTCTTAAAAATTCATTCTTTCAAACACATCAATTTACTCACTGATTTCAGCCGTATTTTGAATATGATAAATATCACCTTTGCCCATAAGTATATAAGCCATTATTACTTTTACTGTTATGTATTCAATTGTAAGTTTATTTATCATGATTGCGTATCTGTGAAAATGAGTGTTCACTACAATTAATTTTATTGTTTTATAACAATATCCTATTTGTCCGCATCCATATTCACAGACATGTCTTCAGGATTATCTTCCGGATATTTCATAGAAATATTGATCTCCAAGATCGCCCTCAAAAGCAAGTTTTCATGTATTTTCTATATCTTCCCTTTACATATCAAAACTCCTACTCATATTGAAAAGAGTATAATAAGGGGAATATACTACAGTAAAATCTTTCTAAGACGGAACCTCTGTAAGATGGAAGCTTGCCATCTCGGACAAAAATCATAGAACGCAACGATTTTACACGTGAAAATGACCTCTATAAGCCGGAAAACCTTCTAATGCGAAAACGGAATGTTTTTTAGAGAACGTAAATAGATTACTATCTGGCTAAGAAGGAATTTTATTTTTACGTTTCCTACAGCATCTTTGGAATGGCGTATTGCGAAGGGTCATACGCTGAAAAAATGTAGTAAACGACGAATAATTCTTCTTATGCCTACTGTCGGATAACATCTGATGAAAACGGCGAGTTATTCGCCACGACTTTCTCACACTTTAGAGTGATTTTTTAAGGTCTCAACAAATACCACTTCGTCGCTGTCGTGCTGAATCCTTAACGTTTGTTATCTGTACCCCGTTCAATTCTCTAAAGCATTACCACTATTCCATCAGTCGACAATGGAATTCCGGGAAGGCTGTCTTTTTGTTCTAGCGTAGCAGTCGAAGGGTTGAAGAGGTGTAGGCCACACAATTTTGGACCGCTCGCAGTATAGTGTTAGAAAGCTGTGTGATAATGTGTCATAATATCTTTGATGCTTGATGCGTATATGCAAAACCCTTCCGCTACAAAATAAAGTAGAAGTGATCGATGAACACTGAAAGAAAAGCCAAGTTGCGAAATTCAAAGTGAGTAAAACTCAAATTTACGACATTTTACGAATTAAGGGGAAAATTCGAAACGAATGGTTAGAAGGAAAAATTATATCAAAATACTGTACTTAAGTTAAATGGTGAATCATTGGCAACCCTGTATAAGACGGAAACCTGCCAAGAAGGAAATCGTTTGAAAGAACCGTCAGGTTCCGTCTGAGACAGATTTTACTGTATTATGTTTTTCTAACACCTACGAACACAGAAGCACACCATTAGTTAAGGCGCGAAAGCAGCACCCAATGCCACTCCCAAGACATACGAAGATTTTGACGGTATTCTAAGTACGTGAAATCGAGACCGAGGCTCCAATTCAGCTCTAATTGTTGCGAAGAAAAACAATATTTTTTAAATATAATTTTCTCTTGTTTATCCCATGATGAAGCACTGAAGAATTTGTCCAAAACGAGCAGATCTAACTGATGATAGCACTTACAATAAACCTTTCTGATTTAAGGCCGAAACTACGGTACTGCAAACAATTCACCTTAGTGCTCTCCCATGCGCAACTCTAGCCCTTCTCCGTTAGTCCACCGCCTCTGTGTTGGCGGGGTCCGGGACGGACGGCGGCGGGGCGGGGTGGGGCGGACGCGCCTCGACAATAGCTATGGAAATGAGCCCCGACCGCGGCGCAGGTTCCGGTCCGACTTCTAATAAATGGCCGGAGCGAAGTTTAGCGCAAGTGGCCCCGTTAGGACGTGCGCCGCGGCATGACCCCCAGCCAGGGTGCGGCGCAGCGCAGCGCGGGGCTCCAGGGCTCGCAGCCTCCAGAGCCAAAAGCTCTTCAGCCTCCGCCCCGCCCCGACGCCCAGGGGTTCTCCGACTGTGGGAATTATCCCCCTTGCATTTACAGACAGTTCGGGAACGATTTCCACGTGAGTAGCCCAAGTAAATCGTTTAATCGTATAACTTCCACGCGAATACTCGAAGAAACTCGCCGAGTATTGGCGCGCGTCGATGGTGTAACGGTTGCGTTTCTACCCAAGTTGGCGGGTTCAAACCCGATCGAAGCCGTGGATTTTTAAGGGCGAAAAAATCCTTCGTACGCCTTCCTTCGGAGGGGAAGTAAAGCCGGCTGTCCCATGTTAGTAGATTTACTTGCATGTAAAAGATCCTCAAGCCTAAATGACGCCTCTGAGCTAAATTCAAATCGCCTGTTTCTCGCCCAAGAAATACCTCCTTTCTCTGCTAGTTGGTGAAAGGAGCGTAGCGAAATTTGCGTGGTCAGACGGAAGAGCAGGCCTAATGGCCTGAGTCTCGCCACGTAAAATAAGGCATCAATTCAATTCAGTATTCTCTGGAATGCTTGTTATTCGTTTTAAATGTAAACACACAAGACCTTTGTCTACTTCGTTGGGTTTGGTTATAGAGGTTAGTATGTTACACATTATTTTGTAAATTACTACTATATTATTTATTATGCGAATTTATTTTTTCACTAAATTGTATTTTACCCATGTTTGTGTAACTAAGCCTTCTCCCACGGATAGAAAATGGACGCTTGTTCTCACTTCCGTTGAAATATCTGATTTTTTAATGACAAAGAATACCAGAAAATGCGTGCGGTTGTAGTACCACTACTTCTAATTCACTATTGTTCACCGATAGGTGATTAGTAATGCACTAAAAAAGAATCAGAATCTGCTCTGTAGTCTGTCGTGCTAGAGCCTAAACCGTTCAGCCGATTTTCCCAAAAAGAGATATTCCCAAATTAATTTAAATAAACTTCAAGGCAGTCTGAGTTTGAAACGGACATTTTGAATTTGGAGGGTAATTTTCATGAAACTTCAAAACATTTTTAAATTTGCTCAAAACTAGCTTTAATTTTGATTATTAAACCTTGTTCTCGGACCCTAAAAAAGGACGCTAAAAAGAAAGAAGCAGATTCCATTTTCGTTGAAACACCTAATTTTTCAAATATTGCGAAAGTTCAAATTGTATTGGCCTCTTCGTACAACCACAATATTGAACATAGATTTTTTTCTTAATGAAATATGTTCTTTCAAAATATAACTTGAAATAATCTCCTGTACAATATTTTGAAAATTGGAATATTTTTTACTTAACTTTCCGTGAAATATCGGCAATTTTAATTTTTTTCATTATTTTCTCAAAATCGGCTCCATTTTTTAAAAATTTTCTCTTCGTATGTATGAAAGTGCAATAAAAATGTCGTGCGAGTCTTATTTCCACTAAACACTCTGTAATTTCGAAAATTGCTAAAAAGTTACATTTCAAAACTACAAAGTTGAAAACAAAGATTTGTGCCTTCAACAAAATCTGTTCTAAAAACTCTACTCTTTAAAAAAGGTCTTGTACAATATTTAAAAAATTAAGTAAATTCCGCCTAATTTCTGCGTAAAATTAATGAAACTTATAAAAACACATTTACTAAAAAAACCGTCCCAATCTTTTCTTTAATTTTTTTCCCGTATAGCACAAGAACGCATAAAAGAATGGCGCAGATCTCATTTTCTTCACCTTCACCGAGAGTAAAGTGCACTTATCGATATGGTGCAAGTTCAACATTCATATTGACCTGTGGAATTACAAAAATTGTATTTTCTTAGTTATACGCCTTGTTTACTGAAAAAAGTTTTTGAGAAATAACTACTAGTAGGATACCAATAGGAATATTATAGTATTACGTAAGCGTTAGGATAACGTCTCTACCATTTTCTAACACCGCTAATTTAGTTTCTGGCTTTATTTCGTAAGGCCTTTCTTCGTTCGCCGGAAATGGAAATTTGACAAAAAAACACTTATTGCCGGACCCTGCTAACGAAAAAGTGGATAACTTTTGTTCCTATACAAAGTAAATTGCTTCGTCTAACACGTGTAATCTAAATCTATTTTTTGAGTGCCCTTGGTACCGAAAAATCGATTGACCAGGAAACGTCTCTCTGTCCGCCTGTGGTCAACGTCCGAGCGTAAACCGTTTCGCCGATTTTCTCCCACATTGATATTTCTCAATCGGTGTAAATAAATTCGTTACCAGCCGTGCTTGAAACGCATAGTGTGATTTTTTGGGGTAGTATTTTACAGAAAGCCTAAAAAAATGTTCTAAATGTTCTCAAAAAATGGCTGCAAATTTTGTGATTAAACTTTGTCCTTGAATAGTCTAAAGGACGCTTTAAGGGAATGGTCTTATTTTCCTTGAAGTCCGTGATGTTTCGAGAACTGCAAAAGTTCAATTTTCTATAATTCTTTCAATAATTTTCTATTTCCATTGGTGATAAAGATTGTTTCATTAATAAAATTGTTTCTTTATAGACAGATCTTGAAACAAGGTCATAATATATTTTTAGACAATATTAGTATTTTTCTCGTAATATTGTGTGAAATGTAAGCAATTTTTAATTTTTTTAAACATTTATTTTCTCCAAAACCGGTCCACATTTTTTCTTGTATCTATCAAAAGACAGTAAGAAATATGGAGCTACTCTCTTTCCGGCGCACTTATTTCATTTTCGAAGACTGTAGAAATTAAACAATTCAAAAGTACAAAATTGAAGATTTTTGCCTGAAACAAAATCTCTTCTAAAAAATCAAATCTCTAAAAAAGGCCATGTACAATTTTTGGAAAAATAAGCAGTTTTCTCTTAATTTACGCTGGAAATTAATGCAATTAAAAACATCTTCTCAAGAACCTCTCTTTTCTTTTTTCAATTGTTTTTCACGGATAGAACAAGGGACGCTTAAAAGAAGGGTAAAGATCACCTATATGTTTAACTCTGAATGTTTGAAAATTGCAATTTTAGAAATTATGCGAGAAAGCAAGTGATTTTGTAGCTGTACCACTTGATTACAAGGGCCCAGTAATAAAAGATTTTCTGTCGAAAATTTGTTGTTTTTAAGCGCAAAATGACAATACTATATTTTTTTGCCAAGTAAAGGCAAAAAAAGTAAAAAAAAAACACTAGTAAAATGGCCATTGGAAACCATATTTTTAGAGTAAAAGTATATTTCCTTAACAATGAGCCAGTTTCTCCCAAAAACTATTATTATTCCATTTTGGAGAAATTAAAATTTGAAAGTATTCCATAAGCTGCAGTAGAATATTCAAGGAAAAAGAGAGAACATTGTACTACATTGGCAGCATACTACTTAATACCGTATTTCAGTTCAACGAGAAATACATCAGAAATCGCACGCAAATACCGACTTGACATTGACACTTTGACATCCGAAGAAGAACATTAAAAGGAATCAACCTGTTAGAAAAAAGTAAAATTTTATTAAATTTTTAGGAGCACTAGAATTTCGGACTCTAATGTATGTAGAAATTAATAAAAGAATGTGCTTGATGTAAGTCCTAAAGTACTTCTAAAAAGTTAAAGAAGTAAACGTCTGTTGTGTTGTGCTCACTATCGCTCTAACGCGTCAGAACATAGCAACGTTTCCCCTTCAGACCCCTCCCACCGCATTACGCACACACTGAAAGCCATCATTCTATAGGAAGATCCCGCGCTGGTAAGTAGCCGCTCTTACACTCTGATCCGGCTGGAGCCGGGAGGAGGCGGGGTAGGGCGCGGCGCGGGGGCGGCGCCGGGCGCCGCTGGGCGGCGGAGCTGGCTCCGATCAATAGGCGCGGAGTTGGGGCCGGCGGTGGCGGCGGCGGTGGTAGCGGCGGCGGCGGTGGCGGCGGCGCAGGCAGCGGTGGTGGCGGATGTTGAAAGTGCGGTCGCGGGCGTATCTCGTCAGCACAACCGCCACCCTAACGAAGGGGTGGAGGCGGGGGCGGGGGCGGGGGCGGGGCTGGTGGCGACGGAGGGGGCGTGGCTGGAGGACGCGCCAATGCCAGAGGAGGCTTTCTCCGCAGTCGGGGACGCGGAGCGCGCAGGGAAGCGAGGAAGGTACGAAGGAAATTTGGCGTTGAGGAAAAAGACATGACTAAAGGTTGATAGATTCACTATGTGATCAAAAGTATTCGTTCAAGAGGCTGAAAATGACTTACCAGTTCGTGGCGCAGTCCATCGGTAATGCTGGGATCCGATAGGGTGTTGGCTCACCCTTAGCCTTATGGCTGCTTCCACTCTCGCAGGCATACTTTCAATCAGGTGCTGGAAGGTTTCTTGGGGAATATAAGCCCATTTTTCACGGAGTGCTGGACTGAGGAGAGGTATCGATGTACGTCGGTGAGGCCTGGCACGAAGTCGGCGTTCCAAAACACCCCGAAGGTGTTCGATAGGATTCAAGTCAGGACTCTGTGCTGGCCAGTCCATTTACAGGAATGTTATAGTCGTGTATCCACTCGACCAAAGGCCGCGCAGTATGAAGAGCTGCTCGATCGTGTTGAAAGATGCAATCGCCTTGCTCTTCAACCGTGGGAAACAACAATGTGTTTAAAACATCAACGTAGTCTGTGCCGTGGTAGTGCTACACAAGGGATGCAAGCTCCCTCCATGAAAAACATGACAGCACCTTAACACCATTTTGGACGTGTCCGGATACTTTTGGTCACATAGAGTACAGCAATGTAATTGTCTCGATGAACATAAACGGCCGTATTGGGATTCGTAGGGCAGGGGTAGGAGGTGATGGAGTCAGTGCTTTGGCGGAGGCGGCAGGTGAAATGAGAGGGTCATCGGGAAATAGTATATGGGACTAAATAGAGCGATTGTTCTCGTGAAGTTGCATCAGCTTTGTGAAGAAGAGAATTGTGGGGAGGGATGTTGATAGTCTGTGACGTAGTGAAAAGAGAATAAATTCACATAAACAAAATAAAAATAGTATATTGAAATGTTACAGACTAGATACAATACATTGCATAAATAAAACACTCCGGCAACCTTTTCTTCCCAACACCCTGCTTTACCGCAGAAAAACAAGCTACGCGTGATGCGAGCCTCCGGACAATTACCGTCCCGTGACAATTTACCGTCACATGGCCTGATGCCAAAATTAAAACCGGTCGCCGTCTGGCGAACCACGTGCACGAAGCACCCGAGATCGTCTGGCCCTTACTCTCCGGACATCTCGCCCCCACTCTTACACTCCCTGTACCTACGCGTACTAGGCCCTCCGAAGTAAACTGAATGAGAGCGCGGGCGCAGCAGGCGCCGCGTTAAATAGCTGATGGCTACACCCCCCACCTCACAAGTTCCCTAGATAGGCTCGCCCGCTGTCATAGCGAGGGCTCGTTTGCCATGGTCTTAGGGGGGGAGGTACGCCCCCACCACACAAGATTCCAGGTAGGCTCTCCGGCTGTCTTCCTAGGAGTTTACAGCCTAGGGTTATTTTTGGCTCTGCCACGCTTGTCTGCGTCAGCTGCCCGAGCGCCAAATCCCGGATGTACAGGCTCAACCCCTTCCTCCCCCGCAGAGCACTTTCACCGACCTAACGGCTCTGGGCCTGGTATTAACGACGCCACAGTTAGTAGATGTGCAAGATGAAATGCAGAAAGCGCGGCAGACAGCTACACGTGGCGAGTGAAAGGTGGGACAAATACAGAGAGGACTCGAGGTGTGTGAAAGATGTACGTGGCACGATTGAGACATGGTTGGCCTATTAAAAATGTACAATTCTTAAAGAACAGTAACTCTAAAACCAACATTCATACCAACAAACACCAAAAAACATCATTAATGAGAGCTGTCTCTTAATGTATACAGTTGTAAATTTATTAGATATTTAACTTATGTATTTATTTTATTTGCATATTAAAATAAACATTGATGTCCTGTTACAAGTACTCAAAAATTATTATTTATTGCCTGATTTGTATCCATTGTATGCACTATTACAAACAGTCTTGAATTATATTAATTCTTTATTTATATATTTCAACCATTAAAAATTTTAAATCAAATACTTCCAATTAATAGTAATTTCTAAATATACAATATACATGTGCAAAGAGCGTGTATGAAAAGTAACACAGCTGTATCAAGCTTCGGTGGATAGTTCGAGAGGATAGTTCGGTGGATAGTTCGCATCGTTTCGTAAAAAATATACGAAGGGTTCCGGTGTACGGTGGTAAACCACGTGGAAACGTTTGCCAAGAGAACACTATGAAGTGCTAGAAGGGGTTTAAATGAAGAACATGAAGATAACAACAGCCGGGAGACAACTGTGTGCCATAATTTGGACTATTGAGAACCACAGCGCGTGGACAGATGGAAGCGCACGAAAAATTTAATATCACAAAAATTGTTACTTTGAGGGTGGCCATCTTTGACTCCAGAGCTCTTCCTTTGTTGCGTTTGTCTAAATGATACTGCAGAAATTCGTGAACTATATTGATTTCATATATTACGTGGAGTATGCGAGACTTTTCTTCGTCGTGCGCCAGGTTTCGTACGTTGCAGAGGGCGCTTGTAAGGAGGGTGACTGCGTGCGGCTCAGCGGAAACTGAAGAGGGGAAGAGTGAAGAGAACACGAGGCGACGACGATAGTGATACAAATGAACGAGGGAAGGTGGGCTTGGGGGAAAGATGTCAGAATGGAAGGAATCAGCATGAAAGGAGTAGCTAGACGACATCATGGAATTTCTACGTGTGAACATGAGGCGAGGAGATCGCAGTCATTTGCCAAGAAATGGCAGCGCTGCAGACGCCGTGTTTTCGTAAGGAGAATGCTAGTGCCAATAAATGCTCCGCTCGCCTTCAGGGCACAACTCTAGTGAATTCGCGCTCTACATTTGTGTTTACGGGGATGGCATGAAATATATAAATATTAATTTTGTTTCAACTAGTTTCTATACTTAGAAACTATTCTGTTCTCTATAATAAAAAAGTTTATTCAGATCTCTCTTTATTTTTGTCGTATCACTCAAACCTAGTTATTTTTTATTCATTGGTGAATTTTTGTCACCATACATTACGTATATGGGATGTTAATAATCATATATATTGGAAAGTAAACATCCCGATTACTGCAGAAAGATCTTGCGATCCTTTTCTTTCATTTGTAATAAAATACATAAAATATTAAATTGGTATCTATATTTTTCCTCCAGACAATGAAAGAATTCGATTTAGTGTCAAAAAATCCATTATAGTCGTGTCTAGAACTCTAGAACCTCCCAGTAAACGATGCTGCAGAGGCAACGATGCTGCCGCTGAGCTATCGCAGCTAAGTCCCTTAACAAGAAAATATACAGTATAATCATAACTTTCAATGTTTAATATTAGGTAATTTGTACTTTGGAAACTTGTAAAGATAGATTAGGCATTCGGAGAGATATATGTAAATATTTAGCAATACACTAAACTGATATATAATTACATCGCTTAAAATAGAAATACTTCATATATATGAAATCAAACTGACATTTTAGGACTTTCGGTGTACATTTTATATCTGGAATTTTCAACGAAATCGACAATATTCGAACTAATTTCAAGAACAAGTTACAAATTACAGAGATAATTTGTACTATAGTTATCGCTTTACTTCTAGTTATTTAAAACCGAAGGCTATTGTATTGTATAGTATTATCCTAAGATATCTGATATATCTATTACCATTTTCTCCACCTGAAAGTCTCATTTGATAAAAATGTTAATAATACCTTTTTACAATTCCATGTTCATTTTTCTCAAATATCTAACTATGCACCTAACTATGGCGCGTCCGAGGTTTAGAATGAAGTGCGGTTTCTTATGGCGGCAGTGATGCCAAACGTGGCGCTTTTCTGCTGTACTGTATGAATCGAAAGTTAAGCGCTCGATGACAACGAATGCCACAATGGGGCGGAGCGCTAGTTTTTGCGCTCAAGTCCTTTATCTCGAACCTTTCCAATTTTCTGAAATCGTATTTTCCTCCCTTTCCTCAAACTAAAAGCTATTCTTAAGAGACTCCAATACACAGGAACGTTTCTTTTAAGCTTCGCACGTCCTTTGTGCTTCGAAATGTCATAAAAAATCAGAAATAAATATTAATTTTAAAGTTCACGACTATTTCAATACAATATTCAAAATTCAAGCCAACTACATACAGTTGCTAAAAGGCCACACATCGTTTTTCCAATTTAACAGTAGATAAATAATAAGTTTTGATTCCCGAAAAAAATATTTAAAATTCCTTTGATGACGAAAGAAGTCGGCCCCAAGGGAACAAATTGATTTGATTCACGGGAAACCGACCTACCTCGCGCCAGATGAGCGGACAGTTATCTACCGGTAGATATTGCGTACGAATCCCGTTGGAAAATATAATTATAGTTAAATAGTTGTAAACATTAACTACCATTGTTTATTTTCATTATTGAGCATTTTAAGGTTGGTGTATCGTACATTCTAAATTAAGTTTTAAAGTAAAAAGAAATTAGATTTTAAAAAATGGTAAATTAATAAATTTACCACAACCGAAAAACCGTAATGAAGAAAAGTCATTAGATAAGAAAGAAAAACCATTAGTCTCAAAAACAAAACACAACTATACATAGTAGAATAAACATATGTAAACAATCGGAACGCGCATTTTCTGAGCACAGTATGATACGGCAACCGAAACACGTGGCACCACAGCTGTGGCTGATCCAACAGTTGAACGTATCCCTTCCTTCAAGAAATAACAATTTCTAAAGATATTCACCACTATTTGTGGAAAATACACAATGTATTCGAGATATGTTAATGAGGATTTGAAACAGTTTTGAGATCTTAAGAACGGGGGATATGTTTATTTACTAGTAATGCCCACAAAATCCTCATTCATTCTTAACCTCGGATGCACTATAAATTCTTTCACGTCTTGTCCACAAATAACCGAAACATAGCACACACGTAGACTTTACTACGTAGAGTGTCTTACCCCCTGTTTGTAGCGCTCTTGGTCGATGCTCGGCACCGCCATGTTTTTTGCAGTAAAATAATGAGAGGCGCCTGATGGTGGCGTGATTTTTGTATCACATCCCATTTTTATATTGTTATCTTTTTGTTTATCTGTGTTTAAATTATATTAGTGGTTAGAACAATAATATTCACATACCTTTAGTATGTTCGGCTTATAACTAAAAATAGAAGTCATCAAACCACAAATATATAACTTTTTAAGTTTGCCGCCTTATTTGGGATCCGTTTGTTTGCTTCTTATTACAATAACATTCACTTTCAGGCTACAACAGCATTTCAACAGCTGTGATTCTTATGACAATAACGGATGCAGGAAACAACGTGTATTTAAAGTTTCTCATTTTCTTCTTCTTACATATTGTGATCCCGATTGTACCGAATCTTAAACTATGTTCATTATTGTGTTTTGATGACACCTGCATCTCATTCATGGAATGCCAGAGTTACATGGTGTTGGAAGGTGGGGCTTACCCAAACATACAATGAAAAAAACACTGTTTTCCATTGTAGACATCACGACCATTGATGAATTATAAAATTAGTTCACGGGATTGGTCAGTATGGATAACAAAAAATTAGTTATCAGAATAATCCATATTGACCAATCCCGTGAACTAATTTTATAAAAACTATTTTCATTACTTCATAATATGTTATTGATAATTTTCCAATTCACATTTACCACGTGCCACACCTGTCTCCCAATGATTGACTTCGGGTAACGAAACTGCAATTTCTTGCATAGACTTAATATATATATTCGTTTATATGGCACATTTAAAGACTTATAAGCCGAAAGGTAGAATAAAGAAGGTTCTGTGAATACAAAGAATTGAACGTCAAGTCCCTTTCATATTCGCCGCCTCACTAGAAGAAATGAAACAGAAAGAGAGCCGGCAGTTGTGATACCACATCAGAGGCCACGGACGTTACTTGATTCTCGGAATCCTGCCGCTCTCCAATTCCCTGGAGGATGAAACTAAGCCACAGTACATGTCACCTAAATTGCTCATCTCCATCTTCAATTGAAATACTGAAAATTCACTTACAAATTTCCAGGAAGTGGTCTCTTAAAAGGAGTAAATTAGGAAATTTGCTATTAAGCGGGTGATAGGTGGTCGGGAAGAATGATGGTCTGTTGACGGAGATATAATTTGCGTGCAATATATGGGGTTCTGTGCCTGTTCCAAGAAAAAATCGGTCGTCGAGAGGGATGGTCATTTATAGGGTTTGTCTTTCAGAGAGGTTTCACTGTATATAAAATTCGTGTAATGTGTATTCATGTAGTCAGATTTACAGTAAATTTTACTGTTGCGATTAGAAACTTTTTTCTGGAAACAAAATTAAAAAGTTAAAAAAATATGCATTTTGCCAATAACACAGGTCTACAAAAAACTTTTTTAACCAGAACAAAACACTCTTTCTGAAAGATAATTTTCCTCTCAATCTAGACCTAATTTCAAAATTTCTGTATCGGACTCAGTTTTCATGTCGTGATGATGCTTTTTGTAATTGCTTATGTATCCCTATGTATTACATGTAACAGTAATGTTCTAATAACAACAGATCCACAGGCATACAGTAAAAAATACAACAATTTAAGTATTAAGAAAGGTGAGGAGGAGGTTTGGAATGTTTTACACGAGAATTGTAATGGTGGGTCAGCATAGATATCTCCGCTTGTGTCACTGTAGCATTCGTCTTCATTCACTGCCACAATCTCAGGAGGAAGAGCTACTGTCTATTCAAAATTAATGAAATTATTCAAAAATGAAATTCAAAATTACCGACCATTTTTTCTTTTGTCAGATAACTCTAAAATATTAGAGAGGCTTTTCTATACGCCAATGGAAACTTTTCTCAGGAAAAACGAAGCATTTTCAGTCTCACAACATGGGTTTAGAAAATCAAAATCTACGGAAACAGCCATTTTTTTCTTTTCTTCAAGATGTTGCTTCATCAATGGATCATTGGAATATTTTTAGATCTTTCGTAAGCTTTTGACGTTATTGACCATAAAATCTTGCTATCAAAATTACCTTCTAATGGAATTCGTGGTATCGCCCTAAATTGAATAACTTCGTACCGTAAACATCGATCTCAAAGAGTAGAAATACCGTTCTGGCACGAAAGGACATTTTTTACTTATCTTTCCTATTCTTTACCAATTGAATATGGGGTTCCGCAAGGCTCGATGTTAAGGCCT
Source organism: Gryllus longicercus (assembly GCA_038098605.1). Classification (NCBI taxonomy): domain Eukaryota; kingdom Metazoa; phylum Arthropoda; class Insecta; order Orthoptera; family Gryllidae; genus Gryllus; species Gryllus longicercus. The sequence continues at coordinate 2,268,652 of JAZDUA010000190.1, forward strand.
ATCCTCTTTCTGTTATACGTAAACGATATGCCGTCGTCTGTTAAAAACAGAAGGACGGTTCTGTTTGCCGATGATACGAATGTTCTTTGCAAAAAAGAAACAATAAATAGTACGATTTTTGAAGTTTCAAATTTGTTTTGTAATAACAAATTAATAGTTATTGAAGGAAAAACAGTTTCAATGCATTTTTGCATTTCAAATCAGCAACGCATGCTCCATTCAAATAACGGTAATCTGTTTTTCAAAATATTTGATGCAACATTAGTATTCATAAATCGATATTATCGATTTTTTCAATTGATATCAATAAATCTGTTATCGCTGACAAAAAAATTATTGGCAGTACCATAACATCCTTCCCAGAGGAATTTCTAAATGTGTGCGACGGAATAGGACAACGTAGCAAAGCAAATGTATTATCTCTATTGCGTCATTGCTGCAAGCCCCTATATGACTGTAATGTATGTAATTAGCACGTCAATATGTCAAACCTTATGGATAACAAGTCATCATCCACTCGCTTCGATCTCTAGACCGAAAGAGTATTTCACGCACTGTTAGCCAACACACCGTAAAGTACATTTAGTTGAGAGTCCTACTAGCGAACATGTACAAGGCCATTTGTGCGTGTAAATAAGGGTCTGCATTTGATAAATTGACACTTCAAGATATAGTTTTAAAAAGTGTTGTATGCAACGCCAATTAGTTCAGATTTTCCACCCAGTTTTGCACGTTTTCCTCATATTAGTATTTCATTAAAATGGGCCATGAACTGCGACACAAGAACGACAAGTCATTGCACTTCACAAAAAGTTGGTTACGCAAAGATTACGTCAAGTTAGAATTCATTAAAATTGTATAAAATTACTTTAAAAAATCGGAATTATTTTGGATTGTTGTCTATCAAATTAGAATTAAAGACACAAAAGAAACATTTTTTCCGTAGCATTCACGGAAATATACGTGTAAAACTAATAAAACGTGAAGTAATATTTTGCATGCATTTCTTAGAACAAAATAAAATTTTATTCTCATAATATATTACATTGACATTTTCTACAAGTACTTACACATAGTTTTGATATTATTAGGTCACAGCAATATTTCGTTTCCATACCATTACTTCTCTTGGCTTCTTTCCAATTATCCGGGACCAGAACGTTATCTGCAATAGATATCCATGGACTTATTGCAATTAAAATTAATCATGCAGCTTTTTCACTAACGGATATGATAAATTTTATTATATTGCAAACGAAACCAATTTTAAGAGAAAACCGAAAAACTAGTATTTTATGAAACATCGTATAAGTATGTAAATTTTATGAATACTATTTTGAAAAGAATCATTTTTAAAAGGTAAAACGTTTGTTAAGTATCATATCGAAAATATTGACTTCTCGTCCAATTGACAAATAAAAATATTTTGAACAAAGTAAAATTATTAAAAATAATGATTTGTAAATGCTGACCACGGGAGTGACCCAGTACACTTGGTTGTACGTTCGAGATGCGGGGGCTAAGTTTTTAAAGGTGGGTTGTGCTCTGAAAGGAACTAGCATAATTGGACGAAAGGATTAACTGTTAAATCCCTCCTCAGAGTTTCTTTGCTTTACAATAAATTTTAAGTTGTCCACCAACTGGTCGCCCGACCAAAAAAAAATCATACATTATAATTTATATAATTCTCCTTATGCTTTGGCTGTTCAAAAGCATTTAAAACTTTTTTGTGCACTTGCTTACAAATGGCAGTCATACCAACCCATTGCTTATCATTAGTGATTAAAAAAAGGATCTGATGGATTTACTCCCGATATTCAATGATACTTCTCACCAATATTACATCAACATTAGAACAAAAGAAGCACCACCAATCGATTTTGACCTAGCAGAATTGTACTCTGATGAAGAGAATTGAAGAGGATTTCTGTCCATTAAAATAGAGCTTTCCTTTTCTTTAAAAATTAAATTACTTTTTAGATATTAAAATAGTCAGTCAGACAATTTTTTTTTGTTAGATTAACTCCTCACAGTGGTCTCACGGACCTCAACGACTGTTTTAAATATAAGGTCGCATCAGCATCTAGGTCACTAGCGTGATCGTGAACTGCGAAGATGGCATGGTATAGTGATGATAGGGGGTGAAAGGACGAACACAAATACAGCGATGCCCGAAGCGAGACTCGAACCGAGACTCGAACCCGCGATCCTTCGCTCCGAGATCACTACTACCTTAACACTCTCGGCCATCCGGACTGGCTCAAAAGATTTTTATTGTTTCATAAGATACAGAGAATTATGTGTGGTTAAAAAGTATATTATTGTATTTTATTTTCATTTAATAAAGTATTAAAACAAGAAAAAAAACGATAAGATAATATAAAAGTAATGTTTTTTTCATATTTGTAATGGACAATCTTTCACCATATTTTAACAGAATTATTACATTACCTTGAAATCATCAGACAATAGAACTAAAATGTTATGACTTCCAATCGGATACGCATGATAGGAAGAATAGTATTTCTATTTTATTATTTGTTTGCGGAACAATCAGGAACTACACACTGGGTTCCAGTAGACTAGTTACACTATCGACAAATTAACTTCTGTCCTCGGCGAAGTATTGCCAACTGAGACTGTAAGTAGCATGAGGGCAAGCTAATTCCAGCATAATTCAAATTTACGTAAAGCGCTATGTGGCTGCCGTGAAAAATTTCGACTATGTGTGAATTTGAAATGTTGTTGGGATCGGAAGACTCCAATGTGCAGTTCTAGAGATGTATTTCCAGTGAATTCAAGAATTTTGTGTGTGGAATATCTTCGAGCGAGTTAATTCCTCGGGGACATTCGCGGTGACCACGAAGCAGGCTGCTTATTTTAGTGTTCTAAAGGTTACCTTCAGTGATCCTCCATTGTAAGCAATTTTATTTTTCTGAGGAGCCAGAAATTTTTACAGTCCACCTTGCAACTTAGTTGTGCCCTTCACCTGTTACTCTCCAGAAGGTATATTGGCAGTTCCGAATGATGAACCAGAGAAGATTTCTTCGTGTAGTTCACAAAAGTTAAGGTCTATTGCCAAGCGATTTCATCCTTATTTGCATTGCTATTTTCGTATTTTTCATTTAGCGCAGTCTGTAATAGAATCAAATCAGTTTTGCAGCAGAAAATACTGTACTCTATCTTTGAATGTAAGTCATTTATTCTGGTTCTTAATGCATATTGGTAAATTGTTAAGAAGTGTTTATGTTACGGATAAAGATCGAAATACGGCTATTGTCAGGAGTGCCCGATTAAATGACACATTAGCCAGACGGTGTGGATATAGCTGTATGAATAGCGATGGACGGACGATTTCGGACCTCATCCTGCTAATGTCGTGCGAACAACAGGGCGGTGGCTAAAATAAGATGATCAAGTGCGTGGCGTCTTCTGGTTTTGCAACAAGTATTTTTGCACAGATATGCGTAGTAAATTATATTTTTGACGTACTGAAGGAATTTTTGTAAATCGCAAAGACCAAAGGTCGGTGCCTCGTCGCCAACTTGGAAATGCGTAGAGTAGTGTTAGTTGAATTATAGTGAGATTGTGTTGCATTTGGTGGTATATTTTAATAAGAAATTGACACAGGGGAACTCGAAATATTTGTCTCTGACTCGCCTTAGAAACTTGTCACAACAGTCTGATTCCTGTTCGATCTCTGCCACATCGTTACGTATGTTTCACCAACACTAGAAAACCTTGTATTGGGTAATATCTAATTCATGCGGCCAAATCCCGAAGAATGCCTCGTTTTTTTTTGTACTTCGGACTTTATCCACCCGTTTTGGATAAATTGAACGATAATCGTCTAATTTAGTAATTAGATGTATTTGATCATTATTGGTAACAAAGCAAGCGTTGCATATGGGTTTTCACTGCATATTCATTGATATTCCTGGAACTCTGGTTACATCTAGCGAGGCTAAACCACATTTATTCGATAAGCAACTAGCCCAAAAAACGTTAAAACACTCACATGCACTACACTCCACACTTGTCGGGAGATTAGAGTTTGTCCCGGCTGCGGCGGTGCCAGGCTGATGGTAGAAACCTGACTGGGGAAAATCGCCGCAAGCCGACGTAGGTCGGCGCTGAATCTCGCCATTCACTGGGGGAAAATCTCTGCCACCTACCGCGATAAAAACATGCACTTCAAATATGAGATTAACGACCTTAGCAGTTGACGCGCCCAAAATCATGAATCAGTCAATCAAACAAAAAAATTAGAGAAATTGATAGGAGACGATTGAGTAAAAAATATTCGAATGTAAATTTAGCGAACCTTGTACTCGTCCAGGGAATTCACGAACGTCAATGAAACTGATAAATACTAATTAATGTTTTCACTAACTCGATCGTGGGGGAGTGGAGTGGATAACGATATTAGGAAACCAGCTTAGCGAGGAGAGTTGGCGTGCGCATGACTGGGCGTCGGGGGCGGGGGCGGGGGCGGGGCGGGGGCGGGGCGGGGGCGGCGCGGGGGCACCAGGCTGTGTCGTTGCGGCGGCGGGCACGCGGCCACCGACACCAGCAGCCCTCAATTATGGACTCCGACGAGTTGCCAGTTTCCGTAGGCGGCGGCGGGGGCACCGCCGACGCATCGCCAGCGCGGCCGCAGCGCTGACGGCCCAAACCCAATTGCGCTCTTGTCTGCGAATGAGCGGGAGTGAATTAGCGGGCACGCCACCACTGTGCGACAGATATTGGAAAGGCGAGAAATATAATTTTCACGCAAGCTGCTTTCGAAGGCGGCCACTGAGATGTGAAATGGAGTAGCAAATAACGCATTGTTAACTGGCAGTAGGCGCCGTCGGACGAACTTCGTTACATCAGTTAACAATAGTCACAACTTCGTTACTTGATGAGGTTCGCAGCAGTGTTAGGTCAATGCCCTCACTGCGTCGTCACCGCAGTGTATTATATTGTAGTCATAGGAATGCAATATCATTGTAGATTACACTGTGTGTCCCATGTTCATAGTGGTGTAGTTCTCATCATGTAAATTTCGTAAATGGGAACATGCATGATATCTCAGCCGAGAGTATCGTTTTCGGCTGGAAGAAAATTTGTTTCATACTTATCAAAGAAAAAGTGAGGAGGTTTTTTTGTCATTCTTGCCTTTTGGTAGACAACGCAGAAACCAACAAAACAAAGCACCACAGTTAAGATTTTTAATATTTTTTGAAAATTAAAAGGTTGAAATGAGAATTTCTTCCTGTCATTGAATTCAGAGCATTGTGCTCTAATGTTACAAAATAGTTAAAGAGAAAAAAGAAAAATATTTCAATGGATGGGAAAATTGGGAACATTACCTAAGTTTCATCTTCGCCATAAGTGCAGAGGCGAAGGTTGCATTTTTTTTATTTTCTACGTTTCTTGAATATATTTTTGTATAAACAGGTTAGGCCTTAATTGGGCCCTTAATTCCCTAAAATTAAGTAAAGAAGTATCATATTTGTTAAAAATGTTCAGTATTCCCAAAATTATATCTAAATGGTGAGATCCGGCGACGACCTACCCGTCGACTAATTGTTTCCGAATCTCTCATGGACACGACGATCCATTAAGTGTTTTTCTATTGATTAGTGATTCCGGACGCGTCAACTGCTAAGGTCATTATCCCCGAAAGTGCAGTACATGTTTGTATCACGTGAGGAACCGGTGATCTTCCCTAGCTGAATGGCGAGATCTGGAGCTAACCCACCCTTGGCTTGCTGTTTTTTCCCCAACCCAGCAGCGAGGCGCCGTCTCAGCCGGGACAAGCTCTAAGCTCCCGACATGTGTCATCAACTCACTAAACTAAGCTGTGTGGTAGTATGTGGCACTATAGTACATGTGAGGTACTGCAGTGCATGTAAGTGCAAGTGTGTGCAAGTAAGGGGTGAGAATAAGGAAAAAAGGATAGATCGCACGCGAATCGTTTCTTAGGGTACAGCTCCGGCATTCGCCAGGTATTGATGGGAGAAACCACGGAAAACTATTGATGAGGGCAGTCGACCGCGGTAATTCTTCTCTAGACAACAGGTGAACTCAACCTAGCTATGTAGCTAGTATCGAAAATCCTCCTACCATCGAGACTCAAACCCTAGGACCTCGCGGATAAGAGACTGCAGTGACATCAATTAATGTCCTGAGCCCCCTAAACCAGTAAGAGATTTTCAAGAAAGGGATGAAGTGTGAAGTATAGTTATGATACAAGTTGGAACTATCGGGAGATTACGTAACCGTTAGAATTAATACGAAAAAATGTGTACTACTGCAGCACTACTAGTTCCTAATGTTATGTTCATGTTATATAATTCTCAAAAATAGTATGTGCACTTTTCATTAATTAAGATTCTCGTTGCTTTCTCATTTCATATTTTCAAGTTTTCTTGCTGCTTCTGATTTCTGCCAAAAATATTGCAGTTTAGATTGGTGAGTTGATGACGCATGCGTGAATGGGCAGTTTCGTGAAGCAGGTTGTGATGCAATATTCCACATTTCATTGACCACGTAACGGAAAATCCAATCTCTAAAGTAGTTGTACGGAAAATTTACAAATCCAATCAATACATTACGAAATGGAGAGAAGAAAAATAACCTGGAGTAAAAGAGGTGTCTGCATTAAGGCTAGAGCAACACCTCGCCTTCGTTTTCGCAGAATCCTCATCGTTGAACTTCATGAAAACAGGGCGGCGCCGGGTAAACAAAGCGCGTTTCGGCACCGCCCCAACGCTGATGGAGAAGAGGAAGGAGAGGCGCATAAAATAAATTCCGCGGCCAAGCGGAAGGCGAAGACGTTCGGGAGGCGATACGGGAGGCAGAACGCGACCCAATCGGGTAGAACGTGCCCAGGAACCGGCGAACGCAGCGAGGACGGTGGTGGGTGGAAAGGAGAGAGGAGGGAGGGGGATAGGAAGGGGTGGGGAGGGGTGGGGAGGGGTGGGGAGGGGTGGGGAGGGGTGGGGAGGGGTGGGGAGGGGTGGGGGAGGGGGGGAGGAGGAAGCTCCAGAGGCAAGCGGGCAACGCTGGCTGTGGAAGTTGAGCGGGAGGTGTGAGGTGTTTGCGTCGCCAAGATGCAGAGATGCAGAGGCGGGATGCGGCTGAGAATGCGGAAGCGGTATTGAAAGCCGCCCCGTATAGAACCTCGTACAGCGCTCCCCAAGATCTGGGTTAAATTCGCCGAACTCTCGAATGAAGGTTTCACGAGGGAGTTTCTTATACTTCATTTTTTTTGAAATTTGCCTGCACTGTAAGTTCAAAGAAATAATGACTGCATACGCCTCACTTGACACATAGTATAATAAAATGAGCGTTTTACGTGCGGCACGGTATTTGAATCGGTCATCTACTTGTGGCAGATAATTATTAAAGAAATAGAACGCTTCACAAATAATAAAAAAAAGTGGACTCGTGTTCAAGTCAAATCGATAAACTAACTTTGATAATTTATCCCAAAATGTCTATCACACGAATGCTTTTTGCATGACATTGAATGGAAACATGAGAGAGATTCTATTACCAAAGGCCCAACGAACGTTTGCGTCCACGGGGTGAACGATGAAAGCGCGCGCCGTTGCCGCAGATGGCAAGCGCGTCCTTTGATTAGCGGAGAGTCGCCCGCGACGGGGCGTCGGTCTGCAGCTATCTGGCGAGTTTTCAAAGGGCGTTTGCGGTGATCTTGAGTTGGTTTCGGCCGCCTTTCTTGTCAGCGGGTCGGCAACTGGGGGAAGCCGCTTGTGTCTCGTAGCGGGAGGAAGCGGACGGAAATGCAGGCGGTGCAGGTGCGAGCGGGCAAGCAGGTAGCAGGAGGCTGGAGAAGGGGGGGGGGGGCGGCTGCTCCATTGCGGCCAGGTGCAGTCGGCGCGGAGCTTGTTAGCGGCACCGCAGGCGACGGAGACGGCGGCGAAGGCGCGCGACTTATTAGCGAGGGCGGGCCGCGCCTCCCGCTCCTCCCTGCCCCTCCCCTCCCCTCCCCTCCGTCGGTGCGCCCCGCCGGGGCCGCCCTGCCACATCCAATACTCATTAGACGCCTTATCTAGGCACGGTCGGGCGCGCAGGGCGCGGCGCGGGGCGCGCCCGAGGCGCGCGCAAGGCGGGGGGCGGCGGCAGGGGCGGCGGCAGGAGCAGCGGCGGGGCGCCGGGGCGCCCGCCTCATTAGGCGGCTAAAGACAAGAAGCGAGACGCGACTGGGTCTTCGGTGCGCAGTTGCCGCCACCGCCCCATACTCTGAATCTGAAGGCAACGGGGTTAGAGTGACCAGATCTGAAAAACCAAAAAACGCGACATTTTGGCTTTTTTTTTACTAAACGGAACAAAACGGAACACATGCACGTAACACAAAGCAACATTATACATTGTTGTAAACTACAATTTTTAAATATGGAAATGAGTAGCACGAATTGCTAGTGGTGCTAAAACAGCACGTACTTTCTCGTCCGTACTTTCTCCAAAAATTACGCGGAACGTACTCAAATTTTCGAAAAATTGTGCATGACCTTCTTTCAAAATCTATCTTTAAGGAACAGACTTTATTAAGGGGGAAATCTCTACCTTCTTAACTGTAATTTTAGAAAGACGCTCAAAACTGTTTTGAAATTTTGCAATTTTCCAAAAATCAGTGTTTTTAACAAATATCAGACCTGCACCATTCTCTTAAACGTCCTTGACAGTATCCAACAACAAAATTTAATAAAAAACTATGTAGCCATTTTTTAAACATTTCGAAAATGCCTCAGGGGCTTCATTTAAAGTACCCATCAAAATTTAAAAAATCTGTTTTAAATTCAAGGGACCGCGACATCAGACAGATCGATTGAGGAATATCAATTTTGGAGAAACTCGGCTGATCGGTTTAGCCGCTAGCGTTGACCACACGGACGGACGTTTCGCCGTCATTGTATTATTATGAAGGACTCACAAAACAGGATTCTAGCTACACCACGTAATAGAGCAATTCTTTTCTAAATTTAGCAATTGAATGTATCAATTTTTTGTAACCAGTGCCCTGTAATAAGTGTTTCTGCCGAATATGGTCGTTTTTTCGCGCAGTATTACATAACTTTCTCTCTACTTCGTAAGCGGTAGCGAAAAAGTAAAAGGAAAATAAGTCAGCAGTATGAAATGTATTTCAAATATTTATTCGAAGAAGTTCCTTTTTTAAGCGGTACATTATTTGCAACGTTATCTTCGAATTCGATTTGTTTCATTTACTCTTTTATTCATTATAAAGTAGGCCCGTATTCCTCGACTTCAATTAAGATTGTTTGCATTGCTTTAGAACTCGCACAGAAACTCACAGAAGCAGAAGCTTCGGATTAATGAATTTCTCGGTAACTATATCATTGGCGATAAAGCATATATAAGCTCAAATAACGCTATAGCTCATTTTTCCTTCCTAGGACCACCACTGAACTTTTCCCTTCATGATTTCAATAGTCTGTGAAACATTCTTGTAGCGCGGTATCCACCCGTATGATCCACTCGCGCTTTCTTTTTTATCAACTAACGCAAAACCATGGGAATACATTATGATAAATTTAAAATTGTTGGCGGCACTTTATGCCAATTAGTCATTGTCACAAAAGCGAGACATTTCTGGGGTCTTTTTTTTTTCCTTTCTAAAAAAGGACGGGACAGGGGCTCAAAAAAGGGACTGTCACGGTTAACGCAGGACGTTTTGTCACTTTGCCGGGGGTGGCAACTTCCATTTCCATATCTTCGTCTGCTTGTGAACAAGGGAATGAAAGCAGAACATAGTTTAAATTGATTTTTTTCAAAATAAAATTCTGATGTGTGTAAGGACAAAATGTATTAACAATTGGATTGGAGGGAATCATAGTGTTGCTCAACACTTTTCGCTGCCCGTGCAGTGCGGCGTCCAACGTTTGGCCTGGGTTTTCAAACGAAGTGGTCGCATGGTTATCATGTTTCAGCTCATGTGCAGAACGAGCAAAACTCGGTGCGCCGGACTAACTCACCCACGTCTTTCCATCATGAATTCTACCACTGCAAATACTACTTGGGAGTAACAGTTTTTGCAAGTGGTAATCTATACCAAAAAAATTGTTTATATTTCGTGATTTTAATGCATTACTGTGAACTGGAATTCGTTGCCTGTGTATTGAATTCGCATTTTAAATTTATTTGCTCAGTATAAATTTAGTATGTTGCTTGTCTTTTATGTTGTGTGCTTCTAGTAGAAAAATGGCAGTGAAATTGGCTTCAAAAAGTGATTTATTTATTAAACATATCATCAATATCATAATTCTCTCAATTCACGTCATTCCTCAATGAATCGTTTTACACGTGTCTGTACTGTGTTACTGTGCGCCAGACCAACCACTTGGTAGTGCTCCAAAACTCTGACCAATGAGAAGTTTCGTTTTGGGGAATCCGTACAAACATGGTTATGATTTGCAAACATTCCCGGGCAGTCGTGTTGCCGTTCGACGTGTTCTCACGGAAACGTGCCGACTGTCTCGTTCGTTTCGATAAGTGATCAGAGCCAAAGAAAACGCCTTACTTCTAACTTTTCTTTCAATATCATGACACAAGGTAGTCTATTATGTTATGTTAGACTGCCTTGCATGACATAATGCTCTGGTTATAGTTATAATTTGTCCATGACTCAAAATGTCAATATTTATGTCACCAATTATATCACCAGCAACAGAAAAATGATATATTGAGCCTCAGCTCTAAAGTTTGTTAAAATATTACATACATTATTTTACTCTCGTTACAATAAGATATTTTCAATTATATAGAAACATAGCACTTTGATCTGTAGCGAATGCCGCGCCCCAAACGAGCGATAGCTCAAGCCTGAAGTAGGTTAAGGTGGTTAGAGCGAGATAAGTGTTATGTTTAACATGCCTTTTTTATTGTATTAATCGAAAGATTAGAGGTTCTTCTATGGTCTGGTAGATTTTGAATCAATTTTACCGTCCAGTTTTTGCGTAACGGGACCGTAAAATTTACTGTTTTAACATGGGCTCTTAAAACTGTGAGAAAGTTAACTGTTGAACATGTTTTAAAAAACTCTTCTTTAGGTAGCTAGCATCTCTAAGAGTCAATATACGCAATTTGAAGGACATCTACCGTTTCAAATGGGAGAATTTTGCAACATTATAAGCCTAAATCAGTCCAAAGGAGACGTTCGCACGTTTTCTAGAGGATCGGAACTGTTTCGCGTAACCCGGCAACACAGCGCGCGCAACGCGCTTCATTCAAATCGAGTGACAAGCCCTCTGCAAGAGTTCGTACATGCCTGTAGATATTCTGAGAGCAATTAAAATATCCTCACTCCTGGAGAACATTGCGTTTGAAAGTAACCAGATATTGAGAAAAGCTGGAATTTGATGGATATAATGATTAGTGCGATCTCAATGAAAATCTTAATTCAATTGTTATTCCCAATAATTCACTTTTATACTACTTCTTATGATAAAATGGGTGATCGTGAGTTTATACCCTTTTTTAAACATTCAGTGCAGTATTATTATTTTGCATTGTGCCTACGTCAGTTTTTTATCCTGAACAATAATTATTTATTCAATTATTCTTAAATTATTCATATTCTCCTTTCTATTATGGTATGCCAGTGGATTGCCATTGCCTTCTACACCACAGTTGCTTAGAGAGGACTCAAAGCAGCAATCTTTAGCATAGATCAGCACCTCAATCTGTAGAGCTACTGGGTGGGCATTCAACTCAGAAAGAAATAGACTTTTTAGTAGCCTCTATTGTGTTGCAACGATAAAATACTAGTTTGCTGGTGTTGATATCAAGTATTCAAGGTATAGGTGAAAGCAGAGCTGGATTTCCTCCTAGCAAAATTAGGCATGGGATTCCCATCCCCGTGCCCGGATTTTTTTAAATAAATATTAAAAACTTCATATTATGTTTTTATCTGAATAATCATCAATCAAATAGTTAACTGAACAACAATGTTTGATTTTAAAAATAAACTGAATGGAACAATAAGAAACCAAACGTGTATTTGTAAATGGAAGATTTAAAAAGAAAATTCTACTTTGTAAGCAATTTATTAATTTACATCTGTATGAAAGAATGATTTATTCTATCATAATTAGTGTTTTGTAGATTTATTCATAATTAGTTTTTTTTTAATTTTAAAGATTTTTCTAAAGGAGTGCCCAGAATAATTTTGTGCTTGAAGGCCTACAGTATCTAAATCCGCCCAAAGGCAAATTTAATAATTACATTTGTAATTAATAATTACATTTTACTGAACTTGTAAGAGGAATGATAAATTCAGCCTTTGGTAGTTTTAGTCTTTTAATAGAAACCCCTTTTCTCTCCAGCACTATATTTCATCTAATTTACCATGTCCTGAAAAGTAGTAATGCATTTTGAATGGCTCTCATGTCTTATTTTCAAAACATTTAAAACTTTTTTTCATTTTGAGTGCAACATCAAGACAAACGATTACAAAAAACTATGCCACTTGGAAATCTCTTTTGAAGGTTTTATCTCCAACAATGATATATTTTTATTATTGAGGGTCTCAATACAGCTCTCAGAATTATAAGTTGCAGTAATTTCATTTTATCAGCTTTAGTTTGACATGTACTTTACACAATAATCTGCATGTAAATCAATAATATTACATGATATAAAATTATACTGAAAACTAGAAAATAGTTGCAAAATTTCAATGAAAACTATTAAAACATTAAAGATTGATCTTGCAGTTTAATTAACTAAGCAGAAATAAACAGAAGAAAAGAAAACAAAAAATATATTTTGTGATGAGAAGGAAAATAAGGAACAGTCAGAATGATTACGATTTCTGTCAAGTTAAATATAAAGTTTATACAATGCTGAAGAGAACCAAACTGTTGATCTTGTTGTTAAGCAATCGAATAATCTAAGGTTTGTCCTACCATTGGCTCAGGTAATTCAAGAAATAAAAATTAGAAAGAGAGAAACATTGAAAAAATATTTGAAAACTTTTTTATTACGTCAGTTCTCGCAATATTGGGAGTATTATTTCGTTATCTCTCAAATTCCGCTTTGGAAATAAACCTCCCGCCAAATCGCTCAGATTGTGATATTTACGGCTTGTCGACCAGGCAACGAACAGTATTCAAATAATTCAAAACATCGTAACTTTGAAGAAGCATGAGTCCCGAGCAGTCATGCCAATTCCAAGGACATTACGGCGATGCCCAATTTACTAAAGACTTTTCGACCCACTCAAACATGGAAATGTTTGCCATTATTAGCGATCACTATACAAAAATATATAGATATGTGTCTATAATGTTACTTTTTATGATTCGTACTAATCGTACTAATAGTGTAATAGTGCTTTTTCATGTTCAATCTTATTATTCAATTTTTCATTCCGTGGCCACGCGATCTGTTGGTACTAGTTAAGAAACTAGTCAACGGTAGCTCTGTATGTGGTATTAAAATATTTTTATTTTATATCTTTGAAACAAAATTAATTCTAATCATTAAATAAAACTTAGCATAAAAGTCCCTATTTTGTTTATGTAGGTCTCACAATATCCACTCATCTTGCAAATAAATATTTTTGAACGTAATATGAACTCTTTATCTACTAGGGAATATCTCGCTCTAACCACCTTAAATGGGAAATGTTTAAATTAATGTAGTGTGAGCAAATACATCTAATGTACCTGCATACGAAATTACATAAAATTTTAAAACTTTAATTGGTTAATATTAATTTATTATTTTATTTGGACAAATTAACCAATGGTAAGCTGATCGGAAGGTAGTTAAGAGCTTTTTTCGCCTACAGATGGCACCAAAAACAGTTCGCATTATTTCTATACTTCAAATGTAATTAGAAAAGGTCACCAATTGATTAATTTTGCCTTAAATTTTCGTAGCATTAATTATACTGGTGGCAAAATTAATGTATTTCTGGATTCAAAATTTCTCTGCTCTTGGCGAATTAGGAGAGGAAAAGTTTTATCCAATCAGGAATTACAGTTTTTGAAATTTCAAAAATTCAAGCACCGATTTGATAACGGTCCTCTCTTCTCCATTGTGTAGATAAACTGTAAACGGGGAATCATTTCAAAACAATTGCTTTACGTTGGTCGTAAAAGATGGCTGGGAAGAAAGATACACGCCAAAAAAAATTAGTTAAGTTGCCGGAATCGCGAGTTAAAACTATTATGAAAAGTTCGCCCAAAGTAATTAATATTGGGAAAGAGGCGTTGTTTCTAGTTAATGTAGCAACGGTAAGTTCATACTGGTTTTGCATTTGTTTGTTCAATGTTTTGTCAGTAAAATAATTTCAATTCTTTCTCTTAATACTAGTGTATTCCTTCTACAGACATTAGAATTCCACATGTTTGAGGTTCATTTCATAAAAAATATTGCGTTTTTACAGGTATACTGTGTGTGTGTGTGTGTTATTGACTGAATTGCTATTTAAAGATTAGTACCTGCATAGTAAAAATCGCACAATATTAATAAGTTTTAAGGTTGAATATGAGTATTCAATATTTCTTTTCTAATTTAATTCAATAATTTGTAAAATAAGTTAATTTATGAATAAAACGTAGATATTTTATGATAAATATGAACTGATGTAACTTTATGGATGGATTTACCAAAGTTTTATTTTATTTATTTTGGTAAGTGTTTGTTTATTCTAAGAACTGTTTCTGTGATGTATTTACAGGAGATGTTCATTCAGCATTTGGCCAAATCTGCTTATTCCATAGCAAAAAAGAAAGGAGAATTGCATTACACTGATATAGCGGAAAGTGTTGAGAGAAATGCAAATATGTCTTTTGTTAAAGGTAATATGCTTTTATTTAATTTTAGTTTATATTCTGTAGAAATATGAAAAGTTTGTTATGTTTTACATTTTGGAGTTTGCTTACTTTCAGAATTGATACCTAGAACTACCACTTGGAGTAAGTATAGGGAATTAATGGCAGCCAAAGGTTTAACTATTGAATATGAAAGTTCAGAAGAAGAAAGTGATGAGACTGGCAGTACTTCTAGCCAAGAATAAAGTTTTGACAGTGATGAAGTTTATTGAAGTGGAATATGAATTAACGAAAGCAAATAACACTAGTATGCTTAAAATAGTACTATGTTCAAAAACTGTTTATACGTTGGTTTAGTAAAATGTATTAAATATTTCCAACCCATGAAGTTGGAATGGATATGGATTGAAGGGTGATTGAGGCTGTTCTGGTTTAAAAATCCTTGAGAAAAAAGACTTGTACTGATTGAGAAAAAATATTTGTACTTGTACGGTATTGTATTAAGATAAATAAAAAAAATGAATTGATCTGGAATTTAAATTTCATTTGTATCTCATTTATTTACATAAAAAATAGTTAAAAATTATGTGTGTTGTGTTTGTGATCTGGTTTCTAGGCTGACAATGTTGAAAAAAAGTTTAGTGAAAGTAAGATTTTAAAATATTTAGCATCAGTTATGTATCGCACCTGATATAGGATATTAGCACTGTTTCAAGTCTAACAAATAAGGGTTGAAGGATCAAAAGCAACACTCCTACATTATGGGATATTGCTTTGTACAATCTTAAAGTGTAAAAAGTCTATTGCTCTTCCTCAGCTTATTGTATATCTCAAAAAGGAACATTGATAAGAATTGATTTATATTGCAGATTGAATAATGACGAAATAAAAGTGTGATAACAATAGCGGTGTACTGAAATTTATCTTCAATCTCATCAAATAATTGTTACAGACAAGGAACCTATTTGAGCAGGCCATCTATGTGCTGAGCTGTCTTTAGGAATACCTGATGGGATCAGGTCTGGCAATATTCAAAAATTATATTAGCACCATTGTTTTGTTTAGGTCATATTTTTAAAACAATAATTCACAACATTAACAGCTTAACATCTTTTATTTCACAAAATATTACAAAACCTTCACACGATCATTACTGCAACTATTTTATGGGGAAAGATTTTCTATTATAAATTTTTTCCAGACAATATTTGCTGGCATATAAGTAATATTGGGACAAAAATGTTAATATCAAATGTAATGTAGGAAGATTATGGTGAACAATATTTACATGAGAAAGTTATTGATTAATTCTATGTAATATTGCAACGAGAAGTATATAATTAAATTAAAAAGTTAAACAAACATTATCTTCACTTCCCGCACTGTGTATGTAGGACAAAAAAATTACTAAAGTGAGTGACATGCTGTATAGTGCAAATGTTATAGAGATTTTTATTAAGGCATATGAATTTTCACCCAGTCCATGCAGGGCCAGATATGCCATCATATATGTCACTAAAATGGTGGTTTGAAATGAATGAAACAATCAAGATAAAATTATTTAATGGTGAAGTATTTAGGCACATGAAATAAACAAATAATACTTCTAGGAACTAGTATGACATAGTTATGCGTTAGTATTTGAAATCAAATATTACAAATAGCCACTAGTGCACAATTGAATAATTGAGAAAATATATTAATCAATAGAAAAAGGCACTTGTAAACTCTTCCAAGCTCTCATTAGACGATTCAAGACAAACTCATTATAAACATTAATGAAACAGTCTCTAAAATTCATGAATCCTTGATCCAAAGAAATAACTCCTCAATATTATGTTTCGAATAATTACCCTGTAACTATAGTCACTAGGAGTACGTTCTTTGGCCTAACAATTCAAGAAAAAGTTAAGAGAAATGCTTGTAAATTGTACATTGTAAATTTTAACAAGAATCACAAAAACTCTTTCTGTTCTCAATTCAGTCGAGCTCCAACATGAAACTTTATGTAGACAAACCAATTAGCATATGGGAAATGAGCAATAATGTTTCAAATATGGAATAATATTCTGGAAAAATCTCTCTTAAAGCTCTTGCTCTTTTATGAAAATAGAATACTGCAAATAATGATCATCTCTCAAGTCAAAAGTTTTGTTAAAAATGTAACCATTCTACCTCTAACATGCATGTAGGGCCTGTATATTTGAAATAGCGTTTTTCACAAATAAGAATTTTGTGGGCAACAAAGACACTTTAACTCTAAATTCAAAAGTACCTAATTGTAATACTATTCAAAACAATAACCCAGAAGTTGAACACACTAAGCTACACTATACGAAAAGAGTATGCAGCTTCCCCAATATGAGAGTATGACATGTACAACAAACTAGTCCATTATATCAAAGACAATATTATGACAATACATTTAAAAATTATCAGAAAGATTTTCTGTTCAACATCTTTTAAGTGAAAGGTATACAGCTATTACAATACTTCTTCCCTTTTAAAAATAGTGGTGCTTCAATAGCACATACTTTTTCTCATAGTCATAAACTAGAGCAACTTTCTAAGATTTTGAAAATTATGTTGTTCACTGCCCTTTCCTGTTTCTGATCGAAAAAATGCAAGCATCAATGACTTCATTGCACGGACACGACATTGTAGAGTAGTTTTTTCGACCATATCACTTGTTTGCAAGAGTTCCTTGGTGAATATTTCAAAAGATGCACCATAGCCGTATGGAATAAAACATTTTATTTGCATAAATATGATTAATTCCTGATTTCCTCTTTTTTTAGGTAGACAATTGGAGGAATTGATACATGGCATTTGTCAAGAGGTTACTGAAAACATTTGAAAACTGTAAATAGTCCAACATCAAAGCAATTGTATTTATTGTGTAATTTAAGTTGTTTTTATCTCTTTGTATTGTTTTATTTATTTGCTTTTATAATATGTGATTTGTAAATAAAAAAAGTTTAACAAAAAGTACATAATTCCGTTTCAGACTGCTTGAGTTTAATGTTTTGTTCCCTTAACATGTAATATTGTAACTTGGCTAGGTCGATCCAGGAGACTTGGTTAAAATAGGGCAAGGTTACAAATCTAGAAGTTTGTTATTTTTCTCAAAATCTGGCATATATATTTTTTAATTGTTCATTTTTACTTTCTATCCATACTCCATACTCGTAACCAAAGCATTCTAATATTGCGGAGAAAATCAGTCTGCCCGTCTAAACCATTAAGGCCCATTCACAATGCAAACGTAATCATAAGCACTCTGCATTGACATAAACATTAACAAAAGTGATAGACTGAAGTATTCACAATGTCTAACATAAACGTACGCAAAATGAGAGTTTCTATTGGCTGTGAGACATTATGGTTTACTATTGGTTGGATGTGAGAATCGATTTCAAGCTATCGACTGTGTCCATGGCCCGTATGGCGTTAGTTTTATCGAATTCGCTCCAACTGCGATTCCTGATTTGTGTGCATTGGGTTCATTATTAATAGCAGAAGAAGGAAGTTGGTCCAGGAGTCGAAGAAAGTCCAAATTCTCTTCAAAACAGAACGATAATGACAAAAGCGGAATTTCATTATATTCCGACCTGGAGGAGGATGAAAAATTATTTCAGTTCTTTAGAATATCTGACGCTAAATTTGAAGCCAAATTGGATATTTTGAAAACTACATGAGATAAATAAATAGCAAGTTGGTAACACAATTAATTTGAACTAAGGGACGGACGCATGATTGCATTACTTCATTTAAAGGAACTCGAGGCCCTGCGAGTTTCAACCGGATATTTTGATTTACTCCAATCCCTACATACATTTTCAAAATTTTCTAGAAAACACCTCTAAATTGTTTCATTAAGTTTTGTCGTCGGTGTGTTTCTAAATATTTATATTGCGGCGAGCGATATGCAGTAGTATGCAAGCTATAATAGACGTAACTAAGGTGTCATTCCGTGCTCATCACTCTAAATACCACATATAGACGTAACTATGGTGTCATTTCCCAATTTTTCCATTAAACCACTCTAAATAACCTAAAATATGCATTAGTAACTCATTATAATTAATATCTTAAATTTAATAATATAAAATGGATAATATTACATAATAATGTAATGGATATTTATTTTGCGATGAGCGAGAGAAACGCATACTACACACGTAACTATGGTGTCATTATGAACTCGCCACCTTATTAATAATTAATGAATTGCCACCGTAGTTACGTGTATAAGGAATAATACCTTCTACACGTTTTTTTTATTTTTTTATTGTGGTAGACATTACATTGTTCAGTTTACATGTTAATTGTGCAAATGATTGATGATCTTAACCTATCTTATACTAACTTACATTAACTTAAAATTATACATTACAATTTATATAAAACAATATACTGGGAGAGGAAGCAGGTAGCACCTCAGATTAGTATTATTCCAAGTTTGCGAATATTTTATAAAATGAATGGAGGGGAAATCTGTTGTTAATTCTCGTTCGATAATTGGGGGCTTTGCCTAGTTTATAAAAGGATGTTGCTTGAATTAGGGGAAGATTAGTGTAAAAGTTATGTGCAAGATAGGCTATTTGGTTTTTTATTGTGTTTATGTTTAAATCATTGTGTAGTTGATTGTTGGTGATGAATCATGGTGCTTTTGTAATTAATCTAAAAAATTTATTTTGGATAACTTGTATTTTGTATAGGTTGGAATTAGCTGCATTGGTCCAGATGGGACAAGCATAGAGTAATGTCGGCCGGATTATTGTTTTGTAGAGTAATAGAGCATTGGATTTGGAGAGTTGGCTATGTTGATTCAGTAAGGGTCGGAGTTGAATTAGTTTAATTTTGGCTTGATGAGTTTTTACCTCTATATGTTGCTTCCAGTTGAGTCGGGTATCGAAGTTTAAGCCCAAATATTTAATTGTTTTATTAGTTGGTGTCCAATTGATGATGTCGTTATTTATGAAGAATGGAAGAGGGTGAGTAAAAGGTCTTAATGTGAATATTTTTGCTACAGATTTTGTTGGGTTTAACTTTATTTTCCAGACATTAGCCCAGTTTGCTACTAAATTTATGTGATTCTGAAGCTGTGTTTGAAGAGTTGTTAAAGAATTTCTTGAGATATACAGTGCAGTGTCATCGGCAAATTGGGCGGTGTTTATATGTGCTGTAGTAGGAATATCTGCTGTGTATAAATTGAACAACGTGGGGGAAAGTGGTGAACCTTGGGGAACCCCAGCAGCAATTTTCCTTGGGTTGGAACAGTGGCCTTCGACTGAAACTGAAAATGTTCTATTTGTTATGTAGCTAAGGATAATAGGTACTAGATATTTAGGTGTACCTATTGATATTAATTTAAAATAGAGAGCTGGATGCCAAATTCTGTCAAATGCTTGCGAAATATCTATGAATGCAGCGATGGTATGTTGTCCCTTTTGAAATGCAGAGTGAATGTGTTCCGTAAGTCTTAGTAGTTGATGGGTGGTAGAGTATTGTGATTTGAAGCCAAACTGGTGCTGTGGAATACTGTTTGTTTTCTTGATATATTTGTTCAATCTGAAGAGTATTAATTTCTCTAAGATTTTTGACATTATAGGAAGCAGACTGATAGGTCTGTAATTCTCGGCTTTTGAGTGATTCATGCTCGGTTTTGCTCTTGGGTGAATGATTGAGTGTTTCCATGTTTGGGGGAAATATCCTGTTCTCAATACTGAGTTGTAAATGTTATTTAGAAAAGCAATAGCTTTCTCTGGTAGATTTTTTAGAATGATTGTGTTGATCCGATCATGGCCTGGTGCTTTTTTATTTCGCATGTCCTTTATTATTTTTCTTATTTCATTAGGGGATATGAATTGTATTTGATGGGGAACATCATATAGGGGAGCATTGAACATTGTCATTATTTCATCGTGTTTCGGATTTTTAGGGGTGTTATTGGGGGTGAGAGTGTCAACAAAGTGTGAAGCCAGTACTTCAGCTTTTTCCATTGGGGAGTATTTTTTACTATCACTAGTTGCTAATGGGGGAATGCTTGTTCTTTTTTTAAGAGTTTCTTAGTAAACTGCAATAGTGAGTTGTTTTTAGTATTTAAGCTATTGATATATGAGTTGTATTGTTCTTGTTTATATCTGTTTAGAACCTTTTTACAAATATTCTTTAGCAGGTTTAGTTCTTATTTTAAAGAGGGAATTCTTAGTGAATTCCAAAGTCTTCTTGTTTTATTTTTTATTCGGATTAAGTTAATTATATTAGTTGGTAGTGGTTTGTGCATTATTTTGTTAACATCTAGGCTTTTTTGGATATGACTGTTGCTAATATTACTAAGTATTATATTGTTGAGGGTCATGATTGCTTGGTTAACCTTCTACACGTAACTATGGCCACATTGTCTTCTTTTTTCCTTTATCCCGGCGGCGGGAACGTGAAAAATCCTGACGTCAGTGGGAACGTTGGGTTTCATAGACCCGTTAGTTGTTAGAGCCTATTTAAAACACTAATTAAGTTCACAAATATTTTTATAAAGTAAAAGACACCAATATACCACAATATATAGCACAAAATATATCCCAATTTTTAAAAACTCTCGACTAGTGATGAAAGAACAAAATTGAAACTGAACGAAGATCAAAGAAAACAAAATGTAATATTAAGTTAATAACTGCAATACTAACAAAATATGTCTACATTACTACTACACTACTGTCCCGAAGCATTTTTTACAATAATTTTTTCGTCCATTTTGTTTATCTTAACCTCTCCGAGAAAGTGTTTCGTGGCCTCCTAAAATTTAAAATAATTTGCACTTGTTAACCCAAAAATATCGCAAATAAATAAATAAATAAATATGATACAGAAAGTTCAGGTTTAATTATCTGATTCTCAGGTTCAGTTTCTTCAATTTCTTGTTCAGAATCTGAGAAGGGCAAACCTTCTAATTCAAAAAATAGATCAACAACTTTATCACTTGATAAACAATTATAATGTTCTAAAAAGTGTTTATTAATTCGCCGGCCATGTTGCCAAAAAGTCACGTAAACGGGAACGTTGGGTCTGATGGACCCAACAACTTTGAGCGGGAATAGCACACCACGTTTGTTGATAAACTAAAACTAAGGCCATCATCTATTCAGGAAGATTCAATTTGAAGGTAGACTGGTGAATAAGTTAAGAAATAATTTCGTTTACTAGACAAATGTCTTTAAAGATGACACTTGGTCTCACAGACCCAACGTTCCCACTGCTGGGTTATACTAAGTTACAACTTTAAAAATAAGGATTAAGGTACTTTGTTTATAAAATTATATATTTATATTGCTCGCTATTTGACTCTGTACCATTTTCAACCAAATTTTCCTAAAAGATCTTCAGCAAGCGAAACAATTGACATTTTCGTTAATATTTATACAAACATTTGACAAAATAATCTGGGCTGTCCGGGTGACCCTACGTCGCACGCCGAAGTGCCGACATTTCGACCGACATATTGCGATCTTCTTCAGGTCTGTAGTGTCTTCTTCAGGCCGCTACAGTCCTGAAGGAGGCCGTGATATGTCGCAAGTCGGCACCTCAGCCTGTGACGTGGCGTCACCCAGACAGCCCAGATCACGACTGGCCGCGGAAGCTTACGTCATCATTTGATAATATGATATAAGACCAAATATTTAGCAAACATTTATTTAAAGCGATGGTTAACTTTTCGTTTCTGTAAAATGGATATTTTTATTCTATGATGGATACACATGGATACCTATTTTTTTTAGGTTCCCAAATATCTTGGGCGAAATCAAGCTTCTGAAATATCGTAGAGAATTAAACTCTGTTCCGTTGTGAAGATTTTCGAAAATATGCAGCCATATTTGTTCAAATTTGATTGGATCATTTCCGAAAATTTGCCATTTTTAGTTCCCATATACTCAAAATCATATGGATTTTTGAAAAAACATCTTCAGAAATACTTTAAAGCTCACATGTAACAAACGAATATATCTATAATGTAATTTTTTATGACTGCAAGAACTCATTTTTACTTGAAATTTTCGTCGCCCTCTATACTCTTTTAGATATAGATGAAAACGGCTATATTTCTTTCTAGACTTTTTTTTATTTAAAACAGTGTAATATATATTTGTTAAACTTAAAAATAGTCGTCCTTTACGAATAGGTATTTTAGGTTGTGTTTCAAGTTAACTTCGAAAACACAATTGTTATAAAAATTAGAACTACGTGTTTAAGAGATAAGTTATTTTTCTGAAATGTCTTATGAGTCTCAAAAATATATTAATATCATTGTTGGTATTCACCTCAAAAACTAAATCAAAGTGGTAACAGTTGTACAAAAAAATCACAACCCAACATTTCCGTACATGAAAGAACAAGAATATGCATATAAATGTAGGTAGTTTCTGCCACGTAGAGTCTACCTTAAGGCAAAAGATTAAAACTCCATAGGAAATGTGAGAATGTTTCTACCAGTTTACCCCACGGCAGTTGGTTGAGGTAATTTGAATAAAAAGTGCTCAGTGTCGAGTTCATATTCACATCTCACTTTTTTCAGATATTTTATATTGAAGCATATAGCATCAACTTCTGCTGGTATTTCAGCTACAAAATTCTTCGTCGATTTTTCCCGTATACTGTAACAAATACAGTCTCCAACGTGAAAATTTTCATCTTCAAGCCGAGTTGCGAAAACATCTACTTCTATTTCATCTTCCATTAGTAAATTAAAGTGATCGACACTGGCTGAATGAAATGAGATGGGGGGGTATTATCTGTCAGAATTCGAGATTTCCTTTTTTTCGCCCTCGGTCATCAATTTTGCAGGGAGGTGACGTAGGAAATGGCCCCAGCATTTCAGATGTTACCAAGACAGATGAAGATGGAAAGCACTAAACTTGTTCATAGGTACAACGGTACGTCATTTTGTCTTTTGGCGTCTGTTGAAACTTCTGCTCAATGGATACGATAGATTAAAAATCAGAAATAAAACGCCTCATTCATACCAAACTAAAATGAGCATAACTTTTATGCAACACTCTCACTATAAACATAAGAAAAATATAAGTGTTGTAATGATTCTTGTTCGTATAAGCACCCAGAAAATGAAAAAAATGAATTGTGATGTACCTCTTTGTTCGATTCGCAAGAGATCACACGTGCACCTGACTCTTGTCAAGCCGCGCGCATCTGGCCTCCACCCATACGCTTGTCAGGTTTACCTAAGTTTTCCCGAACCGTGGTCGTAGGTACACCTGCTCGTAGGTACATCTGTCTCCCCTACTCTCTGTACAAAAAGTTTAAAGAAAAAATTGGAATCGTTTTTGAAAAAAATTGTTTTTAATATTTTTGTGTTGCCCATATTTCCCTCAAAATTGAGCAAAAAGTACTAATGCTTCCAAAACAATGATCATTGAGCACAAAATTTATATAAAGAAAACTAAGTATCTTCAATATTGTAGTTGTAGGAAGACGAAAAAATAAAACGTTTGTAAATTTCGATAATTCATTGTTAACAGGGAAAATCGGACTTAAGCCATCTTTACATGTGTATTTCACTCTATTTTACAAGAAATTTAATGAAACAAATTGAAGCTATTTTGAGGAAATTTTGAAAATGTCTCAGGGGCTTTTTTTGAGGTACCCCTGAATAATTTAAAGAACTTTTTTCAAAATTTCACTGCTTTGAGTGGGGTGAGATGGAACAGTGAATATTCATTGCGAAAATAGCACACGCGCTATATTGTTCACAAACCGACGGACGTAAAATTCCACACTTTTCGGTATCAGGGTACCCCAAAACGTGAATTTTCTTTCAAACCTCTAAATCGATTTTCCAAAATCGATCTGTACTACATATTTTAATCCATATCTATGAGAAATTAAAAATATAGATCTTCATTGCGGTTGTAAGAAGACAGCGAAAAATGTAAAAATACAAGGAATTTAATTCAAATGCGATCGTTTTATTTTTATACAAGTGTTTTACTCGAGAAAAGCAAGGAGTACTATAATTCTACAGCGGAGTGGCGATTGTTCGATAGAAATATTCGACCGAAAATGGGACCTGCAAAATTTTCTAGAAAATTTGAAGCCATTTTTGAGAAAATATTTTTTTTAATTGCCGTTACTTCAAAATTAACTAAAAAGCTACTCATATTTTCAGAAAATTCTACACTACCTTATTTAAAGTCCTGTTTCTTCATTTTTGAAGGTACTTTACATGAAGCCTCATAAGCATTTTCAAAATTTTCTCAAAATGACACCACATTTCTTGGTCAAATTTTGTGCTCAGATAGCATAAAGGACGCCTCAGAGAACAGTGTAGGTCTCGTATTCGTTGAACTCCTGAAAGTTTTGAAAATTTGCAAAAGTACATTTTTTATCTTCTTCCCCTTTAATCATAATATTGAATACAGAGATTTTTTCCTTTATGAAATATGTTCCTTAAATATGGATCTTTAAAAATTTAGGAATTATGCGAGAAAGTATGTTCCGTTGCAGCACCACTAGTTTAAGAACATATTTCATAAAGGTTATAGAAATAGTTATAGAAAGACATCAACAATTTGTAAACTTTTGCCAGTTTCAAAAATTCGGAGATTTAAGCCAAAATAATATCTCCACCATTTTTAATCCAACTTTATCCAATCGAGGAAAAAACATCCTAAAGTTTTGGAGCCAAATTTGAAGTAATTCAGAAGTGTCTAAAGCATCTTACAAAATATATGCGTTTCAAAGACTCTAGCCGGATAAGATTGTAAAAAGTGGCCTCGCTTGAAATTAACAATATTTTTTTCTAAGGATTTTGACCATAAAAACATTTTTCATGGACTTTAACATTCTTCCCCCCTCTCACATCCTTAGCAATAACGAAAATCGTGTTCTTTTTATTTTATTTTTTTCATTGAATTGGCTGCATGAATTTATATGGAAAATATAGCTTGGTTATGTGAAGTTTGCTCAATTTTTCAAAAATAATTTTAAAAATTTTGTTGGCCGCCAAACTCAAACTTTTAAATGAATTTGAAAATTTTGGATTTTTTTAAAGAAAGTTTTTATTTCGAAAAGTGCACGAGAAAATTCTCAAATGTTGCCCTTAAATCAAATATATTCTGAATTTTTTTCAAATTTTTCTGATTAGTAGTCAGTGTTTAAAAAAATCAACGTACAAATGTTTGAACTAATTTGCGTATTTTCATGTATATACAACTGTATAGAGGAATGTAATTACATGCCTCTATATTGTAATAGATATATACCGTTATATTAATTTTCCATATATTCCATAAAAAGATAATAATCAATTTTTCTTTCCTGATCTCTGATCATTCAGGAATATCCGTTAGAAAAACCTCTTTGAAATCCACATTTCGTCTGACCCATCTTTCTTCGGTTGCCAGCGTATTAGTTGTAGGTTGAAGTAACATTCGTCGAACAATATCTTCTGTTCTGTTCACATCGGAAATAATTCTTCGACCGAAATTATTGTTCAATTAGCGTGTTATTTTACAAAACAAGCTTACCATTGGTAATAATTTGTTGCTTAAATGGTGGGGCAATAGTTTACATATTTTACCATTGACTTCGTGATCTGCTTCCTCAACCCCGCGAATCTTCGTTGTGAAACGAGGAGAATTAGATTCCTCTTTAAACTGCTTACAAATACCTTTCAGTGTAGGCATGAAAAAGCTGTACTTTTCACCTTCTAAATATTTTTTTGCGTCTCTAAAATTTCTGTCTGCCACGCAAAAGCCTCCATCCTGTAATAAGCTCTTCAAACCATGTGGATCAGAGATTACATTTCCATAATCGTAGCATCGTTTTCAGTGACATAAAATGGTTCCAAAATATTCACAAAAAACTATCAGTTGTGCAAATTGTAAAGTTTGCAGAGTCGAGTCCTGTCTCTCTCTCTCTCTCTCTCTCTCTCTCTCTCTATATATATATATATATATATATATATATATATATATATATATATATATATATATATATATATATATATACACTTCGAAAACGAATGTACGTATTTGAAAACAATAAAACATATATTGTACATGATTTGACTATCTCTTCCTGACTCATGAAAATATAAAAAGATAATAGACACATCATTACACTAGATTTGTGTTATTTGTTATGAACACTGTCTCTAACATTTTTAAGTTGTATGAACACACGTTGTCAACCTTGACTCATTTAGAGTAGATTGGCCATTTGAATAAAAATATCAGATTTGTCACTAGACGAATTCGAAATACATCTGATGATGATAGCGAGTAATTATTATGTGGAAATACAATTTTTTGCTATTTTATTAACAATAGAAATTCTATTCTCTAAAGTAAAAGCCAAATTTCTTCCCCAGTAATGCAAGTAATGCCGAAGTCAGGCGTAGAAAGATAAAAGTTAGTTACTGTTTTGATATTTAAGCATTTAAGTGTTCTTTAATATGATAAAAAGTCTGTTTTATCAGATATTTATTTTGTTAGTATACACCACTACATATAAAATTCGCAAGAAATTCTCACTTAAATTAGAGTCAATTCTCTAAAATTGATAATTTTTCCAACCTCACAAATAATCAAAAATAACTAAAAAAAATTGTTCACCGTGTGCTGCGGTTATATCTAAGAGTCAAATATTATTGAAAAAATCATTTATTAATATCAGCCCTTTAATATTGTAAATAATGTCAGTAGAAAATATATATAATGGAATATATCTAATATAAAATATATAAAGGTACGTAATTACATACCTCTATACAGTCGTATACATACGACAGTGCGTTAAATGGGACAAACATTTGCATTTTATTTTGTTTAAATATGACACACAATTCAGAAAAATTTGAAAAAATTCCAGAATATATTTGATTTTTAGGGCAACATTTGAGAATTTCCTCGTTCACACCATGAAATAAAAACATTCTTATAAAAATGCCAAAATTTTCAAATTTATTTAAAAGTTTGAATTTCGCGGCCAATGATATTTTAAAAATTATTTTTGAAAAATTGAGCAAATTTCTCATAAAGAATCTATATTTTCCACAGAAATTCATGCAGCCAATTCAATGAAAAAATTAAATAAAAAGAACACGATTTTCGTTATTGCGAAGGATGTGACGTGGGGGAGGAATGTAAAGTCCGTGAAAAAATGCTCTTCGTGGTCACAATCCTTAGGAAAAATTTTATTTTTAATTTCAACCAGGAGCACATTTTACCATCTTATCCGGCTAGAACCTTTGCAGGAAATCTAGTTCGGCAAGATCGGGGAATGTGAATTTTTGGCAGAAAAACTTATTACAGGGCCCTGATAACGAAAAAGTGGATAAATGCCATTTGCTAAATTTAGAAAAAACGTTTCTAACATGCGGTGTAACCAGAATCCTTGTTTTGTGGGTCCTTGAAGCCAAAAAATCGAACGACGGCAAAACAAACGCCTGTTCACCTGGCCGTTCTCCAGCTCGCTCATCTGCCCGCCCGTTCATCCATTCGTCCGACCGTCTGTCTGTCTGTCCGTTTGTCTGTCCGTTTGCCTGGCTGTCCGCCCGTTCGTTAGTCAGTCCGTCAGTTTGTGAATATCGCTAGCGACTAAACCGTTCAGCCGAATTTCTTCAAAATTGACATTTCCCAATCGTTGATGTCGCGGTCCGAGAAAGAATAATTATGTTTTTTGCCTTTTCGCTTTCTTCCCTACCGAGTAAGCGTAAGGCGTGTTCTTACACATTACAAGCTGTACTTGGCTGCGTGACGTGCACGCTTCCAGTTCGCGAGGTCGTGCTGGCCAACCTCAAGTTCATCGATCTCGCAGCGTCTGCCAGCGAAGAGCAACCGGTGCCATCAACGGGACCATCACTAATCACACGCTCTCCGGCGCATGAAATGAGATGGCCGTAGCCCCTCCACGTAGCGCCTCTTCCTCGCCCAAGAACAGCCTGGCCAGGCAACCGCCGTTTGCTCTCAGTCCCGGGAGAGAAGAACCACACACTTTCCTCGAAAGGACTCGTATGTCAAAGAAATACTTTTTTTTTCATTATATCAGAATTTTCTTTGTACTTAAAAATAACAATTATTAGTATTAAATTGATTTTTATATTTTATTAAGTTTATTTCACGTTTTCATCCAATTTCCCGGCTATACTTCCTGGAGATGGTAAAAAAAACAATATAACGAAGCCGTAGCTGGAGAAATTTTGCAAGTTCTCATACAGAAATAGTGAAGGAAAATTATAGAAGGTATTGAGAACATAGTTATTTAAATCATATTTTCAATAATAATACAAGAATTGCAATAGACATTTGATGAATTTAAACAACAGTTATAAATCATAAATGAATGACGTTACATTTTCATTACATCATCTTTATATTATCTTAAATAGTGCGAATTTGGGCTAATTTTATTTTAATTTTCCCCCACGCACCCGGATGTATTGTCTGAGTGAAAATTCGAGAAAACTTTTGATAATTTGGATGAGATCAAAAGAGAGTAAGTTTCAATAAAAAGTTCGCTAATGCCACTCGAATTGAAAAAATAAGTGACTTGAATCTGAACCAAAATTAGTATTAAATAATTAGAAAAAATGATAAGTTATACTGTATGTAGTACCACAATGGCCTAGTTTATCCCGTAATTGAGAAATATTTTTCATCCCCCTTGCAAACTTGATTTGTTTCAACGGAGGCAGAGCTTCTCAAACGCAGCGGCGAAGACGCGAGATGAAGGCACGTGAACTGTCCAAGGCCAGGACCGCGGCACGTAGCAAACAGCGCGCCAAAGAGCTCGAGAGGGCGGCCACTGTAGATCGATGGCTCCGCGGCGCTTCGGCTGTTTGTCGCATAGCCCGCGCGGAGCGCTCCTCGTTTCCGCCGCCGCGCGAGTTGTTTTTGGCAGCGCGAAGGCGGTTGAGGGGTGGGGGAGGCGACACGGGAGACTAAGGGCGCCTTCTTACGGCGCCACGGCGCCGCGTTTCCTTCAAGCAGCAGAGCCCTTCCGACGCCGCCCGTGGCCGCACCGCCGCCCGTGGAAGGGAGTGCACTGCTGCGCCAAGCGACGCCGGACTCTCGCTACGCGAAGCGGAGGAAGGGGTACGCGTGACCGCTAGCAGAATACAGCTTTAAATGGTAGCCTTCCCACTGTGCCGCCGGTCGTTGCGTTTTACCTGATGCGGTCCCTTAGTTCGTCGTCGCCGGAAGGTCGGCGAAACATACCCTTCCCCGGCGGGCGGCGGTGCGGCCGTGGCTGCGGCGGTGGCGGCGTCGGAAGGGCTCTGTTGCTAGAAGGAAGCGCGGCGCAGTGGCGCCGTGGGAAGGCGCCCAAAGGCGGCTATTGGGCTGTGGGTGGACGAGCGCGCGGGACGGAGTCGACAGGGGGAGAACGCGGCGGGGGCCAGGCCGCGATGTGCCTGGCTCTTGATTGCGTCCCCGGAAGAGCAACGCGCGGTGGTTCACAAACAAGGAGGTGTTAAATGTAACGACAAGCCAGGTACGTTCGAAAGATTTACAGGTCATTGATTTCGTACGAGGGCTCACACTTCGAAATTGAAATTTGCGTATTGAACAGCAATGTATGTCAAAATTGAAATTTACAGAGAAGTTGAAGTGTTGCTCTTATTTGGATGGCTAGACTGGAATATTCCCCTTTAGCTTTTACGTCAGATTGGAAGCTTTTCGCCACATAACGCTGAAATAACAATGAAAGATATGACTTTGTTACATACGTAGTAGTTTTTCAATGGTAGTTTACTACCTTGTCTGCTAGGTCGGATTTAACCGCTGCCTGGAGAAGGATTCTAGCGGCCGGCTGCTGTGATCAGTAGTTTTCCGTGGTTTCTCCGATCACCACTAGGTGAATACCGGAGCAGTACTCTAACAAACAGGCCACGCACCGCGCGCGACTAAATCTGCAGTTCATTTACCAATGCAAATAAGTTTTTCAGGAGCAATTATTTTCAACTATTGTTATCTTCGTTTGTTATCTTATTCCCCATTACACTATGTGTATAAGTGTACAGAAGAAATTCTGGATCTCAAGAAAACGTATGAATTATTCTCTCCTCCCTCATATGACACATACACTTTCTAATATTTTTTGACGAAAACAAATCAATTAAATCAAATAAAAAAATAATCAATAGTGTTTTCACTAGTCTGAATATTCTTATTCATTCATCTAAAAGTCATTCGATTATGTAACCTTTTTAGCTCACGTTCCAATAGATCAAATCCAATTTTTATAATTTCAAAAAATTACAATTTATTTTAACTGAAAAAATATGTGTTAGTCATTATTGGTAAGCTGTATAGATTTTTCTACGTTTCCATTCACATATTAATTTCGTCGAGAACTTTTGCGTTTTACGCGTATTTCTCACCACTTTCACTGTCACAGAATCTTTGTACCTCGTTTCATTATTCCCTACTTAATACCCCTTTCCGAAATCTTCATGTTACTTACGTTTCTTGTCACTGCTTGCTTTTTGCGGAATTGTGTCGTTTCTCCGACCCGTTCCGTAACGTTACTCATTTTTCATAATCATTGTTCCTTTTTATGTATACCGTTGTCCCAAGAATCTTTGGGCATCACGCTTCAACAAATTTCACACCCAGCTTGTTGCCACTGTCATATTTTATACCTCACTTCAATTTCAATGCAATTCGCTACCACTGGTTTTGCAACTGTTTCTGCTGTTATCACTTATTGTGTAAATAAAATAAGCCGCTAATAAAAAGTTTCCATTTTTTTAGTAATTCTGACTTTTTATGCCAGGGAGTATTACCCTAGAAAATATTATATGACGAGGGGTATGAATTGCTTTTTTATCATGATCCTCAATACAGGTTTTCCGGCCTTTCTCAGGTAAATGCTTTTAATGCTCTGGCGATGAAGCTGATAATATTATTTGAATGGTGATGGACCAAGAACGGTGGAATGAGATTCAGGGAAATTGGAATAACCTCTAAAAACCTACCGCGAACTCTTTAAAAAATTCTCATGAAATAACCGGCGGTGTGAGCCCTGATGTCCAGAGCTGGAGAGAAAGCAATCTGACGACAATACTAATGATCACCTGATGAAGTAAGAAATAAAACGTAAGCAATCATATCTCATGAATTTGGTTCGAATGGTTTTGCCAGCTTCCAAGTATTATTTGCAATCTTATAATCGAAAGCTTAAGTCTATATAACTCAATAAAGTCACCGAACACTGTATATAGTTAGTATATCATTATAATTAATTTTCTAGAGTTAATTTATTTTCATTTAAAAAATTCACCATCAAGTTCTAAACAGTGGGAAATCAAAAATTCCGTAAGTACTTGCCACTTTTCGCTGTCCGCCAACGTCAACCTCTGGCTTCTTCCTCGCACCCGCCCCGCCTTTTCCCCCGCCATGCCTCCTTCTGCCCCCCCTCACCGCCTCCACGAAATCGCGAAGCGACAAAAAGCGTCCGATAAGTCACCGTCGATTGCCTAAGTGCACTCCTTCCTGCTGCAGCGCTTTATTAGCTTCATTAAGCGCCTTCCGGTCCGCGCCGAGTGATTCGGTTAGCGCGCGCCGTCGCCCCGGCGCGGCCGCCCCGTTTCGCAGCGGGGCCGCGTCGCGCCACGCCGCACCGGGCGCGACAGCTGCGATTTAATTCCAGCAGTCCGACCCCTGCCCTTTCTCGACCTCTCTCTTCTCTGCTCTCACCTCTCTTTCTCCCTACCCCGTCGCCCTTTCCCATCCCCCTCACCCCTCTGCTCATCTACCTCCCTCCCTCCTCTCCATTCCATTTCAACTCCCCTCTCCACTATCTCGCCTCATACCCTCTTCCCCCTCTCCCGCCCTCCTCTCTCTTCCGCCAATCTCCTCTCTCTCTCTGTCTCTCTGTCTCTCGCTCTCTCTCCCAGTCTCGTCCACCTGTCGCTCATCTGCCTTTCCCCTCACCCCTCCAATCTTCCTATTCCCTTCCCCTCACCCCTCCCCATTTCATCTCCCCAACTCCCTATTTCACCCTTTCTCAAATAACCCTAACCGTCTCCTCTTCCAAGTCCCCTTGACCTTTCCTTTCCCTTCCCTACCTTTTCCTTCCCTTCCTTCACCCCTCGAGACCTCACCGTGCTGCCTCGGGGCGTATCCCCTCGCGACCGAGCGCAGGGAGACGGTGGACGCCGTAGCCACGTGGCCGCCCCGCGCCGCTCCACGGAGCAGACATCTTTGCGCCCGGCCCTCAACTCCTTTGAGTTTCCTAACAAGATTACCGACCACATATTTAGGATATCCGACGACCGTAATTTAGTTGCTGCAGCTAGTTTCTTTTCATCGCAAACTTTTAAGTTCGTGCGCCATAAAAATGCTATACATTGAACTTGCGGACGAAACAAGGTCGATCCGCTGGCTGGGCTTCGGAGCTGCTTAGCGCCTGACGGTAAGGCAATCCTCTATACATGAATGCGTTGCTCGGATGCCGCTTTATGGATTAGTGATGGATGATAATTCGTATCTGTCATATCGAATTATTGCGAAATATGGTAAATATGTTTCACCTTACCTTGCGTACTATATTACCATCATATAAACATATAATTTATTTATCAAACATATGTTATTGAGATATTTTGTTAATTTCTTGATATAACATCTATCCCAAAAATGAAAATAAACTCGTCTTATCATTAAAACGAGTAATGTCAGAACAACACATACTTTCTCACATACTTCGTAATAGCTACGCAATGTTGGAATACTACTTGAACCAGCAAAAGTGTTTACAACCAGCACAATTTCTCCCCGCTGGCTTACTAACCCAATTTTATAGGTTTTGAACATCACCAGCCTCATAGGTAAAACAATCTTCTGGGCGCTTTAAAAACACAGTTAATTTGCAATTTTAAAAACTCAGTAATTTCACATTTCATAATTTTAATATCGAATTTTCAAAAAACAGATTTCTGTAAAAAAAACTTTTCAATATTGTTGTACGAAGACGCTGAAAATGTTTAACTTTTTCAATTTTCAAAAATGAAGAGTTAACTAAACTGGAACCTGCCTCACTTTTATAAGCGTACTTCGCTTTATTCGCGAAAAGAATATAAGAAAAATTTGGAGCTCATTTTGAGCAAATATTTTTTTTAAAAGTTGCCTTCATTTCACGCAAAATGTATACTAAAACAACTCAAAAACTTTGACATATAATATATAATGTGAATTCTATTCAAAATTCTTTTACAGACCCCAATGAGGAAAAAAAAACTTTATTAACATTGAAGTTTTACAATTTTAAATTTTTATACATTTTCGAAAATCCCGAGACTTCACCGAAAATGCAATCTGAGTTTTTTTTATAAGCGTATTTTACAATATTCAAGGAAAAATACACAAAAAATATGGTGCGGTTTTCGGAAAAATTAAATTCACTCAAAACTAGGTAAAAACCACCCAACATTTTGACAAATCCTGCACGGATGTTTTTAAATACCTATCATTGAAAATTAGAATTCGTTAAGGAAAATCTATCTTAAATATTGTAGTTGTCAAATGTATCCAAAAATTTTTTGTATCTAGAACATTTTTTAAAGTTCATCGCCAATGAAACCTGCGTCGTATTTTAAATCGTATTTTGTCCTAACAGAGAAAAAAATATTCAAAACTTTTGAGCCATTTTTGAGAACATTTTAAAACTGTTTTAAGGCGTCATATAAAGTACCACCAAAAACGAAAATATCCGGTTAAAATTCACAGTGGCTGAAATTTTCAAGAATTTTGGAATGTTGATTATGAATAAAATGAACTGAACAGTGTTTAGAAATGTTTGTGAGAGTCACCAGTAATTGTCTGTTTAGGGATTCAAAATTTACGAACTATCTGTTGGTATCCTCTTATTTAAATTCGAGGGTATGACACGATGTGTGTTCTAAAAGATAATTGCCGGCCGGCTGTTGAAAATCAACGCTTCAATTGAAATTATTTCTTGGGGATGCATAATTTGGAAGTTTTATTACAAATTGATGACTACGGTTTGCAATGTATTGTCTGAATGCTAGACTTCCTCTCCATGAAAAGTGTTTCGTCAATACACAAAGTTCTATAATGATTTTTTTCTAAGGCGTTTATCCGGCAAAGAGCCGGTTATCCTTTACATCATGATGGGACGCATATTCGACCATACACTTGACACTTACACACTTGCCGGCTTCTCTGATCTGGGTCAGCAGAACGCGAGACCCTTCGCGATAACAGTTATGTAATGATAACATTCTGAAAATTCATTTTTATTGTATCCAGGAAATGCCTCATCTTCTGCAACATATTATCAGAAGGAGCTTCATTTTTCTGAAGTGCGTCATTTTCTGTAACGAGGGAAAACATTTGCCAAGTTTTTGCTAATAATATTTGTGTAAATGAGTAGATAAAGTAAATTTACATTCAAATCAAAATATCTAATTTCAATTCTATGCCCATTGCATTGGAATTAGTATTGCGCTCTGCATTCATCCCAGACTTTTTTACGTATTTGTAACCAAATATTTCCTTGCATACAGATTAGTTTATGCAGCAACTAAATATGTCAAGCCATCATTTTATGCATCTTAAGAGAGCCCAGCAGAGAGGGGAATGGTAGTACAATGTTTCCTGATTAAAAGCTTTTAAAAGAGGTGCCGTGAGCGTAAATACAATAATTGCGGGAACAGGCCAAAAGCCCGTCTGATAATAGCATGTGGTGAGGAGCGGCGAGACGTCCTCTTCTGCAGAGTTATCCGGAGTCCCGCTGGGACGAGGCAATATCCAGGTCTAACGTGCCAGAAACTTGCTCTCTGGAACCAATCGTTGCAACAGAAATTGTTCCACGATTCGAAAGAAGAAATCGGGCCCAGAGGTAGAGCTAGAAACAGTTCAATAGAATAGTACCAAAACAACTTCTCTTTGGCGTTGCCAACTGACTGGGAAAGGTGATTTGTGAATCGGCCCTATGAACAGGCAGCAGCTAGGCGCCTTTTTCGGGTTGAGCGAATCCAACACTGGTGGTCTTTATAGAGAGAGCGCGGGGGCGGCGCGCGCCTGCTTTAAATTCCGGAGGAGCACCCGACATCAATAGCCGGCATCGTTAGCCGAATTGCTTAACTCTGCTCCATGAAGTCACGAAAGTTACCAACTCGAAACACCACGGATTTCTGGACAGGTGATAGTCTGGAAAGTCCTGTTCCTAACGGCGTCTAGACCCTGGCCTAAGGGAAAAAAGGAAATGCCTGCAACGTTACGAGACAAAGACGCAATTTAATTGAGAATTGCTTCATATTCTATATAGGCACTGTGTCCTAAAAGGTGGTCAAGAGTCTTCGTTGCGAGAAAGGAGAAACAGATTTTTTTAAATATCAAAATTTTGTAAACTCATACCGTTCCTTATCTTGAAAATTTTTCTGATGTCAGCTTTTAATTCGTAATTGGAATTGTCAAAATTAAATTCT
The DNA here is from genome assembly GCA_038098605.1 of Gryllus longicercus. Taxonomy (NCBI): domain Eukaryota; kingdom Metazoa; phylum Arthropoda; class Insecta; order Orthoptera; family Gryllidae; genus Gryllus; species Gryllus longicercus. Next base: position 2,304,931 of record JAZDUA010000190.1, read on the forward strand.
TGAACATAGTCACTCGTTACTGATTTCCGCGAAACGGCATCTTTAGTATTTTCTTCAATATCACCTTCAACTAATAAAGGAGCGAGCACATAATATGTTGTCTCTTCAATACTGTATCTACATGTGTAACTGTTGTGCCTCTTTCCAACTAATTGTAACATGTACAAAATATGTTTGTCTTTCTTTGCTGGAACTTGAAAAGATCCATCAGAATCGTTACTTTCATTTCAGCTATAGTCGTTATTGATAATAGCATCACTTTCTTCCTCCAGAAGAACTTCCTGCGCCGATTTCCGCAAATGGTCTTTGTCCATTTTCGACATAACATAACTATAGAGGCGTCTTTACTCGTCAAAGGTCAGGGAAAATAAGACGCAAATAAAAAAGATGAGTTTCATTGTTAGTGAACCTGTGGTGACACATTGATCTGATGGGGCACTGATCTTCAACTGATTAAATGTTGATAGGTTGAGAGTAAGACCCACGTGACTTCACACTTAAACTGGAGGTGCTAGAACGTCATGTATTTTCTCGAACTATTTGAAACTCCTGCACAGTATTATAATACTACTTGAAATTGCAAAAGTGCTTCCAACCAGCAAAAACTTCTTTGTCGTGCGGAGATTGAATCTCGAGTTCTGAAGTTTAGCACGCCGTACACTAGTCAACACTAAACTCCTGTGCAATGCCAGCCTTCCCGACGCATTAAAAACAAACTAAAAGACACGCATTCCCAATTTTCAAAACATCAGAAATTTTCATTGACATTATTTCAAGATCTAAATTTAAAGAACAGTTTTCGTTAAAAAAACAACAAAATCTCTATGTTCATTACTGTAGTTGTAAGAAGAACCAGAAAAAATATAAACTTTTAAAATTTTTGAAAATATAGGGGTCTTACTCTCAACCTACCAACATTTAATCAGTTGAAGATCAGTGCCAATTTTGTAACCATCGTCAATTTTATATCTGTACTTTGCTCCATTCAAGAAAAATAAAGCAAAAAAATTGGAGCCATTTTGAGAAAATTAAAATATAAAAGTTATTGAGATTGAATGAAAATTATCCTCAAAATGAAATATGTGTTTAAACTTTGTAGACCTCGAATTCGAGCAGATCGATTAGGAAATGTAATTTTTTGAGAGAGTACGCGGTCCCGGGTTCGATTTCCGGCCGAGCCAAAACTATAGTGTGCGTTTTCCTTGCAACAAACAAAATGTCCCAGAATATGTTGCTGTGTGACGATGAGAAAATTCACTTCAGAGGTTGAGAAGACCGGAATACGGCTTAAGGATGACTACGTGCTAACCACACATACTCCCTTAACCCATGGCCGAGAGGCTGGGACGTCTAGATCTCATTCTCAATATCATGAAAAAAATCATGGAAAAGTTTTGTCTGTAAATATGCAACTGAAATATTTCGCTAAAATTCATATAAAATATAAACACACTTGACATTCAAGTAAGGCTTTATTTATATAAAAAATAACACAAACATCTTAATCAAATATTTTTAATAGCCATATGTTATAAAAAAATATAACGACCAAAAGAAGTTTTATAATATAATCATCATCTTCTAAACCTTATCCCAGTTAGATGGGATCGGCTTTTTCAGATCGCTTACTACGATCCATTAAGATTTTACTACGATCCACAGTGAGTTTTCCAACTGACTATCAGCCTGGTGGCGACCCCCAAATCTTGGGAACCAAACTTTGTGAATCCATTTTTTGATTGCGATTTTGACTATATTTTTCACAACCGACTGTCAGCCTGACATCAACCGCAACCCGGAGGACCACGGTTCTTATATAAATAATATTTAAATAATATTCCAAATTAAATACTATAAGTGTCAAACATTATTTTTTTATCCTAAAGTGTAACACTATTTTACTTATTGTCTCATTTTGCGGCATTTAGAAACAAGTAACAGAAACAATATAAAATATCATTGAATTTACAATTTGAATGAATTGATCTTTGCTAAAACATAGTTTTTCATTTCTGCTCCCCATCAAGCCTCAACTCGAGAAAAAAATTTCAGGGGAGGCATTTTTCTGAGTCACGAATGTAGTTGAAATATTCCCAAACAATATGAAATTATTTTGTGTACCTATAAAAAGCGATGTTGGGGATTTTCCCAATGAAAATATTGACACATTAAAGAAAGGGAAGAGATAACGCATTAAGTTGTTGGGTTCCTATGACCCAAGTAAATATAACTAGCGTAGTAAAAGTAAATAGTATTTATGTTTTATACATCTTAAATCTATAAGGGAATAAAGGCAAGATTCAAGGTAAAGCTGAATCTTTCAGAATAACCAAAAGTACAGTATAATGCTAAAAAAAAGTATTATAACATCCACACAATAACATTAGATCTACTCAATTATTTTAGTTTAATTAATTGAATTAGTATATACTACTCCTGTATATAAGAACTGGTGATATTAAAACCTACAGTAGTACTATATTTCAAATAATCTCATCAATTAATTAACCGTAAAATATACCCACAGTAAGTTTAATTAACACATACCTTAGTATATTAATTTAATGAGAATAATAATAATAACAAAGGAACACAAGTTTTCTCATTGATATTAAATGTAAGCAATAAAGAGTTAATATTTTTTGGAAACAACAGCTGTGAAATACATTTCGAAACGATGAAAGGACGAGCTGTTTCAGATTAATTTGATGTAGCTCGTCGTAGTATTGTACTCCAAAATAGCTAGAAGAAGCTTTATATTAAACAATATGAAGCGGAACTCGCTGTAAAGCAGCATAACGAACAACTATTTCGAGCAAAGAAAGTCATAGAAGAATTTTATCAAGGGGCATCGGGAAATTTCAAGGGAGAACGATGCGCATATTGCATGATACAACCTGATTTCACTCTTTTGACAAATTCTCTGTTAAGCTATATCTAACTGGTGTTCTCTCCTAATGCCCGACCATTCACCATGTGCCTGCTGGCACCCGTGACTCACAGGCAATGTGGGTGGGAGAGAAAGAGAGAGGGAGAAGGGACAGAGCAAGTTGTCGAAAACGACAGAGGTTTGGGCAGGGAGTAGAGGGAGAGCTAGGAAAAGGGTGGGACGCTGTGGGACGAGATCACGAGAAAGGGACGAGTCGGAGCGAGAGAGAAGCGGGCCGGATTCAGAAGTGAGAGGATTCAGATTTGCGAATACAGAAGAGTGAAGCGCCGATAGAGAGTAGATGCAATGGATGTTAGGCAGAGTGAAGAAAAACAGAGGAGTTAGATGTATTTGGATTGGGATGGAGGTAGGTTGGGAATGGAAGCAGGCGGATAAAGGATGGCGCAGAGGTAAATTAGGAATACGGAGGAAGTAATTTTAAGACCGAGATATAAATTCTGGATTCAGACGTTAATTAGGAATGGGGCGTAGATAATTTAGGGATGCAGCAGTGGTGTGTTAGGAAAGCGCAATAAGAACAGAGAATAAGAAATGGAAGGAGTCAGGTTACTAATAAAGAAGAAGTGAATGAAGGATAGCGAGGTGAATTAGTGATGGAGAAAAGATAAAATAGGCTAGAAATTTGGGGTTAGGATTTGGGCGGAAGAGAACTGGGTTTGATTGATTGATTGATTAGTGATTCTAGGCGCGTCCAATCATATGGTTATCCGTTAAATGTTGTGCACTTTTTGTCGGGAGGTGGTGATGGTGATCTTCCCCCGCTAGGTGGTGAGAAGCGGCGCCGACCTTCCGTCGGCTATCGCGTTGTCCCTAAACCAGGTATCTCCCACAAGAGGAGCAGTTCCAGCCGGGAGTAACTCGAAGCTCTCGGCCAGTATCACGGCACATGTGTAGTGCATGTAAGAGTATGTCTGTATAAGTAAGGGATGAGGGTAGGACAAGGAAGGAAAAATCGCGCGTGTTCCGTGGTCCGTTTTTAAGGGTAGTACTCCGGCATTCGCCTGGTGTTGATCGGGGAAACCACGGAAAACTTCCGATCAGAGCAGCCGGTCGTTAGAATTCTCGTTCACACAACAACAGAACTCGACCTAGCTATGTAGGTAGTGTGGAAAATCCTGCCACCGTCGGGACTCGCGGTGAACTGGGGATACAACGAATTTGACGAGGGAGGAGGGGGTGAGGATAGTGGGAGCGAGGGTGGCCGTTCATGTGCAGCGAGTGGGGGGCAAAGGCCAGGGGAAGGGGAGAGTGGGGTGCGCGGGGGGAGGGCGTGGCAGTCAGCGCCACCCGATTTACTGTGACCGCCAGCCGTGGCGTGCGGCCATTTGCAAAATGTTGCCCTCGTTGCGAATAACGGTGGTGGCGCTCGCCCTGATTGTCCAGCAACTCATCATCCCCCTTGCCCCAAGCGCGACCCCACACGCCCCTCCATTCCCACGAGGGCGGAAACGCTCTTTTAATTAGCCCCCTCAAAAGGAATTCTACCCTCAGCAACAGCGCAGGAAATCTCCGTCTAACAGGTTAACTCTTTACGATGTTGTTAGATTCCTCTATGTTAGTATGTCAAAAATAATTAAAACAAACACTTCCTTTCAGGTATGAAAATATTGCTAAATTGGTTGTACTGCTTTCTATATTTAATTAATATGATAATCAAGTGCAGAATAAATGGACTGCTGTGTGATTCAGGGCAGGAAATTAAAATTGGAGTTAAATGATGTGAACAAGGAGAAATGACACTTGAAAAAAGAAATAGGAATTGAACGAATCGAAAGGAGTTGAGTATTGGAATCTATTTGGCGTTTCTACTGAGATTCTAGAAAAGAATGAGCCAGTATCACCTTTCTTTTCAGTATTAATACAACACATTCATTGTCAATTACCACATGATAGATAAACGATGAAGTACATGGTAACGTATTTATTGCTCATGTAAGACCAGTCAAATTTGTAAGAGATGATTGCCTAAAGTAGGAGCGGATACAGAGACGAATTTTTTTTATTCAAAATGTTTTGGTCAAATGTGTCATATTACAGATTATGTAGAAAGATGCAGGCTAAACTCAGCTCATTTAGCGATCCAAGTTTATTCGTTTTAATGTTTATAAGAAAGCAATTTTTTCTTGAAAATTTCAGAACTCGTAATGCGTTAACCGCACTAAAATCTTCACATACAACAAGAGCCAATGCTGACTTTTGTAGTGTTATGTCTTAATTATATATGATAATTAATTAATCTACAGTTCGCATGTTGGATGCACGTGTGGGCAAAGAAATAGTAATGTAGTGCGTATTAGTATGTTTGTAAGTAAGGGATGAGGATAGGCCAACGAAGAGGAAAGAAAGATCTCTCGCTGTCCGTGGCCCGTCTGTTAGGGTACTGCTCCGGCATTCGCCTGGTGTTGATCAGAGAAACCACAGAAAACTGTCAATCAGAGGAGCCGGCCGTTAGAATTCTCCTCCAGACAGCGACAGAGCTGGACCCAGCTTTGTAGCTAGTATCGAAAATCCTGCCACCATCGACACTTTATCTCCAGGATCTCCCGGTCAGAGACACTAGACATCTGCTGATGCCCTGAGCCATCTCTTCCGGTACTGCCCTGTGGAATCACGCTGCCCTACGCCGCGAAGTCAAAATTACACGAGGAGTGACCCTGCGGGTAAAATTCTTCTGAATAGGAAACGTAAGCTTACATGGCAACTACGTGTCAAGATTTGGAAGTACATACAAAAGTGATTGATTTATTCCTTCGTGTTTCCTGACGCATCATCTACTGTCTTGGTAAGTCCCGTAAGTGTATTGTACGTTTTATCGCGGAATGTGGCTTTCCCGTGGGCAGCTAAGAGCGGGCTATCCGTGATTCTTTCCAGTGCTGGTCGACGCTCCCTCGCTGACGTCGGCAGCAGCTCTACGAGAGATGTGAAGCAGCGTTACCTCGATGCAGGCTCCAAGGTCTCCTCTCCTTGCTACCGCGGTGACAGCCGCCTGCCAGCGGTTCCAAGGCGGAAAGAGAGATACGGTCGTAAACTTGGAGCAGCTTGACCAGTACCGACGCACTCTCCATGTGGCACACGTTGTTTCACCTGCTGTGCACCGCCGGTAATCCCACCGCGTTTTGTTCAGCAAGCATTACCCATTCACTTGGGGTAATCTTTAAATAGTTTCTCATGTGCGCCGCATTGGACCATGCTAGCGCGCAGGGACCACTCCACGTACTCTACAGTTCTGTACCACCTCTCGCATGAGTGATTTCTACAACGAGATACCGAGAAAGGAGGCTCAGGGTGTCAGCTAATGTCTCTGCAGTGCCTCGGATTGGGAGGTTCTAGGTTCGTGTCGCGACAGATTTTCGACACCAGATTGTTGCTACGTCGAATTCAGGCGCTGTCTGGAGGAGAATTCTAGTGGTTGGCTGCTCCGATCGGTAGTTTTCCGTGGTTCAACACCAGACAAATGCCGGAGCAGTGCCCTTACAAACGGCGCGATCTTTCCTTCCTCTTCCTTGGCCTATCTTCACCCTTTCCTTACATACACACTAACATGCACTACACTACCACACATGCGGGGGAGACCGGTCGTGATCATAGAGCTTGTTCCGGTTGGAACTGTGCCCCACTGGTGGGAGATACCTGGTTGGGGAAAACCCCGCTAGCCAACGGTAGGTCAGCGCCGGATCTTGCCATCTAGCGGGGGAAGATCACCACCACCTCTCGTGAAAAAACATGCTCTTCACTAACGGGACTAATGACCTTAGCATTTGGCCCGCCCGGAACCACTAACAATCAATCAATCAATCAATACAAAGAGAGTGGTTGGCGAACATGGCTGCACTTAACGGTTTCCTCCGTTCGAAAGGCACACGTTGCAATCTCCGAAGCTCCGAACACTTCCCGCGCTGACAACTCTCGAACTTCTCAGTTCCACAACTTCTTGGCAACTGTCCTCTTCTTTTGGAGGGGCGATGTGTCGATCCCAAGCACTTTCCACGCTCTTCGGGGAACAGCCAATGAAAACTGAAGATTTCTTAAAGACTTTTCTCAATTTTAATGGTTGGCTGGTGTGTTACTCGGACGGTAGATTTTCTTCGCGCCAAACAATTGCGTTACTTTTTGCGAGCGGGTTTTAAATATGAAAACGCGTGGTGACACCGAAATTTTATCTATCTTTTCTTATTATAAAAAGAGGTCTGGACTTGAGCTCGTTTTAATATACAGATATATTTCTTGTTAATCTGTCTGTAGTTGCAATGCAACATTTACAACCTGTTTATACGATTGCGTGATCGAAAGACGTGTGCTCCATGAGTTATTGAGAGTTGAAAATTGGGGCATTACTTTGGCTATGATTTGTTTATGGGAAGAAGAGAATCGCGTAAATAATATGGAGGAGAGATGGATTTTTATGTAAGTAGAGCGTATGGATTTGTTTTTCGTGCAGTTTTAGTTTTTAGTTTACGTGCTGAATCTCCCTCAATAATGTTGATCTGGTGTACCAGCGTAGAGTCAGGAATACAATGAGACTGCATCTGATGGAACGACATCTTTTGTTTATACGTTGTTGAGGTTAAATGACTGCCCATATTAATGTCGTTCTGTCCTCCTGTGCTAATGATTAGAATCCGTTTGGCATCTTTCTGTCTTGGTGTCAATCTTTCAAATCGCGTCCGAAAGTTTCAAGTAGTAAATAAGGCAACCGGTATAGAGAGTGACATGTATCAAATAATAAGCACACAAATGAAACAATAACAATAGTTTATTGACCATTTTGCTACAACGTTTCCTCATCCGTATTCGTACAAAACGTTGCCAAGAGCCATCAAGTCCCCAGGAGAGATAGTTAAGTCCAATTCTAAGACACCGCAATCCAGAAGAAATGCCAAACGAAAGCGTAGTCACCACTGTAGCAACAGAATACATTTCCAGAGGGAGTAACTTCACTGTTAGAGAGTGCAACTACATACGAGATTAGAGTGAGTTTCAGGGGATTGTTTCCTTTTAAGGTAAATGAAAGGCAATATCCAGTTATACGTGAATAGAGATTTAATCTTGCTATGTACAAGTGAATTAATTGAGTAAGAAGAGGGTAAGCTGGAGGACCAACGAAAGTTTATACATTTTATGGTTGTTCTTCTTTATTAAGGTATAGGTTCACTGTACTTACAGTTTGTCGTACTGCAACCATCAACAAAACTCAGACGGCTGAGTGTGTGGATGCCATCAGAGCTGAGGTTGGCTCCGCACAATTCGGCTGGCAGCCTGGACGTCACAACAGGCACGGACTCGGCATACTGGAGCTGCCAGGTTGTGAATTTTCTCGTAATGGCGGCTGATGCCCGTGTGTGGCGCGAATTTAGAGCTATCGATATTAGATCCAGTTGGCCGCGCTGGTTGATTGATGAAGCCATGGTATGCTACGCAAGTACAGCCGTCACGTTGGGTGGTTTGTAGTACTTTGTAATTCTTCGAGAGTCAGTTTTCAGTTAACTAATGCATGGCAGTTGTTTGTCTGACAGTAGTGCTTGTCTCTCTTAGTCTGACAGTCGGTGTCGCGTGGGAGCGAAGTTGTTGCATTTATGTTGCGAATGTTTTCGAGTCCAGGGAGGCGAGGGTCACGTGACATCAGCTGCTAGCGTATAGTCGCGTAGGGACCGATAGTTGCTCGCTATTTGTTGGCGCCTTCGGGCCCAGGGTTAGAGCTGTCATGTGGCATTTTTAGTATTTGAATTTTGTTTTACGCCGCCGCCGCCGGTTGAGAGAATGCGGGGGCGGCAACGCGGGGGCGATAGCATTGCAGATGTGTAAGGTCTGCGAGATGGCTTTAGTAAAGTTCTGGCGAGAGAGGCACGTCTTATAAATGTTTCTATACATCTGGCAGATATTGGAGCGATGCGGGCGTGAAAGGGCTGACGGGGCCTGCGCGCCGGGCTGAAAGGAGAAAAGGTTTGCTAATGACACCTCTTCTGTGGCCGGGGCGTCAACGAGTTTGGTTGAAAGATTTTCAATTATTTTTTATCCTTGTGTTCGGTGCATTTCATACGTGCTTCGGCGGGGTACTAGAGCCGTGAAAGAAGCTCGCACAAACACATTCTGCGTAAATTAATTTATTGCCTATTTTCATTGCTTTCAATACGCAAATGCGTATTGCGTAAGTATTATTACTAATGTTGTTGTTATTATTATTATTATTATTAATTATGTGCAGTGCAGTGGCATGAAATACAGTGACGTTTTGAAACTGAGGGAAACGGCTGTGTAAGAAACACATTACCGCTCGGTGTTTCGCAGTGCGGTGAAGTGAAGTGAAGTGTGGTGAAGTGGAATCCTATGAAAGATTGCACTGTGAAGTGTTCACTTTAATTTGTAAAGTTTGTATATTTTGTAAAGTTGTTAAGTTCAGCAATGTTAAATTAGTTTATTCTGCCACCAAGTTCTCAAACTTAATTGCAGAATTATTAATAAATCTAATGCGCTCTGGATTGCTGAGGGCGTCTGCCCTGAGATTGGCGGCGACAGAAAGTCTGAAAATGGGTGGACGCAGGTAGAGGGCGGTTCGGGGCTGCGACCAGATACCGACCACGAGATTGATCACCTGCCAGGAAACAATTTCATGCATAATGCGAATCGGTCGCACCAGATATGTTGTTATTATTGTTTGAGTCAGGGATTTTAAAACTCAAAACGGTGCAATTGTCTCTTGGAAGAAAGAAATGTATATCGTTGGGACATACCGTCGTCTCGGTAGTAAGAAAAATCTGTTTTCTCTTCCTTTTGTTCGGGGTTATATATAAAGGTTTATAAAGATTTATAAATTATTTGAACTGCAAATGGGCATAACCCGGAAGCAGCTAATTACACAAATAAGATAATACAGCTAACATGCAAAGTATATAATAATAATAATAATAGTAATAATAACATTAATTATAAAAATAATAATGATATATAACTGTCAAATTCATAACACATTTAAAATTACCTTAAAAACATATTCAAACTCCGCACTGAATTTTTGTTCAATTGCACTTCCCTACACTTCACTATGACCCTTTAATCACTTCCTACGTTATTTCTCTCTTCTACACTGCAGACACCTCACTTCACAATATATTACTGACGCATCGCTCTATAACCTACTATTGTGAGCTAATCCCCTTATTTATTTAGTAATACCCTAAATTAATTTCCTTAACGGTTGTATGCTACGAGGAAAGGGTTTAGAGGTCTTTGCAGGCAATGTTTTCCATTATTTTATCGTTCAATTTGAAAAAGAATATTTCCACACATCTGTTCTCTGCGGTCTTAAATTTATTTTGCGCCTGTGATCCCCCTACTGATGTATGTAGAAATACTTAGCCGCCGATTAATTTCTTTCCAAGTTGGATGACCGCTATAAGCTTTATACAAAACGCAGTCTTGCTACAGATCGCTTATTTTCGAGAGAATCCCATTTTGCCAATTTCTTGTCCCTGAATGTAAATTTAGCTGCCCTACGCAGAATTCTTTCTAAATTTTTACTCCAAATATCTTATATATATATATATATATATATATATATATATATATATATATATATATGTATATATACATATATATATATATACATATATATATATATTGTAGCGATACAGATTTCATCACGCAATTAAAATATAATAATCCGGACCAGAGGCTAGTGCGCCATACTGGGAGAATAAGCAGACAGCGTTGCACGTGCGGCCTCGCTGTCGCGGCAGCTATTCACGCCCTCGGCCCATTACGAAGGTTAGGGCTGGTGTTAGAAAATTAATTGTAATGCACTCGAACGCAGCCACGTCTGGGTTCTCTTTGGGACGCCTGTCGAGATGGAACAATAGAACACTGTATTGTAGCGGTACAGAATTCCTCAGACGAGTTAAATAAAATGAACCAGGCCAAAGGAATTTGTTCTGAAAGAATAGACAGACGGCGTCAGACGCCCGCCCACCGCTTTAATGACCGTCCCTTGCGCCTCCGGCCCATTACCGGAATTTTTATTTGGGCCAGTGTTAAGAGCTTAACTGAGCAGCACTCGGAAACTCGCTTCCGAGCTCTCGAGCATCTGGTAAATTTCTGGATCGCCCGCTCGTTTCCAGGGAAACCCCAAATCGATAATTCCTTCACCGGAGAGCCCTCGTGCGGGAACGCCCGATGTATTTGAGAAGGAACAAGAACATACTGTATGCTTGCAGTGGCGCAGATGGCGGAAAGTTCCATGGCTTCTCGCGTGGCGATTGGCTGAAAAAAGTTCACTGCGCCGCTACTCTTAGCCAATAGCTACACGACTATTACAAGGGACTCGGGCATACGAGAATATTAGGGTGGGGGGCAAAGTTAACCTTATACAATTTCGACGGAGAGAAAATCAGAAGAGCTTGGGCATCAGACGGGGCCAGATCATTAGACGGGGGGGGGTATTCTTCGGTCAGAGGCAAGAGCGCCCCTATTTCAACTTAGAAAATTTCAGAAGGGCCAGAGCAGGAGGAGACGCAAGGCAGTCAGGGGAGAAGCTGCTCCGGGGGGAAGCTATTAGTCAGTCAGAGGCAATTTCGTCTATAAAGGACTTAGAGTTTTACAGTGCAGGTTTGAGCATTGGGCCAACCAGTAGACAGAGAAACTTCTCTGGAGTTTGAATTAATCGTTAAGGATTTCTTAATCTTTTTGAAATCGGACTTGAGAACGACTGTCATAAGAATCGGAAGAGACGCGTGGCCGATTACTCCGCTCCTGAAATCGGGAGAAATTCCCGATGACCGCCTCCAAGATCTACCAGACATCGCTGCCAGACGCCGCTGACGCTATCGAGATTGAGAGCGAATCCTGGTCGCCACCGAGTCTACCAGACAGCGCCGCAGACGCCGCCGACGCCGCCGTTCCTTTGATGACGTCACGGGACACCGCTCAGCTGCCGGCGAGGGGAGGCATTGGCCTCTGACGGGCGCAACAGAGAGGGTGCGAGGGCGCCGCCGTGGCTGCCCTCCTTCTCAAGGTCGCAACCGCCTCGCCCGCCCCCCTTGCTCTCCGCGCCGGGTCTATCCCGGCCACACAACAGAACCGACCAAGGCAATTTAACTCAGGGCATTCACCCCTGCGAGACTCATATAAGCGCAGTGCCGCGCATAGGCACGTCAAATTGTCAGTTTGTCACCAAATGTAATATTAGTTGTAATAAGTTTGCTTTCTTCCTAATTATAAGCTTTACTGTGATTACTAATCTCTAATTTTCTTTTCTCTCTAATCAATCTCTTCATTTTTTTTAATTTTAGTTTAAAACTGTAATTTCCCTGGTGCAATTTTTTTTTATTTCTTGCCCAGGAATAAAGTTAATCATTTTACCAGTGAACAAGTGTTTATTTTATATTTCCATTGTACTGTGTAACAATTCCTTCCATCACCGGCTGAGCTAACGTCAGGGCCGCTATTCGGTTCCACAGGTAACCGGTAGTGTTACAATTGGCGCTATCCAACGTGGGGCCCGACGACCTAATAACCGGTGGGAAGTGTTATAATTGGTTTTTCCACCGTGGGTCTCGACGGCCTACCAATTGAGGTTTTTCACGCCCAACTTTAAAGTTAAATTCAACCAAAATTTTGTTTATAAATGGATGGAAGGACATTGTTACGAAATAAACAATTTGTGGACTGGTAACGATTTACTTTATTGTTGTATTTTGCTTGTGAGTGTTGTTGTGTTGTGCATCGTGTGTTGTGATCGTGTGCGCGACACACTCAGAACCTCCAAAATGTTGGACGAATCGGGTATCGATGTGGCAGGAGACAATAGTTCGGGGGAACAATCACCGCCCGAGACCAACATTAATGACTTCTTGCAAAAACTCATGAAACAAGTGTTAGAAAATAAGGAATCCTTCACGAGACAAATATCAGAAAATCAGAAGTCCCTCTCGGGACAAATTTCGGAGATTAACGAGAAACATTCGCAGAGATTTGACCGGCTGGACGGCTGCTTGGCTGACCATGCTGAAAAATTTGAGAGGTTGGAGGCAAAATTGAATTGCGAGATTGGGACATTGCAGAACCAGCTCGAGGGTAGATGCGGGGAAATCGAAAGTAGCGTAGGAAATCTAGGTAAAGAGTTACAAAGTTCGAAGACTGAAATAAACTCGCGTATAGGGAATATTCAAACAGAAATTAAACAGAAGCTCCAGGCATGTGACAATAAAATAGAAGCATGCTGCGAATCAGTCACAGGAAAGATTGTCGAGGTTAGGACAGAGATAAACGGTAAATTTACGAAAATTGAATCCAAATTTGACACGGAAGTTAGCCAAATTCATGAGAAATTTGGGAAATTAGGCGCTATTGACGGGGAAAACAGTAGAGAGAGGGAAGAAAAACTAAAGAAAGAAATTGATCAAAATTTAAAGCGGTTAGTAAAAGAGGGAATAGAGAAGGAGAAGGGAAATAATCCGACAGTAAATTCATTAGGTGGGTCAAGTTTGAGATTCTCGTGGGCTCCTCCGCAAAGTCTGTGCTTCTGGGGTAAACAGGATGAGAATCCAAAGGTTTTCCTCGACCGGGCAGAAAATTATATGGATTTGACGAAGGCGGTACCGCCTGATTTGAAACCCAAGTTTATGCAGGAACTATTACGCGGAAATGCAGCACATTGGCTTACTGCACTCTCACCATTTCCGCAAACGTACGAGGAATTCCGTACAAAGTTTCTAGCGCGTTTTTGGAATGAACAACGGCGATACGAGGCAGAGAGAAAAATTTTGGAAACAAGGTGGGATAAAAGATCAAATCAGTCGTACCTCGATTACGCCATGGAAAAAATTTCCGCAATTAAATTATGTGACTCAGCTATCAATGAAAAGAAAATTATCTGGCTCCTAACTGCGCACTTTCCCACTTACGTGCAAAATTTGATTAGCAGTGTAGGATGTGAAGATCTTGACCGCTTTCAAGAATTGCTCGCTCAATTTGACAGGACACGGGTAATTCATTACGAGGAAAATTATGACCGGAATCAAGGGAATGGTCAGAACCGGCAACCATGGCGTCGGGATGACCGAAATCGTGGGAACGACGCTAATGAACGGCGCCCGCCCCCGCGTGTAAACGAGAATCGGAACGGGAGTGCAAATGACGGAAATAACCAACGCGACTCCGCCAGGCCGGGGCCGTTAAACTGAAACCGTTCGGACCTTCAGGGTATCGGGGTTCCGAACGAATTGTGTCAGAGGTACCGTTCATTAATGTAGTATCCATCAATTATGCATTTCATGACCTGAACGACGACGCGAACGCGCCCGTCGTAGAACGCGCACGAAAGTGTCCAGTGGTCGAGTTCCTTATAGGAAATTTCAATGTGCACGCCTTAATCGATACAAGTAGCAAGGTTAGCGCGATTTCCAAGAAATTGTTTTCAAAATTACTAAGTGGACAGATTCCGGTACCGACTTTGCCGACGGGTAAATGTTTCGTCGTAGGAATTGGGAAAAAGAAAAGCAAGCCCATTTCTATGCAAGCCCTAATATCAATTAACTTTGAGGGAGTTTCATTTGATGTGCCGTGTTTAATCATTGAGGATTTAAGCTACGATGTAATTCTTGGGGTAGATTTTTTAAGGGAAAATAACGGGATAATAGATTTTTCCAGAAATATAGTGAGTTTCGGTGAGGGCAGAGAAATTAATATTAGAGATGGCGAGGACAGGATAGATATTGGCATTTCATGCGGGTCCTGGGAATTGGGAGATGATGTGCGTGAAATTATTAACGGTTATTCACTAGAAAATGAATTGTTAACCGACTACGAGCGCCATCAATTGAATGAAGTGCTATTAAAATTTAGAAATGTTTTTGATCGTCCTACGCATCCTATAAAAGATTTTAACTTTCGGATTCATGTTACCGACGACTCACCTTTCAAAGTGAAAAATTATCCCATTCCGCAGTCTTTGAGGGGGGAAGTAGATGAAACAATCAAAAATATGATTGAGGAGGGCATTATCGAAAGAGCTGTCACAGCTTATTTAAACCCGATTGTAGTAGTCAAGAAAAAGGACGGCAAAGTGAGGATTTGTTTAGATGCACGACGAATTAATGAAGTCACGATCCCAGAAAACGAGGCACCTCAAAACCTCGACGAAATTTTGTGGAAATTTAACAAAACTAAGATTTTTTCGGCCCTAGATTTTTCGAGTTCTTACTGGCAGATCGCAATTCACCCAGATGACAGGAAATTCACGGGATTTCTGTATAACGGCTTGACCTACATTTGGAAAAGAATGCCTTTTGGTCTGAGGAATAGTGGAGCGGCATTTATCCGTTGCCTCGACGAGAAATTAGGAGACAAAATTAAGCAGTTCGTCACGCCGTACATCGACGACATCGTGATTTCCTCACAAAACTTCCAGGAACACCTTTGTCATCTGGAACAACTACTGGAATGCTTGTCCAAAAATGATATGAAATTAAATTTGAACAAATCGCAGTTTTGTACTTCGGAAATTTCTTTTTTAGGATACCGTGTCAACACGGATGGCGTGAAAATTGATCCAGATAAGGTTAAGGCTATTGATCAAATATCACGACCACGAAATACAAAACAATTGAAGGGATTTTTAGGTATGTGCGTGTATCAATCGAGATTTATTCCAGGGTATGCGATTCTCACCGCACCTTTAATTAATTTATTAAGGAAAGGAACTAAGTGGCACTGGACTGACGAACACGAACAGACGTTCAACAAAATTAAAGCGGCATTTCGTAACGCGATTATGGTGAACCACCCGGATTTTTCGGAACCTTTCTACCTCCAAACTGATAGCTCAAATGTTGGGATCGGGTGTGTACTCACGCAAATCGGTGAACTTGACACCGAATATAAAATTGTCGCGGTCGCCAGTCGTGTGCTCAGGTCAAATGAACTTAAATACTCTGTCACTGAAAAGGAGGCACTTTCCATAATTTGGGCTCTCCAAAAGATGCTGGGATATTTGGCTGGTAGAAAATTTTACATTGTAACGGACCACAAAGCCCTGATTTTCTTAAAACGATGCCACTGCACTAACGCCAGGTTACTACGGTGGGTGCTTTGGCTACAACAATTTAACTTTGACATCAGGCATTGTCCAGGAATCAATAACCCTATCGCAGACTTTCTTAGCAGACTGCCTTACGCTTCTAATCACATGATTCAAAATGATACAGTGTATCACATGAATGTGATTAACCTAAATGTGACCCCTATTCCGGAAATGCGGCCCGTAAACCTCCAGAAATTACAGGAGCAGGATGTCATTATTGGCAAAGCAAAATTATTTCTTCAAAATTCTTTAGATCAGTCTGATCCACTCTTCGAAAAATTGAGTCGGAACCCTGGGTTAGTGAAACTTTCGAGTAACCTCGTGATGTTTCGGATAAAAGAGCAACCCTGTGAATATCGGATCTGGATCCCGAACGATATCACAGACAAACTGATTATTCATGTGCACCAAAAGCACGGGCATTTTGGCGGGAACAAAATTCTCAAAATTTTAATGACATTTGCGTATTGGAAAGGAATGGCTAGGCATGTTAGAGCTACAGTTTCTAAGTGTGTGACATGTCAGCTAACAAAATTCCCCAACAGGCATTACGAAGGACCCATGCATCACATAATTCCTTCAGCCCCGAATGAACTCGCCTGCCTTGATTTGTACGGACCGTTACCCACGGCGAGGTATGGCTACAAACACGTTTTGGTCATAAGTGATTCCTTTTCTAAATTCACACAAATTTATCCGATCACTAGGCCCACTGCACAAAATTGTTTAAATCGTCTTACCAGGGAATTCTTTCGTACCGCCGGGACGTATAAGAAAATTCTCAGTGACCATGCCTCTCAATTCACTGGGGCACTCTGGAAACAGACACTTGAGAATGAAGGGGTCTCAGCCATTTTCTCTTCTATTAGGCACCCACAATCCAATCCAAGTGAGCGGATTATGAGGGAAATTTCCCGTTTGTTTCGTGTCTACGTGACACAGAACCATAAAGAATGGCCCCTACTAATAAAATACATCAATGAGTGGATCAATACTGTCGAACATGATTCAATCGGCATGTCACCTTATGAGGCGCATTTTGGAAGAAAACCGGAGCACGCTTTTCCCTTGCTAGCTCGGTTATCCGGACAGCAAGTTCCAAATTACGAAAATCGATGTAGGATCATTCTGGATAATCTCACTAAGAATGCTAGAAGGAGGGAAGCCGCGGTTAAAAATCCTTATCAGTTCAAAGTAGGCGACAAAGTACTCGTCAGAACCCCCCGAGTAAGCGATCAGCCCGCGGGCCTATTTCACAAATTTTTTCCCCTCTTCAATGGTCCATTTATAATTGAAGCCATCCCGCATCCAAATGTCTGCCTACTCAAAGATGTGAACGGCTTGCCAGCCGGAAAATTTAACTTTTACAATTTGCGGCCTTTTAAAGAGTAAAGTGCTGACTACAAAGAACTGTCAAACTCTGAACACGATTCACGGGTACCCCGAGCTCACCGAACATTTCTCATTTGTTTTATAAATTTAGTTAGGTGTAATTAGAAATAGTATTTTATTCTTAATTTCCAAGGCTAGATTAGATTTTATTAGAACTACGGGTAAAATAATATTAATTTCTGGTATCGCTATTTTTTTGAATTTTTAATTAAACAAAAAAAAAATTCTCGCTTTTCAAAATTTAATTTTTCGAACTCCAATTTTTTTTTATTCGGAGGGGAAGGCGAATGTAGCGATACAGATTTCATCACGCAATTAAAATATAATAATCCGGACCAGAGGCTAGTGCGCCATACTGGGAGAATAAGCAGACAGCGTTGCACGTGCGGCCTCGCTGTCGCGGCAGCTATTCACGCCCTCGGCCCATTACGAAGGTTAGGGCTGGTGTTAGAAAATTAATTGTAATGCACTCGAACGCAGCCACGACTGGGTTCTCTTTGGGACGCCTGTCGAGATGGAACAATAGAACACTGTATTGTAGCGGTACAGAATTCCTCAGACGAGTTAAATAAAATGAACCAGGCCAAAGGAATTTGTTCTGAAAGAATAGACAGACGGCGTCAGACGCCCGCCCACCGCTTTAATGACCGTCCCTTGCGCCTCCGGCCCATTACCGGAATTTTTATTTGGGCCAGTGTTAAGAGCTTAACTGAGCAGCACTCGGAAACTCGCTTCCGAGCTCTCGAGCATCTGGTAAATTTCTGGATCGCCCGCTCGTTTCCAGGGAAACCCCAAATCGATAATTCCTTCACCGGAGAGCCCTCGTGCGGGAACGCCCGATGTATTTGAGAAGGAACAAGAACATACTGTATGCTTGCAGTGGCGCAGATGGCGGAAAGTTCCATGGCTTCTCGCGTGGCGATTGGCTGAAAAAAGTTCACTGCGCCGCTACTCTTAGCCAATAGCTACACGACTATTACAAGGGACTCGGGCATACGAGAATATTAGGGTGGGGGGCAAAGTTAACCTTATACAATTTCGACGGAGAGAAAATCAGAAGAGCTTGGGCATCAGACGGGGCCAGATCATTAGACGGGGGGGGGTATTCTTCGGTCAGAGGCAAGAGCGCCCCTATTTCAACTTAGAAAATTTCAGAAGGGCCAGAGCAGGAGGAGACGCAAGGCAGTCAGGGGAGAAGCTGCTCCGGTGGGAAGCTATTAGTCAGTCAGAGGCAATTTCGTCTATAAAGGACTTAGAGTTTTACAGTGCAGGTTTGAGCATTGGGCCAACCAGTAGACAGAGAAACTTCTCTGGAGTTTGAATTAATCGTTAAGGATTTCTTAATCTTTTTGAAATCGGACTTGAGAACGACTGTCATAAGAATCGGAAGAGACGCGTGGCCGATTACTCCGCTCCTGAAATCGGGAGAAATTCCCGATGACCGCCTCCAAGATCTACCAGACATCGCTGCCAGACGCCGCTGACGCTATCGAGATTGAGAGCGAATCCTGGTCGCCATCGAGTCTACCAGACAGCGCCGCAGACGCCGCCGACGCCGCCGTTCCTTTGATGACGTCACGGGACACCGCTCAGCTGCCGGCGAGGGGAGGCATTGGCCTCTGACGGGCGCAACAGAGAGGGTGCGAGGGCGCCGCCGTGGCTGCCCTCCTTCTCAAGGTCGCAACCGCCTCGCCCGCCCCCCTTGCTCTCCGCGCCGGGTCTATCCCGGCCACACAACAGAACCGACCAAGGCAATTTAACTCAGGGCATTCACCCCTGCGAGACTCATATAAGCGCAGTGCCGCGCATAGGCACGTCAAATTGTCAGTTTGTCACCAAATGTAATATTAGTTGTAATAAGTTTGCTTTCTTCCTAATTATAAGCTTTACTGTGATTACTAATCTCTAATTTTCTTTTCTCTCTAATCAATCTCTTCATTTTTTTTTAATTTTAGTTTAAAACTGTAATTTCCCTGGTGCAATTTTTTTTTATTTCTTGCCCAGGAATAAAGTTAATCATTTTACCAGTGAACAAGTGTTTATTTTATATTTCCATTGTACTGTGTAACAATTCCTTCCATCACCGGCTGAGCTAACGTCAGGGCCGCTATTCGGTTCCACAGGTAACCGGTAGTGTTACAATATATATATATATATATATATATATATATATATATATATATATATATATATATATATATTGACGTACCTTGGTTGGCGGTACTTTTCACTGCATTAAAATTTGGAAAGGACGGGTGTCTTGTCTCGTGAATGAGTCTCTTTAGGATTCGGCAACACATTGGCAAAACTAAGTTATAATGTTGTCTGAACAAAAACACGATTTATTTCTAGAATCACACATTTAGTACGTTGCCTTAAATAGAATTATTCTCTGTTTTGGTACCAAAACTCAGTTTACAATTTTAGATTTTACAATACCTCGGATACCGAGAATATGTCGTTTGTTCTCTGATGCTTTCCAACGGCTGCGACGATCGGCGACCTTCGGTGCGGCTCGGCGATCCTTCGGACGGTTGGCAGGGCGGGCTCTCGCGTCGTCGGCCCACGGCGGCGGTTGCGCAAATCCTTCTGCTTTGACGCCGACCGCTGCACGTTTCGTTCTACTGGAGTATGCATTGCTTCTAGCTTACTATT
Source organism: Gryllus longicercus (assembly GCA_038098605.1). NCBI lineage: Eukaryota > Metazoa > Arthropoda > Insecta > Orthoptera > Gryllidae > Gryllus > Gryllus longicercus. Next base: position 2,325,000 of record JAZDUA010000190.1, read on the forward strand.
TGTCTAGTTCTTGCAGTATAACTCGCTGCTTCATTGTAACACAGTTCGTCGATTCTCCTCCACTTTCCTATTTACCCCAATGCGAGCACGTGGCTACCACCCATGCCGGTATCAGCTACGCGATTTATAGTTTTGCCCCTTTTCTCCACTGTTTCTGACACTATGAACACGATTATTAGCTTGCACTGTTCAACATTTGCCACTATCACGTTTCACTCACTTCCTGATAGTTTTTCTTACACTAGTCAACTTGATTTTGTTCTCTTTACCGCGCGCACAAATATCGTACCGACCTCCCTCGAGTTCTATCTCACACTGGCCAACTGCCGTTGTCTCGTCCGCTCTCGCCGCCTTCGCGCCTGATTCGTTCCCTTGTCCCCGTCCGTTTCTCTCCGCTATTGCCGCCCGGTTCAAAATGGTCGTAATTAGAATAACATGCTCTGTGTTTGTAATTAATTGAAGAAACGCTCCGCGTTTCAATATATATAAAACCAAAGGCCGTGGGTTCGATCCCCACCAGGAATGACTTTTCTTTCCATCGGAATTAATTTATTGCTCGACGAGTCACGGAGAGAAAGGGTCGAACATGTCCCTGTGGCGCAGAGGATAGCGCGTTGGACTTCTAACCCAAAGGCCGTGGGTTCGATCCCCACCTGGGATGACTTTTCTTTCCATCGGAATTAATTTATTGCTCGACGAGTCACGGAGAGAAAGGGTCGAACATGTCCCTGTAGCGCAGAGGATAGCGCGTTGGAATTCTAATCCAAAGGCCGTGGGTTCGATCCCCACCAGGGATGACTTTTCTTTCCATCGGAATTAATTTATTGCTCTACGAGTCACGGAGAGAAAGGGTCGAACATGTCCCTGTGGCGCAGAGGATAGCGCGTTGGACTTCTAATCCAAAGGCCGTGGGTTCGATCCCCACCAGCGATGACTTTTCTCTCCATGGAAGTAATTTATTGCTCTACGAGTCACGGAGAGAAGTGGTCGAACATGTCCCTGTGGCGCAGAGGATAGCGCGTTGGACTTCTAAACCAAAGGCCGTGGGTTCGATCCCCACCAGGGATGAATTTTCTTTCCTATGTATTTATGCATTGCGCGACGATATGTAAAATGAATATATATATATATATATATATATATATATATATATATATATATATATATATATATATATTATATGGGCAGCTGTGGTTTCGCCGGCCGCACCCGGCGGGAGCGACCACACGCCTTTGCGCGAGGGCATTGTGTTGTGGACGGAACAAGTGTCTCATGCTTCCTGCTCCTCCAGCCGCCCAAAAACAGCGTAACCGCTGACCACGACGTTCGCCAGACGCTTTACGTAGTGTATATCACTTTGCCTTTGGTGGCGAAATAAGCAGTTCTGCTCAAGCAAATGTTTAATTTTGGGGATCTGTCACTGTTTTGTGCACTGACGATTTTGCAATTATTACAATGGTCACGATTCTACTAGTCAATTAGTCCTTGTTCAACAAATATTTATCAAACTCTATTAGTGAGTTAGTCCTTGCTCACCAAGGTTTCGTGAATTCTTTCTAAATAGTTTTGGAAATATTGAGACAGCTTTGTTACAGAGTTTAGTCGTTTATTTTGGGAATTCTTCCAGCGAATTCCATTTTTAAGACGTCTGAGCCATGAGAGTATTGATTATATGTTACAAAATCGCTGCACTTTTGTGGTACATCTCTATAAATAGCTAGTGAGATTCAGCATAAATACAAAACACTCCTGAATAATTTGTTTCAGAGAGAACATGCATATTGCATAGGTTTCACAGGTACAGAGGAGCAAGTATGGAAACAATAAAATGAAGATTATCATTGAATAACGTTTCACAATAGTTCTACAAGACAATCTATTTGCAATTACGCTATCACGCTTTACGCATTTGAACAGGGAATTAAACGCCAAGCCGTGCGCAAACCTTACTAGAATATCAGTTCATATCATCATTTTTCTATTAAAATATGAAGAAACACGATCGTAAATCAGAAATAGCGTGCTAATTACAATTGTTTAAAAGAAATGTCAGCCGTAAAAATTGAATAATTTTTCTAGACAATACTGCAGAAAATAATTCAATTATATGATTGAAAGATTTGTATATGATTAAAAACAATGTAATCATTTCTTCGAATTCTGATATATATATATATATATATATATATATATATATATATATACTCGTCGCGGAATATATCAACACATGTGAAAAGAAAAATTACTACTGGTGGGTCTAAGCCCAACGCGCTAACCTTAGCGCCACACGGACATGTTGGACTTCTTCTCTCCGTGACTCATCGCGTACTAAATTAATTCCGAAGGAAAGTACAGTCATCCCATGCGAGGATCCAACCCACGGCCTTTGGATTGCAAGTCCAACGCGCTATCCTCTGCGCCACAGGGACATGTTCGACCCTTTCTCTCCGTGACTCGTCGAGCAATAAATTAATTCCGATGGAAAGAAAAGTCATCCCACCTGGGGACCGAACCCACGGCCTTTAGATTAGAAGACCAACGCGCTATCCTCTGCGCCACAGGGACATGTTCGACCCTTTCTCTCCGTGACTCGTCGAGCAATAAATTAATTCCGATAGAAAGGAAAGTCATCCCCGGTGAGGATCAAACCCACGGCCTTTGGATTAGAAGTCCAACGTGCTATCCTCTGCGCCACAGGGACATGTTCGACCATTTCTCTCCGTGACTCGTAGAGCAATAAATTAATTCCGATGGAGAGAAAAGTCATCCCTGGTGGGGATCGAACCCACGGCCTTTGGATTAAAAGTTCAACGCGCTATCCTCTGCGCCACAGGGACATGTTCGACCCTTTCTCTCCGTGACTCGTCGAGCAATAAATTAATTCCGATGGAAAGAAAAGTCATCCCAGCTGGGGACCGAACCCACGGCCTTTAGATTAGAAGACCAACGCGCTATCCTCTGCGCCACAGGGACATGTTCGAACCTTCCTCTCCGTGACTCGTCGAGCAATAAATTAATTCCGATAGAAAGCAAAGTCATCCCTGGTGAGGATCAAACCCACGGCCTTTGGATTAGAAGTCCAACGCGCTATCCTCTGCGCCACAGGGACATGTTCGACCATTTCTCTCCGTCACTCGTAGAGCAATAAATTAATTCCGATGGAGAGAAAAGTCATCCCTGGTGGGGATCGAACCCACGGCCTTTGGATTAGAAGTCCAACGCGCTATCCTCTGCGCCACAGGGACATGTTCCGCCGTTTCTCTCCGTGATTCGTCGAGCAATAAATTAATTCCGATGGAAAGAAATGTTATCCCTGGTGGGGATCGAACCCACGGCCTTTGGATTAGAAGTCCAACGCGCTTTCCTCTGCGCCACAGGGACACGCTCGTTGTTTTCCCCCTGTGACTCGTTTCCAAATAAATTAATTCCGATGTAAAGAATAGTCACCCTGGGGGGTGCGGAGATCGAACACACGGCCTTTGTGGTAAACGTCCGACGCTCTTTTCTCTGCATTATAGTGCGTGCGGGTTATTTTCTCATTGTGACCCGTCACTCATTTAATTAATCCAGATGAATTCCACGGCCTTTGCATTAGAAGTCTAATTTTTATTTCCCTTTGATCCGCACGCGCCCTTGCTAGCTCGCAAGCCCATACACAGTTCCCTAATAAATTGATTAATTTATTTATAAAAATCATCCTGTCCGGAATTGAAACGACGGCGTTTTAATTTGAATTCCAACGTGCAATCGTAGCACGCTACTAAAAGCATCTGGTTCTTGCGATTTCAGGAATATGGCGTTTGGTTTGCTGCTAAATGATTTTATTTTCCTTACATTTTCTTGAGCACAAAAATATGTTGTTTTGTCAGCATAAATGCTATGGAGAAGGATTTAAATTTTTGAAGACGGTTGTACACTCCTTACAATGGTTTTCCTTCGGTTAGGAAAGAGAGAGTGATTGTTTGGACATTATTGGTGTCTCTCTCTAATTCGCAAGCCACTGGTTGATAACGATGCTAACTTTACAAAGTGTTAGTGTAATTACTGTATTGCACTATAATGCCATAGTATGTGGTACGGCCTAATGCTATTGTGTGTAGGACTATCGCGATTTTCCTCTGCACCATAACAATGCTCTCTTTACAACGTAAGTACGTAGGAGGTCGGAAAGTACGAAAGCAGGATAATTTCATTCACCGGTGGTTCATTCACCATCCATAAAGCCACAGTAAAGCCAAACTAAATTTATTTCCTAATATTATGTACAAAAAAGTTAATTTTTTAAACAGTCGTGAAGATTCGTACATTTGTCGTAACTTTGAACGAGATTATCGCTCTTATCATCGACGAACGTTCTGATACGAGTGATATGAGATGGATCTGAACTTCGCTTTTAAGCCGATCATTGGTCTGGAAGTTTTGATTTCCTAGTCTTTTCCTCAATTCGCGGAAGAGATGAAAATCAGTCGACACTGCACCGCGTCTATAAGGCGGATGATCAAGCAGGTCCCGTCAACCTTAGATGTTGTTTGGTTACAATACTGTGAGGACCCCCGCTCTTATGAATGAGAATATCTCCAGAAGCCTCTCGTCTTTTCTTAACGGCACGCTCGAAGTTTGAATTGAAAATGGCCCATTTAAAAGGAGAGAGATTTGCAATACTAATATACAAATCTGTTTTTTAAGTATGACTCTCCAATTTGACCGAAGTCAACAATAACAGAATCGCAAGGAGTTTTGCTGCGAGAAAAATGCACGGGATACAATCAGTCCTTTGAATGCTAATCAGCCGTTGTATGTAAATATAAAAGAATTAAGTATATACTTGGAAACATAGTTCTGAAAAAAAGGTGTCAGTATTTTAAAAGCTGTACAAAATTATATGATGCAATATCATCAAAATAAATCTATAAAAAATGCTGAAAAATAAACTGAATTAGCAAAGCAATAAAAATTAATGATTTCGTCATTCTAATGTCAACAACCAATTTAATAGATTGTTTATCCAAGTTTTGAATTACAATTCACATCTAGGTGGGGTAATCATTATATATGTTTTCTCTTTATTTTAAAATGCATGACATACCAACTATTATAATACACCCTGCTCTGTCACTCTACTTCAAGCATTTCAACCATTCCAGGGAATGTGTAACTGCTTTGTCGAATGCACAAGAGGAATTCAATGGGGTGCGAAATATCTGGTGAATGCGCTATTGTTCGATATCAATTCGGTCGTTTGGGACGAGTTGGTTAAATACGTGGCGGAAGATAACAAAAATCGAGAGATTTAAAATTTTCTCCTCCAATATTTTCAGATCAATTTACTTGATAAGATGCTACTTTGGCTGTGGTAAATTTAGTGTAGCAAGCTAATAACTTGCTGTCTTGGTTGGAATTATTTTGTAGACTCTGAAGTTGTGTATTATTTCATATTTTTGATTATAAATTGATTAGAACATATGCAGAAATTGAATTTGAATGAACACATTGCTTTAAAATTATTCCAGGAACGATTCTGAAACAAATGAATGTTAATGGTAGAGAAACATATTACCGAATGCTGGTGGATCCAGGGATGTCGTTTATTTATTATATCAGTCGTAATAACGATGTAAAATAGATTTAAACGTAAAAAATTAAGTTACGCATATGATATGCACCATACTAATTTAAACATAAAATAATAAATATTTCGCTACTACTACTACTACTACTACTACTACTACTACTACTACTACTACTACTACTACTACTACTACTACTACTACTACTACTACTACTACTACTACTACTACTACTACTACTACTACTACTACTACTACTACTACTACTACTACTACTACTACTACTACTACTACTACTACTACTACTACTACTACTACTACTACTACTACTACTACTACTACTACTACTACTACTACTACTACTACTACTACTACTACTACTACTACTACTACTACTACTACTACTACTACTACTACTACTACTACTACTACTACTACTACTACTACTACTACTACTACTACTACTACTACTACTACTACTACTACTACTACTACTACTACTACTACTACTACTACTACTACTACTACTACTACTACTACTACTACTACTACTACTACTACTACTACTACTACTACTACTACTACTACTACTACTACTACTACTACTACTACTACTACTACTACTACTACTACTACTACTACTACTACTACTACTACTACTACTACTACTACTACTACTACTACTACTACTACTACTACTACTACTACTACTACTACTACTACTACTACTACTACTACTACTACTACTACTACTACTACTACTACTACTACTACTACTACTACTACTACTACTACTACTACTACTACTACTACTACTACTACTACTACTACTACTACTACTACTACTACTACTACTACTACTACTACTACTACTACTACTACTACTACTACTACTACTACTACTACTACTACTACTACTACTACTACTACTACTACTACTACTACTACTACTACTACTACTACTACTACTACTACTACTACTACTACTACTACTACTACTACTACTACTACTACTACTACTACTACTACTACTACTACTACTACTACTACTACTACTACTACTACTACTACTACTACTACTACTACTACTACTACTACTACTACTACTACTACTACTACTACTACTACTACTACTACTACTACTACTACTACTACTACTACTACTACTACTACTACTACTACTACTACTACTACTACTACTACTACTACTACTACTACTACTACTACTACTACTACTACTACTACTACTACTACTACTACTACTACTACTACTACTACTACTACTACTACTACTACTACTACTACTACTACTACTACTACTACTACTACTACTACTACTACTACTACTACTACTACTACTACTACTACTACTACTACTACTACTACTACTACTACTACTACTACTACTACTACTACTACTACTACTACTACTACTACTACTACTACTACTACTACTACTACTACTACTACTACTACTACTACTACTACTACTACTACTACTACTACTACTACTACTACTACTACTACTACTACTACTACTACTACTACTACTACTACTACTACTACTACTACTACTACTACTACTACTACTACTACTACTACTACTACTACTACTACTACTACTACTACTACTACTACTACTACTACTACTACTACTACTACTACTACTACTACTACTACTACTACTACTACTACTACTACTACTACTACTACTACTACTACTACTACTACTACTACTACTACTACTACTACTACTACTACTACTACTACTACTACTACTACTACTACTACTACTACTACTACTACTACTACTACTACTACTACTACTACTACTACTACTACTACTACTACTACTACTACTACTACTACTACTACTACTACTACTACTACTACTACTACTACTACTACTACTACTACTACTACTACTACTACTACTACTACTACTACTACTACTACTACTACTACTACTACTACTACTACTACTACTACTACTACTACTACTACTACTACTACTACTACTACTACTACTACTACTACTACTACTACTACTACTACTACTACTACTACTACTACTACTACTACTACTACTACTACTACTACTACTACTACTACTACTACTACTACTACTACTACTACTACTACTACTACTACTACTACTACTACTACTACTACCACTACTACTACTACTACTACTACTACTACCACTACTACCACTACTACTACTACTACTACTACTACTACCACTACTACTACTACTACTACTACTACTACTACTACTACTACTACTACTACTACTACTACTAATAATAATAATAATAATAATAATAATAATAATAATAATAATAATAATAATAATAATAATAATAATAATAATAATAATAATAATAATAATACATTTTTGTAATTGTTAACTTGACAATCAACACATGCGCCACTCTGCTAATGTGACGGAATTGACGCCTTCCCTGGGTAGCGTCATTATTTGCTTTCCAAGCAGAATAAACATGCATGGAGTACGGGCAAAAGCTACTTCTCCTTTATGCTCATCGTGGAATATTTTCTTATAATAAAGCACAAAGCGAAGCAACCAGTAAACCTGCCTACTCAGCGAGGCTTGAGTGCCAGTCGATTCAGTAAGAGATGGGACGAGGAGGCTTTACTTAGTAAAAAAACAGTAAAAACTGTATGTAACGTATAGGAGAGAAGATCATCTGGCCCGTTTTCTTGTGTTTCAGGATCCCTTCCCATCATTTTAACTATAAATAGTTGAAAGATGATCATTCGTACAAATTTGAGAACTCTCTTCTAATGTCATTCGTTTTCATAACATATCTCAAGCAGTAAAGCTTAACGTTATAAACTAATTGCCTACACAACTCTTTCAATATCAGTGTAAATAGATTAACGAACCCGTTTTATCTTATTGCAAATCCTTAAACTACGCTATGATTTTCTCCGTGCTCTTCATTATTCCAGCAGCAGTTGCCTGCTGTAGCTTCACTATGCGCACGTTTTGTTGAACTCTCCTTTTGCTTGTAAGAGTAGAGGTAAGGGCTAGTTGCTATTTTGTTAGCAATTCAGAAAAATCATACTTGCAATTCGTGTACCGATGCAAGTAAGTTTTCTATAACTCAGAAACGAAAATGACTGGTTTTCAAATATTGCTAATCTCACGGTTTATTTATTTATTTATTTATTTATTTATTTATTTATTTATTTATTTATTTATTTATTTATTTATTTATTTATTTATTTATTTATTTATTTATTTACTTATTTTAAATTTTTGCTAAATTATTTACAGTTAAAATGATGGGCAGAAGTTCTGGAACTCTAGAAAACGTGCGCAGATGATCTTCTCCCCCATACGTCACATACAGGTTTTACTGTTGTTGTTTTTTTACTATATAAATTTAAATCTAAATCTACATCTGCCGGTCTTGAGGCGTATCGCGGTTTCCGGTGCTCACCGCCTGGGGCAGGCCTTGCGACCGAGTGCGCGCCTTTCTCCCTTCGCCGGCGGGGGGCACTGAGAAAATCCCGTTGCGCAGCAGCCGCACGAGTCCCCGGACGTGCAGCGAACGACGTTTTCCGGCGCTCGCTGCCAGGGGGCAGGCCCGGCGGCCACGTCCCCGCCTTTCTCCGCACCCCTCCGCTGGCGGCGGAGTGTGGAGCAGCAACGTCGGAAAACGTGGGAGCAATGCGTGTCCCTTAGACTCCCCTCCCCCGGCTTGGGGGCCATTATACTTCGATTGAAACATTAAGTCCGTTGACACTTGGTCAGCTGTGACGCCGACATTCAGTCGAGAGCTTGAACGTCCCTACAGTCATGTTCAAGCTCCCGACTGGATGACAGCGTCACAGCAGACAGTGTCTACGGACTAAATGTTTTAATTGAAGTATACAAGGTGCCGATGCCGGCGCTACGACACAAAGCTGGAGGAGTGATAACGTGAGGACAGCCCTCTAGATTTCAGTGCTAAGCCATCTGTTTCTACTGTGGACGACTGAGGTTTCCTCAATGGAATCTTCTCCTTGTGTACTACTGATCTCAGCTGCACACGTGAGGACTGTGGTTGAGCAATTAACGTGACTTTTGTTCCTGGATTTATACTTTGTATTTTGTAATAAACTACAGTTGTAGACTTTGTTTGTCTTTTCCGCCTCCACTTGCCCAGACACAACAATAAAAAACAATCTAGCAGAATTCCCACTTTTTCATGACTAAAAAATTGCCTAGTATATTTTTAGTATATTTTTTCGTTTTCACACTCATTACACTGTTGTTCAGTTCTAATTCTCATGTTTTTAAAAGTAAGTTATAAACTACGTGTTAACTGCAGCACTTTAAATTTAGTGTCATCTTTAAAACCTTCTTTAGTTCCTTATAGAAACAAAACTTCACATAAATCTGAAGTGGTATAACTTCTGTAAGAGGCAAAGCTCAAACAAAACATCTCACTTTGAGACAGTGAAATAATGGGAGTGACGTGATTTTACTGAGAATGGAAAATGCGGTAACTACATACTTAAATGTTGAGACGTTTTTCAAATTTTTCGGGGTTTCTACTTATTACCCTCCTTAAAATGGACTTTAATTTTATCAGGGCTCTTCCAGTATTTAGTCTTATGTTCTTATTTTTATTTTTCCTATATCTTTTTCATTATTTTTTCTCGCTGAACCTTTGAGCAGCTGGACCCCTTTCCTGTAATCCGTGTGGTGGAGGAAGGAGGCCACCCTCAGGCAAAGACAACACAAAGAAGAACGTCGTAAACGTTCGCACATGCATGGTGCGGCTGTTTTTCGCAGTTGTCTACCTAAAAGTAAAAAAAAAAAACGTTTCGTTTTCTTTTCGTATTTCGGAAGATAAGAACTATGCTGTAACTTATATTTCAACAGCTACTTTTCCTAGAAATATAGAGGCTCCGACCGACATAAGTCGAGTAAGAGAGTAAGAGAATAAGAGAGAAAGAGAGTAAAAGAGTAAGAGAATAAGAGATATTAATTCTTCTTGTATGTTATTTCATGGGACAGATCATTTGGTTCGTTACATCTGATAGTACGTTTTAGCAGGTCCCGTTCTAATTGACTTTGTATTTTCATGTTTATTTGTATTTAAAATGTTCTGTAATGAAATTACATGTCTTAGTTCATTCAAAATCGGATTACTATGTACTATCTACATTATGGAGGTGTAAAACAGTGATGTCAAGGTCTCCTGCCGGTGGCAGTGGCAAGCATCGTTGCACCGTGGCACGCCACGAGCTTCTCAGCGCAACTAGCACAAGAAAGGAAACTATCAGTAGTAACCTTGCACACAGAACTCAGAGTAATAGAATTTTACAAGGTACTTGTTAAATCATAACTTTCAAACTTAATAGAAAAAGCTGCTCGGATAATATAAATGGTAGCACATATGTCTGTGAATAAGTATTTTTAATAATTGTCCAAAAACAAGCAAAGGGTTCGATTAAGTATTGAAAATTTGAGAAATAGTTTGCGAATTTTTGTGTCGGGATCTCTAGAACCGTGACTTCACCATCGTGGAATCGAATGTAAATGAGAAGATACGCACCGAAAAATAAAAATACAAATAAAAATTGACAACAACAATCGTTCTTAAATTGATATAATATTTAAATCTCGCCTAATCCTCTTTCATGTGTAAAGCGTAAAAACGTTCAGGGCGACTTACACTACCTAGTGTTCTATTGTGGTAAGGTGATCAACTGCGTGGAAGGGTGATTTATTTGTGCTACCCGTGCCACGGACTCAAGCTGACGGCATCGACCTTGACAGCATTGATGTAAAACATCATTACTATCACTTTATGCATTTTTTAGATGTGCACCTCTCATCATTCATAATTGATTACAACATAAACACAAAATATCAAGATTATTGAATTACTTGTGTAACCTCATGAAAATTTGATAAAAATAAGTTAATATCATAATGCATACGTAAACGTACAAATTGGATGCTTTCCTTAATTTTTCAATTTTAATTAATAAAGTTAATGGAATTTAGTGACACTTAACATATTTTTGGCACTGTATTTGTACTTTCTTACCTTGCTACGTACTTACATAGTAAAGAGAAAGAATTCCAATATTGCGACAGAAATCGACGTTTTTCTTACAGAAAAGATCGCTTTATAGTTCGCTTGTGTAGAAGTGGATAAAATTTGTTCCTATATGTAATAAATTACTTCCCTTATCACGTTATGTGGTTAGAATTCATGTATTATAGGTCTCTGATAGCGAAAAATTAATTGAGTATAAAACTACGTGTCCGTCCGTCCGTGAGTTTGTCCTCGCTAGTACTTAGCCCTTTGGTACGATGTGTTTCAATACTGATATTCTCCGTTTGGTGTAAACGAACTCGAAGCCCTGTGAGTTTGAAATTTGATTTGGGAGTGCTTTATATGAAGCCTCAACATTTTTCCATTTTCTAAAAAATGGCTCCAAATACTGTGATAAAACTCTTTCCTCGAATAGCGCATTGGGCACTTTAAATAATAGTGCATATCTTAGTCTCGTTCATCACTGAATTTTCGAAAATTGCAAAACTTTTCCGTGTCTTCCTACAAATTCAATGTTGATCATAAAATTTATTTGCTTGCTAGAGTTTGTCCTTAAAGACGAATCTTGAAATGTAATGTACAGGTACAACGTTTTGAAATCCGAGTAGTTATTACGTAATTTTTGCAAGAAATTAAGGCAATTTATTAAACGGAAATTCTCAAGAAGGGCTTCAAATGTTTGCTGTAAAATTTCCTCCGAGAAAGAAAAAAACGCTTAAAAGTCGTGCAGAGGCACATTTTCAGCGCACGAAATGAAAATTGTAACTTTTTTTTAAATATTAGAAACAACATTAATATTTTAAAACTATGAAATTGATGACAGATTATTCCTTAGTGAAATCTTCTCTTTAAAAACTGTATCATGATATATTGTTCATGATAATCTATGAAATTTTTGAAAATTAAAAATGCAAACCTTCAACTTTTGTAATGCGTCTGGAAGAGTGTGTTCACCACACAGCCTTGTGATGAACATTAAACTCAAATCCCACAATGGGAAAAAAATTTTGCTTGTTGAAAACAGTTTAGCAGTTTCATATATTATAATATTGAGTAGGCGTTACAATGCGAGAAGGCGTGCTTTTGTCGCACCACTAGTTCTCGTATCACAATTTTGACATTCTGCCGCGTAGGCGATGCAACTGTGATCCGATCAAGTTTCGAGGAATGAGCCTACGTCCTGCGACGTGGGCTCCGCGTAACGCCCTCGGTGAATCGCAACGACGCGTCGTCTTCAACAGGAAGCAAAGAGCGAACAGGAAACGGGGAGTCGCAGCGCCGCGGGTGAGGGGGCGGGGCGCGGGGGCGGAACGGGGCGGCGCTTGAAATGGGGGCGGGGCTTGAAGTGGGAACGAAGCGGGGGCAGGGCGCAGAGACGAGGCGCCGGCCGAGCCAGGGACGGTGGCGGTGCACAAACATTGAAGTGAGAACGGGGAGCGCACACGGGGCGGGGCACGGTGGCAGTGGAGCACGATGGTGCAGTACTAAGATGGCGGAGCACGAAGCGGGGGAGGGAAACGAAAGCGGGGCGCAGGGGACAGTGAGGGTCACGGTGACGGGGCGAGGAGACAGGGCGGGCGGGGCACGGTGGCGGGGTATGGTGGCGGGATGCGAAGACGGAAGCGTGGTTGGGGCGTGGAGGCGGGGCGCGAAGAGGGAAGCGAGAGAGGCGCTCAGTGGCGTGGTACGAAGAAGGAAGCGGGGGCGGGGCGCGGACGCAGGGCGCGAAGAGGGAGCGGGGCGCGAAGGCGGAGCGGGACACGGTGGCGGGATGCGAAGAAGGAAGCAGGCCGGCGGCGGTGGCGGGGCGTCGAGAGGGAAGCGGGTGCAGGATGGCAGACGGGGCGCGAAGACGGAAGCGGGGGCGGGCGCGGGAGCTGAATGGATGTCGCCGTGAGGTGGCGCGCGGCGCAGCTCGACGCCGCTCGGCGCGACGTGGGGGCGTCGAGGGCTTCCGGCGCGCGGCGTGCCGCGGCGCGGCGCCGGACGGGGTGCCGACGGGCTCGCGTTGGAAGGGCTGCAATAGCAGTGGCGGGGGCTGAAGTAAGGGGAAGAGGGGGCCGAGAAGACGACCGATGGTGGCGCGGTCGGTTCAGAGAAGGTCAGGGAATGGAGAAGGAGCGTGATGGAAACGGAGGCAGCGAGATGACGGTTGGAGGAAGTGATAGGAATCAAAAAGATAATGATGACATGCTTAAACAGGAAGCGGTGAAACACGATGATAACAAAAAGCGGATGAGAGAAACAACAGAGGTGACGGACAGACAAATGGCACATGCCACTCAGAGATGAGGATGATGAACGCAGTGGCAGAGGTAAATGAGCAGAAAAATATGGTAACTGTGAATGAGGCGAGGTTACAAAAGTGCTGCAATTAGTAACAATGGAGATAACGGTAGTGAGGCCACCGTGTCAGCTGGCAAGTAAATCGCTGCTGCAGTGCAGTTGGTGAGGGCCGAATCGGCGCCCGAGGCGAGGGCGCTGGGGAAGGCAGCGTCGGCAGAGAGCGGCAGGGCAGCTGACAGCGGTTGAGCGACGGCGGCAAAATATCTGCCAGAGGCAGTGGGAACCGAAGGGGTGGGTGCGTTGGCGCCAGCGGTGTCGGGGAATCGGGGTATTGGAGTTGGTGGGGACGCGGGAGGAGGGAAAACGGCGCCCGCCGAAAAAACAAACGTCACACAGAATACGCGATATATGGGCCGGGCGCGGAGCGTCGCTCTCGGCCCTTATCGCGCCGCCCATCGCACGAGCAGCGCCGCCTCCAGGGCGACGTCTGGCGCGCGCGTGTCGCCGCAGGCCGCTGCAAGGCGCGTCTCAAGAACGGGACGGGGGGAGAATGGGGGGGACGGCGTGACGAACGGATGACTGGTTCGGGAGAGAGAGAGAGAGAGAGAGAACGAGGATAAGATGAAGCTGGGCATGAATTAAGGCGATTCAATACATTCGACATTCGCCGATCTGCGAGTTACTGCTCGCGCAATCTCGAGCAGCTGTTGTGCTCGGTGAACGTTTGGTTTGGGTTCTTGGCTGTCCTAAGCACAGGTGCCTACGTCTCCACCAACATTTTGCTACCTTACACAAGGCGAAATACCCCATTACTTAGGGGAAAATGAAGGGCATTGCCCTGAAGAAAGGTCGCAGAATGGCGGCCAAAACATTCACTCCTGTATCTAGGACGCTATGTCTCTTGGTCAGTAAAGCAGCTACTGACTCCGGCCGCGGAAGTCAACGCTCTCAACGTTCGAATTCTTTCATGTGTCCAAAAGTCCGTGGGTAGAGCCAACATCACATGCTCGTCGCCCGGCAAATTGCAAGCTGCCCATCCACCATCCGGTTGCGGCGAGCAGTCGCTCCCTCCTCGCCGAATATCGAATGGGTGGAACCGCCTTGAGAGGAGACGTGGCTGGCGCATCTGAGAATTGATGTAATCAAGAAACGCAAGTGTTAAGTTCAGTAAGTATGTATGAAAATAGGACGCAGGCAAATTATGCATGTGGCGGCCGATGTTTAGAAGATGTGGAAATATTAGAAGCAAAGCATCCTAGTAAATAGATATTCAAATTCAAGTTGTTCGTAATTAGAAAATTTAGACTGTCGATAATGGGAATGACATTTGATATTGTGGAGATTTTGAGTAAAGGCACTTGGTAGAAATTAAAAAATAAGGCGACAATGAAAAGACGATTAGAAAAAAGTAAGTAGTGAATAGGAAACAACAGGAATCTCATTAGATGAAACATAATTATTTTCTTCTATAGGTGCGAACGAATAATTATGCGTACTGAGGGAGGACACATTGCAATGGGGGCGATGTTTATTACGAGAGGGTAGCACAATCTGTGCTTTTGCTTCGGCATTCCAACAGAGATATTATTATGAGAAGCAACGCAAAGCAAGAAGCACAGAAGAGCTACATTGATTGATTGATTAGTGTATCCGGGCGTGTTAACTGTTAAAGTCATTGTCCTGTGAGTATACTGCATGCTTTTATCACGGCAGGTGGTGTTGATATTTTTCCGTTGAATGGCGAGACCCGGCGCCGACCTACACACCAGCTGGCAGGTTTTTCCCCAAATCAGGTACCTCCCATCAGCGGGGCACCGTGCTCTGCATGGGACATGCTCTAAGTTTCCGTCTGGTTTCTGACATGATTTATAGTGTAGTGTATGTAAGTGTATGTGTGTGTAAGTAAGAGGTGATGATAGGACAAGGAAGAGTAAGGAAAGGTCGAGCATTTTCCCTGTCTATTTTGTTAGGGAACTTCCCGGTATTCGCCTGGTGTTGATCGGAGAAATCACGGATAATACCGATCAGAGCAGCCAGACGCTACAATTCTCTTCTAGACAGCGGCTAATTCGGCCTAGCTATGTAACTAGAGTCGAAAATCCTATTACCATCAGAACTCCAACCCTAGGATCTCTCGCTCAGAGGCACTAGAGTGTTAGTTGATGCCCTGAGCCACCTAAGCTGGTAAAGATATGAAGGTACAAAAGTGAGATTTTAAAGATACACAATAGGAAGAATTGATTTCTATACATTTCACATAAACGAACTTATATATTATAGAAAATAAATTCTCCAAAAATGAATCTGCCCCAGCAGCTAGGTCATGGTAACCCACAAGAAAGTAGTTTGGTGAAAACGTGTTTTAATGATTTAGACATTTTTTTCTTTCACATATTCTCTTGAAACTATTCAATACTACTACACAGAAGCCCTTTAGCTATTGCATGTAGCTTATATGTGGTAATGTTTAATAAAATAACGTAATCAAAGAACCCGTTCAGAGAAAAAGCAGTGTGATTGCCATTATCTTAACCCGAGGGCAGAAATAGATATACACAATTAAATTTAACTCTTTGTGTTGTAATTTGAAAGATGTTAACATCTGTCACTGTAATACGATGTCTCACGAGTTGAAGGTCTCACGAGTTTATTTTTATTTTGTGTCATAAAGTGTTTCAAAAATATATGAGATGTTTGGAACAGAAAAAAACTATCAGCATTTTATTGAGCTTCGAGATGCCTATCCGCGCTCTTTTACTGAACGAAGTTGAAATTTGAATAAGGGTAGCAAACACCGTTTTTGGCAAAATTTGAAAGAAAGAAAATATTTCTCACGTGAATTTGAAAGTCTTTCAATTCAAAGGAATCGATTTACTAACGACAGATCAGAGAATTATTATTTGAAGCTGTGAGAGCGAGATTGGTCCAAATGCAATCATATTAGAAGGCACTAGCCCTCGCGCCAGATTACAGTTAGTTGATTATTGTTCTCATGGCCTCGTTTTGTGGTTCCGCTGGCGAAATAAGTTTATTCCTCCCTAATACCCAGTAGACCTCAAAAACCTTTCCGTGGTTTCACCGATATACACCCGACGAATGCCGGAGCAGTGCCCTCACAAACGAGCCACGGACCGCGCGCGATCTTTCCTGCCTTATCCTTGTCCTATCCTCACCCCATGCATACGCACAATTACACTTGCATGCACTATACAATCACACATTTCGGGAGACCGGTGGGGAACTTCGACCTTGTCTCGCTGGTGGAAGATGTCTGTTTGAGAAAATCCCAATAGCTGTCGGTAGGTCAGCGCCGGGTCTCTCCATCTAGAGGGGAAATATCATCTCCATCTCACGAGAGAAAAACATGTACTACACTTATGAAACTATTGACCTTGGCAGTTGACGCATCCACTAATTAGTCATTCAATCAATGCAGTAATATTTTACTCGCTTTATTGAAGATCTGTATATGCAAAGTAAGATAATTTTAGATATAGATGTGCGACTGATTTTGATTTTTTTATTTTATATTCCAACATTATAAAAGACATTTTCTGTTGCAAGAAATCGTTCATAATCTACCATTTTAAGGCACAAATAAAGATGTATTACATTTTACGGCTCGAATGATTGCGTCATCACACGTTCAGCCAATCGCTGCGAGAGAATCGGGGGTGATAAATGGAGAGGTTGATGTAAATGGCTGCCCTTTGTTTTCTCGCACAGATGTCAAATACTCGAGACGTCACAACTGTGTTACTTCCCAAAATTAAGTTTCATTCTCATATAAATTTATAATACTGTTATACAAACTATTAGCGTATGCAACTCATTTATAATGTTGCTTCATTGCATTCGTTCACATTTGAAAACTCTCTCCTAACGTCACTCGTTTTCAAAACATGTACTCTTGCAATAAAACTTAACATTATAGACTAATTGAATAAACTACTATTCAGATGAATGTGCAGTTAGCTCAGTAACGGAGAACGATTCTTTATAATTTCTAACGTAAACACGAGTCTTCCTAAGATGGGTGTTTATTTGATTCCCTTGCACAACAACATAAATATGCCAGATAAAATTTGCAAATTTGAAAAGTCCAATGTTCAATTTGAAATAATCAAAATGTTCTGTAAAATAAAAACACGTATTTTTATTTACATCACTCAGTAAATCTGGGTCTACGAACTCAATATCATTTGACAGTGTTTCAACGTTTGGTGAAAAAAATACTCTACTGCAAGTACTTGCATGGATATTTGTTTGCTGCACTTGACTGTAGTTTATATATAATCCACGTATTTTCTTCATTTTAACCCAGAAAGCGCGACCAAAGAATGCTATTGTGTTCCAGTAGCGACAGGAGGTGTGGACATTTAGACATCAGACATTCAGACATCAATTGGGAATTGGAATGAGAGAATAGGGATTAGTTTCAGAAGAGGAAGTAAGAGGGTTCGATTCGATATGAGAATAGACCAGAGGGAAATTATCGAAAGGGGCGAGGTGTTTTACAGGAGATTGCATGGGTTTCGTGTACCTGAGGTGTCATGCTTGTTTCCCAGGAATTTTCAAGTGACGACCGTTTGAAATGTGTCACTGAGAGGGAATCAGTTTGACAAATGGTGATATTTGCTTCTCTCGTATGTAGTTTTGTTTGTTGGTTTGTGTGGTTTATCTCGCTTCGTTTTGGTCCATCTCGCTCTGTATTGACATGTTATTCCACGAAAGTAGAATTACAAGAAGTTTAGAAGCATCAGATCATCGAGTTAGCTGTAGTGTACGTTTCTCCACTTGTTTTTCTCCTGTTATAACCTCAGATCTGCTCTGGGGAACTGCAATATTCAAAAGTAATAATGTTTTTTTAGGGAGATACATGTCAAAGACTAACTTGTATCTACCGGATTCATTTTAAAAACGTAAAATTCTTTTAAAAAAGAAAATTTACATATATAAAAAAATACATGTATCGAGTATTCACATGTACGGAGTACACACATGTATGGAGACGTATTTTTCTGGTGTAGTGAAGATACGCCAACAACGCATTACATAACGTTACGCCCATTAACTCCAAATCAGAAAACCATCAATTGTGCTCCTTATTTCTGAATGTGAAATAATAGGACAGAAATTCGGCTGTGCAATATCCCCCACGTTCCTAGACCAGCGCTTACTAATGCTGATTGATACTGATTTTGATACTAATATTGATTGCATGCAGCATACGTCGACAGAAAACATACCTTTTGGTTCTTTCCTCTCTATCCCTCGAGACAAAATGTTGTTTTAGTTTCCATTACATGCAGTAGAGAAAAAATGAGGAACTTCTGCATAAAATGATCGAGGTTTTAATGAAAATACACATTTTGGGGGTCCCTGCCTCTCATTGATTTTTTGTCTTTGTCTGCCTCTCTGGCCGGCCGTTGTCGGTACAGGGCCTAGAACGTCCAGAAGACTATAACCAAAATGGATATTTCCAGACTGGCCAGATCGGCCAGATCACATTTTAATCAAAAAACTGAATGTAACAAAAAATCTTTTGTGTATTGATAAAATCGTATTTTACAATCACGATACTACAGGGTCTCCAAATAAATCATGTTAATTTAAGTCTTGAAATATTATATTTTACATTCAATTCGAATGAACCAATAACGAAAATATTCATTAATGAATAAACAAATGAAAATATTGAAGGATGAAAAAAAGCATTTTTTCCATGGGAAAATGTTTTGAATGGGATTTAGTTGATAGATTCAGTGTGACTACGGCATGTATGAATTCGGCAAACAGGAATTTTTCTGGTAAGTGGGATTGAGAGGATATTATTAAATTGTTAAGCGTGTGGTCTACTCTATACAATTCGATCAAAAAAATTTGCCAAAGAGCTGTAATATTAATAACAGCTTGTTCGCCGTATAATTATTATAATTTTACGTCCAATACAATTTTATTTAATTTTACATTACAATGCAAGAAAGTTTGTGCCGTGTTGTAGCACCAACAAATTAATGGTATTTGTAATTGCTTATGATACATCTGAATTTTGAGATTAGAAAGATGCAGTACAACACTAACTGAATCAAAACTATACAGGAAAACCGACGTAATTCAGCCAGTAAGCAATACCCGGACGGAAAAAATGAGGGGTTTAGTAGACAAACTGTCAAATTCGTTGATTAATCACGTAGCACAACATCGATTGATGGGCCGGAAACGGCGGAAGTTCCTTCGGGGTCAGCGAGAGGCCAGCAGCGTCTGCGTTTCGATAGGAGCGGCAAGTGCTCCGCGGCGGAGCCAGTAGGAGAGGCCGGGTCGGGCGTGCCCCGGGGTGGTGGCCGCGGGGGGAGAGGTGCGAGAGGGGGAGGCGTCTCAGGAGACGCGTGGGCCGCGCGCGGCGCGGTGTGGGGCCGATTAGAGGGGGGATCTATCTGTGGCCGATCTGTGGGCGCGAGGCGATGCCGCCGGGGGGGGGGTAGCGGAAAGGGGAGCGGCGGCGGGGGCGGCGAGGGCGAGGCGTAGGTGGAAGTGACGCAGCAGGATAAGGGGCGCGGCAGACGAGCAGGGTGCGGGAGGCCGATGCGGAAATACGTGCTCCGGACACCGCAACAGAAAAAGAGCACGAGGAGCGGCGGGCGCGGCGGCGCAGGAATCCGGGGGGCGGGGCGCGGCTAGGGCGAGAAGGACGCCGCTGGACGGGGGCAAGCGAGATGGGACGAGACGCGAGGTGGGTGGGAAGGAGCAGGCCAGCGAGGGTGGCGACGCTGCTGGAAGTGCGGCGGTGTCGCCTCCGCCGCGGCCGCCGCCGCAGCCGCCACCGCCTGGCCGCGGGCCAGTGCTCCAGCCGCGTGGTATTTATACAAGATCATTACATCGAAGGCGACGCGCAGCTGCCGCGCCTTCCTCGCCGCCTCAGCGCTCGCGCCTCTACCCGCCGCCGCCACAGCCTGAGCCACAACCGCCACTGTCACAGCCGCAGCCTCCACCGCTGACTTCACAATCGCTAACACAGTCACCACCACCGCCGCCGCCGCCGCCGCCACCACCGTCACCGCCAACGTCACCACTCCTCCTCAGCCTGTGCCACGAACGTCACCGCCGCCGCCCCCGTCACCACTTTATTTAACGCCGCCTCCACCACACCGTGGCCGCCTCCGCCTCCACTTCCACCACTGCCACCGTCACCAATTCCGTCACCTCCAACACCGCAACCAACATCGTCCTCACCACCGCCACTTGCGTCGCCACTATCGCCGCCACCGTCACTGCTATCACGTCCGCCGCCACCGTCGCATCTGCCATAGCCACCGCCAATTAATGATTTTCCTTTCTGTAGGTTATTGTTTTATTTGTGGTCAACAAAGTGTAAAAATTGTTTGTGATGTAATCTGTGCACCATTTCTTGAACTCTAGATAATAAAAAATACCACCCTTTAGCTATTCATATGTGAATGATGAATAAAGGTACCAACAAAGCGTGTTTAGCAACAATTGAAACTACGAGTATTTAGTGTTTGTGTTTCTGTATTGCTAGAATTAAAATCGCACAGTGTTTTTAACTACGTTTTAACCAACAACAACCATAACAATAGAAATAATAATAATAATAATAATAATAATAATAATAATAATAACAATAAATAGCAGACAGTGTTGTAGTCAATCAAGTCAAAAAAAGACACTGCAACATTTCTGTAGAATGGATTGACTATACCAAGGCCTTCGACTCGATACCTCATTCGTGACTTATGTAGAGTCATTGACCCAGAAGCTGAAGTACAATACTTGTTACAGGTTCTTTACAATTCGACAATACAAATGATATATAATACATTAAATGCCATTGTTAAAAATTATATTACTTTTATTTTGGATGCTCGGTATTTGGAACTTAAACTTTTGTATCGAATTTAATCGTTTAATGTCAGCGTTGAAGTTAGTTACCGAGAAATATCTCAGCTTATGCCGTAAAACAGTGCTGAACGTCATAGATCAACGTAGATCAACATTTACGAACAACAGAACAGCAGCAGACAAAATGAAGGAAGTAGCTACAGCATTGGGCTGGTAGAGAAGAAGGACACCAGGGATGCGAATGACGAACTTCAAGCTTGTGTTGCGGAATCCCGTGCACGGGCACTTTCACTTCTCAAGAAAGAGGAAGACGCCTTTCTAACCAACTGTATGAAGTATGGGGGAATCTGTGGTATCTTAAGACCTACGCTGCCGAAAATTATCTTTAAACCAGATACAAAAGGCATCATCAACAATGTCAACCGCATAATAACATATCGTATGAAAGATGAAAGCTAACTAGATCACTCATATTCTTTGACATACATTGGAGAAATGACAGTTGTCATTCTTAATAGGCCCGTAAAACAGAGCCAGCGCGGAAGGAAAAACACAACATTTCACCATGGAAGCGAAGACTATGTTCCAAAATTGATCATATTAGAAGGAATATCAGTATATTGACCCAATACACAAAACCGAATGCTTCAGCTTAAGTTAGGAGAACTGGTGGAATTATCATGGAACGTCAGATGAGGCAGATATCAATAAAACTAGGCTTTCGTGCTTTTTTGACCTTGTATATTCGAAGACTACCGTCTTAATTGTCCCGTCTGATAGTCACGCCCACTTATGATCTGGTCTTTAGTGGTTTTAGTGGATGTTTTGAACAAGTCACGCGCATCCTCATTTTTGCTACTGCGCATCAGTCACCAAAATAAATAATTTTAGCCCCCTTAATTTTTTTCAAGTATTTAAGTATCCAACTGTTCGGGTGGCAGATTTTGAGTCAGTCGGTGTCATGCGGAACTGAATCCGCATTGCCTGTAAAGTTCGTTTTTGTACTGTTGAATTCAATCGGTTCAATAAAATTCAAATAATTTCACCGCGAACGTGTGCGAATCAACACTATAAATCATGGTAAGTTTGTGGAAGATTTACAACCAAACTTCAGAGGAAAAAATATAAAAATCGCAAAACTTATGTATCCTTTTTACTTTGACAAAAGGCTTTATGATCACGACAAAATGTCGACTGCTAATCAGTGTTGTGTCACCTGTACAACGAACCTTAGGTTGTGTTTGTATGGAAAATTCTAATCTTTGTCTTTGCTGAATCAATATTGTGGAGTATACCAACAATCCATTTTTATGACAGCAACTTTCTCATGATAAAAATATCTGGAATGTCCAGATCAATTATTCACATACTTCTGTCAAGCGGCCTAATAAAGCGACAGCAATAATGTCAGAGAGAGTGTGTGACAGGGCGCAAAGCATTTTTAGCAATGAAATGC
This sequence comes from Gryllus longicercus, assembly GCA_038098605.1. Lineage (NCBI taxonomy): Eukaryota > Metazoa > Arthropoda > Insecta > Orthoptera > Gryllidae > Gryllus > Gryllus longicercus. Next base: position 2,348,255 of record JAZDUA010000190.1, read on the forward strand.
GACCTTCCAAGATATTACAATATTATTGAATAAATATAAGTATGTCATTTTTGACAAGTTCCTTCATCATATAAACCATGCTTATAATACTTTGAAGTAATACAACAGGAGTGGAATTGCGGAAATTGGTATATAATTTTATTTAAAATACTAAATATATTTCTTCCTTTTTAACTCGAAGTGAACGTTTTATAATGATTTTCCAAATTATAGTAATCGTTTCCTTTGAAATCACCAATTACATCCTTAAGGTATTAAAAATCTTTCTTTTTGATCCCAAGTGTTATAGAGGAATTCATCCCCTGAAAACTGATATACAAGTTCTATGCAATATGCGCGGTATCTCCAGGTACCTCGTCGCATAAGGAATACCCAATTCATAAATAACACTCATCCCAGGTGGGGGTCAAACCCATGGCCTTTGGATACGAAGTCCAACGCGCTATCCTCTGCGCCACAGGGACGCGTGTTTGTTTCTTTCCCGGTATCTCGTCGCATAAGGAATAACCAATTTATAAGGAAAATTCATCCCTGGTGAAGTTCGAAACCACGGCCTTTGGATATGATGTCCAACGCGCTATCCTCTGCGCCACAGGGACGCGTGATCGTTTCCTTCCCGGTATCTCGCCTCATAAGGAATAATCAATTTATAATGAAAACTCACCCCCGGTGAGGTTCGAACCCACGGCCTTTGGATTAGAAGTCCAACGCGCTATCCTCTGCGCCACAGGGACGCGTGTTTGTGTCCTTCCCGGTATCTCGCCGCATAAGGAATAACCAATTTATAAGGAAAACTCAAGCCTGGTGGGGTTCGAACCCACGGCCTTTGGATTAGAAGTCCAACGCCCTATCCTCTGCGCCACAGGGACGCGCTTGTGGATTCTTCCCGGTATCTCGCTGCATAAGGAATAACCAATTTATAAGTGATAACCAATTTATAAGGAAAACTCATCCCTGGTGGGGTTCGAACCCACGGCCTATGGATTAGAAGTCCAACGCGCTATCCTCTGCGCCAGAGGGACGAGCATTTTGCTTCTTCCCGGTATTTCGCCGCATAAATAATAACCATTTTATAAGGAAAACACATCCCTCGTGGGGTTCGAACCCACGGCCTTCGGATAAGAAGTCCAACGCGCAATCCTCTGCGCCACAGGGACGCGTGTTTGTTTCCTACCCGGTATCTCGCCGCATAAGGAATAACCAATTTATAAGGAAAACTCATGCCTGGTGGGGTTCGAACCCACGGCCTTTGGCTTAGAAGTCCAACGCCCTATCCCCTGCGCCACAGGCACGCGCTTTTGGATTCTTCCCGGTATCTCGCTGCATAAGGAATAACCAATTTATAAGGAAAACGCATGCCTGGAGGGGTTCGTACCCACGGCCTTTGGATAAGAAGTCCAAGGCGCTATCATCTGCGCCACAGGACGCGTGTTTGTGTCCTTCCCGGTATCTCGCCGCATAAGGAATAACAAATTTGAAAGGAAAACTCATGCCTGGTGGGGTTCGAACCCACGGCCTTTGAATTAGAAGTCCAACGCCCTATCCTCTGCGCCACAGGGACGCGTGTTTGCTTCTTTCCCGGTATCTCGCCGCATAAGGAATAACCAATTTATAAGGAATAACAAAATTTATTAGGAAAACTCATCACTGGTGGGGTTCGAACCCACAACCTTTGGACATGAAGTCCAACGCGCTATCCTCTGCGCCACAGGGACGCGTGTTTGTTTCTTTCCCGGTATCTCGCCACATAAGGAATAACCAATTTATAAGGAATAACAAATTTATTAGGAAAACTCATCCCTGGTGGGGTTCGAACCCACGGCCTTTGGATATGAAGTCCAACGCGCTATACTCTGCGCTACAGCGACGCGCGGTTATTTCCTTCCCGGTATCTCGCCGCATAAGGAATAACCAATTTATAAGGAAAACTCATCCCTGGTGGGGTTCGAACCCACGGCCTTTGGATTAGAAGTCCAAAGCGCTATCCTCTGCGCCACAGGGACGGGCATTTGGATTCTTCCCGGTATCTCGCCGCATAAGGAATAACCAATTTATAAGGAATAACCAATTTATAAGGAAAAATCATCCCTGGTGGGGTTCGAACCCACGTCCTTAGGATTAGAAGTCCAACGCGCTATCCTCTGCGCCACAGGGACGCGCATTTGGTTTCTTCCCGGTATCTCGTCGCATAAGGAATACCAATTTATAAGGAAAACTCATCCCTCGTGGGGTTCGAAACCACGGCCTTTGGATTAGGAGTCCAACGCGCTATCCTCTGCGCCACAGGGACGTGCATTTGGATTCTTTCCGGTATCTCGCCGCATAAGGAATAACCAATTTATAAGGAAAACTCATCCCTGGTGGGGTTCGAACCCACGGCCTTTGGATTAGAAGTCCAAAGCGCTATCCTCTGCGCCACAGGGACGCGCATATGGATTCTTCCCGGTATCTCGCCGCATAAGCAATAACCAATTTATAAGGAATAACCAATTTATAAGGAAGAATCATCCCTGGTAGGGTTCGAACCCACGTCCTTAGGATTAGAAGTCCAACGCTCTATCCTCTGCGCCACAGGGACGCGCATTTGGTTTCTTCCCGGTATCTCGTCGCATAAGGAATACCAATTTATAAGGAAAACTCATCCCTCGTGGGGTTCGAAACCACGGCCTTTGGATTAGGAGTCCAACGCGCTATCCTCTGCGCCACAGGGACGCGCATTTGGATTCTTTCCGGTATCTCGCCGCATAAGGAATAACCAATTTATAAGGAAAACTCATCCCTGGTGGGGTTCGAATCCACGGCCTTTGGATATTAAGTCCAACGCGCTATCCTCTGCGCCACGGGGATGCGTGTTTGTTTCATTCCCGGTATCTCGCCGCATAAGGAATAAACAATTTATAAGGAATAACCACTTTATTAGGAAAACTCATACCTGGAGGGGTTCGAACCCACGGCCTTTGGATATGAAGTCCAACGCGCTATCCCCTGCGCCACAGGGACGCATGTTTGTTTCCTTCCCGGTATCTCGCCGCATAAGGAATAACCAATTTATAAGGAAAACTCTTCCCTGGTGGGGATCGAACCCACGGCATTTGGATTAGAAGTCCAACGCGCTATCCTCTGCGACACAGGGACGCGCATTTGATTTCTTCCCGGTATCTCGTCGCATATGGAATAACCAATTTATAAGGAAAAACTCATCCCTAGTGGGGTTCGAACCCACGGCCTTTGGATTAGAAGTCCAACGCGCTATCCCCTGCGCCACAGGAACGCGTGTTTGTTTCCTTCCCTGTATCTGGCCGCATAAGGAATAACCAATTTATAAGGAAAACTCATCCCTGGTGGGGTTCGAACCCACGGCCTTTGGATTAGAAGTCCAACGCGCTATCCTCTGCGCCACAGGGACGCCCGTTTGGTTTCTTCCCGGTATCTCGCCGTATAAGGAATAACCAATTTATCAGGAAAACTCATCCCTGGTGTGGTTCGAAAACACGGCCTTTGGATTAGAAGTCCAACGCGCTATCCTCTGCGCCACAGGGACGCGCATTTGGTTTCTTCCCGGTATCTCCCCGCATAAGGAATAACCAATTTATAAGGAAAACTCATCCCTCGTGGGGTTCGAACCCACGGCCTTTGGATTAGAAGTCCAACGCGCTATCCTCTGCGCCACAGGGACGCGCATTTGGTTTCTTCCCGGTATCTCGCCGCATAAGGAATAACCAATTTATAAGGAAAACTCATCCCTGGTGGGGTTCGAATCCACGGCCTTTGGATGTTAAGTCCAACGCGCTATCCTCTGCGCCACGGGGATGCGTGTTTGTTTCATTCCCGGTATCTCGCCGCATAAGGAATAAACAATTTATAAGGAATAACCACTTTATTAGGAAAACTCATCCCTGGAGGGGTTCGAACCCACGGCCTTTGGATATGAAGTCCAACGCGCTATCCCCTGCGCCACAGGGACGCGCATTTGATTTCTTCCCGGTATCTCGTCGCATATGGAATAACCAATTTATAAGGAAAAACTCATCCCTAGTGGGGTTCGAACCCACGGCCTTTGGATTAGAAGTCCAACGCGCTATCCCCTGCGCCACAGGAACGCGTGTTTGTTTCCTTCCCTGTATCTGGCCGCATAAGGAATAACCAATTTATAAGGAAAACTCATCCCTGGTGGGGTTCGAACCCACGGCCTTTGGATTAGAAGTCCAACGCGCTATCCTCTGCGCCACAGGGACGCCCATTTGGTTCCTTCCCGGTATCTCGCCGTATAAGGAATAACCAATTTATCAGGAAAACACATCCCTGGTGTGGTTCGAAACCACGGCCTTTGGATTAGAAGTCCAACGCGCTATCCTCTGCGCCACAGGGACGCGCATTTGGTTTCTTCCCGGTATCTCCCCGCATAAGGAATAACCAATTTATAAGGAAAACTCATCCCTCGTGGGGTTCGAACCCACGGCCTTTGGATTAGAAGTCCAACGCGCTATCCTCTGCGCCACAGGGACGCGCATTTGGTTTCTTCCCGGTATCTCGCCGCATAAGGAATAACCAATTTATAAGGAAAACTCATCCCTGGTGGGTTTCGAACCCACGGCCTTTGGATATGAAGTCCAACGCGCTATCCTCTGCGCCACAGGGACGCGTGTTTGTTTCATTCCCGGTATCTCGCCGCATAAGAAATAACCAATTTATAAGGAAAACTCATCCCTGATGGGGTTCGAAACCACGGCCTTTGGATTAGAAGTCCAACGCGCTATCCTCTGCGCCACAAGGATGCGCATTTGGTTTCTTTCCGGTATCTCGCCGCATAAGGAATAACCAGTATATAAGTAAAACTCATCACTTGTGGGGTTCGAACCAACGGCCTTTGGATTAGAAGTCCAACGCGCTATCCTCTGCGCCACAGGGACGCGCATTTGGATTCTTTCCGGTATCTCGCCGCATAAGGAATAACCAATTTATAAGGAAAACTCATCCCTGGTGGGGTTCTAACCCACGGCCTTTGGATATTAAGTCCAATGCGCTATCCTCTGCGCCACAGGGACGCGTGTTTGTTTCATTCCCGGTATCTCGCCGCATAAGGAATAACCAATTTATAAGGAAAACTCATCTCTGGTGGGGTTCGAACCCATGGCCTTTGGATATTAAGTCCAATGCGCTATCCTCTGCGCCACAGGGTCGTGTGTTTGTTTCATTTCCGGTATCTCGCCACATAAGGAAAACCAATTTATAAAGAATAACCATTTTATTAGGAAAACTCATCCCTCGTGGGGTTCGAACCCACGGCCTTTGGATTAGAAGTCCAACGCGCTATCCTCTGCGCCACAGGGACGCGCATTTGGTTTCTTCCCGGTATCTTGCCGCATAAGGAATAACCAATTTATAAGGAAAACTCATTCCTGGTGGGGTTCGAACCCACGGCCTTTGGATTAGAAGTCCAACGCGCTATCCTCTGCGCCACAGGGACGCGCATTTGGTTTCTTCCCGGTATCTCGCGGCATAAGGAATAACAAATTTATAAGGAAAACTCAACCCTGGTGGGGTTCGAACTCACGTCCTTTGGATTAGAAGTCCAAAGCGCTATCCTCTGCGCCAAAGGGACGCGCATTTGATTTCTTCGCGGTATTTCGCCGCATAAGGAATATCCAATTTTTAAGGAAAACTTATCCCTGGTGGGGTTCGAACCCACGGCCTTTGTATTAGAAGTCCAACGCGCTATCCTCTGCGCCACAGGGACGCGCATTTGATTTCTTCCCGGTGTCTCGTCGCATATGGAATAACCAATTTATAAGGAAAACTCACCCCTAGTGGGGTTCGAACCCACGGTCTTTGGATTAGAAGTCCAACGCGCTATCCGCTGCGCCACAAGGACGCGCATTTGGTTTCTTCCCGGTATCTCGCCGCATAAGGAATAACCAGTTTATAAGTAAAACTCATCACTTGTGGGGTTCGAACCCACGGCCTTTGGATTAGAAGTCCAACGCGCTATCCTCTGCGCCACAGGGACGCGCGTTTGGATTCTTTCCGGTATCTCGCCGCATAAGGAATAACCAATTTAAAAAGAAAACTCATCCCTGGTGGGGTTCTAACCCACGGCCTTTGGATATTAAGTCCAATGCGCTATCCTCTGCGCCACAGGGACGTGTGTTTGTTTCATTCCCGGTATCTCGCCGCATAAGGAATAACCAATTTATAAGGAAAACTCATCCCTGGTGGGGTTCGAACCCATGGCCTTTGGATATTAAGCCCAATGCGCTATCCTCTGCGCCACAGGGTCGCGTGTCTGTTTCATTTCCGGTATCTCGCCACCTAAGGAATAACCAATTTATAAAGAATAACCATTTTATTAGGAAAACTCATCCCTCGTGGGGTTCGAACCCACGGCCTTTGGATTAGAAGTCCAACGCGCTATCCTCTGCGCCACAGGGACGCGCATTTGGTTTCTTCCCGGTATCTTGCCGCATAAGGAATAACCAATTTATAAGGAAAAGTCATTCCTCGTGGGGTTCGAACCCTCAGCCTTTGGATTAGAATTCCGACGCGCTATCCTCTGCGCCACAGGGACGCGCATTTGGATTCTTCGCGGTATCTCGCCGCATAAGGAATAACCACTTTATAAGGAAAACTCATCACTGGTGGGGTTCGAACCCACGGCCTCTGGATGTGAAGTCGAACGCGCTATCCTCGGCGCCACAGGGACGAGTGTTTCTTTCAATCCCGGTATCTCGCCGCATAAGGAATAACCAATTTATAAGGAATAACCAATTTATTAGGAGAACTCATCCCTGGTGGGGTTCGAACACACGGCCTTTGGATATGAAGTCCAACGCGCTATCCTCTGCGCCACAGGGACGCGTGTTTGTTTCCTTCCCGGTATCTCGCCGCATAAGGAATAACCTATTTATAAGGAAAACTCATCCCCGGTGGGGTTCGAACCCACGGCCTTTGGATTAGAAGTCCAACGCGCTATCCTCTGCGCCACATGGACGCGCATTCCGTTTCTTCCCGGTATCTTGCCGCATAAGGAATAACCAATTTATAAGGAAAACTCATTCCTGGTGGGGTTCGAACCCACGGCCTTTGGATTAGAAGTCCAACGCGTTATCTCTGCGCCACAGGGACGCGCATTTGGTTTTTTCCCGGTATCTCGCCGCATAAGGAATAACAAATTTATAAGGAAAACTCAACCCTGGTGGGGTTCGAACTCACGTCCTTTGGATTAGAAGTCCAACGCGCTATCCTCTGCGCCACAGGGACGCGCATTTGGTTTCTTCGCGGTATTTCGCCGCATAAGGAATAACCAATTTATAAGGAAAACTCATCCCAGGTGGGGTTCGAACCCACGGCCTTTGGATTAGAAGTCCAACGCGCTATCCGCTGCGCCACAAGGACGCGCATTTGCTTTCTTCCCGGTATATCGCCGCATAAGGAATAACCAATGTTTAAGGAAAACTTATCCCTGGTGGGGTTCGAACCCACGGCCTTTGGATTAGAAGTCCAACGCGCTATCCTCTACGACACAGGGACGCGCATTTGATTTCTTCCCGGTGTCTCGTCGCATATGGAATAACCAATTTATAAGGAAAACTCATCCCTACTGGGGTTCGAACCCACGGTCTTTGGATTAGAAGTACAACGCGCTATCCGCTGCTCCACAGGGACGCGGGATTATTTCCTTTCGGTATCTGGCCGCATAAGGAATAACCAATTTATAAGGAAAAGTCATCCCTGGTGGGGTTCGAACCCACGGCCTTTGGATTAGAAGTCCAACGCGCTATCCTCTGCGCCACAGGGACGCGCATTTGGTTTCTTCCCGGTATCTCGCCGCATAAGGAATAACCAATTTGTAAGGAACACTTATCCCTGGTGGGGTTCGAACTCACGTCCTTTGGATTAGAAGTCCAACGCGCTATCCTCTGCGCCACAGGGACGACCGTTTGGTTTCTTCGCGGTATCTCGCCGTATAAGGAATAACCTCTTTATAAGGAAAACTCATCCCTGGTGGGGTTCGAACCCACGGCCTTTGGATATGAAGTCCAACGCGCTATCCTCTGCGCCACAGGGACGCGTGTTTGTTTCATTCCCGGTATCTCACCGCATAAGGAATAACCAATTTGTAAGGAATTACCAATTTATTAGGAGAACTCATCCCTGGTGGGGTTCGAACCCACGGCCCTTGGATATGAAGTCCAACGCGCTATCCTCTGCGCCACAGGGACGCGTGTTTGTTTCCTTCCCGGTATCTCGCCGCATAAGGAATAACCAGTTTATAAGGAAAACTCATCCCTGGTGGGGTTCGAAGCCACGGCCTTTCGATTATAAGTCCAACGCGCTATCCTCTGCGCCACAGGGACGCGCATTTGGTTTGTTCCCGGTATCTTGCCGCATAAGGAATAACCAATTTATAAGGAAAACTCATCCCTGCTGGGGTTCGAACCCACGGCCTTTGGATTAGAAGTCCAATGCGCTATCCTCTGCGCCACAGGGACGCGCGTTTGATTGATTCCCGGTATCTCGTCGCATATGGAATAACTAATTTATAAGGAAATCTTATCCCTAGTGGGGTTCAAACCCACGGCCTTTGGATTAGAAGTCCAACGCGCTATCCGCTGCGCCACGCGGACGCGCATTTCGTTGCTTCCCTGTATCACGCCGCGTATCTCTCGAAGTAAAGCGATAATGTAAAGACATTTTGTCCTGAATGATATATTTTTCTTGAATTTCGTTCTCCATGAATAGAGTAAGGACTTTGAACAAATGGTGCATATTTAATTTTCGTTGAATTCTCTGAATTAAAAAAAAATTGCATGTTAGATATAAGTGTGTCTAATAAGAGTGACTCTGGATTTATTATTCCTCTTTGAAGCCACATACACGATTTTCTTTGTTGATTTGTATCTCCTTGCTCCTTTTGCATATTGCACATTGATTAGTTTGTCTCTCGATGATTTCTTTTACAATTTTTGTGTCTCAAATTTCATGTCAAGTATTATCAGCAACTCAGTGTCTGTGTGATTATGTGCGTCGTGCGTAGTTTTACTCGCAATGCTTTTAGCTTCACTTAGAATAGCTCTCTCCAATGTTTTTGTTAGTTTTAATGTACAACCATACATTTTGGTTATCTTAACTACTCAAAACATGCTGTCCAATTCCGATTATTTCATTGTTCCAGAAGGCTTAAATTTGTGTAAGTCCTCTCGCTTCTTCATTGTATTAAAAATAGGACTATTCACAGCTGTATGTATCAGCGCAAATGTGGGCCTAATAATGCATTGTATTAACTTTTCTGTTTTTCGATCCTTAGAATTTCTTGCCTTGTCTACTCAACCACTACAATGCTGTTTTCACCAAATTACCTATTTCCGAATTTTATTTCTGTAATTTATAACGCACCTGAAGGCAAGTCCTGCTATTCTACTATATTTGCTACTATAATATACTATTATACTTCATGTCGTTCGAGATAGTGAGCCATCCTTTATTGCCTAGATATTTGTACTTTTGTCTGATTCAAAATCTTGAATCACAGTGGATATATCAACATTTACAATCTCTGTCATTACCACTTTCCCTCTTTTTTAAGTTTACATTTCTCAGACCCAAGTTCCAAGCAGATGACGCAGTTAAATTCATTTGCCACCGACAGCATTTGACTGAAAATGGCTTCGTTCCAAGTATATAATTAATTATTGTCTATGTAAAACAAATGTGTTACGGTTTTTTCCAACATGGATCATGCGACTATTTTAAAGTTTATTGGATATAAATTGATGTTATTATTATTATATATTATTATTATTAATCTTTCTATTTATTACCGTTTCAAATAGGCATGTGCCTATTGAATTCATCACAGGTGCTGGAAACCTCCTTGTAAGCTTCATTTTCGTATGCACTCGTCCCAAAAAAAACTAGCGATTAAGAATCACAATTCTTGAAAACTAGAAATATCATATATCGGATTTCCGAAGTCCACCCATTCACCTGAGCGGCCAAATGAAGCAGCTCGCAGTCGAAAGAACAACTTCGCCTCGGGAGCTTGGCCAGGGTTGCGGCGGGGAAGTTGAAGGGTTCCGCGTGGGGCATGGCGGTCTGCGCCGCGCCGCGCCCCGCCGCGCCGCGCCTCGGCTGCGAATTAAACGCGGGTAAACGAGGCTGCCGGTGACGGGTCTTTCCCGCGCGCAATGGGATCCTGATTGCGCAGCCGGCCTGCGCCCTGCGCGCTGCGCTTCGCGCCCCCGCGCGACCCGACCCGCGCAAAGGGCTCAGAGAATGACTCGGCTGCGCGTGCACACCCGACGTGCCACGCCGGCCAAACCTCCACAAAAGGCTCTTTGAAGTCACGCGGCGTTTTTCATTAGCGAGTGACATTTAATAATTGGAATTCATAATAATGGCGATCGCTTTTGAGGCTCGACGGCCTGGTGATTTGTTACATACAAAACGATCTACTTCTAAGCTTTGCTGGGGATAGTGATTTCCCTTCTTTCCAGTAGTAAAAAGCGAGTTCAAAATGACATCACGTCCATTTTACTGAAGCCAAATTGTCCCTTGTTGGAAAGTAATAATAATCTTAACAATAATTATAATTTCTAATATTAATAATAATTTCCAATAATAATAATAATAATAATAATAATAATAAATAATAATAATAATAACAACACGTTTCAAAGAGTTAGTGCAGTTTGGAAACTAAAGACATTCAAATAAGAAATTTGGGATATACCAAGTTGTTGCAAAACCAATCTTATATTAGGAGAAAGATTACTGCAGTTGACTTTCTTGGAATACAAAATTGATAAAAGTCCGGAATAATCGATCAGCCGTGTCAAACTCCGCCCGCAGGCGCTCCTTGCCCGCCTGGGAAGCCCAGCACTCCTGCGAGCACGGGTAGCACCCCCTGAATCCCCCCTCATTTCCCCTCAAAATCCAGAAAGGGGTGTACACGAGCCAGCCGAAGCGGCGCGAGGTGCGGAAGAGTAACTACATACGGGGATGTGGTTTGCAGATTTGGTCTACCAAATATCCGAGATTTGAATGATGGTTATATTCTTTATTAATTACTATTTTATATTTATTTTCTTTTTAAATTAAGCCTGGTGTAAACACATCGTCAAATGGCAAGTATATGTTTGAAAGGCGAAATGAGTGGGAAAATGGGAGAAAGTTATAAGCGACTTTTTTAAATTCAGAGAAATATGTATATTTGAGTCAATATCACTATAAAGACGTGATACTTTGTTTCATCATTAAAACAACCGCATTTCAATTGTGCATTCAAACTACGAAAATATATTGCCACTGAAATATCGCCTAAAATGAATACGTTTTTCTCAGATTTTATAAAATAGCTCTTTTACCGTTCTGGTTTTTAACTATTTAATTCTTTCAATATTTTAGTTTTGTGTTAAAATGTTTTATATCACAGTTTTTTGTCAATGTAGCAATGTGATATACAACAATATCTATAGGTTCACATTACGGAAAGGTAGATTTTTTGACCAACAATAATTTTTGTTAATGATACAAACCTCAAAGAAGGAAATGAATGCAATCCCTGCCCTCTTAAGCAAATATATTACGAAATAAAGATACTTTTGAATCAAAATGTTTAATTTCAGTATCAATTGAAAATTTGAAACCTGACTGTTATTACATTTTAATGGAGCATTTCTTTGCTTTAGAAGAGGAAATGGAAATTAATATAGCTAAATTTTGAGCAAAACCTCTTAACTGATTTCTTGAAAAGACTGTCATGGTCCAAATAGCTTATGATGTAATCTAGTTCAAGAGCTCTAGTTAACTTACCCGTGACATTGACATCCCTGTAATAGATGGTACTAGAATAATTCAAGAAGTATAAGAATAAGCTATGTTACAAATTATGTGTTCTTCTATGCCTGAAAAAACGTTGAAAGTGAAGGTTCAATACGTTCTAGAATTTTTGTATTTAACAAAGGATGAAGCTTACGTTGAAGGTGTGGTAAACAATATTTATTTTAATGCAATCAAATGACAGGAAACACGATTTTTCGTGAGCTATACCTATTTTTTTTAAGGCAGCTTAAATTCTAAAACTCAGAAAACCCAAAATTTTATACTGGTGACGTTTGTTCACAATGCCTTTTATTTTCATAAGAGTTTGAAGCACACTTCCACAAAGACACGTGTAATCCTCACATCTACACAACATAGAGTGACTGAGGTAAAATTAGTATTGCTTTGGTCACATTATTTGTCGAATTTAATAACAAAAGGCAGGATCGACTTTTTTGCACCGTACAAATCTTGTCTTCGTATTTATGTGAGCAATTTTTTTGCGTTCAACCGAACTACGATATCTACACAGTTTTGCCATAATTAGTAAAATTCTGATATCACTACTAAAACTCAGTAAAAACGCTCACGAATGAAGGAAACCTGGAATCAACTGCGCGTCTCTGTGGCGCAAGGGATAGCGCGATGTACTTCTAATCTAAAGGCCGTAGGAACATATACCACCAGGGATGTTTTTTTCCTTATAAATTGGTTATTCCTTATGCGGCGAGATAACGAAAAGAAACCAAACGCGCGTCCCTGTGGCGCAGAGGATAGCGCGTTGGACTTCTAATCCGAAGGCCGTGGGTTCGAACCCCACCAGGGATGAGTTTTCCTTATAAATTGGTTATTCCTTATGCGACGAGATACCCGGAGACAGCTATCTGCGCGTCCCTGTGGCGCAGAGGATAGCGCGTTGGACTTCTAATCCAAAGGCCGTGAGTTCGAACCCCACCAGGGATGAGTTTTCCTTATAAATTGGTTATTGCTTATGCGGCGAGATACCGGGAAGAAACCAAATGCGCGTCCCTGTGGCGCAGAGGATAGGGCGTTGGACTTCTAAGCCAAAGGCCGTGGGTTAGAACCCCACCATGGACGAGTTTTCCTTATAAATTGGTTATTCCTTATGCAGCGAGATACCGGGAAGAAACCAAATGCGCGTCCTTGTGGCGCAGAGGATAGCGCGTTGGACTTCTAATCCCAAGGCCGTGGGTTCGAACCCCACCGGGGATGATTTTTCCTTAAAAATTGGTTATTCCTTATGCGACGAGATAGCGGGAGTCATCCATCTGCGCGTCCCTGTGGCGCAGAGGACAGCGCGTGGGACTTCTAATCCAAAGGCCGGGTACTGGTTTTCTATCCCTTTTTCGTCACTGCATCCTAATTCAAAAATCTAATAAATAATAGATAAAGCACAGAAAAGCTGGAAGGAAGAACAACATTAAATATGTACTGCATTACTGAAAGTTGTTACATTTTTATTATTTTGGGTCTACATAAAAATTATGTCTCCAACATAGAACACTTTCTAGAGTCCAAGCTAAACAGGGGTGGTATGTTATGGTATCCAAAGGCAATTTAATAATGTCATTCAAATCGCCTATCTACTTTCTTCGTGATTTCTTCCTTTATTCCATCCTTATTTGCTTTACACATACTTTTTATATATATATATATATATATATATATATATATATATATATATATATATATATATTTCTCCCCACCCCTCCCTTTCCATGACCCCTCGCCCGCGCGGCCGCCTCCCCGTTCTCGCCCTCACGCGTCACCGCCCCGCGCGACCTCCCCCAGGCGCCGCGCGCGCCGCCTCGTCGCGTTCCGGGAAGCGAATTCAATTTGGGGGCGTTATGTGCAGGCGGGCGCCGCCCCGGACGACGGCACGCGCGGTCTAACGGTGGGTGCGGTATCGATTCATTAGCATAACGCGTGTCAAAGCGGCACGCGACAGGTGGCGGTACAGGCGCAAGCGGGCGTCCGCTCCGCCCCACTCCGGGTTCGAACCCACGGCCTTTTGGATTAGAAGTGGATTAGAAGTCAAACGCGCTATCCTCTGTGCCATAGGGACGCGCATATAGCTGTTTCCGGGTATCTCGTCGCATAAGGAATAACCAATTTATAAGGAAAACTCATCCCTGTGGGGTTCGAACTCACGGCCTTTGGATTAGAAATCCAACGCGCTATCCTCTGCGCCACAGGGACGCGCCGCTTTTTGCTTTCCGTTACCTCGTCACATGAGGAATAAGACTCCAGCTGGCCGATCTAAACAATAGTTTTCCGTGGTTTCGCCATAGAGCTTCGTAAACTAGACACTGATAAATGATTGAACTGTTAGTGCAGTCCTTACTCGCGTATTTTTTCGGTTTTCACGAGCGAGGCGATCCGTCTCCCAGCTGATTCGGCTGCTGGTTCCCAAACCAATGTGTGCCGGTTGCGTCTCAGGTGGAAAAGAAATTAATGACAACAATGGAAAAGTTTGCTGGCGCGGTCGCTTCAGCCGTCCGGGGATGTGGCGCACTCTAATGGCTACCTTTGAATTAATCCGAGTATGTATTCTCAACAAACCGTTTCTATGCAGTCGACGGTTTTTGAGGGAAAAATAAAGATAAATAAATGATTTCGAGCGCAGAGCGTTTGTAACGACGCCTTTTGTTGTTAATTCATTCCAAAGAAAGTTTATAATTGTTTATATTCAAAATTAGGCGCCAAATTTGAATTAATTTGTGTGTGTGTGAACATATGTTTATAAATTTGTTTTAAAAAATGTACATTTTTTGTAGTATGTGCAATTCATCCATTTTACACTGTAAAATTTAAATGACACGTGTTAACGTCAATATGAATGAATGATTTTTTGTACGATATTCTATTCAACGGATTTTATCCATATCGCATGCTTTCATATGTAATACTTGAACTAAACACCGATGCATGAAAAAGAAATAATTTTCTGTATGTGGTCGCATTATTATATATGCAAAGCACACAGGCCACCGAAAACGTTTTGAAAAGAATATATCTACCGTACTTCCATCACTTGCAACGGGGCAATTGAAAATCGAAATGAAACTGTTAAAGATACTCAAAAGATAGGTTTGCGGGATCTATAATGCACTATGATACAAGAATTGTCGTCAGGAATAAAAAAAAAATAGCGACTGGCGCACTCCTTGCGCCGACACGAGGAATTGAAGGATAACACGCACTTCACTAACGGGACTATTGACAATGTAGATTACGCACCCAAAAACACTAATTAATTGCTCACTTTTAAATGACGTCGTTACGACTACATTGCGCTCTTGGGCAGAGAACCAGGGATTGTGCTGAGTTTATTCAATCCTAAAACATATGCCCCGAAAATAGCACGAGAGACGAAAGGACAATTTCGAAATGAAATGAAAAGAAGGGTGATTCTATACTCATTGAGCTGCTAAATTATTGTTCATGAGTTATTTTCTACCTGAAGAAATGAATCTATAATTGGATGACTAAAGCAATTTTGATGTACATTGCCCAATAAAAAAAAATCATATCATATGTGACATTAGATCCCTCTGACGACAAGATGTTTGCCATTCTGAAACTGAAACACATTTCAAGTTGTATTAATTTTTAGGTACACGAGGAATGTAGAAGTGATAACATAACTTCGTGATGATAATGGGATCATCACCTTGAATTGAAAAGTTCTTTACTCAATTAGAAATTTACGGTTTAAAAGGCGAAAATTAAAAATCAATTGATGTCACTGCAGGGCTTGCGACCAGGAGGTCCTAGGGGTCGAGCCTCGTCGAAGGCACCATATTCGACACATCTGAAGGAGAATTCTATTTGACGGCTGCTCTGATCGACAGTGTCCCCTGATTACTTCGATCAACACTAGGAGAATGACGGAGCAGTATCATACCAAACAGAGAGCTGACAAACCTCCCTTCTTCTTGCAACTATCCTCATAATTTTCTTACGTATACTTACCCCTACCCGCACTACACTACCAGACATGTCGGGAGATCAGTCTGAAGGTTAGGACTTGACCTGGTTGGGGCGGTGCCAAACACCTGGATGGATACAAACCCACAACCGACGAGGAAGTCGGTGCTGGATCTCATCATTCAGCTGGAGAAAATCACCGCCACCTCCCGTGAAAGAAACATGCCCTACATCTACGGGACTAGGACCATAGCAAATGACGTCCCTGTAAACACGAAACAATCAATCAATTAGTAATTTGTACACGAGTATTTGTTAATAATCCTCCATTGTGATGACTATCACCACATCATTTTGTAAATGCTATTTATAACATACATAGTATTTTTTTCCTCACAGGTTAAAATGCTTTATTGTTAATTATTATTCTTGTTATTTTATTCTACAGAATGGGAAAAAAGTGTATAAATGTGATAAAATGTTGACAATTATAGTGCATTAAAATAAGAGTTCACTGAGGTAAGTCTGAGAAATTTGTAAGCTCCATCTGGAGGGAAGCACGGGCCTGTGAGTAGAATCGATGCGTCTGAACCGCCGCCAAATTCTTGTGGGTTGTGAACAGAATAGCGAGGATGCTAGGTTAATAACATGTTGGGAATTACATGTAAGGCGAGGTCGTTAAAAGGGCGCACAGGAACTTCCGGCACAGGTTCTGCGTAGGTGACGAACATTTAGAGAGTGAGACGCGGGTATCAGGGACCACCAGAAGATCGCAAAGGCCATAGGTAACACGGCCAACAACATTGGAAAGGATGCAAACAACTTTTTAACGAAGATTCAGATATAAAATTACGTTTAGATTTAGATTTATTCAGACAAGAAAACAGTAAAAACTGTATGTGACGTAGGAGGGAGAAAATTATCTGCTCACGTTTTCTTGAGTTCCAGAATCCCTTCCCGGCTATTTAACTATAAATATTTGAAAGATGAGTGAAAGTTTAACAAAAATAAATAAAAAATTAATTTTAAAAATCGCAAGATTAGCAATATTTGAAAATTAGTCATTTTCGTTTCTGAGTTATAGAAAACGTATTTGCATCGGTACACGAATTGCAAGTATGATTTTTCTGCATTGCTAACAAAATAGCAACTCGCCCTTACCTCTACTCTTACCATTACAAGCAAAAGGAGAGTTCAAGAAAACGTGCGCATAGTGTATCTTTATTTACGTCCAGAATCAAAAAAGGGGCCATTTCAGCATTTGCTCAATGGTTCAGGGAAAATGGACAAAATCCTGATCGAGATGGGGGCCATTGCTGGGGAAGCTGAAGTACATTATTTGTTGCAAACATATTAAGTTTTTAAAACAAATATACAATACAAATGAAAAAAACTATTTTCGAATATAGCCGTAATAATAATTACGACTAATGTAGATTAATTTTAATTTTCTAACTTAAAATACCTAAAAAAATAAATTATACTTTGATTTCGAAAACATATTTCATTGAGTGTCTATGTTATATTTCTTTATTTATTTAGTGCTAAAAGCGTTTAAAACTCTTGTCTTGAGTGGGGAGAAACCCACGTATTTTACAAAAAGTAGTGTTCGCGTGAAATTTATTATTATTATTATTATTATTATTATTATTATTATTATTATCGAACTACAATCCCATGAAGAGCAAGGGCCTCCTTTCTTTTGCAGGGAATGCTAAACGAAATGATAGGGTGAAAGTACTAGGATAATGCCAGCAGGGAGTCAGTGAGATGGTATCGTGGCGTTTTTGGACCATGACATTCGCCTTACGACCGAGGAAAACCACGAACAACCCCGGCCCGGGGATCGAACCCAGACCTCCCAAGTGCGAAATCAGCGCTCTAAATAATTAGCCATTTAGCTCTGTGGGGAATATATGCCATTTTTAAACAATTATTTTCTCAAAATGGCTATTTTTTTTTACATTTTCTCCTCGTACATATCAAAGGAAGTTTGCAAAACTTTGTGCTGGCTCCATTTCGAGCAAACACTATATTTTGGAAATTTGCCAAGATTTTAATCGTAAATGAAATTGTTTTAAATAATTAGATCTTTAAAAAAAGTCATGTAGAAGTTTTTGAAGAAGCTCTTAGTTGACGCGTAATTCCTTTTTGAATTTATCGCAATTATTTATTTTAAAAAAGTGTTAACAACGACTCCATTTTTCTTTAAATGTTTTCCATGTATGAAGAAAAAGAGATAAAAGTTGTGCTGGTCCCATCTTCAGCAAACTGTGTATTTTTGAAAATTGCAGAACATTAACATTTGCAAAAGTACAATGTTTATGGTAGAGAGTTTTCTTTCAAATAAAATATGTTCCAAAAAATTAGATCTTTAAATGAAGTCACGTTTAACTTAAAAAACCTTTTTGAATCTGAAAACTATACATGCGGTTGTGGCACCACTAGTTTTGCAATAAGATTGAATATCATTTCCACCGCATGTCTTCCTTTATACAGCTGTTCACAGCGTGATAATTAGAAAACACCCTAACGTGTGTAGCTAAGTATCTCAAATTGAAGTAATGTGATGATAAACAGGTTTTATAAATAGTTTGAAACCTGCAACGTGTTAAGTGATAATAAGAAAAATGGGGTAATTATCGAATTACCTTGTTTTACCTATTTATATGTTCTTCTATTCTCTAATTACCTTTCTTTACCGCAAGTATCACTTTCGGTAGGAGTATGATACTGATAGCTTTAAATAGAATAAATGTTTAAAATTTACGCGAATATATAACACCTACGGCCCATAATTCAATTTGACTTGAATACGCATTAACTATTTTCCATATTATAGAAATACCATATAGTAATTTTCAATTATTTAAATTTTTTAAACCTAAAGTTAATTGCAAAATGTTTTAATAAAAAAGGTGTTCAAATCGATAAACTAAAAAAGGGTCGTAATAATGATGTGAATAGATTTTGTATATCACGTTAGACATGAAATTAACCCTTCAGGTAAATGGGTAGGATGGGGTCTAAGAAACCCTCGCAATTGTTTCGCGATTGTTTTTTCTTTCACAGAACTCGCGTTATCTTCGAAACTAAGATAAGCCGTTTCGTCTACCTTTAAGTTGAGTGGCGATCAGTTTTCGCAAGAAGTGGCATATCAAAGGTTCTCACCTTCTCCGATTCACAACCGATTATATTTCCGGAAGAGTCTCACAGACGTATCGTAGCAATTGCATTAATGTTCTTGCTCTCTGTGATTCGTAAGCTACGCAAGTTTCTGTGGTTCTTTAGATTCTTCTTATCCTGTGTAAATTCGAACCGTGACCCGAAATACAATTTTAACAGAATTTGATGACTGGTAGATGATCGTTTTTGTAACGAATCAGGTCTCTCAAAAGCCGTTGTAAGTGGAAATGAGAAGAATTTTTAGAAGTTGAATGTTCCTGTGAATGATGCATTACAGTAACTAATGAAGGTTATATTGAACCCCATACTATACAAATAATAGATAATATCTTACCAAACGTTTGAAAATTTCTGTGCTTGTGCAATGACATGATTAAAGCGAAAAAATGCGCTCTAAAACGCTTTTAGTTCCATAAGTAAAAATACGTTTGTGACTGAATTTTCTACGTCCGGTGTGTTTAAAATGTTTTCTTGTTATTGAAAATTGTCACAAGATGAGAACTGGTCATATAAAATATATGGTTTCATCTCGTTGAAACATATTAGTAACTATTACAAGTTTGTATTATCATTATAGTTTATTATGAATATTTCTATTCATAAACATTTGTTTAGACCTTTTATTGTATAATAATCTTTATGAATTACCTTTTAAGATAAGGAGTGTGAAAAGTTTACCTACTGCACAATAAAGCGGAAGATATTGACAACAACATCTCGAAGGTTTGCAGACCCCATTGTATCCGGTACGTCAGAAAGAAAACATTCTACCAGTGAAGGGTTAAATTATCTTAGAGAGTGAAAAAGTCACTTATCCTTCTTTTCGTCTAAGCCTCACATGTTATAAAAATAGACCCGGTAAAATTAAATGTGAACATACAGCAGTACATCGATTGAGGATGAGGTCCTCGATCAACGAGTGATGAAGGAATGGGAGCGAGAAGGAAGGACGTGGGCGTCGACTCCTCTGCTGCACGGGAAAACATCCATCAAGCGTCGGAATTAGCGGGCTAATTGAGTTTTGCGAGGGCCGGCGCCGGCCGTCTGCGACGCCGAAGGCCCTTTCCCGGGCAGACGCCGCCGCTCGCTTTGTCACTCACCTCGCACTTCCCCCACCACCCTCGCCCTCGCCGGCTCCTCCGTCCTCGCCCTCGCCCTCCCATTCGGCCTCGCTCCCACCCTTTCCTTCGCCCTCATCCTCTCCCTGACCCTCACCCTAATCCTCGCTCTAGCATTCGCCCTCCCCCTGGCCCTCGCCCTCGCCCTCGCCCTCGCTCTCGCCTTCGCTCTCGCCCTCCCATTCGTTCTTGCTCCTACCCTCCCCTTCGCCCTTACCCCCACCATAACCCTCGCTCTAGCATTCACCTTCGGCTCTCGCCCTCGCCCTCGCCCTCGCCCTCGCCCTCGCCCTCGCCCTCGCCCTCGCCCACGCCCTCGCCCTCGCCCTAGTTTTCGCCCTTACCCTACCCCTCGCCCTGGCTCTCATATCTGATCTTGTCTTCGTCCACACCTACAATCCAATCCCTCTCTTTCGTCTTGCCCTCTAGCTATCCTGCGCCTTCGTCTGCCTGCACCGACGAACTCTCCCCCTTTCAAAGCTGTTTGGCAGACAGGCTGATGCCATTTTCCGTGCTATACACTGGCTGCTATCTCCATCAACGGCATTTCCTGACCGTACCATTCCGACCGTTGGCGTCGTTCACCAGCGGTGTTCCCAGCGGCGCACTCCAGCCCCAGGCCAGCGTTCGTGGCCCTCCATCTAGTGCCCGCTTCTGCCCATTGCCCGCCGCCCACAGCCCTTTGCTCCGCCCTATTGAGTCCTGGGCGCGCGCCATCGCACGGCGCCGCTCCATGCGCAGGGCGGCTCTCGCCTGCGCCGGGCGCTCTGCTCCAATTCCTGCCCTGTAGTGGCCCTGCAGACGCGACGCCCCGCCCCCTGCACCGATCGCCTGGCGCTCACTCAAGCTTCACTTCCAGTCCGGTCCATTTGGCGCTGCGCACCCACTCGCTTTGCGCTCTCTGAAGATCGTTTAGGGTTGATTGCCCTGCCTCGCTGGGGGAGGGGCTTATCTACTTACAAGTACCCAGAACCGATGGCTGCGAGTTCGAGGAATGTGGAAGCCATGTGTATGTCAGCCATTTCATTGTGGCATGGTTGGTTTCTCGTACTATATTGTTTCGTATCCGAACCGTTATCCCATTTACAATTATTTTTCTGTCATTACTAGAGTCAGTATTTTCAGGCAAGTGAGATTTTTTGTGATTTTATTTAAGCTCTCAAACTTAGCAATGAATGTTTACACATTTGTGATAATTTTGGGGACATTTTGTGTTTATTGTATGCTTCTACGTTTTTCTAAATATTGTGCCTCTTTAATATAACACACACATATATAACATATTATTAATACATTATATATAATATATACACTTGCTATAAATTATTGTTCTTCCCCTGACGTCACAAATAGTTTCTACTGTTTTTTGGCAATACATAAATCATATACTTTCTTTTAATATTTTGCGCAAATTATGATAACATTAAATTCTATAGCATACTTTCCTACGTCTTCGGGATTCTAATGTACAGTTTGATAAAACGAAGCATGACAGGGACTTGGAGTTTTTAGCATTGAATTACTTATAGTTTAAGCATATGCCGACAAAAAGATTTTTCGGATAGAACGTCTCCATTAGCAAATAAAAATTAAAATCCTATTGGGTCTCTATACAATATGATGCTATTACAACGACATTGACGGTACAATTCGGTAGTTTTCAGGGCGAGTCTCCTTCCAGAATATCCCAGAGGGAACCTGTTAGGATTATGCAAATTCATTTGTCTCATTCGAGAGGACTCGAGCCCTTGATCACATCTGTAGATGCCGTAAGTTACCCAATGCTTGTTTTAGATGCTTAAACACAAAAATACGTGTTTTAGAATTTCTTACAATCTTCTGGATAGATTCGCCAAACATGATCAGTTCCCTCCACCAGGAGACTGACCTGTGGAATGACACCTCATATGTCTCAATTGACATAAAGTGAATATAATCGTATAATAATATAATAATAATATAAGATAGATAGGACAGAATAGACAGATAGATAGATAGGTAGTTAGATAGATAGATAGATAGAATAGATAAATAGAATATAAATAGTATATAATCGTGAGTAACGGACGGACGCAGGTTCTTGTTTGGATGCATCAATAGCATATTCCTTCTAGCATTGGAGAGTTATCATTCATTCATTTAATTTTAAGTTGCACATTTTAAAATTCTCGGAAGTTTAAAAGAAAATCAACTACGAGGAGACTTCCTTTTCGTAAAGTGAAATACATTTTCAAAATATTTTCTACGTAACCGATGGTAAATGAACGAAGTGCGATTGCATTACAGAAGGTAGTGAAATGACTTTTGCTCGCCTTCGCGTGCCAGCACGCAAGTAGTATGTAGTATATGGCTCGAAGAATTCATAGATAAGTTGGCTAGATAAGCAGTTTCCATGCTGCCGCGAGAGAGCCCGTAAAGTGCTCGTACATTCCCCCTTGCAATGGCACCCCATAAAATGTTCGGAAATACCCATGACATCGTCAGACACCATCTAGCTACTAGAAGAAACGGCGTTTCTTTACTTGGTGCTTCCGGAAACGTCAACTGCTGCGGTGGTTAGTCCCGTTAGCGTAGTGAATTTCGGGAAGCGGTGGTGTTCCTCCCCCACTGTATGCTGAGATCCACCTCCGGCGTACATGTCGGCTTGCGGATGGTTCTCCCTCACCCAGGTATCCCCCCTAGCGAGGCACCACCCCATCGGAGAAAGCGATTACGAAGAAGACATTCCATGTACTTAATATTGTTTTGACTTCTCTGAATGGAGTAGTAGAATGGCAATTTTCGTTCATTAAGCACGCTCCTATTACATTACGCGACGTGGAAATGTAGATTTTGGCCCACTATTTTAGAAAACTTTAACCAAAGAGAATTTAGTAAAAATGTTAATCGTCCTCTTCAATAAAAACATATTGAAACAGATAATAAGTAAAATACTTAAATTTGATATAGTATATTTCATTCATCGTCTTGTATCTTTGTCCAATTCGCGGCGCATGCTTCACCCATATTTTAAAATTTTATGAAGAGTAAAAATTTTGTGGTTCATCGTTACCAATAAATTCTCATTATCACACTTACCATCATATATTCAATAAATGGCAATAGCAAACAACTTTAGTGACCACCTGCCAAAAAGTAGGCGAAAATGAGTTCTCTTTTGCTTTGGCTCAGTGACAAAATACACATTGCTGATCAGTAAGAATGATTCAAAATTGTTTAACTACGAACCATTGAATGGTGTACTGCAATGCATTTCCTCACGAAACTGAGTATGTTGGCGTGTCCTTCATGAACTCTTCTGTTCTTTTGGTCTTATATTATTCATTTCAGTTTCATACGAGTTTTTTATGCAATTAATTTTGGTTCCATGAGCGTTAATAATACGACTTATTCTCCAAGACAGTGTCATAGCGAACGCATACCCAAACTTGAGTTTTAAAAAAGGATACTTGAAACCGTATCCAAACCAGGACACACGCAACAAACGTAGAACACACCCATACTATTCTTTCATCTATTAGAATTTTTGCAGAGCGTAGCGTAAAATGTGATTAACAATCACGCAAGTCGCAGCGTGTAATGTGTAATAGTGCTGCAATATCGAAGCATTGCCTGCCCACCTAGTGTATTATAATAGTTTCTCCTCTTCCTTTTTCTCATAGACCGTGGTCGGCTCAACGTGCTGCCTCGCCGCATGCGTTGCCTGTAGCTCCACGCTCATCCGAATTAAAAATACATCGTCGTGCCAGCCTCACGCATCGCCTCCGCTTCCACCACCATCTTTGCCATTTCCTCCTCCTTCTCCTTCTCCTCATCCTCCCTCTCCTACTCCTTCTCGTCCTTCTCCTCGTGGCACCGAATGTTTCTCACAGGCTGAATCACCTCTGCCACGCTTTCACTTGGGCGATCAAGAAAAAATGCACTTTGCTGTGGGAAGAATACAAAATCGTTTTTAGATCGCATTTAGAGAAAATCATATTAGCCAAAGACTTTCCAATGAAGTTTGCAGACCACATCCAGAGTTGACAGAAAAATTGTGTTGGGTAGTAGTGTGTCGTTACAACACAATGGCGTCTACCAGGACCGTTATTGCTAATCATCCTGTATAAAATGTTACATTGGCAGTATCAGTCATCCCCTATATGTCACAATAAAATAGCGCAAGTATAACGTAAAGGTGAATAATGGGAAACGTAAGCCCGCTTCGAAGAATATGTCCAACACCGGCAATTTTATGAATTGGGATGGTACAAATTTTGAACAATGAAACTTATTTTAAATTATAATTTATTAAATAATTATTGGCCACAAATGGTCCAAAAAGATTCTTCAGTTACTACAACACGGCATTTGACGTATACACTTCAGAAACCAGGCAATGTCGTCTCTTCAGATTGTATAGATGAAGCGGACCGTAACACAGACTAAGGAAAAAGTAATACCAAGTGATCTAAGAAATATGTCTTATAATTCTCGAGTCCCTTTAAATCACAAGAAGCTCTACCATTAAAAAATAATTATATGTATATGTATGTCTTGTTACTGTATCTTGAATTAAAATTATTTTACACATCACAATAATGTATTACTTTCATGATGATTCACTGAAATTAAAGATTTCACAGTGTGCAATGAATCAAAAATTAAGAAGCAATCAAATTAAACCAGGCTTGCACAGCATTTTGCACTTCGACTGATCTCGGGAGTCGCGCGCGAGAATCTTCAGTGCAAACCCGGGCCCCGTGGAAGCGCGGAGATATAAATTGAATAAGACGGTTCTATCGAACCTAATAATTCTTATTTAAAATACCATGATTACCTTCTGCTTTAATTCTCAAATTTCTGGCAAAGGACATTGTATATTTCTGATATAAAATATATTAAAATTTAAAAATAAAAAATGTATTCATCCATAAACGTTTACATCATATAAAAAGATTAAGACTTTTGTGTTATAATTAACAAGACTAATAATAACCTCATGATTGCCCATAAAATAGCGTAAAAGAGGTTCGCTCGTTGGTACCTCATATTCAGCTTCATAATGAAGGAATGGTCACAAATATGTGCTACAAAACACTACTCTTCTGGAAATTGCCTATATTTCATTTTTATATTTATCTAGATGTGCGAGACTGCCCTCAAATTTCTCGTTTTGCTATCAATTGGAGATTATAACTTTTTTCGTGAAGAATCAATTATTAAATTGAAAGGCTGAGCTCAACAGTGGTCTAACGCTATCTGATGTTGAAATTGAGTTAACTGGGCAATCCGTTTTCATTAATCATGAACTACGAGGCATAACCAATAAATATCGAATATAATAATTATTTGAGTGCTTACAGTACTGTCAGTTTTTGTTCTCGAAGTAATTGTAACACATTTTAGTGCAACAGTGGTCTAACCCAATTCGTCTAATTAGAACTGACCTATGAAGTCACTTTCACAAATAACAATGAAGAGTTGCACATTATACACAATGGTTTGTTGGAACTCAAATATCTTGTCTCTGCACACAGCTTCTTACCGTGCAATAGAGACGTGGGTCTTATTAAAAGATGAAAAATGGTCAAGAAACACGTGTTACACTTCAGAATTTGTTTCAGCACCCCTACCAATAGTGGGGAAAATGTGTAAAAGAAAATTCACTGAAGGAGATAATATGGCAGTGAATTGTAGTAAAATTTATGTTTGTAACTTACTAAGAATCATCCATTGAAATACTTCTTTAAACATTCATTGTCAGAACAAGAGAGCTACAATTAAGTAAATGTCACATAGGTCCAAATACGTAGAGAGAAACACTTTTCATCTCGCACAAATTAATCTGTAATATACAAATCTCCATGGCCAATTAGAGCCAATAAATTGAAAGATATCAAAGATATTAAAATATGTACCAACCGTATGTCATGAATTCTTCAACAGTCTCTCTTCCGAAACTGATCACGAAAGTCATGACCAGGAAGATTATGATTTCTTTGAGATACCTGATTATGTTTAATCACAATATTATGGAAATTATTTTTATTTTGTTCTTAATATTTTATTTCTTATATATTCTAATATGGTCTTTACGTACGTGGCTTGAATCAAACTGCACAAACAATAATTGTCCAATAATAATTGTTTGAACATTAAAGTTCAAACAACAATTTTATAACATTTATTTTCAATAATTTACTACATATGTCATCATATCTTTTAATTTCTGTAATATTAAGGTAGTAAATAAATGAACACTTCTGTAAATTTCAAAGATTATTTTTATTTTGTTCTAGAATCAAAAATGTGTTTTTGGCAATCAAAGTTGGAGTTCTGTGCAACACTGGTTTAACCCACTTTATGTGTCAAGCAACAGAATTTAATTAATTTTGCCCTTTTCACTCCATCTTATGGCAGTTTTTCTTTTATGGTAAAGAATACTAATGTTAAAATAAAGTACTGATTAAAACATAATGAATGTAAATGAAAAACTGAAACACGTCAATTTGAAGAACAGTATCACAGATTCTAATGAGGGAGGGTTAGACCACTCATGCGCTCGACCTTTCAATTGTAAATTTTTGTTAGTTCAAATTAGAATTTTTTTTAAAGTGGCCACAGCTTTAAAAGTATTATTTATGAGTTACAATGAGTATAAAGTAAAAAAAAAATAAAAATTAAAAATATGTCGATACATTGCAGTGCAAAGAAGAACATAAACAGTGAAATATGGCTCTTGTAGTTAGAATACGGTAGAATGCATTTAAATAAATGGGCAAATAATTTCACAACGTATAAACCATTGTATTAGTCGCCCAAGCATTGAATTGAAGCCTTATTTTACGTGGCGAGACTCGGGCCATCAAGCCCGCTCTTCCGTCTGACCGTGCAAATTTCGCTACGCACCTTTGCAAATAGCGGGGAAAGGTAGAATTTGTTGGGCAACGAAACAGGCGATTTGAATTTAGGTCAGAGGTGTCATATAGGCTTCATAATCTTTTATATGTAAGAAAATCTACTAATGGCAAGCGGGCTTTACTTCCCTTTCGAAGGAAGGAGAACGAAGGATTTTTTCGCCTTTAAAATATCCACGGCTTCGATCGGGTTTCAACCCGCCAACTTGGGTATAAGCTGTTGGACTGACGGATTACACGAAATTTGTTGTTAGCCTTATATGGGCCGATCGCTCGTGACAGCTCATAAACAGTCGGAGAGCCCACGGCGTTGCCCTACAGTGGGACGAATCCCCGGCCCTTAGCTCATAACCTAACTAGAAAAACAATAAAAGTTAATTATTTTTTTAGAAAGATATATTTCTGCTCTTGCAGATATGTCAGAAATTACACAAAATTGTATTTGATTAAAATTATAAGGATGGGTCACCAGTAATGACCACTGCGACATTTGTGAATTCCATTTGCATAGAGGTGTTGCCGGTTACTATTTTGCAAGTTTCGAAAATATGGTTCGCCGAAAAACAAACCTACGCCCAATTTTATAAGCGCACTTTGCCAAGAATAACATAAAGCTTTTTCGAGAAAATAATTGTTTAATAATTTCTGATTGTTCACCAACAATTACGTAAAACTATCTTATATTTTCGAAAAATTACAAATGGCTTTATTTAAAGATATTTTTGAAGAACAGGTTTATTCAGGAAAACGTCTTCATCTTCAATTCTATAGTTCCAGACTTCGAAAAAAGTAGAACTTTTGCCGTTTTTGAAAATTCAGAGTTTCAGAGTACCCAGAAAATCAGTACAGGGCAATTTTTGGCCTCTCTCTCTCTCTCTCCCTCTCTCTCTCTCCCTCTCTCTCTCTCTCCCTCTCTCTCTCTCTCTCTCTCTCTCTCTCTCTAAATTAACCAAAAAATTTGGAGAAACGTTTGAGGAAATTTTGAAGAAATATGTTGTAAAGGCGTAATGTAAAGTACCCTACCTCCAAAATCAAAATACGTTTCAAATCCCCAGAGACTGGGTTCGACCAGATCGATGGCCAAAGTCAATTTTGAGGAACGGTTTTGGACTGTTAGCGTTGTCCACAAACAGACGGAGTCGCCGTCGACCACTTTTTCGGTATTAGGACTCACAAAATGTGAATTTTTTCTACACTTATTAGGCAAGTAATTTATATTACTTACGAAATAGAGGAAAGAGCGCTTGAAAATTTCTCAGGTACTATTTTCGTTGAACTCTGAATGGTTTTAAAAATCCGGAGTTACAGACAATGCGAGGAAATATTTGATATAGCACCAGTCGTTTCCATTATGACTCATCAGAGATTATCTACACCGTCTCTGTCCCATACACGTGGCCCTTTTTCTTTGCTTCCACCTCCATAAATCACTCCGCGATCGCGTAGTAGATCGCGTCGAGCGTAGTTGACACCCCTGCCGCCGCTGCACCGCCCCCGCCCGCCGCCCACGCTCGTCCTCCCGCACCCTGCGTCGCGCGCCGCCCGCTAGCGCGTGGTTGCCAGCGCCGCCGCCGCCGCCTCGATGAATATATTAAACCGAGCTGCGATCGCGTGCGCCGGAAATGCTCCAAGTCACTGCCAACCATCGACCTTCTTCCAGAAGGTTATTGAGCGTTCCAGCGATCTTAAAGTAGCCGTGCGCTCCGAGGTATCGAAAATGGGGTGAAGAAAACAAGTTTACTAGGCAAGGGTTGGCGGTGAGACACTCAGCAGGGAGGGGAACCCCAATACCCTGAGTGATACAGGGAAAAGCGTGAACTAAACTTGAAAGCATGCACTGATATCATTAGGGACGGATCGTGAGTTTAATACAAGATGACGCTATGTTGGCAAAATTTCTTGCAAAGAAAATTATTTTGTGTGATCGAAATTGAAAGAATGGAATACATATTACGAATGAAACTTACGATTAATAAGTTAGAAACTGAATTACTTCTTGGTGGTGTTCCATACACCATTATAATCGTGTTCTACAACTCCATATTCGTATTCATAATTAAATAAGGCACATCAAAATGCAATCACATTAACTAATATTGTGATATTTATGTTCAGACTTTCTTTTAGTGTTAATGCATTTAACAACATTACTAATATCCATTTCTGGTACAGATTTTGTACTTTTCCAGTCTTTTATATTCTTCAGGTCACAATGAAAAAGGTTTTTCCAGTAAAACGTTCTCGACAATAATAATAGTATTTTGCACGATCAAACCAGACACACAGTACGGTAAAGTCCGGAGAATTATGTTATGCTCTTAAAGTTAATTACAATTATTCCTCTGTCTCAGCGTGCTGTCTGGAAAATTAGGATACAAAATCCACATTCGGGCGTCTCTTTCATCGCCTTCCTCTTCCTCACCACAATAGTATGCAAGGATCAAGAGAGCTTTTCATCAGGTTATCGACCTCTCAATCCTCGCCACTAAATTGCTCCGTACGCGCGCAGGACCACTCCAACACAGTCTTTGGAGGCAATGTTTTCTGTAATAGCAACGTTCAACACATCTTGCGTGCAAATTGCAAACATTCTTGCAGCCCAATCGAAGCAAATTATGGCGTAATTTTGTTTATTTGCATGATTCTTGTATAAGAAAAAAAAGGCTTGAGGTGAAAGAAAAGGCTAAGAATGGCTTGGAGTGTCGTGTATGCTAAGCAATCGCTAAGTATCGTCATTCTGCATTCCTTTTCCAAAAAGGAATTTGTGGTGGGCTATCCATGGTTTTCACAAGTAAGTCGTTCACAGTGCCAGTCGTTTTCCAATCAGTGACTGATTGTTTTGTGATCGCGGGTACGCCAAATCCTAAGATCATTACTCCTGTATCTGTAGTGCAGGTTAAATCCCAGGAGGTGGCTGTGGACCCACCCAGCTGAGGCAAGCTCTATGATCCCGAATGGTCTCCCAAAATGTGCGTAGCCAGTGTCAAAACTCCGCCACAGTCGAGGCTTCAACCCTACAAGTTACTGCAATTGTAACAGATGTGACCCTGAGCCATTTCAGCAGATTCCAATCAATATTCAGTCATTCATTCATCTTAGGATTTAACCAACTATGAGGTGTGCAAATCTCCTAATATACGATCCTAAACACGCACATCCGTAAATTAATATTTATAATTGAAGTACATAAATACAAGTACACGGAAACCACATTTCGAGGGCAAGTGACATCTAGAATTCTCCTTCACTCGTAATACCTATTTGAAGCGGATAATATGTCATTCTGGTGTCTCGAATTTAGGAAAACTCCAAGAGCGCCATTTGCAGTTGACATTACCACTGCCGCCACAGCAGTATGAACTTGTACGCGATTCAAACCATTAAAAGTTTGTTTGAACGTCAAGTGTAATGAAAATTTACTAAATTCGTATTTGGTGAAAAGCTATTGCAAAATGTTGTGAGAATACAGAATTTATTTATTTATTTACGTCAAAAACAGTTAAAAACTGTATGTGACGTGCTATGGAAAGAAGTTAATTTGAAGTTACATTTATTTAAGCAGCAACAATTGAATTTACATTTATTTATTTAAACAGCCACAATTGTTAATAATTGCCGTAAAACCTATGATAAAAGAACGCGAATACACCATTCAATGTCCCAGAAGAGACGTGTCAGTGATTAAAAACGTTTCATTATATGGAAGAGTAAAATATACATAACCCAATTTACGCAATAAAGTACCTACAAAAATCTTATGTTTTCTTATAATTGAGAACTAACTCTGATACTGGCATTTGGTGTCTTTATCGCATAGATTTATGGAATATTATAGAAGATATAAATGGTAGATACATCCCCCTTTTTTCATTACACGTTTACACGAAGAAAACCTTTTCCCAACAGTCACATTCGATGACATCACCGACATCACTTTGACGTATGTCGCATCCCGCTTTCAATAGTTGCTTAAATAGAGCAGGCGGCTCTAAAGTTTTAAAACTCCGTCGATGATACGACGCATTCAGAAGCCAAACCGACTAACTCCATCAAACGAAAATGTTCAGTATGAACAGTTTAAGGTTTTAACCTATAAAAAAGTCTATAATTGTTTCAGCTTATTTCGAAAAAAGTCATTAATTTTTTCAATTAACGGTATGTTTTCAGCACATTATAAATGTATTTAAAAACGCGGTGTTTCTCTCTTCCATAAAGAAGCCACTTTATAAGGAGTTCAAAACCCGCTATTTTATTAATCAAATACGCCCAGAACATAACATTTTACTAGAAAAGTTACCAGTATTATTGTAAGTAATTAAACAATACTTAAAATAAAATGAAAAATGTCTGAAATACAAATAAAAATCTGTTCATTGCCTCAATTCTGCGTAAGTGATGCAGTCGTCATCACTGGCAGGTTCCTCTTGCAGTCTTCAAGATTTTAGAATAGTGGTGTTGAATAGGAGGTATAAACTTCAAGAGGCCTATTACATCCTTCTCTTTTGCCATGAAGATCGGTCTTGATGTGCTATAAAGATTTTGTGCGACATTTGCCAGAATTTCTAATTTTAATTTCTCCAAATGTTTGTTAATAACCTTTCTTAATTTTTCCAAATGTCATTTTTTGGTAAGAGTGTAGTTTTATATTTGGTAGCAAATGGCTCAGTCTTCTCAATCCGGATACATCTCATTGTCAGCCAGTTAACTAGTTCACCTTCGACACATTTTCTTGTTGGTGATACATTTTCAATATTTTCTGTCAAAAGGAAGTGTTCATGGTTAATTTCTGTGAAGAAATACTTGTTTTGTTTTCCTGTAGCCAAGAATGATATCATACGAATCCCTCAGAGAAAATATGAGGCTGCAAATTTGCTATTTATTGAATAAATGAAAATATTTAAATCATTTGGAAGGTAACTGTCTTGGTACAAGGAAATTTAAGTTAAACAGTTTCAGTGTTACCACTCTGATTTAGCAGATATTTCTTAAGCCAGAGATCAACTTTGATGTTGCGGTTTTGACCGCTGCATGTCTGAGTACATCACTTTATGTTTGAAATTATTGCTATTTCTTTTTGAAATAATAGAGTAAACACAAGAAATATCACATACACAAACACCGCAAAGTTGAAAAACACAAAACAGTTCAGTTCAAAACAGTTCGGTTAAACATCGGCGGTCATGGAACTAAGGACTAATCACACTGGCACCGAAACAATTGATAAAATGTTCATTTGCCGGAGCGGGTAGCACCTTCTAGCGGCAAACCATATAGATGTGGAGGTCGTCGTCATGGCCGCCGACAAATATTTACTTGTGGAACACAACCATGTTATTATTCATAATTTTTAAAAAATGGAGTTAGTCAAATTGGCTTCTGAACGTCTCGTATATCCATCAGATTTTTTTCATTACAATCAAATGTTAATATCCATTTTATGATTATTAATATGATAATATTCCGAAACAAAATTTCATTATTTTTCAATGAGATGTTAAATTATATGGAATGCTAGTGTTACTTCACTGAGAATTCTATTTTCGATATTCTCTAATATATTCTACATGTGGATTTAGTATTCCCAAGTTCAAGGGAAAGATTTCCGAAATTTGAGGGTTGACAAGGATGAGGTTTGGCAGTTCCTGACCGATTTCGTGGAAATAAATGGTATATGAGAAAGAGGAACAAATACTACAATAACAGTGGAGTCTTCCAATAGTTTTTCCTCTCCTCCCGTTTCGATCAGTTTCATTACTAAATTCTTCTATCACCTGAAATGTACGTAAACTTCAGGTGGCAGAAGAATTGTACATGCGAGTACAGGAATGGAAGAACCACTCTCTTCACAGTTTGGAGAATTATACGAATATAATATATGTAGTGAAATAAGCACTTAAACTGTGTATAAAGAAAAGCAAACAATAAATCTGTTTTCATTTTCTCTTCAGTAAAATTTGTTTTAAGAGATTTATGTCTCTATTCTACTAAAATATCTTCAAATGACTCGCAATTTTGTATAATGTACGTGTATATTTCAATTTCTCCCCTCCCTCCGAGTATTAAAATTTCGTAGCAAAGTGGCCCACCCCTCCCCCCTCGAATCACGTAAACCTTTTACTCAAATGGTCCCTAAATGAATGAAGTTATAATGAAATGTTTCATAAGCGAAATATACCTGAGCAACCTTTTACAAAGACATCATATTTCAAAACAATTCCACTTAGTTTGCCTGAAATTGCAACCGGGGTCTTCAAGTTGAAACACGAGTAGTCGCCCACTGATCCGCGGGTCGTTTCCGCATCAAAAATATCTGATCGCTTGACGTTATAAACACTTTTAAAGAACATTACAAAGCGACGTCGAGAAGAGGCAGAAAAGCTAACGGTTTCGCCGCATCCGCTAACGAGATTCAGTCCGAGAACGAGCGGCGGATATTTAGGGAAGCGGGCAGGGGTGTGAGCGAGGTCCGAGAAGTCGGGGGCGGGCAGGGCGGCGTTCGTGGAATCCCGGGCGATCCGCTGCGTTGAGAGCGGTCGTAGGCGACGTGGAAGCAAAGGAGGGGAGGCGGAGGAGGGTAAACGCCAGACAGGGCACAAAGGAGCCCCAAAGGGCGTCGATGAGCAGTTCTGGAAACTCGTAAAGGAGCCATATTCGCGAAAGCAGCACGGTCTTTTTATAAAAACATCTCTAACCGTTGTGCGTGGCAGCTGAACACAATTGCAGTTTGCGAAAATTCTTCTCAATTTACCCTGACCAGTGTCCCAGGCTAGGTAGTTATTTATTTACATTAGGGACAGTAGAGGTCCGCGCGCGTGCCGTTGCCTACTTTGCTTTTGAGCTAGTCTAAGAAATAGCACGTAGCTAGCTTGCCTTAAACTGGCCTATACACACAAATGAAAGGTTTTCCTTGGACTAAAAATTTGCATAATTTTTTTTAAATCTCGCATTTAAATTTTAATTATTTTTCTTTTTATTTGCATCCATTCACTTTTCATTTCACTCTTCCATTTTCACTTTTCACACAAATAACGTAGGACATTTACACGTTTGTTGATACGACAACATATCTACTGTATTAGTTACAGATAATGTTCTAATTTACCTAATTCTCGAATTAAACTGTTAATGTTACGTTATCGAAACTGGATGGATAATGTTTCAAGTAGGGCCTGCTTGGAAGTATAACTTCAACTTTAGCGCACATTCAAAGTGAACACACGAGATGTCTGGAGTAGGTGAAGCATTTTATGGGGACAAGGATTAGCATTTATTTCGTGACAATCGGAATCAGTGAGAAGTTTCTAATACTAGTGAGCGAGCGCATAATTTCCTACACATTTTTATTCCAAAATACTTCTCGTGAACACTCGGGCAGTCAACGTTAGTTAGCCTACGCCATGTACGAAATGCTCTGTTATAGTTATGCATTCATCCGTTATAGTTTATCCACTTTGTCTAGCTGATGTATTTCGGATCAATTATTCGTATTGAGTGGAAAGTTACTTGCTGTTAGTACACAGTGCAGCAAAGGGCGTTGTGTCGTTTTCCAATCGCTTTTCTAATTTACGTTAATGAAATAGGCGAGTCAATAAAAACTGTTGTCATGATATGTATGCGGATGATCTCCAATTGTATATTAGTGGACAACCCTCTAAGATTTTTGAGCTTGTTCAAAAAAAATGGGCTACTATTAAACTTCTAGGTAAGCTTATCTCAGTGTTTTTATCGGTTCCAGAAACTCTAAAAAGTTATCAAATTACGCTCATCCTGTCATTTGCATAAATGGAACTTTTTTCTTGTGGAGTAATCAGAAATTTAGACGTGCATATGGATAATGCTCTAAACTGTTATGTTAAAACTGATAAAATTTCTCAGAAAGTGTTCGCGTTTTTGCACATTTTAAAAAGCATACATTCTACCTAGAAAAACTCGTTATAAGCGTCTGCAATCCCTTCGTTTGCCTTCATTCGATTACTGCTATTTCATATTTACTGACAAACTCAAAACACCAAACTAAGATACAAGTAGCTCAAAATCAGTGGGTTCTTTTCATTTTCCACACTTAAAATACAATATTTCAACCTTTATCGGGATTTTGTTATCTTCTCCCCCTCTACAACACTTTCAGTACCCATCATACTACATACTTTATCGCCGTTATTTATAACGGCTACACAATATTACAATACTACACGAACGATCAGAATTTAAATTCGTATTAAGGACGATTTACTGCATTGAAATGACTTTTCTGTTATGAAAGGCATTGAACAAGGACTTACATTTAATTTGAAATAAAATTAAGATAATAATTTAAAACATGTTTGAGAAACTAAACTCTAGTCTGAGGGAAAGAAAACCTATCAGAAAAGTGTAGAGCCCAGAAAATCTTAGAAAGTGTCATATACACACTTTCTTAATAGAAAGAAAGCTTGGTAGATCTATAGGTAGAAAAGGTAGTAGTTTTTCATCCCCGAAATTATATATTATTGTACAATGTGTGCAATGTATCTAAGAACGGATCTCGTCATTTTATATCCCCCGTGCATGTGCAAATGTATCAGAGTGCACAGTACGCGTACGTATTTAGTACACGAAAACGTAGGATCCCAAGTCCCGACGATGTTCAACGAACATGGCATCATCCAAATTGCAATCTCCACCCGACCCAGTAACCCGACGTCATCCGCGGATGGCAACAGCGTCCTCTAAAAGCGGAGTCACACGCCGCCGGCGAACCACTAACCCATTGTAACGCAGTGCGCTCGCCAGCGGGGGGTGGGCGGCGCGCAGCGGGGGCGCGCAGCGGGGCGCAGGCGGGGGCGGGGGCGGGGGCGGCGGCGCGGCATCTGGCGCGGGGCGCATCGACAAACGGGCCGAAGCGCCGGGCGCCCCAGACGGTTAATATAATGACGCCCCTTGATCAAACCCGCGGGCGAGGGCGGTGGCGTGCGCCAACGAGTTGATGAGGCGGGCGAACGAGCCCCAAGGCGCCCCTCCCCGCTGCCCTCGCCCCACCCCTCCCCACCCCTCCCTACCCCTCCCCACCGGAGCGCCTCCTCCCGCTCACGCCGGCGCGGCGTGTCCTCGCTGCTCCGAACAGATGTTTCTCCCGACCGCTGGTAGAGGGGCAAGCAGGGAATCCGAGGACATTAAATGAGAATTGCGCTTGTACGTAGCCCCTTATCCGTAAATGAGAAGTGTACTTTTTGTAAATTGTTTGGTTATATGCAGAGATTACTATAAGATGGGACCACTTTGACAGCTACTGCGTGGCCAATGCTGGCAACATAACTGAAGGTTGTGTCCATGCGCTCAATTCGTCAATGATTTCGTTTACAGTAAGTTCATTATTAAATGACTTCATCGCGTTGATTTGTTTACCAACTTGTCAAAGCGGGCCCTTCTTAGAATAACTCCTTTATACATACTACTTCGTGACGAACCTTTTATTAGCCATCTCATTCTTTTTTTTTAGAGTTCATTCATGGTTGCTTTCATTTCCGCAACACCGTCTTGCTGTCCTTCCCGCACGATAACACGGCTGCCTAGAGGTATATCATAGCCCGCGTTTCTTGTCACCGTCTACAAGATGGATTTGCGGGTTTCGCCCACTCCCTTCCGTCCCTGCATCCCTGTCCCTCCTTCGTCCCGCCCGTAACCTTGTCGGCGTCCATGGCCGTCCGCCGCTCCCGCCCCCCCGCCCCGCCCACGCCCCGCCCACGCCCAAGCCCCCGCCCCGCCCCCGCCCCCGCCCCGCCCCGCCCCGCTTCTCTCTACCCTTCCTCCCCTTCCGCCGAATGGCGCTGGCTGCCTCGGGCCCTCGATTGCCTTCCGCTTCACGGCCTGCGCCCTGACACCACCCCCGCTCGCCCCACGGCACGGCGTCCTGCGGCCGCCCTACGCCCTACGCCCGCCGCGTGCCCTGCGCCCTGCGTTCTGGGGGGCAGCCCCCGAACGAGCGCGCTGTCACGGCGTGGATTAAGACGGCTGGGACAGAAATGAGGCACGCCAGACGGTGGAACGTGGGGAAGACAGGAATGAGTTGACGTAGTGAGGCGACAACGATAGAAACAAATGGTTGGAAAATTAAGAAGCTTCGAGAAAAATATTTCAAATAGAGTAGTGTTGTTAATTTTGGCAGCCGAGAAAGGCGTGGTCAATTTAAAAGAAAATTGTTTCTTCTATGTAACGATTGCAAACGATTTTAACCCAGAACCTGTACTTAACATAATGCTAATTACAGTATAGTGGTGATAAATGATGAAAAGCAATATAATAAGAACCATTAAAAAATTAACAATTGCATATATTTCACGCAACATTACGCACAAACCACATATATTTTACACGAAGTCTTCATGACCTTATTTCAAAATGTCCTTGAAAAAGAGTTATTAAGTTATTATTAAGAAAAATCACTATCTTCAATTTTGTAGTTGTCGAAAAACGCGGACAAAATTGAACTTATGCAGTTTCCCAAATATTGACAGTTTTCCAAAAGTCAATCATTTTAACGAAAATAAGACTTGCGACGATCCTTTAAACGACTTGTAGTCTATACGAGAACAAAGTTTAAGAGAAGAATTTGGAACGATTATTAAGAAAATGTCATTGAGGCTTCGTGTACAGTATCCCCAAAAATAGAAATATTCGTTTCACTCTTGCAGGAATTCGAGTTCCATTAACTCGACCGGGGAATATCAATTTTGGAGAAAATCATGTGAACGGTATAGTCGCTTGAGTTGATCACTCACATTAAGGACAGATGGGTAGACAGGCAGACAGAAGTTTTGCCGTCAATCGATTTTTCGGTATGAAGGACTAACAAAATGTGAACTCTAACTACAACGTGTTAGAAGTAATTTACTATACAGGATATCCGAAAGTCACTATGAGGCAACATTAAGATAATATTGGTTGCGATTTTCCCATCAATTTTAAATTACGGGCCCTTTCGTATACATATGCGATAGATTCGCATAGAAACACTTAAGTGGAGCGTTATTCAATAAAGTAACTGACGTTCATTGGCAATTGTTAATTGACAATTGTGGAAATGTTTATAACTGAAGAATGGGATTTTGCTCTTAAAACTTGATACAAATGTGGTTAAGATTTAGTAGTTAGTGAGTGGAATAAATATTTCAAACTAACACGCAAGGC
The DNA here is from genome assembly GCA_038098605.1 of Gryllus longicercus. Lineage (NCBI taxonomy): Eukaryota > Metazoa > Arthropoda > Insecta > Orthoptera > Gryllidae > Gryllus > Gryllus longicercus. The sequence continues at coordinate 2,386,395 of JAZDUA010000190.1, forward strand.
AGTATGCAATTTACAAAAAATGTTTTGAAGATACCGGAATGGTAGCGTACTGCCCTGAGTCAGGTAAACCGTCATTGAGTAAGGAAACATAGCTAAACGGTTTACAAGCGCTTATCCAGAGTTATATAAAATCTACTCGTAGACTCACTTGTAAATAGAGAGTTGCAATAAGTTCTGTTCAGAGAATTTTTCGTGAGGCTCAATTAATGTATTACAGATCTCGCAATGTACAAGGCCTGTTAGAAGATGACCTTGATCAATTTTGCAAGATTATATTAAATGAAATGAAGGTACCCGAAAAAGGGTTGCTTTCTAAAATAATTTGGAGTGATAAGGCCGCTTCCCAATTAATAGCCACGTTAGCCGACACTATAACACATCAATGAATCAACCTGGTGTTACTGTTTGTAGTTACTCATACCATGGAGTTTTTGGGCCTTTCTTCATATCACCAACACAGGAGAGAAATATCTGGAAACGTTAGCTACCTATGTCATCTCAGGGCTATAAATGATTTATGACAATTTAAATTTTCTGTGCTTTCATCATTATGGTACTTCACCACATTATGCAGAAGACGCGAAAAACTTTATTAATTATTATTTTCGTGGTAAAATAATTATAAGGCGAGAATCAATAGAAATGCCACTATGATCTCCAGATCTTACTCCAATGGATTTTTTTCTTTTAGGGCTACGCGACCATATAGGGAAGATATTAACAACACTGGAACACTTTATTCATTTCTGACTATTTGGTTCAATTGGAAACTTTTTTTATGGTTCCCGTGAAATGAATTTCGAACGTTTATGCCTAACAACCACCTTAATGGCCATGTAAATATAAATATTTGTGTGGGTTGTAACATGTAGGCATTATTTTTTTTATCTTCTATCTTTTTAAAACCCATCATTACCATTCATTATTTATTCCTTCTTTCAAATGTCCACCTTCAAAGCTATCTCCCAAAGATGTCTTGTCGCAATAATTTACGCACAATCTTTTCTTGCACTTCTCCCCTCTGCTTTCATCTCAAGTTTATTAAGCGGGAAGTATTCAAATGCGGAGAGAGGAATCTGAAGATTATTAGTTCTTTGTCACGCATCCTTCCCATTTGGCACCAACTCTGTCAGCGCGAACAGTACACTCATTTTCCTCTTCTCACAAGCGCATCTTATACAGTTGTGGACGTAATTTCATTGTACACGGAACAGTTATCGCAATCACATTATCTATGTAGTTAGTGTATTTTTGTTTGCATGAATACATTAAGATAAACTGGTGGTGCTAGTTTATCTTAATATGTATTATTTACCAATGTGCATTATATATATATATATATATATATATATATATATATATATATATATATATATATTGTAATACCAACGGTCTAATCAACTAAACTAGCCCCACATTGGGACCAGCCAAATGTAATATAAGCGGGGGAGGGCGCCAGGTTCAGCTCCTGAAATATGACTGGATGGAAGTGTTGGGAGGTCATGAATTATAGCTCAGAGTCATTTATAACAAATAATAGTTTATTCCTGGCACCATGAGCTGCCAGGGAAGTTACAGGTCGCAAAGGGCGACGCAAGTTTCTTACTAACTCTACTCTGTGAGCTCATTTTCCCTAATTACTAATAGGCTAATTCCCTTAAGGCTAACATATTAGGCTTAATCTCTAATGAAACATGCAATTCACCATTTATGATCTGCAGGGCCTGAGCGCGGCCACTATCAATTTCTCGCCGTAAAATTGTCCTGCGAGGCGGCTCCACCTCGTAGCTTTCACCGTTGGCTGTGCTGTCTCCACGAGCGGGCCGGGCGGCAGCCTCGGAGGCAGGGGCGGCGAGCGGTCCCAGGTCACCGACCTTCCGCGACGCGTCGCTCCCCAGCTGACAGCGGGGGCGGGGGCGGTCCCTTCTCAGCTAGTAGCAGGCGGCCTCAGGTTGCCGACTCGAGCTGGCTCAGTCGGTCGAGGGGGCACGGGCGCTGGCGTAATACGATGTGGGCTATCAATGGGCCCGGCGTAAACGCGGCAAAGGCCGACGGGCCGATGCGGAAATAGCGCGGGATCCAGTGATCTCCCGCCCGAGTTTCCTCCGCGACAAGTCCACTAGTCGCGTTCGAACTAAATAGACTCTGGGAAAGTCTTTCCCAACTCGCGTTCCGGTCAAAAGTACTTCTCCTCTCTGGGAGTGTTCCTCCCCCGTCGCGCTCCGATCGCAAGTAAATTTCCTCTCTGCATCTCGTATTCAAGAAAACTCCCTTTCCTCTTCCCAAAATGTTTCTAACTCTGTAAGTTTACCCCTTCCCTCATAGCGAAGCTTCCCATTGGCTGAGGGTAACTGCGTTTCAGAATTCTACTCCACCAATCATGTGGCAATTTTCTTGTACTTTTCCATAGATCGCTCTCTGTCTAACGCCGGCTTCTCTTCTCTCGCTCGCATCCCTTTGTCAAAGGTTCCAGAAGCTTTTCGCAGCTGTCTGGACACGTGTCCATGCAGGAGCGCATTTACAAGGGCCCTAAACGGTCGGCTTGGGCTAATCGGCAGCCTGCTGTGTTTAATTTGTAAATAGCCCCTGTGGGAATTCGGGTGCCTTACCCAAGGCGCGTGCCAAACGGGTGCGGGGGCGGGCATTGTTCGAAAGGGGGGTCGGTTGACGGCTGAGAAAGGTCTCGTTCACGACGCGTCGTAAATGTGTCTTCCTCTTAATCGACACCCGGCCAACCCCTTCGGGGCTCCGCGTACCTCCCCGGGTGGCGGCGGCGAAAGGGGGCGCGAGGGTGTGTATTGTCCGAGAGGGTTTCGGCCAGGGGGCCAGTATGTATTTTTATGAGGGGGGCAATAAACGGGTCCGCCTCTGAAAGGAGCCGGAATGCGGTCGGGACAAGCCCTGCTGCGTCTCAAAAGAGCCTTCGCGACAAAGGCAGTGTCTCTCGACCCATTTCTGCCGCGACGGAGGCTATCATGAGATGTAAAAATTATGTTATTATTGGCGACGCCACAATAAAATTATTCTAATTAATTGGTGACGCCACAATATATATATATATATATATATATATATATATATATATATATATATATATATATATATATATATATATACTGTACTGGGTACTACAGTTGAACCAGCAAAGAATTATTGTCCGAATTAGGATTTGAAGTTGACCCCTTAGAGACCCCAGAAAATAAGAGCCGTACCCTCACTCTACGAATTCTTGCGAATGCACTTTGAAAGTTACAATGATTTCTTAAATCGATGATTTAATGGTCTAATATCGAGAATTTGTTCTAAGACTTTTTCCAGGCAACAGTCGGTTAACCTTTACGCCCTAATGGAACGCAAATTCTACCATACACTAGACACTAACACCCTTGCGGGTTCCTCCAATAAGGGGGTCAGCAGAACACAAGTCCATCCGCCACAACAATATAAATTGCACCCCTAATGCAAGAAGGCCACATCTCCGAAAAAATGTAAATTGAGATACACCCATTGTTATATTTCTTGTTTTCCATGATGTGATATGCAACAATGTCATTTTTAGTTTCATAAATAGCCAATTAATAGCTGTTTGATTTAAATTCAATTCCTGTTATAAATACATCCGAAAATTTCCGAAGCGTCCCCTGCGAAATGAGAAATTTTGGAGATGTGATCCTGTTGCATTAGGAGTGCGTACATGAGAGACAAGGGACAAATAATCATGCCCGAGGTGGGAGTCGGACCCACGACCCTTCAGACCAATGGGCTCAATCGGCATACGCTCTTAGCCACCTAGGTCATCCAGGTCTGCTATTGAGAAATACATTGCATTAAACACGAGTATGCATTGTAAGAATGTAGTTGTGCAACAACATCGAACAAAAGTTGGAACTTTTCCATTTTTCAAAATTTTAATGATCTTGAAGAAAATAGGACTTCTTCAGTTTTATTTATTAAATATTTTACTTTCTCCTCACAGAGTAGAGAGAAAATTATGTGATGCTGAGCGAAAATACTGTGAATTTTCGGCAGAAACACCTATCTAACAGGTCCCTGGTAAAGAAAATCCTCTATCACGTGATGTAGCCAGAATCCATGTTTTGTGGGTCCTTCATACCGAAAAATCGTATGACGGCAAGACGTCTGTCCATGAGCAGGGCGAGCGATGAAACTGTTCAGCCCATTTTCTCCAAAATTGATATTCCGCACATGATCTGGATGATGTCACCGCCCCTTGAATTTGAAATCGATGTTTTAATTTTGGGGGTATTTTACATGAAACCCCTGGGACATTTCCCAAATTTTGAAAAAAATGGCTCCATCATTCTTGATTAAATTTTGTTATTGAATACTGTGAAGGGTGTTTAAGAGAATGGTGCCGGTCTCGTATTTGTTAAAAACCTTGATTTTTCAAAAATTGCAAAAGTGTAAAATTTTTTGGGGGTCTTCCTACAACTAAAATAGTAAAGATAGATATTTTTCCTTTAATGAAATCTGTTCCTTAAAAATATATTTTGAAATAAGGTAATGTACACTTTTTCTAAAATTCGAGTACTTTTCGTGTAATTTTGCTGGAAAGTACGAGCGAGAAAGTACGTACTGTTTTGGCATTTCCAATTTCTATACGAAAACACAATCAATGAAAACAATTGTAATTTGGTAATGTGAATTCATTTTTGATTAACTCTAAATTTTCAAAAAAGGTAAATTTAGAAATAATGTGAAAAAGTATATGCTGTTGTATTATCACTAGTTTATTTAATTGTAACAATTTTACACACATTTTGCAAAGACTGAAAAGAATGTACCTTTATATTATTTAAATATCTAGTTTCAATCAAAAGTTTTCATTAATAAAAATACTCAGTTTTCCGTACTGTATTGTTGCGGAAGGGGTGAAAATATATTTTTTGCAATTTTCGATAATTCAGAAGTTTTTCTGAAATTCAGATCCCAGTCAGAAGAACAACGTTTTCTTCAATTCGACAAGAACAAGGAATATTTCTAGATGTACTACAATAGAAATAAATTCATTATAACTTTCCTTTATAGTTATTAACGTATGTTTTGTACTGGCAAGTAAAATAGAGAAGTACTCCTCGACACCAAGTACTTTATTGCTAAACAGTAAATAAAATAGCATGTTTACTCACAATCTACTAGAGAAAATTTTAACTCCCTCATGTGGCTTCTCTTTGTAAATTCTGCATAAGACCCAGAGCTATAAGACCCCTCTGGTGTTCACGAACAGTTCTGTGGTTTCGTTTTAGTAAGTTGGCAGAACTCTTAAGTTGAACCTGCAAAATAGTTCGAAGAAAAAGATTAATGTAGGGAAGAAATTGAAGCATTTTCTTTTCATCAAGAGCTGAACATATTTCAGATTCCCGTACAACTATACATCGCGATTTGCCAAGTATCCTGGTCCTAGTATATGATATGTTATTACCCTTCGCTTTTGATCTTATCTTTTATCATCAAAAAAATTGAAATTGCTTGCATAAATAAAGCTTCATTTCAAGGGATGATTCACTGTTATTTTGTAAATACTTTCCTTTGTTTATGAATCTTTCGATTTCTTAGGTCATTGAGACCCATGAATTATTATCTAATGAGATAATGAGAGCCACAATGATTATTACAAAACTAATAGAATGAAAAATAAACGAAACGGGAAATCCCGCGAGAAAAGCTGCCAAGAGCTCGGGTTTACACCACAAATTCCTCACGGATTGGCCGGACACCGACAAAACCCGAGCCCCGACAACCGAAGGCACATGCACTAGCAGTTATCCGTTTCTACAAACTCTTTTGGTAAAGACGAATTATTCTTAAAAATCATCGGAAACAAATGACAACTTATTGAATTTTAATAAACAATAAACAAGATCATACTGTTTGGAGTTTTCGAATGCTCTTGTTTGGGAATTTTTGAATTCTTCATTGTCTTCAAAAGTAATATGTGACGTCGATTACTATAATTGGTTACCTTTCTATCACAGCAATAAACCACAAATATAGAAACATTCGTTTATGTGAACGGTCATTACATATTTAACTATAAGATTTAGAGTAAATTCAATATATTTTTTCAATAAGTACTAGTCACATTTTTCTAATTTATACAGATCAAATGACTGTTCGTCAGAGGTAGAAAGACGCCTATTTTCGGCGACGATACTCTTTCAAAAAACTTTTAGACATTATTTTCAGAAAAGAAACAGTCAAGAGAAATATTTAAGGGATCTCAATCTTACGCACTAATAAATTAATAACTAATAAATAATAACTAACGCACTAATAAATAATAATGTGATATCATCGGTAAGTAGAATACGTGCCCGCCATTGAAGTAGAAAAGGAAATGAAGACATTAGAAACGTAACTAAAAGTCATTAATGTCACTGATACCACTGTTAGGCACCTGAAATGGCGTTGTACAGGTTACACCATGCAGTTCCCTCATACCCATTGGACTCACCGAATGATCCCGTTCAAAACGCCTGAGATGACGTGGCAAATGATCGAGAGAAATGGACTATTATTTCTAAATCGTGGGCAAAAACCTTATATTAAAATGTGCTATTTCTGACCAGTTCTACTATTGCCAATTCGCCGATTTGCTAATTACTAGGACCAATTTTCCAATTACTAGGGTCAATTTGCCAATTACTACTGCCAATTTTTAAAATGTTAATAAATAATTATAATTAATTATTTGCGTTCATGTGAGCAGTGGTAGTATTTAAATGGATTGATTTTGACGAAACGCATTCTCGAAAATTGAAAACATTCAAAACAACAGGAATTACTCTGGTGTTCGTGAAAATTGCAGCACCAAGGCGGCATGGTCAGAATCACTTAAAAAATAGTGGATGTGTAGTAGACATAAGAAGTGATTAAATTTTCATAGAGATGAGTGCACGTTGCCTAGAAGCGCTCTCCTTTTGGTGATAGGTCAGGTCAGTGTTATGCCACCCTCAGTCAGTGCAGAGCAGTCAAATGTTGTGGAAACGTGCAAGCAAGTGCCGGTGGCCTCGTCGACGCCAAAGAGCGCAATCTGAATGAGTTTGAACAGGACAGAATGATTGGTCTCCAAAAAGCGTGTTTGTCGGGGCGCGCTATTACGACAGTGATATGTGTGTGGAACTAGTGGATAGAGGACGGTCGTACACAGCGACGAGCGGGTACAGAACCACACACTGTGATCGCAGCGCGAGAAGATTGCCATCTTGTCCGCGTGGTCGTAACCAACAGAACAGGGTCGTTCACAATGTTGGCTCGACTTTGGAGCACCGCAACGGATGTGGTCATGTCTGCGTCGACGGTTCGACGCCGTCTGCTGAGTGCTGAACTGGTGGTTTGCATAACACTGCGTCGGATTCCGGTGACCAGAAACCGCCAACACCTCAGACAGCAATGGGCATGTGAACGTGTTCACTGGTGCGCTGAGTGGCAAAATGTAGTGTTTTCGGACGAGTGCCGCTTCAATTTGTGGTACAGCGATGGCCGCGTAGGTGTTCGACGCCTCCGTGGTGATCGCAATCTGCCAGCCTGCATTGTCCCGCGCCATAACGGAGACAAACGCCAAGTGTGATGGTTTGGGTCGCCATTGGCTACAATGTGCGATCTCGCGTAATACGTATTGAGGGCAGTTGATTAACAACTACATCAGGTATGTTTAAGAGCACAACGTACTGCCCCTCCAGCAAGCATCTCCTCTTGCCATAATTCAGCAGGACAAAGCCCGACCACATTGGCTGGGGAGGTGCAAGCTTTCTGCGAAGAACGTGTGATACCACTGCTTCCCTGGCCTGCATTTTCTCTTGACATGTCGACCATCGAACATGTCTGGGATATGATCGGTCGGCTACGCGTTTCTTCTGATCCACCTGCAACCACTTTCGATTCTTTGTGGTCACGCATAGAGATCGTGTAGAGGTGTGTTCCCCAGCAGCATATCCAGGCTCTCTTGAAATCTATGCCCCGACATCTAGAGGCTTGGATGGCAGCGCGTGTTGGCTTTACACCGTAATAAATACTCAAGGTCAATATGCATGTACAGTTTTGTAATTCTAATCATTTGTATATTGCGATATTCCTAACCGGTGAAATAAATTGCATTGTAAGAGTATGTCTCCTTCTTGGTGTTTTCACAAACACCAATGTATACTTTGAAAGTGCTTAAATGTAACCCTACGCTAAGGAAATATAACGGTTTTCCACATTGAGTATATTTCTTTAAAAAATCACTGAAAACAAACATTTTAAGTATACTTCTGTTAGGGCCGGCTTCACCAAACAAAGAGTAAGAGTTTACTCTGGAGTAAATCACGTTTACTCGAGAGTAACTCCTTGGAGCGTTTCACCAACACTTTACTCGAGTGTAAATCGCTTACACGAGAGTAAATTCGAGAGTAACTTTACACTGCGAAAATCCGTCGGGTAAAGTACGGAGTAAAACAGTTTTCAAGGTGCATGTACATCCTAAGTGTTGTTACGGCTCGACGATTACGAATGATAGTATTTCAAGACGATTCCAGCAATGATTCGGAATATTATCCTATAGTGCGAAGACAAACGGTGCGCAAGAGAATGGATTGGTTTTAATTATGACGATCGGGATTTTGTCACGAGGTTATGTTTGATCAAATCAGCTGTTAACTTCATGAGATACATTGTAGAGATACTTGTAGAGAACTTGTAAATTTATTTTTCGCCCAGTAAAAACTGTGTGAGATGTATGGAGGAGATCATTAGCGCACGTTGTTGAGTTCCAGAATCCCTTTCCAACATTTTAACTATAAATAATGCAAAGTTAAATACAACTTTAAAAAATAAAACTAATAATAATAATAAAGGTAATAATAATAATAATAATAATGATAAATTTTAGAAAAACCCAGACATTTCGTTACCGAGTTATAGAAAATTTATTTGCATCGCCAGCGGTAAACGAACTGCAAATTTGATTTTTCTGCATTGCTAACAAAATAGTAACTCATCTCCAGAGAAGAAAAATGAAATTTATTAAGAAATAAAGATACAAAAACTAAGAAATAAACCATGCCAACTCAAATCACGATAACACCATACAAGATAATAACGCCAAGAACTCCGAAACTGAAATGAATGATAGAATGTAAGGAATTAATGACAGGTTCGCGTTGGTGCGCAGTGGTTCCCAGCGTCATTCTCGCTCACAGCCTCTTGAATCGCTCTCAAATATTACGCGTTCAACTGATTCACGGAGTAATCGGAGAGTATGTACTCTAGAGTTAAATAACCCTGTAGAAGCATGGTGAAACGCTTATATTCTACTCGAGAGTTACTACCTTAGAGTAAATGCTTACTCTCGGGTAACTACTCTCAACTTTACTTGTCTGTTGGTGAGTTGGTCTGTTCGAAGAGATTTAAGACGAAAAACATAGAAGGAAATTAGGTCATAGACTGGAAGAAGGTTGTAGAATATGAAATAAACGTGATAATGTAACTCACCCCGGCAATGCACATTACTGTTGGGTATAATTGCTTTCTGGGGCAAAGCGAGGATCTTAAAAGCAGATTTTCGTCAAAAAATTTGTAGCTATATTGGTCAATACTTTGAAAATGTTTTTGAGGCTTAATGTAATGTACTCCAAAAAATTACAACATACATTTCAAAATCAGAGGGTGTTGAGTTTCTTTATATCCATCGAGAAATATCAATTATGAAGAAAAACGGCGTTAACGGTTCATATGATTGATTGGCTGATAGTTATTCCGGATACATCAACTGCGGAGGTCATTAGTTCCGAAAGTGTAGTGCTTGTTTTTTCTCGGGAGATGGCGATGGTCTTTCCCCCGCTTTGTGGCCAGAGCCGGTGCCGACCTTCCGTCCGCTAGTGGGGTTTTCACCAACCAGGTATCTCCCACTAGCGGGGCACCGCACCAGACGGAACAAGCTCTAAGCTTCCGATCGGTCTCTTGGCATGTGTGGAAATGTAATGCATGTTAGTGAGTGCGTGTGTGTGTAAGGGGTGAGGAAACAACAAGGAAGAAGAAAGTGAGATCGCGCGCGGTCCGTGGCCCGTTTGTTAGCATACTGCATCAGCATTCGCATGGAAAGGCGAATCGAAGAAACTACGAAAAACTACCGATTAGAGCAGCCAACCAATACAATATTTAGGAATATGGTTTATCCGCTTATTCGTTGGCTGGGCTCGGAATAAGGGTTTTTCTGTCGATAACCCGCCTTTTTACGGCCCATGTTTACAATAATGTTTCTTCTCATGATGTAAGAGGATAAAGTGAAGAATGGATCATTTTTTATTTCTATATAAATTGTTTTACTCCCGCTAACGCATTGTGTAATTAGAATCCACTTTCTGTGAGTTGGATTACGGTAAAACGCCTTTCTCTCCCTCTGCTCGTCCGTTCATCGGTCCATCCGCCCGTCCGTGTTTAACACTAGCGCCTAAACTGTTCAAACGATTTTATCTACAGCTGGCTTTCCCCGATCGATCTAGCTGGATCCTAGATCGACCTAGCTCTTTTCCTCATGCTTTACCCTAAGCTTTAACATTTTCAAAAACTTTTCAAACAAATGTTTGGATGATTTTTTCCTCGGTTAGGGCAAAGTACACTTCAAAATAGTACAGGTCTCATTTTTGTTGAACTCTGAATTTTCAAAACTGGCGCTAGATAAAAAAAGTTTGGCGTCTTCCACAGCTATAATACTGAAGATAAAGATTTCTTTTCACAATGAAAACTTTCTTCAAAATTAGATCTTGAAATAAGGACATGTAAAATCTCTAGATTTTTTAATTTGCAAATGCAAATGTTCAACTTTCTTTTTGTAGTGAAAAGATTTTCTCTTTCTGCGTGACTAGTGGTGTAGGTTAACGTAAATGGCGTGCTTAAACAAAGAATTAAGTTCGAATTTCAGCTCTTTTGCTGATTGCCAACACTTTTATAGATTCAAGTTGCATTATAATATTTCGAGGCCGATATAAACAATACGATAAAATGTATTCTATTGTTCATCCTGGATAGCCAAGAATGCATTGACTCCGGCCGCGGAAGCCTACGAAACCACAAAAATACATGGTCACTGAAATATAGCCTAAAGTAAACACGTTCTTCTAAAATATTATGAAATGTCACTTATACCGTTCCGGTTTTCACCCCATCATATATGTCCTCTATTTTGATTAGATTCTGTATGGCCGATTATTTTGATTTCCCTTAGATCCGTGAGAGATCTATAAGCTTTCTTGAACAAGTATTGAGCATTTATATCATTCTTCGCAAAGTTTCTGTGATGTCACTCTACTTGATATGGTCATCCCTATTTCGTTAATAACTTTAATTGTTAATTTCCTTTCGTTAATGTTCTTATACTATTTACATGCCACCTGGCGGATCTATTTTCATTCCAAAAATGCAGAAATGATCTGACGTGAAAATATTAAAATAACAGAAACAAACGGTCTTGCATTAATATCTTTCTTAGAAGCAAAGTACTCATGTGCCATGGATACCATTTTGCAAAAATATTTTACGCAACCAAAAACTTTTTTCATGTTTGCCCATCCCTTTTTATAATCGTGAGTGGCAAAATTCAATGTACAGAATCCGTGGCGCTCGTGTAGCGCTGCCCCGGCGCAACCGTATTTACAGTAGTCCCAAATCCTCTCCACGAGCGAGTGGGAAGCATCCTCGCCTGGGCTCGAACCGCTGCCACTTGAGGACAAAGGGCTGATTCCCGCTCAAAGCCCCCGCGAACTGCTCTCCACTCGCACAACCACTGGCAGCTTAAATCACGCACGGCGCTGTTTCCCCTTGCCACGTTGTACACGATCTCGCTTTCTCTTCTGCGAACATCCAGTATAGTTATTCCAACTCCATTTACTGTGCACTGCCACACTGGTGTACAGATCTACGTCTGTTCGAATCGTTTTATGAGCATCAATAATTTATATGAAAAAAATTGATACATTAGTTCACATTAAGTGCGCTAAGTTGTTTATTTTACTTTTCTAACTTTAATCAATTTCTGTCCAAAGAAATAACTGCTGGTGTTACAACTGCACATACGTTTTTGTAACGTCTCCGCAATATTATACTATAACATAATCCTGCAAATGTGTTTCCAAACAGCAAAAAAGTTTTCCAAATGACAATAGATTTTTTTCAATAAAAAATCTGATCTAAAAATTACATCTCTAAAATGTTACGTACAATTCGCCCGGGTCTGAAAAATGACGTTATCGTCTAATTGATGAATATGGAGCCGTTTTTTAATTTTTTTATAAATTACATTGTCTTGAAACAAATTACGCGAAAATTACCCTTAAAAAAGAAAGATATAATTATTTGAAACAGATGTCATTTAAAACATGAACCTCTATCTTCTATTTCATACTTTTGAAACGTTAACATTTTGTAATGTTCGAAGAAAATAGGGCCAGTATTAATTTTATTACAGTTCTTTGTTACATACAAGGAGAAAATTTAAAGAAAAAATTTGAAGGGGTTTTTCAGAAAGTAATTGTTTAAAAATTGCTTATATATTACGCAAAATAACGCTTAACTACACATAATTCGAAAAATTTTACATAACCTTTGTCTTTCAAGTCCGTTTTCATTGTAATTCAAAAGTTTAAGAATATTATTTTTATTTGACATTTTGATATTGGGCCGAAAGAATTGATTGAATTGGGTGTTGAACATGATTTTGTATTTATGGCATGCTGGTTGCGCATGGGGGATTAGGTAGTTATGGGTATTGGTATATCCAATAGATCACATATTTGTGGTGAATGTTGATTACGTGATTGCTGGGTTTGCCCATACCGGCACTTTTTGTGGAAGTGAAGTGAAGTTTTTATAATTACAGCTAGAGGAATTTTGTACGTGGTGTTTTTTTCTAAGGTGGCTTTTCATCCCTTAGGCAATACAACAACCACTGTAATTACCATTGGTTTTTGAACTTTTGACTCGTTGACTCTGTACGGTCACACAACATCCATGTCCCCGGGCGGGACTACAACCCGTGACCCTTCAGGCAGCTACGGCCCCTCAGCCTTAGCGACCTCGGCTATTCAAGCCGGGGTACATGCTGTGTCAGTTCTTGGCGATAGTCACTGATAATGTTGTCAGAGCAAGGTTTACTTTTTAAAATTATTAAATCTGTAGTGCACGCTCTTGACACATATTTCAGCCAAGCGTGTACAAATGTTTTAATTTGTATCCTGTATTTCAATTATATATTCTAGCGTTAATTTGAACACATCGCTTCTCGCGATGCCGCACAAAAATCACACCACTTTTCAAATAAAATATGACGCGACTAATACACCAAGTATTCAATACTCTCTCAGCACTTATAGCCTCTCACACTTTTTCTTTAATTATAAAACAAAGCAAATTATAATAATTCTAAATGAACAACTGTTTAACTACACTTTCATTGGCTTCGACGGGAAAACCCGCGAGCAATGTTTGCACTTCCACGCCGGTAACGGCCCACCTCAGTCGAGCTACAATTTTTGTGGGTGATAGACGTGTCTGTGCCCCTCCCTTGCTCACTCATTCTTTTATGTGTATGTCTACGACACTGGAATCGTGTTATTACGCTTTGCCATGAATTGCTTCGTAAAGCCTAACTGTCTTAAAACACCATTCAGCCGAGCTACAACTTTCATGGGAGAAGGACGTGTGTGCCTCGCTCTTGCTCACTCATATTATGTGCGCATGACTGTTATGTGTCTACGACACTGGCATCGTGTTAATATACTTTGCAATGAACTTCTTCGTGTGTTTCAAAGCCTAATCATCTTAAAACATTTTAAAGCCTAATCATATATTTATACAATTAGAGATCATACTCATTATCAAAAAGAAAAATTATGTTTATTTTAACAAAACAGTGATATATAATGAATTAGTTCACATTTGTATTGTATAATTTTTTTAAAACTTAATATGTTTGTAACAAATAATGTACTTGAGTTTGCGGGTCAATGACCCCCATCTCGATCAGGTTTTTGTCCATTTTCCCTGATCCATTGAGCAAATGCTGAGATGGCCCCTTGTTTTGCTTCTGGACGAAAATGTAGCTTCACTATGCGCACGTTTTGTTGAACTCTCCTTTTGCTTGTAATGGTAAGAGTAGAGGTAAGGGCGAGTTGCTATTTTGTTAGCAATGCAGAAAGATCATACTTGCAATTCGTGTACCGATGCAAATAAGTTTTCTATAACTCGGAAACGAAAATGACTATTTTTTAAATATTGCTTATCTTACGATTTTTAAAATTTATTTTAATTTTTTTTATTTATTTATGTTAAACTTTTACTAATCTTTCAACTATTTATAGTTAAAATGCCGGGAAGGAATTCTGGAACTCAAGAAAACGTGCGCAGATAATCTTCCCCCCACTACGTCACATACAATTTTTACTGTTATTTTACTAAATAAATCTAAATCTAATCTAAAACACGATATTACGCCATACGTAACTACCTGCACTAAACTGTTCATTCTTCGGGTGATCTGAAAACTGTGTATATGTATTTTTTTTGTAATTATTGAGCTATGAACGCATACGTGATATCGAAGTATAAATTGTGTCATATTTTAAGCAACGTCTATCTTCTTGACAATACTTGGTTGACAGCTCACGTGAGTGAAAGGTGCGGCGTTGCCAACAAATAACCAGTCCACCCTAAAAGTTTTGTTGCTTCGCGACAGACTCTCATGTCTTCCGACAACACTCTGATTCGATGACAATCATGTGCTCTGTGTCTAACATAGTTTCCAGCTACTGGTTCGGTGGTGTAATAACTCTTCTGTTCCGCAATATATTGCCCGCCTCCAATGCCGGTAGTATACACGGAGCACATCCAGTACTTTCTGCACGTCTTGGTATCAAGAAGTGTATTTTTTTTGTGCATTTCAACACCAGGCATTGCCAACCTTTAGTTGAACTATTAATAGCATTTAGCTAACTTAAATGGTGTGTTTTCTTCCTTCATAATTAAAAATATATAACTTCAGTTATACTTCTGTTAATTCAAATATATGATATGCTTAGTTGGGGATATTGTTTTCCAATGACATAGATGGGAGTATTTTAATAGTAGGTGTTACAATAGGTGTGGTCTGGGTCTTGACCTGTGTTAACCCGACGACTGGAACCATCCGGTTCATGTCGTCCCATCATGAGAACAACCCTTGCAAAACTATAGAGATTCTAATCCGTAAGAAATATTTTGTTAGCTTGTTATCAGTTCCGCAACATCACCAGTGCAAAATGGGTCATATAGGGCTGCTCTCACGTCCACCCGGCGTGTCAGCGTCGAAATGCCGAGATGCAACTCCCAGACCACAAACTCCCTGACGAAAACCTTATGGTCGAGACCCACGAACACTACCAAATCTCATGGACCCCATCCATCTAACGTTGTAGCATTTACAATAGCAACCGGTCACAATAGTTCAGATGCAGGGTGGCATGAGATTGAAACTCCTACCAACCTCCTCAACACGAATTCTGTACATATTCTTCCCGACTTATGCTCAGGTTCATCATTTTCCCTGTCCTAGTTAGCTGACTAGCCAATTCCCTGTGTTCGTGTCCAACGACGCTTCGTTCACGCGGACAAGTGCCGACATATCGCGGGAATTCAAACTTCTGATTGAGGATCAGAACAACTGTATCATTTTATTTATTTATTTTAATGTGTTTAATTCGTCGTGTTTTTAAAAATTGGTAGTGTTTTCGTTTTATCTTCATTTAATGAGTTTAAAAGGCAGGTTTATGAGGCATACACATTAGGATGGGAAACGTTTTATACGTAACTTTTCCGGCTCATTATGAATAAATGATTGCTTAAATTATGTTTTTATTGTATGAAAAGACAAGGATACTATATTTCCGATTATATATAACAATCAAACCATAGAATTTGAACCCCACTGTGATACATTGTCATTACTTGTGAAAGTACGTTTTATCAAACCTGGTGACAGGACACTACAATTTATGGGTTTATTTATTTTATTATTGCATAATTTGTAATTATTGGGTTTGGGTCAGAAAAATGAATATATTAATTAAAATTGCCAATGTTTCGGCTCTGTAGTCGTCTTCAAGGCTGTAAAAAATAATATTATTATGCTATATACTTATACTAATCTATGTGTATAAGTGTAAATAAGATATTGCAGACATTTCTAATACTAATTAATCTTATAAGCCAGAAGATGGCCCAGTATATAGCTATAACGTTGTCAGTAAAATATAATATCACGTTTTTTTTTTCCTAAACCGAAAATATCACTGGATCATCGAAAACATTTCCTAAAACAGTAGTACAGCTGACAAGTATAAATTACGAAAAATCAATTATGGCCATCCTGGATGCCGGCTAT
This sequence comes from Gryllus longicercus, assembly GCA_038098605.1. NCBI lineage: Eukaryota > Metazoa > Arthropoda > Insecta > Orthoptera > Gryllidae > Gryllus > Gryllus longicercus. Next base: position 2,402,806 of record JAZDUA010000190.1, read on the forward strand.
AATTCCTCACGTCTTCAATTCGATGTCCCAATTACGTTCTTAACGTGTCTACAAACTACAACCTCTACAGAACACTTCCCGACTGGGTGCGGGCCCTTTGAGTTCATAAGCCCTTCTAACGCAACTTCCGCACTCGTGCATGTTCTCCGTCCATTCGCCTCATTCGATTGTCACCTTTCTCAAAGCTTCCCCTCCTCGACCACTTTCCCTCGCCGACAGTCATTACCTCTTTGCACCTCCTCCCTCCCAAGCGCCATCCCGACGGAATGTTGGCACTGAGCCTCGCGTGGAACTAATTTTCGTGTGATTTCGAACCCCTTGTTTCTTGTGGATGTTTTCAACCTGCCAACTGCTTGTTTCATCAATCTCCTTTGGTTAAAATTACTACGAATACAACGATTAGCAATGTACTTTTTATTGCTTTTTTGGGAGGGAGGTTGACTTTATCTAAATTGACCATAATTTTAGTTTCTCCACTCTCACTCATTGAATTCTCTATCGTACACTCTTATCCATCGTTTGCATGTACTATTTCTCATGGCCTGTATACAAGAGGCTAACGAGCGCCTACGGAAAAAGACAAGGAATGCTCTAACATCGTTTCGCATCTTGGGCGCTTCTATGGCTGAGATGGTATCCAACTAACAAGACACTTTGGAAAAGAATGTAGCAATCTGTGACGTGTGTTCCAATTCTACTCCGCGGCGCGCGGTGTGTTTCGCCATAGCGCGCTTCCCTTTCGCTATCACTCCCGAGGACAAAGGCGCCATCGCCCCTCCCTGCGCCCCGCCCGCCCCCTCGCTCCAGCCGCCCACCGGCCGCCTTGTTGGCCGCTGGCTCCGTGGGCGCGCCCCGCTTGGCGCGCCGACTAAGCAGCGTGCTTTTTGGCGCGGTGCGTGGCCGGCGCACGCGCCAGCGGGGGGGGGAGGGCGGCCCGGAGCGGACGCGTGAGCGGTGCGGGCGCGGACGCGAGGAGTCTTCTCCGTGCGTAAGAGGCGCGCGACCTGTCCGCGGCGCCGCCCCCGCCCCCGCCCCCGCCTGCGCCCTGCTCCCCGCGCCCTCGCCCTCACCCCCGCCCCCGCCCCCACCGCGCGCCCAGATGACGCGCCGCGCCGCGGAGCCGCTGCCGCGCGCACCGCCGCCGCCACCGCTGGCCGTCGCCCGGGCGTGACGTCACGGGCGGCTGCGGCGCGCAGGCGCGCGCGGGGATCGACGGGAGCCGGGAGCTGGCCGGGTCGCGGCGGCGAGCAGAAGCCCCGGGCTGTGTACGGCTTCCCAATGGCGGTGCGCGCAGTCCCGCTGCTCGGCCGCGGGGGGTGGCGGGCTTGCTAGTGCAGGAGCTGTGTGGGTCGCCTGAGAGAGCGCAGGACATGTGACCCGCTGCGCCGCAGCCTCCGCCGCCGCCGCCGCCGCTGCCGCCTCCGCTGGCCGTCATCGCCAGTCGACATCGTCGCCGCCGCTGCGGGACTCCGCCAGCGCCGTGTCGCCCTCGGACAGCAGGCCAGCCTCCGCCTCCCCTGCAGCCGTCGCCGCCGCCGCGCCGCCGCCGCCGAGGACCAGGCCGAGCCCCTGTAAGTAGGCACGCGTGGCACCGCGGCGCGGGCACGCGCGCCCTGTCAACACGCCCGCGCAATGGCCGACCCGTGTAAACACGGCGGCGAGGTCGTCGACAGCCCCCCGCGGGCGGGCGCCGCCGGCCCCCGCGGGCCCGGCCGCCGACCCCTGCGGACCGCCCGCGCGGCCCGGCCCTCGGCGCGGCCCCGCGCGGCCCCGGGGTCGCAGACCGCGCCGCGGCTCCCGCCCTCGCCCTCGCCGCACGCGGCCGCCGCGCCGCTCCGCTCCCGCACCGCATCTCTCGCGCCGGCGGAGCCATCGATCCCGAGACGGCGTGCGGCGCGCGATGTTTCGTCGGGAGGCGGACGCGAGGCGCCGGGTCCTTCTCGCGGCCGCCCCCGGCCCGGCCCCCGGGCCCCGGTCACCGCCGGCCCGCCGCCCCCGCCCTCGGCCGCACGCGCGCCGCCCGCCACCCGCCCTCTCCCCCCGCGGTCGATCGCCGCCGCTCGTGGCCCGCTGCCCGCAATCAACTAGTGCGATATAGGTCGATAAAGTAGCCCGCGAGCCGTGCCCGAGCATCTTAATTTGATGCCGCCCTGGCGGCCGCGAACGCGTGCCGCCTGCGCTCGCCCGAACAGGTGACGGCGGCGCGGCGCCGCACTGCCGCTGCCGCCTGCGGCGTCGCCAATCAGCTGACGCCACGGGGAGGGGGCGTCGCGGCGCCCGCCCGGACGCTCCAGCGCCCCGGCGCTCGCCGCAGACGCTGCGCGACGCGCGCCTTTTCCGACGCGTTTCGCGTGCGGCCGCTGTGTTCCAGGCGACCTGACCTCCGGCTGCCGCCGCCCTCTCCGCTTCCCGAACCCTCCGCGGGGTCAGCCGCAACGTGCGGTTGGTTGCTGCAGGAGCGGAACGCGGTTGGAATGCAAATAGGGAGGAGACGCCTGACACAATGAGTTTTGGTCGCGACGATGAGACAAAACGCGCGGTAGTTATCTGCAGAGGCGGGGGCGGTTGCGGTGGAGGCGGCGGCGGAAGAGATAATCACCGAGAACGATACATCTCTTGGCACATATCTTTGTATTAACCCCATTGAATTTCAGAATTCGATAGCTTTGTGCCGGTCATTTCCATTTCATTTGTCATTCTATACCCTTGTAAAAGGAGGGTTGTAGAAACGAGGGCTGGAATGTAAATACTAGAGCGTAAGACGCAATCCCCCAAAATTGAGACGGCGCCAAACGTGTTCGATATCAAAGAATTGCGTTACCACGTCATGCAAGCAGAGTCGGCGTAAATATGAAAAGGCACGCCGGGACTCGAGAGTGCATGAGTAACGCAATTCTCTGTAGCGGAGGTCCCGGCGAGTTGCGGTGGCGACGGCGGCGTCGTCGTCGTCGTCGCCGTCGACGGCGGCGGCGGTGGCGGGAACGGAGAGCGCGCGGTCGAGGGAGCGGGCGAGGGCTGAATGCCCCCGAGTCTCCCGCACGTTTGCCGCGTATCGAATTACGTCGACGCCGGATGACTTAAATCGAATAAACACCCGCTGGGAGGGTGACACGGGAGACGGGGCAGCGCCAAGAGAGCGGCGGTGGCGGCGGGAGGTCTCCGGCGGTGACAACGTCTGATCGCTGGGCTCTCAATCCAAGTGGCTGAGGGATGATGTCCCGAAAGGCTGGCATGCCCCCTGCTGACAGTTCCTACGAACATGCTCATCGACTGGTTTTTCTCAGCGGGATTTTACTCTTCCTTCCTTTCTCGTTTCCTTCAAGGTTTGGTGAAAAGATCATTTTTGTACTTTCACCGAAATGTCCTCCGTATCTTTCCCATTACGTCGCAAACTGAATTCCCAATATCCCAAAATGTATACCCTGCATACAATACTGAATAACAGGACACACACTTTCTTTCTGTAATATATTTACTTTCTTTAATTTTCCAGGCTTCAGGAAATAGGATTCAAGATCCAACTTCCACAAAACACGTCCGTTTTTTTTCACACACGTTGGAAAATATTTTGATTTTAGTCTCAATATCACAAGTACACTACTCTTAGTATGTGTACTTTAAATAAATGATATTTTCCCTTTTTTATAAATATTCGAAGCTAGGCATGCTAGGTGTCACGCAATCTTGTTTATATTGTAACCCAGTTTGCATCCTTCCACTCTGCGTCGTGAATACGTTGCAGGTGAAGCTGACTGCACGGCTGCGGGGCAGCCAATAATAATAATAATAATAATAATAATAATAATAATAATAATAATAATAATAATAATAATAATAATAATAATAATAATAATAATAATAATATGATAATTACAATAATAATGTTAATTATAATAAACAAATATTGAAGAGTTCTTTTAAAATATTTTGAAACAACACTAGATTTCCCTTATCCGAAAGCTGCGATGATTTTGACTCTCTTGCAAAGTGAGAGGTAATGAAAGTACGAAATCTATCACCAAGCTAAATATAATGTATAAACTATTTTTGTTATTTCATAGAATTTTATGAAATACTTGTTTTCATTTTAAAATAAAATTAATTAGAACAATAACAGTGGAGCCGGCATTTGACAATTTGCATATAAATTACAGAATCTTACTTCAAATGATCAAACCTAGACCGAATAATATACTAAAAAGCAATAGTAATAATATCTACTAACTTCCCCCGATGTAATATTATGCACATAAAAAGGACTTCATCATTTCTTATATCGCCAGTGTCTGTATCATTCCGAAATTATATTCAATGTAATTTAATCGTATAATTTTGTTCACTAAATGAAAAATTTTACACTTACTTATCACTTTATTCACCTCCTTCTTTTGTTGTCGGCAAGGAACTTTCATTACGATGCTACACTTCTCATTCCGGAAGACATTTCTTTGCGCTGTGTCTTCGCATCCAGCTCGTCTTTGCTGACGGCAATTATGTTATTATTAAACATACGATCCATCAGTGGAAAACTGATGTTTACATAATGGTGATGGAATTCATTATGCCTGCCGTAAGTCTTTTCACATTCTAGTTGTTGACAGAAAATGATTCGTTTAGCTCTCGGGTATTTACGTTGACTTTCTTTGCACTGGAGTATTTCTGTGGCGGAGGATGATTTGTTTGCTAAACGACACAAGTATGGAGAAAACATTTACCCTACCTATATTAAATATATCGTTATCATGGCAATAATAAAAGAATGATGGTGATGAAACATAGAAATATCACTTGTATACAACTTGTGGAGGCAGAAAGTGAATTAAAATATGGTATGGGAATTTGGAAGGAAACCTTAAAGTAACGATCAATTCATATTCATAATGAATGGATGCCTAATCTCGGGATGACATGTCTTTGAGATGTTTGGGCAAACAATCACAGAGAATGGTCGATAATGACCTTGTCGTTTTTGTGAGCTAATAAATAAAGCAAAAAATTCACGTAAGTTGGCTGTATTTTGAATATCTGTAGTATATTCACTATATGTATATGTAAGGATGTATGTAGTATCATCCGTATTTTCTTAATGTAGGCTTGTATGCACTTCAGATAAATAAAGTAAACATAATTGGTGGATAATAATTTCAGGTTATGTTATTTCGCAAGGTTTACTATTAATTATAAAGGAATAGTATTTACGAATTTTGATTATGCACGCACGGGGAGTAGAGTTTGATACAAACTTACAACAACAAAGTTCAACCTAAGAGGAAACACTATAACATTATTAATGAATACTGTAAAGAATAACAACCGTAAGGAATTAGGTAGAACCATACAGAAGGCTTAAACTATTCACGGATGACTCAAATGACTGGAAAAAGACAGTGATATTTTGAAAATTTCGGATCTTCGTGTGTTATATGATTATTCGAATTATTTAAATACGTGTATATATAATTTTGATATTTAATATGTATGTTATAGAATAAACGAAGCCGAACAATGAAATCCGACTCAAAATTAATTTGAATGATTTTTCGCCGCTATTCACTATAAAACAAACATTAGGTGAAATACTGCTATATAATGCGATAATTAATAACCGATCTGAATGACTGAGAAAGTTAGAAAGCGCACGATTTCCATTTCTTGGATCCTGTTTCGTGGATTCGAACTCGTCTATAACTCATTAATAATTACACGTCGTATTTCGTACTCTCTCTTGCGGAATCAATCGAAGAAATCGAAACCTTGAGTTCCTGGAAACTGTTAGAAGTCGATAACAATAAGGGTCAATGACAGACACCACCGTAATTTGATTTGGAGATTTGATTTCATATATTTTTTTCCAATGAACAGTAAAATCTTATGGGACGTATGGGGGAAAAGTACAACCTGCAATCATTTTCTTGAGCTCTGGAACCCCTTCTCCACCTTTGAACCATAAATAATTGAATGATGAATAAAAGTACCAACAAAGCAAGGTTTGTAACATTTCAAAAGAGACGTTTTCGCTCCCGTTTTGTAGAAAATTGTTTGGTAAACATACAACAGAATTTAGTTGTTAGTACATATAAGAAAATGGTAACCCATACCACAACTTGCAAAAGAAGAGCTCATCAAAACGTGCCCATATCGAAGCTACCATTATCTCTAGAAGCAAAACAAAGGGCCATCTTAGCATTCGCTCAATGGATTCGAGAAATCAGTCAAAAACCTGTTCGACCTGGGGGTTTTACCCTATATCTTTGTTTAGGGAAGAAGTAGCTATTTGATCTTTTTGTACTGTTGTTATTAGAAAACTTCTACGCCGTTACTGATTGTGTCGTCTTTTAACGATTATCGGATATTTACAAAAAATTCTAAATTGTTGCCATGCGTAATAGCTTCCTGGAAAGCCTGGCATTCTTTTTCAGCCAAATTTGCATTAAAATTTAACTTAAGTATTTGTTGATGTAGAGAATAATTGTGCTCACCAAACTGCCTGAAGACTTCTTCTCACCACCCTTCACATCTCCCTGTACCTCCATATTTAATCTAGGATGCCCAGCAGAACGCATAAACTTTCGCTTCCCTAAGAACAGATTCAGACGACCATAAAATAGCAGAAAATCGACCTCAAATAATATGATCTTCATCCAGTAACCATATCAACGACCATCCTCTGTAGCTTCGATTTACTCCAAAATAATTTAAATTATTAAAATAAACCAAAAATATTGAACGTGTCCATCCAAGGCCCCCCACAATAAGGAAATAAACCAAAAGCTTTGAATGTTTCTATTCACAAACCTAAAAAACATGTATGGTAAACAGGCAAATTATAAATTAAAAATTAAAATAATAGTTGTGCAATCGGGCACTATTGAACGTTGAACAAGTTCTTAAAAAAGACCTTCTGAGTACCTGAGGAAAGGACCGCAAGGACAGCAAATGTTCAAATTCATACGCTCTTGCCATACCTCCAAAACTGAAAATATTTTAACCCAAGCACGCAGAAAATGGTATATTGCTAATTTCTTATGAGCACATGAACTGAATGAAAACTATGCAGCCTCCGATCATGCGAGAGATGTCCATGGATTTGTTTGATATCCGGGAACCCGGGAAAACACAAAAACTCTTATATTACTAATTTCCAATGTGCGAAACAATAGAACGTAAAGTGTGCAGCCAACGGCCTTGTAATATGTGTCTACGGTTTTGTTAGTTACGAAGGAAATTGATAAAATCCAAGAAAATTAAACTTTTTGTATTTCAGACTGAAAAATGCAAACCTCACAGTTATTTACTATTTGAAAATATTTAATATTTGTCTGTGTTATTTCTTTTTCCCATGCTGTCTATATCGAGGTAATTGACTGATCTAATTGACATTTTGCTTACGACACAACTGGCGTCAGGCAACAAGGCACCGAGGAAGAAGCTTCTCGCCATTAAATATTTGCCATTCACGTGATAAGTTATGAAACTGTAACTTTTTTATATTCTTGATATGTAAAGAATTGTTTTATTTATGAACTGTACTATCTTTTTGCAGTATTTCTGAAGACATTGGTTGAAATACATTTATTGCAATGTTATACGAGAGTGTTTTATTAGTTGTTCTTGAGCAGAGGGCGTGCTACGTTTCTGAAAACCAATTTGAGTTTGTTTGTTCATCATTTTTGTTGCAGCGGGTCACAACTCTATTGCTAAATTCTATGCTATGTATTATGAGTTCTTCAATACAAAATATTTTCCTTCAGCTGTATTAAAATTTATTCCGGGCCTCGCTGGTGGCTTCCTTTCCCGCTGGTGTTCTTCGGTACCGGTTGCAATCGTATGCGGCCGTTAAATGCGAACGATTGAAAACGTCTAGGTTTACGCCACTTGATACGATGTAACATCGTAATATTTTAAATTCCAAGAACTTTTGATGCTAGTTAAAAATACTGACGTAAATTGTATAAGTTTTATATGAGATATTCAGAATTTAGAAACTTAACCATTTCCCTATCACCCAATAAACATATTATCTTTATTACTTCAAGGAAATATTTTGAAGCGCCGGAAAACAAATTCACGGAAAGATCGTCGATAAAAAAATATTAAAATTGACTAGCTTTTTTAAATATTTGAATGTTCTGCAAAACTAAAAAAAGAACTTTTAACAGGATAACGTAACATAAACATTAATAACATTACAATCGGAATGGAATAGTTCTCTTAAATCTGCCCTGTCTGAAAGCAATAACTGTGATTCAGTGACAATTCAGTTGGTCTTTTTAACTTTTATTGAGAACTTAAGGATTGCAGTACACAAACATATTTAAAAAATATCTAGTTGACGATTTTAATGAAGAATATTTTAAGTTACCTGTTGGATGCAACTAATTTGACAAAAATTTGAAGATGAAAATGAAAGTGAAAAAATTAAGTAACAAGCAATAATGTGAAAAAATTACATTTTATAAAAACATTTTAATTGCTATTAGAAAAATACAGGTAGCAAAAAACGTCAATTTCAAGATTAGAATATCAAGAGGGAAAGCATTTAATATTTTAAGTAACTAATTCGAGCAATAAAAGACATCTTATTCTAACATGCATTCATTTTAAATAGGGTACCAAATCTCAGTGATTGAAATGGTATTGATGGACAGCTCACCCTCCTCCTGCATAGAGGCATAATCGTTTATTGAAAAGTAATGCAGGTTTCATCTTGGCCCGTGGTACTTTCTCACGCCTCACCTTCATTTTGAGCCAAAGATTAAGCAATTTTCGGACACGTGGTGTAAATAATGCGGAGCGTTTCTAAAGGGTCAACCAAAACAATCCTACATTCCCTCAAACATTCTCTGCGGTTCTTTCAATAAGAGTATAGTATACACCACAATCCAAAATCCTACTCTGACGATGTGATTTTGTGATTCAAATTTTATACTTGACAGTGACATCATTGCCCCTCAGATGCTCACCTTAGTGTTGTGTCCATCCACATGGATGGAAAGCGTTATGTATACTTCTGTTTTAAATTAAAATTGTGGTGGACCGCCTTCTGGACTTTGATAAAAGCAAAACACGCATTTACATAAGACCACAATATTTTTCATCGATGTGCCGCAGTCCAGATTACTCCGGATCCATTCTACATTCTCAAATACTTTCCCGGTTTCCGATTTAGCCATACCTAGAAAAGAAAAATCAATTTTCAAATATATTGCCTGATGGTCTCATGATTGATTATGTCGTTTCCGGGCGCGTAAACTGATATGGTCATTATCGCATTTCTTTATCACAGGGATTCTCCCCGTGACATGGTAGGATTCGGCAGCGACCTACATCAGTTTGTGGGGTTTTCTTCATACAGGTATATCCCAGCAGCCCCGCCCGCTTCCGACATGTGTGGTTGTGTAGTACATGTAAGTGTAAGTGTGCAAGGGGTGAGGATATGACAAGGAAGAGGAAAGAAAAATTGCGCGCGGTCCGTAGCACGTTTGTTAGGGTACTGCTCCCGCATTCACCTGGTATTGATGAGAGAAACCACGGAAAACTAACGACCAGAGAAGCTGGCTGCTAGAATTCTCCTCCAGACAGCAACTTAGTTCGAACTAACTATATACTACGTAGTGTCGAAAAACCTGCCACTGTTCGTGACTCGAACTCAAGTACATCCTGTTCGGAAACACTGCAGTGACAGTTGATTCCCTGAGCCACCTCAGCCGGTATTCATGACGAGAGACTTGAGACCCCGACCTATGAGACAAAACCGTAATGACTAACACGCTTTTAAACTTGGCACTCATCGATGCACGTGTTACGTGGACTGAGAAAACAAGACGGGTGACAAATATTCGTAGTTTTAAAAAAAGGGCGTCAGTTCTTTCAAATTTATCTCACCTCCACCAACCAGCCTTCACATTAGTGTGCTTTGTTTTCGTGGGTAGAGATAACGCCGTGAAGTGAATACGTGTAGCAGGAATAACGCTGACAGCAACGCTGACAGCGATAACGCTCGAACCGCAGTGATGTTTGTGGGTTGAAACTTCCGGTATATACTTTCTCTTCGCATGCTTGTTACAAATGGACCATGAGAGGAAATTATATAGATTTTGAACACTTAATGAGTTTTGTACTCCAACACAAACTCGAAAGATTGTTGCGTCGGAATACTAACTCAATAGGACGAGTTTCTATTGACGATTACCTAGATATATGACAATTATGTAGTTATAAGGAATAAATTTCTCACGAGTTTTCACTAACTGTAGCATCATCTATGAGATAACTGATACGTTTAAGACCTTTAAGATAAAATGGTATTGTTTGCCTGATTTTTTTAAACTAATACGAGATTGTTCGAGGAGATGAACACTAACACAACAACTTATTTATTTTATTTAAGAAGTTCTTGTCATTTGCTCACAGTGATTAACCTAAACCACAATGCCAACGTTTCGGCCATTTATTCGTCCTTCATCAGAGCTTAACGTTAATGTAAACATGTAAGTTAAAATGTATGCAAATTCAAGATGATCAGTGTCACAGAAGTTACCTATTTTGTGTCGGAAAATTTGCTATAAAAATGGAGACCTCTGTTTTAAATTTCAGCTCAGCCCTCCCTAATTGGCTAGAGGGGGCATACTTTTTTATAGCATCCATGAATTTCTCCCTCGAGAATTCTGAATGTTTACTTCTAACTATTATTGACCACGATGTGGTTTTCTTGAGATATTTCTATTTCTGTCATGAACCACCGGCATGTTTAATTATTTTCAACAACGATAAGGAACTTTAAAAATGGATCTTTCATAAACAGTGACCTATTACCTGAATAAAACATGTTATTGGTTCATAATAGGTGTTCATTTTCTTCTCTTTATCTAAATCTTGCGAGTAAACGCGGCATCTGGCTTTAAAAGAGACATGTGAGAGAAAATACATTTCTTAGAAATTAGTTTCAATAACTATTGATGTAGAAAATGAAGTAAAAGTGTTAATGATATACCTCGATTCGCAAACATTCAAAAGCAACATCTTATATCTTTTTGCTTTTAAAGCACACTTATCAAGTAAATCATTTATTTAAATCATCTTTAATTACTTGACTTTGGCTTCATTGCGGCAATTACTACCGATATATTCTAGATATTTAAATAATATTGTTACTCTCTAATTGGAAAAGACACTTGAAAGTGATTGATAACACATTTGCTTGTGCTTGAAAGTGAATACCTGACAGCTCCAAATACTCTAACAATATTTTATAATATTGTTATATATATTCGTACTCAAAAATGGGTTCTCGCAATATATTAAACAGTGAGCGTACCTAAATTCATACAAGAATTTGATTGCTTCATTAATTGTTTGTGTTTTGTTTCTTTCTATCCCGTCAACTACCATAGTAATTAGGTCCGTAACAGTAGAGCATGCTATATTACGGATATCTCATTATGTGGGTGTGTTTCCCCGTTGGAACGTTAGACGGTACCGATCTACACCGTTCTTACTGTTTACCCTCCTCAAGGTATCTCCGACAGGGAACCGTCGTATGCGGGACAAGCTCTATGCTCTCGACTGATCATCTTGTATGCCAGGTACATTTTTGCCCTGTGGTGGATGCGGCAGGGATGCCTTGGGGACACTGCCCCTCCCCCTCCGGTTTCAAATTTGCTTTTTACTTTCTCGCTACAACGTACGCAATAGAGAGAAGGTCGTGTATTGCTGCGTGAAGAAACGGCGAATATTCGGCAGAAAAACTCTTATTACACGGCCTTAGTAACGAGAAAGTGGATAAATACAGTTGCTAAGTTCAGAAAAAATTCTATATCGCGTGATGTAGCCAGAATCCATGTTTTGTAGGTCCTTGATACCGAAAAATCGAATGACGGCAAAACGTGTATTGGCTGAAACGTTCATCCCATTTTCTCCAAAATTGATATTCCGTAATCGATCTGCCTGAAGTCGCAGCCCCTTGTTTTGAAACCGAAATGTTTATATTGTGGGTACGGTACATGGAGCCTCTGGGACATTTTCAAAATTTTCAAAACAATAACTCAAATGTTTTGATTTTATTTAATTTAAATTTTATTTTTAAATTATTCTTAAATTTGTTTGTTGGATAGTGTGAAGAATGTTTAAATGAATGGTGGAGATCTCATGTTCGTTGAAAACCCTGATTTTTCGAACATTGCAAATATTCAAATCTTTTTCGGAGTACTCCTTCAACTAAAATATTAACGCCATAGATTTTTCTCCTAATGATCTCTGTTTCTTATAGATAGATTTTGAAATACGGTGATGAACATTTCTTCGAAAATTTAAGTACTTTCTGCGTAGTTGTACGTGAAAGTACGTGCGAGAAAGTTCGTGCTATTTGAATCTCTGTGTAGTACACCTTTTTAGCTTTATCTGCGATTCCAACACTTCCGTACAATTCAGAATCCTGTTTATTCTCAGATTCGGTTTCGTTGGCTGCGGGCGCTCGCTGGTGCGTCCCAAACCCCGGCGTTACTCTCGGTGTTACAGACAGTAATCGCCGCCTCTCGGTGCTCCAATGACAACACAGGGCCGCAATGTCGTCTCCTGATGAGCGCCGCCGAGCGGAAGTATCCTTCTACAACTTTATCTAATGATCGATTGATGAATTTACTCTATTTCTTACGTTGCGTAAGAAACAATAATGTGAATGCATATGATGCAGAGTGAATATTGCTAGTTATAATATTCTTGATTAATGCTATTCCTTTATCAATTTCAGTTATATTAATAGAATTTTATATTTTGGTATCCTTTTGGCTATGTTACTTTTTAATTTATACCAGTTGACTTCCCATGGATATATTAGGAAGGCGAGTAACTGCGAAACTTCCTTAGTAAGAAAGTAGCTAAATATTACAAATTACATTGAAGAATTCAAACAACAATTTTTCAGATGATTTTTCAAGATTTTGGTAGATTCTCTGACTCCCACCACCCATGCTGATGATTTCCTATAGACCTGCTACTGATTTCCGGTGTGTTTATATAAGGAACAAGGATGAGAAAGAAAACACCTCGTGCACGTTCTGAGAACCGTTTATTAAGGTCCTCTTCCGACATGGGCCTGCCGCTATTATAGTAGTTGAATTCGACCCAGCTAAGGTCTAATTGAAAATACCCCAGCGTCTGCATTCGAACGTTGGGACCCTGCAGAGGCAATGACAAATGTGCCTCTGAGCCATCGCAGCCGAGAGCCAACTGAGCCGTCGCAAGAATCACCAGGAGACACCCCTTGGACTATGGCCCATACCCCCTTGGACCCCACAAGACCATCTTCAATTGATTGATGTTTCCGGACACCTAAACTGCGACAGCAGTAAGTACCGTTAGTCCATTAAACTTTTTATTGCATGATATGGCGGTGTTCCTCCCGCACTGGATGAAGAAATCCGGCAGCAACCTACAGATCAGCTTGCAGGAGATTTCCCTCTCCAGATATATCCAAGAACCGGGGGTCACCACCCCAGCCGGGAACAGCTCTAAGCTCCGGAGTTCTCTTCCGACTTGTGTGGTTATGTAGGGCGTAAGTGTGTGTGTGTGTGTAAGGGGAGACGATAGGTGAACGAAGAGTAAAAAAAAATGTACGCGACCCTTATCCCGTTAGTTGGAATACTGCTCCGGCATTTGCCTGGTATTGACGGGGGAATCACGGAAAAGTACCGACAAGAGCAACCGCTCCCTGTCATTGTCCTCCAGGCAGTGGTTGAATTTGACCTAGCTATTCAGCTCTTGTAAAAGTCCATCCACCGTCGAACTCGAAACCTACGCCTCGAGCCCCCCTCCCGGTAAGAGTCGCTGCGGAGTCCGCGTCAATGTTGGCTCTGAGCTAAAGCCAGCCTCTAACACCATATTGAAGAATGTGTAAGACATTGTTACGTGATTACATAATCGCTCGGAGAGCGTTCATTCTGGTGAATCCGTAATCGCGTAATCTCTGGAACACGAGAGCTGCCGCGAGCGCAAGCAGACAGGCACGCCGATGCGAGGGGGGAGCGACGGAAGGGGGGAGGGGGGAAGGCGGGGCGCAGGCACGCCAAGGACGTGCAGGGCGCGCAGCCCCGCCCCCGCCCCGCAACGAGGGGCATACTTCTCGCGCTTCATCTATTTTACGCGCGTGCCTCCGGCCGCGTCTCTTTGTCCGCGGGGCGGGCGGGCTGGCGGGAGCGGGGAGCGGCGGGGAGAGGGCGGAGACGGGGGGGACAGGGGACCGCGGAAGAGCCCCCGCTCCGCCGCGTCAGCGAGACGCGTCGCCGCTCGGTCTCCTCATCTCCACGCATAATAAACGTTTGTAATAAACGTGAGTTTCACCTGTCCCGCGTCCCCGACGCCGCCGCCGCCGCTGCCGGAGCGCCCTTCCCTGATATTTAAACGCGAGGAACTTTATCGTCGCCATATATTATCTTGAAAAATGAAGATTTCAAATAAAAACTTTAATCTAATGGGGCACGCCTTGATTTATGGGTGAGGGGGCAGGGACGTTCTTCCGAGCTTGCCTGCTAATTGATCGTGAGTTCCACCGAACTCGGCACCCTCTTCTGGGAACGATGGGTAATTCTCGGAAGACTGCGTCCTAAATATATGTAATGGCTTCTCCAAGTACGCGCTCATTCAAAATTATTTCTTCTCGGGAACAACGAATATTTTACTTTTCTTAAAATGTTATACGTGAGAATTCTTATTGCTGGTAATACATATACTTTTGATAGAAGTTTCTTCTTGTTGATATTATTCGTCATATACGAATACACGTCCAAGAATCTTAAATAAATCATATTTACATCAACTACATTAATTTTTATTGAAATCGACAAAGTTATTTTTGTTCAATCTATCAAGTACGTTCCTCACTTCAATACTTTGTTTTAATTTTTATGAAATTAGCTAGAAATGTAGAAACAACTTAGTTCAAAAAATAAATAAAAACAACGAAATGCACTCAAAAAGAGCTTTGTCTAAGGTCGACCAACACCGTTGACGATTCTACGGTTTTAGTATATCAAAGTAATTTAACATAGGACACACTCCCTTTTGCATTGTTTGTTTGGTTGATATTTTTACTTTTCCGGAAGAATCAACTGCTGTAAGCATTAACTTCCTCCCCAGTCGGAATCAAAATGTCGACTTGCGTTTTTTTTCCTCCAAACATCTCCACTAGTTGGGTCGCGACTGTTCTGTGTGGTATTGAAGTGCATGTAAGTGTATGCGTGTGTGGTGGGAATGTGAAATAGAGGAGGTGTAAGGATCAAATAGAAAAGATTGCCCTGACCATGGCCTGTTTGTTACGGTTCTGTTACGGCATTCGCCTGGTATTGATAGAAGAAACCGCTGGAAAATGCGAATCACAGCAGACGTCCGTTTGAATTCCCCTCCTGAAAATGGTTTAATTCGACTATCTGGTGTTGAAAATTCGCCACTTTCGAGAATCGAACCACAGGATCTCAAAAAATCTGCATCGGTAACTGTTGTTTTCCCTGAGCCATTTCAGCCTGTCGTTATGTTGGTGTTTAGGGCGTTCCAAGACAACGGTATTTCAGTCTGTTTCCGATAATGAACACATGGAGACCCGCACGGAAACCACATCATTAGTTTTACAAAAGAGAGGCTGTTCGCTGCATCTCAGATAGAATGCCGGGGAAGATCTCATCCGGACAGAAGGCGACTATCTAACTGACTCTTCGTTTTCATTCGCGCATCCTCTGGAATTTGGACCGTGTAGGTGGTACTTCTCAACTCTAATTTCTCAGATGACACGTGACCTTTATTACAGCTTGTATTATATCTTTTTTCCTATACATTATTTTAATTCCTACTTTCGTTCCATTTTACATTCTTGTGTATGCGATGTTTCCATTTCATTTATTTTTACGAAAAGTTTTCGATTTGGGAGCTAGCAGAGCAAAGGTTAATACTGCATTTAAGCGAGAAAACAATTTAACGTTACGTGGAAATTTCGAGCCTAAATTCACTTTTATCCGTAAATTGAATATGAAATCGAAATCGAATCGTAATCGAATATCGATATTGTGTTTCTGGAAAACAGAAATACTCCATTGAATAAAAATTTTTGACAAATTGTGTCACTTATAATTGCACAAGATTCTTTAAAATTGCAGAACATAATTTGGTAATAATAAACAAGTCTAGTTGCTGTAACGTCATTCCCCAAACTAACTTCACAAAAAAGACGAAATACGCCTTCCTGGAATTCGCGAATTTTCAAATTCTTCTTTTGAAGTTTCATCCTTTTAATTAAAATAAAATATGATAATATAATTAGGATAAAAATATAACCTCCATTAATATAAAACATATTTACGAAAACTTTTACCTCTGTATTTGAATTTGTTTTCATCCTACATCTTCCTCAGGCCGTAAGAAATGTTGTGAGTGAACTGTGTTTTCTCACTACTGACAGACTCTTCAAAGATTATTGATGATAGGATTTTGTGGATAAATGATCAATCAAATATAAGCTTTGAACATGAATTTGCAATCAGAGGAGAAAGAAATAATCGTGGTATGTTAATGAAACGGTGAAAATAATAGTTCATTCTGCTATTCGAACTGATCGCAGAAAAGCATCTAGACGGCCAATTAGAGAGCTAATACAGGGATCCTCCCATTTGTGCAAAGATTTCTTTACATGTAAAAAATCAACTGTTAGGACTCAAATCTCAGATTTACACATCTCTAGAACTTCAGTTAAACAGAGTCCTGTAATAGTTTCTATTAACTGGCAATTTAATATAAATTCAGTCAATTTGAGGAATTACGTACTTATTATATCACGAAAATGAAGTCCAAAAATCAAAGTGAAACTGAAGTAGATGGTAAATGTAATGGCAAATCGATTATTTACTCTATTTTGAACGTATTGAAGTGCATTGTTAATCCTCCAATAAATCATAAAATAGTTGCACATTCAACCGATTGCAGTAATCAGCTGGCTATATTTGGACGGCTATGTTAGTGTCTCCAAAGTCAATCTGGACAACCACTAGAGTTTCAACACGTAAGCCATTTCCACGTATATTATTAGAAGGTTGATAACATATGTGGTTCTTTTGACGACGAAGAAGACGAAACATTGCTGAATACGTTATGACTTTTTGTAAATGGTTAACTTATTTTTGTGCTCTGGTCTTCTGGCTCTATTACAAATTATTCCTATGCTAATAGTAAAATGTTACCACTAAAGAAACATTACTTGTTTGAACACGTGCGTTCTTTAACATTATTGAGTCTTAAAGATATACAGAAAAAAACTTGATTAAGAATCTTATTGTTTTATTATTCATGTTCCTATATTTAGCTAACATCCCTCTTTACTTAACTCTTCGCTCAGCTCAATGATTTCAATTTTTTTCTCATCCTTCCATTTCTATCATTTAATATTTTCCTCCCGTCACTGCCGTTATAATTTGCTTTTTTGTTCTTGTCAAGTCATCCATGTTATTGACATGTTCATAAATCTTCTGTTTTCTGTACGATGATCTCAGCATTCTAGTTTCTAGCATTCAATAACACAAGTGCAATTTGCTCCAGCTGTCCCAGTTATTTGTTGCCACTTAGTTCGTTTTTACAGTTCCGAATAACATACGTAACTGTAAAAAATGATGGTGCATGCAGACGAACTGTCATTTATTCTGCCTGCCCAAGACACTCTTAGTACCTTTGTCTCGTCCACGGAATTTGAGACTAGGTGAAAAATGTATGTTCGTGTCTCAACGGACTATCATTAATATCCTGCGGATTAACACTTTTCTCCGCCGCATGTTTTGAATTTACCTCTCTCACAAACTCTACCAAAATATTCTGGTTCCCCTGCATGTCACCACACTATTATACCCTTGTGCCCCCAGCCGTTTATTATACTCCAACTGCAGTACTCAGCGTCCAACATCACCTTTATATTTGCCTTCACAACACTCATCACAATTTACACTCTTCCACTGCAGTGTGATTATTTTTTGTCGTTTTAGAACCTCGTGCATTTTGTCTGGGTAGTTCTTCGTACACGCTCAATCTCCTTCCGATACGCACCACAATCGTTGTTGCCCCATCACCAATACAACCCTCACATACAGTAGCTTTCTCACCGCTGCGTTTGGGGAC
Source organism: Gryllus longicercus (assembly GCA_038098605.1). Lineage (NCBI taxonomy): Eukaryota > Metazoa > Arthropoda > Insecta > Orthoptera > Gryllidae > Gryllus > Gryllus longicercus. The sequence continues at coordinate 2,420,950 of JAZDUA010000190.1, forward strand.
TGTCACAAATGTCTCTCCGTCATCCTCGCTACCCTCGAAAACGGCTGCTCCAACGAGATTTCCCATAAACGAGAATCGGCTTGCGATATATCGAAGCAGTACCCAATAATAACCTAAGATTCGAAACACGCAATGAAGGGTCGCCGAGAAGGCGCGCGCTCCATATCGCGTCTCCGCCTGAGTGCGGGAGGAGATGAGGAAGACGGCGGCACGCGGCGGGCGCGAGGGTGGAGGAGGAGGAGAGGAGGGGAGTAGGGGAGGGGAAGGAGTAGGGGGAGAGAGTCGGCACTGGCTGGGAATCGATAGCTCGCGTTTCCATTCCGCTGATGGCGGAGGCGCGGGCACGCGCGGGCTGGCTTGTGTCTCGGCCTCGCCCCGCGCCACGCCTCCCTGGATCTTCGGCGGTCGGCGACGGCGGTGTCCCCATCGCCACACACATACCTGCCCCACCCCCGACTCTGCACACATCCCCGTGTCCTCTCCACGGCACGCCCCATCCCTGCTTCTGCTCCACCGCCCCCGGCTCCCTTCCTTCCCCGCCGTCCTCCGTTCCTACTTCGTTCTCGTTTCCGTCCCCGCTCGTTCCCACCCACACACCAGTACCCGTCCCTGCTCCCGCTCACGTCATCTTTCCCGCCTCCTCTCCGCCCTGGCCTCCTCGGCAGCCACCCCCTTCGGCCGCCTCTGCCCATCGCACTATCAAACATTTCAATCGCAGCTGGCGTCGGGGCTTCTCAGGGCGACGAGGAGTTGGGTTAGTGCTGCCCCGCCGAGCAGCTGTCAGCCCAAGGCGCATCTCCACGTCCGTCTCGCCCCGCCCCCCCCCCCGCCCCGCCCCTCCCCGCCACTCCCCGCCCGCGCCAGCGTCAGCGCCTTTCTCGCGACCTTCTCGAGGACGACCTCGAGACCGCCTGCGTTTTGGCAAATTGGGCGCCTTTCGGAGAGAATGTTCTTCTCACAGGCACCTGGTTCTTCCGATTGAGAAACTTTAACCTGTTTCGTAACGTAAAGAGTTCTACCCAACAGCATTTTTTCCAAATAGCACGTGTCTCGGCCAATCATTTAGTCTTATTTCATTTACGATGTTCGTTGGAATGAAAAAAAATATCTACTCTCTCATGACCCACTTAGTAGATAAAATCACGGTTCATGCAATGTCTATTTATTAAGCGCGTTGATTGAAAAAGGTTCAAAACTCATACTTCTTAGTTATATTAAGAATGGTTGCAAATTGAGAACACAACTTCAGGAATAGTGCCACGAATATAAACAATGTTTTTCTTTGTACACGTGGCGGCAGATGCATCCTCGAAATCGCTCTTCTGTTTTTCTGCTTACCTTAGAACAATATTTGATCCAAAGGCCTTAAAACATCTTATTGTTCGTATTTGTTTGGCTGTCCAGGTGACGCCGCGACCATGGCGAAGGTGCCGACGTTTCGGGCGTAATTCTGCGACCTTCCTCAGGGCGTAATGCCTTCCGCAGGGCGAGGAAGGTCGCAGAATGGCGACCGAAGCGTCGGCACCTTCGCCATGGACGCGGCGTCACCCGGACAGCCAAGCAAATACTGACTCCGATCGCGGAAGTCTACGCGCTCATCTTATTGTCCCCTGAGACAAATTCTGTGACAATAAAACGATGATCGTGTCAATATAATATATAATAGATCCAAAGGCGGATCGCGTAGGCTTCCGCGATCGGAGTCAGTATTTGCTTGGCTGTCCAGGTGACGCCGCGACCATGGCGAAGGTGCCGACGTTTCGGGCGTAATTCTGCGACCTTCCTCAGGGCGTAATGCCTTCCGCAGGGCGAGGAAGGTCGCAGAATGGCGACCGAAGCGTCGGCACCTTCGCCATGGACGCGGCGTCACCCGGACAGCCAAGCAAATACTGACTCCGATCGCGGAAGCCTACGCGCTCATCTTATTGTCCCCTGAGACAAATTCTGTGACAATAAAACGATGATCGTGTCAATATAATATATAATAGACAATATAAATAAATAGACTTATTTCTTTTACGATTTTTGTCGTAATAGACATTATACAAATTTACAACACGTCTACTTCTTAAAAAATGTAATGCACATGTTCAGATGCGTTTACGAAGGACAGAAGTGTCTACTGTAAACTCGTATATATTTTTTATGTCTTTCTAAGGAACTTGGTTATTTTTACTTTGAATCCCCATTGCTCATTCTTTAGATTTTGGGGCCACTTTTATTATCTGTTCCTATAGAAAACATCTCTCAGAGTGTGTTGCCTTTGTTCGTGACTGACGCCGCATCAAAGTTCAGGAGCAAAACTCAGCTCATAAAGCAAGGAAGTTGTATATAATATTTTATGGGAAAACAACAAAATAGAAATACATATAGCTAGATTTGTACAACAGGAAAATTTCTGCGGTGAACTGTGTCAAAAAAGGGTTCCTGGAGCAGCAAAAATTGGCTGTTCTGTAAAGCACACGTGAATACTGAAGCTTGTTTCTTCGGCTGTATGGTAAACGACCACGAACTGAGTGTTATAATATAATCGTAATGTCAGCTATGATAAATTGCGGATATGTGTAATTATATATTTGCATTTTTCCTTAATATTTGAGACTGTTTCATTGTGTTCGTATTTTCCCAGTGTTTCTGGGTCTCTAACAGAACCACTGACACCTCTCACATAGGGGAAAATCCTGCAAGCGGAAGTGTAGGTCAACGCTCTATATCACTATCCAGCGGGGGAAGAACACCTCCACCACTCTTGATAAAACATGCGCTACACTTACGACAATAACAGTTGACATGCCCGGAAACACGAAAAAAACAACCAACCAACCTCTCATATAGCCAGAGTCTGCTTAATTTTCCGGCAATTTATACGTATTAACAAAATTAGTAAAATAGATATTTTCTGTTCTTTAGAAACATGACTTCGAAAGTATTCTATAATATATTTTGGGTATATGCCTTTCAGGTTCCACCCACTGAGGACCTATTTTCAAATCATCCAATATAAGTGGATCTTTTACAGATCTTTTGAAATCTAGACATTTGATTCACGACACTGCACCTCATTCAGTAATTCTCTTCAAACAATCTTAATCCTCTACGTCAAAGGAAAGAAGTCAGTGAAGAAATAATCATTTCCGAGCAATTTCTACGCCATCGGCGTAATTGAGTACGCTGGTGAACAAAGTTGCGAAGCCTCTTATGAAACTCAATTATCCCATCCTTTAACCGCCTTTCGTGGTATAGTTATGGGATGATTCGTAATTGATCGTTCATTTGATTTGTGTAGCTCTACTCTTACAGAAATTGCGTGTTAAGCACAGCTTTTGGATGCATCGTTAAATTAAAAATAACGTTCTTCATCTCTGATTCTATTGAGGTTTCTTTAATTGAGTGAGAACGATAATGAAGTCTACTTTGTTATCCTTTCTCTTTCAACACGAAGACACCAGAACGCAAAATATTTAAAATCAATTCATGGCGTGACGTGTCATTGTCTAACAAAAGTTGTAAGCTACTAGGTAGTTTTGCAGTCAACTATACATATTTCTGCGATATGTTTCTTTTTCCTAGTTTCCAATTTACTTGATTAGCTAAAAAATTGAATTTGCAACTGGTGAATGAGTTTCTACTACAAATTTCTGAAATATATACCCTTCGTGAAAGAGACGAACTGTCTACTTATGAAAATATTATCGGTTTATTATTTCTTGTCACAGTAGATTTATTATAAACTCACATGCATCCTTCTGGCAAAAGATTAAAGTCTTTTGCTAAAAATAGCGATTCGTTCAAAATTTACTGTCTGATTTAACCTCAATCTTCTTTTGAAAACACCATGCTCTTATGTCCACCGAAGATTTCCATATCGTTCTGATCATCGAGCACTTTGGAAAACAAATTTCATTAATTTACCCTCCCATGAATGATTCTATCAATTGGAAAATACAGTAAACTTCTAGGAAAGAACTCACAATTAATAGCAGTAACGTCCATGGCAAAAAGGGTTTGCAATTTCTTTTTGTAATAAAGTGTTGCAAAGCGTCTAAACAAAAATGCAATACGTGGTTCGGGTGTATTTTTGATAGGAAATTCCCATAAGGGGCTTCCATATTTTCTCGGCTAGAGACAAGGAGGAGTACGTATGGATAGTTCACGGTTTGAAGACTTGTTTCTTATTTTATTTAGGTACGCATTTATTTGTCAACGAAAACCTTATTTGACACTGAGGGGGAGTTCATCCAAATTCTGAGAATTGGATGTCGTGGCTTCTCCCGAACACTGTTGTTTATAGGGCACAATTTCGGTACCCGCGACTTCATTTTCTTCCCAATACTCGACGAGAAATAATGTTGCATTGACAGTTATATTACAAAATTGTTTGGTTTTTAATTTAATAAAATGGGTTTTAAAAATCTACGAATTTTTAGGCAACATTATTCCCTGCGATCATGAAATAGCGATGCATCTGCCATCAAGCAGCAGTTAGTATAATGTCAGAAATAAAGATTTATTCCACATAAAAATAAGTTGTTTACCTTAATACCTCAATTTTCGCGTTTTTTATTTACAACAGTGTTCCAGAAAATCGACGGTATCTGCTTATTAAATAATCAAATAAAAGGCGTTGCTCTGCACGTGTTTACGTCCAGGCTTTTTGTGCATGTTAATCGTAATTGGTTTTGTCTATTTAAACCAACCCTTTATCACAATTTATTTTAAGTGCTCCTTAAATTTTACATTATCGAAATAAATACGAGAAACCGTTAACTATTGCATTATCCTCTGGAACATCGAATAATCCTTTTATCGTGATAATTTGAATAAGATTTTTTTCTCTCATCACATTGCGATGTAACGTTGACAAAAGTAGACCAAGGGCAAAGCCGCAAAGAATGTTTTCGTGAGGCCTTTTTTGTCCAGATTTGTTCCTTCTCTTTAAACGCTCAAGTTTCTCTACCTGACGGTAGACTTCCTGTTGCGTGCCGAGTACAACCGCCTACTTCCGGCAATTTTCTTCTCTCTTGCATATTGGTCGGCCCCGCCCATCTCACCCGACAGGCCATCTCGTTCTCGTGCATGCCCTACCTCAGGGCGCCGGCCCGTCCGCCACTGCTTGCTCCAAGGCTTTGACCTGCCAGCTGTCCATCCCGGTTTCTCGTCTGTCTGAACTTCCTCTGTCATAACTTCCTGGCGGCACGCATTTCCTAACCGGCCTGCTAATCGCCAAGTGGAAGTTTCCTTCACTCATGACGTGTACTCGTCTCTTAGTCTACTTGCATTCCCTTTTCGTGACCTCTGAATACCCAAATCTCTCTGCTACATTTTAACACCCCTTATTCCATAATTGATTCTCCCTTTCTGTTGTCATTTGTTCTTGTCTTTTCTTCAGTCTCACTCATTATCTGCCTTTCTTGTTTCCGTTCTATTAGTTTCTCCCATTCCCTGTGTTCATCAACTTAATTTTCCTTTTATCTCTCATTCTAGCACATTCATGTTCGTAGCCGTCTCTGACATTCTACATATTTCAGTTTTTCCTTCTCCTTTTTCATCTGATATTTTCAACCCATCTCAGTCTGTCGCCGGCCATTGCCATCCGTGCGTTGAATCCTTTCATCTACATCAGCGTTCACGCTCGCCATCGCCATCGCCATCTCAAATCACCTGCGGCACAGCCACCCCTCTTAAATTCACAGATGGGTCCAAGTTGGCGTCCGTTGCAACCTCTGCTGTCACCTCCATCGCTACCTACGTCGCCACCTCTTTTGCCTCCTTCGTCCCCACCTCCGTCACCTCCTCTGTCGCTTACTCCGTCGCCATCTCCATCGCTCTCGTCGCAGCTCCCGTCGCTGCGCCCGTCTCCTCCTCCTTTGCCCGCTATGTTGCCGCCTCCATCGTCGATCCGCGTCTGCCGCCATCTCCGTCGCCTCCCCCTACCACCTCCGTCGCCCCCCCCTCCGCCGCCGCTCCCGTCGCCGCAACCCCCCCTCCTTCCGTCCCTCCCTCCCCCCCCGCGGCCTGGCCGCGCTGTGCCCGGGCGTGGGCGCCCCGGGGGCCTGACCGGAGCCCGGCCTCGCGTGGCGCCGCCGGTCAACGTGATTGCTCACGAACCCCTCCCCAGCGCCGCCCCGATAAGCTCATATCCGCAAACACGAATCATTTAATAACGATATTTTGCCGTTCCCCCGGCGTTCGCGTCCTTCCGCCTGCCTTGGAACGTTTACAACGGGCTGCTGTCCATGCTGAAACGCTACCGCTGCGAATAAGTAGCGGCCAATTGAGCTTTCGAAGCACTGCAACAACAGACCGCTTATATGAGCCTCGAAATAAACTTGCGGTAGCAAGTACACGCTATGAAAGAAAGATTGTAATCATGTGCACTAATGCCAGTCACACTTTGCATGACAAATGTTTTTTGAAATGGCTGGTATAATACGCTGATCCTGTGCGCAGATCATTAGGCAAAGTGTACAAAGGATTTTCAAGTCAAGAGAACTTTGAAAAAGATTCCTGAAAAGGACTTTCTTATAGTAACTAGACAACAAACCATAACAGCATTGCAAATTTACCTACATGTAAAACCAATATTCGGCAACAGTATGTAATATGCAAAATTGTGCTAAAACGAGTGAAAAATATCTTACTATAATTTTACTAATTGTTTGGTTAATTGGTGCAGTATACTTTTTAGACATCCAATAGAACAAGCATTACCTTTAGAGCATGCATGTCATACTAAAAGTTTATATTTTAGCGTTAGTGCTAAAAGTGAGACGATGTTTCTATATTTATTAATAATATAGAATATAAACATTTTAGAAATGAAAATCATAAACGTTTAATCATAAAATATAAACATTTTCTCTACATATATTCCGTTTTCTTACATGAAGCGATCTTAGGATGTAGTGCTATAAAGTCATCTCGTACACTATTTATATTTTTAAGTATATTAGTTTTATGTTTTATTTGAGTTCATTAATAAATATATTTGCTTGTCACATTAAGTATCACTCATAGACCCAAAATAATGGAGAAATTTCAGGAGTTTGAGGAGAAATAAGTTGTTTTGCAAATTTGCATTCTGAAATTTGCAATTGTACTCGTAATTTATTTCAAAACATATATTACGCCCAACAAAACTCTCGCGTTCGTTAACAGAAACAAATTTCGAATAAAATTGAGAAAACAATAACAATTTATTGGAAAGAGCTCTTGTAGTTTAATACTGAGCTTTCCTCAATAAATACGAGCAATGATCAATGTGTAAACTTAGAAATTTCACTGCCATCAGAGCGCTGGATAGAACAATCGTGCCGTCAGCATAAATTTCTATTTTCTGGCTTTCTGTTCTTCATTTTCCACTCATAACTAGTGATGAAGTTAAAATGTTCAGAAGCTACAAATGTAATGCGAACTTTATCTCTCCTTTTATAGTTGTTCATTAGCGTTTTGCGATTTCAATATTTCAATGCCGACATTTTAAGAAGTTATATAGACATAAAAATGTTACATCTTGCCTCTTACATATTTTTGTTTAGTTCAAAATAGTTCATGTTGTAACAGAACTAAAAAATACGTTAGCACGTCTGAAAAGATTTACAGTAATTTTGTTTCATTCATAAATTTTTAAATAACGAAATTTATCCCGCGTTTAGCTTCAACCTCTTAACTTGTAGCATAACTGACAAATTCATTTATCCGTGTAGTATAATGGATCTTGCTCCAAATGTCCCCTTTTCTTCATAGATACCCTCTCGTGCATTATCTGGGAAGTGCGACTCCCAACCAAAATTGAAGCTCAGTAGTTAGTCAACCCTTCCCCACACTCGCCTCCCCAGAGTCTCTTGCACTAATTATGGACCACACAACGCACTCCACCATCTACCAGTTCTCGTGTCGGGATCCTCCCTCTAAATCACATCCCTTAACACCCGCCCCCGCTTCCGCCGCCACCTTCCACCACGTGTTCTCCCCTTTCCCATCCCTCCGCGTCTAAAGTCCGCACTGCCACCACGAGGCAAAGACGCCCCCGCTTCCTTCTCGCCGTCTTCCCATTCGCACCGACGCATTAGCTCTCCTCTCCAGCTCAGATCAACGCCATCTCGCACCCGTCTCCGACACAGGCCGGGTGACGAGCCCAGAGACCTGGCTGGCGAGCGGTTCAACTGAACGTTGGAAAAGGTGACAAAGACAATCACTACTAACTCGTGTCCGGAAACGTTACATGAAACCGAGGAAACTTGATATAACACTCAAATACGCATTTCTTCCTTCGTTTGTTCTCAATTAATAATTTGAATATCAATTGAATGCTTTAAACGACTCACGACTATATACATCTACATACAAAGCTTCTCAGAATAAATGTTACAATTTTTTTGAAAGATGTAAAGGGGGTTGAAAATGATCATTTTTGCCATTGAACGTACAGTGGGAAACTTCATTCATCGGAGTTACACATGCGACATTTGCTGAATCTTTGGCAACTCCCAATGCGCAGATGTTCTCGAGGACACGTTGTAACGGAGACATGTGTGATTCCGGGCGTGTCAACTGCTAACGTCATTAGTTCTGGAAGTACAGTTCTTGTGTTTTCCTCAAGAGGGGGCGGCGATCTTCCGCTGGATGCTGCGATCCGGCGCCGACCTCCCGTAGGCCAAAGGGGGTTTCCCCACTCAGTCATCTCCCACCAGTGTGTCACCCCCTCTCTAGCTCCCGACCGGTCTCCCGGCATTGGCGGTAGTGTAGTGCATGTAAGTGTACGTGTGTGTATGTGTGTGTGTGTGTGTGAGTGTGTAAGGGGTGAGGATAGGCCAAGGAAGAGGAAGAAAGAATTGCGCGCAGTCCGTGTCCCGTTTGTTAGGGACTGCTGATATTGATCGGGAAAACCGCTGAAATATCCCATGTTTATTGTCAAAAAGAAAGTTTTGGGCCCTCTACATGCCCACCAAGTTTTTAACATGTCTGTGGCACTTGTATAGAACGCTATGAAAATATTATCGTTGTGAATTCCCGTTAATAAATGTCGTAATTGTGGTACTGCTAGATATGAGATTACCTTTCTGGCAAGAAAATGCTAATTCTTTTGATTGTGATACGATATTCGTGCAAGTCCACATGCAACCCGCAACACATTTCGTGCTGCAAGGCACATTATCATCATGCAGTACACAAAATCTTTGGATCCAAACCCCTTAAAACTAGTTTAACTAACTTAGTCCGAAATACTGTTTTCGGACCTTTGTATTATATTTTGGAGGATTAACACTCCTAAATGACACACCTGCGATGTATGGATGATCAGAAACGAATATGGTCTCGAGAACTACGTAGAAGTAAAGAGGCAATGCGATTTTCTACTCAATTTAACCTCAGGAGTCTAGTGTTTTAAGCTTGTATTATTGATTTTTATAGTTCACAGATTTTTTAAGCATCATTGAACATATTTCATCTCACATGACTTTCTCCGCAGAAAATGAGTAAATACGTGCTCCATCTTGTACCTTCTTTGACTATCGTTATTACGTTTATGATAGTTTATGCGGCAAACTCTCCTTCTCCAAGTGCGCTAGGCTTTTTGTAAATCGTTCCTGGCGAAGAAAGAAAATCCCCATGCGCCACGAATACAAGCGCTGGGGATATCCCCTAAATATCGCCTCCCCGAGTCCCCCTCGGCCGACTCAAAGCCATCCTTTGGTACGTCCCTATGTGTGTCTATATGCGTATACGCATATAGTCGAGCCTTCGTGCTGAGTGTACTATCTGTCTCTCTCTGCCCCTGCGCCGTTCCGCGCGCAACCCCGCGAGATCAAACGCATTTACTCGCGTCAGTGCACGTTTAGATACATTCACTCGTATTTATATGCGTGTCCTCGCGTCAGTACATGTTTAGGTATGTTCACTCCCATTAACATACGTGCACTCGCGTAAGTGCACGAGTAGGTACGTCCACTCTCATTTATATGTATATGTGTTCTTGCGTGAGTGAACGTCTGGATTCGTCTACGCACGACCACACATATCTATATGTGACACCTTGCACATAGATATGTCTACTTCTAACATCTAAACGTGTCTAACCGCATCTAGTGGTGTCTACTTGTATCCTGATGCGTCGACTTGCATTTAGATGTGCTTTCGCACGTCAGTGGATGTCTATATGATGTTGCTCACCTCAAGATGCGTCTGCTTGCGTCAATGGAGATCAAGATGTGCCTACTCGCATGAGCGCAGAGAGAGCGCATGCGTGCGTGTACTTGCATCTAGAGGCGTGTACTTGCGTCAGTACATGCGCGTCCATTATGAATAGATGCTGCTACGCAAGTTTAGATAAATCTTCGCGAGTTGACGCATGTCTTCCTGCTTCTCCTCACGCCTACACACTACTAAAACATCTGCATGCTTTTGTGCGTATTTCGTACATCTACTTGCGCCCAGGCATGTTTTGGATGCGCCTCTTAGTATGTATGCCTACGTCTACATGCAATGAACATGATTCACAATAACAGTGGCTCTCCTTGCAGAAATGATCCGTCTACGTCAATTTCGGAGCATTTTATTTATTCAAGACTATCAGATCCCCCAAGGACCACGATTTTCCGTCTGGTAAACAAATACGTTTTTGAAAAATATCATTTACAGATCAATTACTTCAAAATTGTTTCAGTAAGTAATTCGGATCGGTTTACCATTAATGAAAACAGTTTCCTCTATACAATCTGCTTCTTAAAACTAGATCTGGAAATAATGTAAATGAAAACCTCTGAATTTTTGAAAGTTGTAAATGCAAAATGATCAGAACTGCGTTTTTAAATCGTGCGAAAGTTCATGTTTCCTACTAAGGCTGCTGGTGTACGGTTAACATTGTTGTTTTTATACTTCAGAACATAAATTCGAATACATCGCGCGAAAAGTTTTGCTGATTGAAAACACTTTTGCAAGTTCAAGTAGTGGTACATTGCGTAGCAGTTACAGATAAGGCGAGAGATTATGTGCTGTTGTAGCGCCGCAAGCATAATAATGAGCCTTTTAGCTCTATTGCACACATGTTGCCATTAAGAACCTGTAAGTAAGAAAAGATGTGCACCATCTAGAGTTGATAGAATTTGTAGCAGAAATCTGAAATTCTTACCCAGAAGATAACGATTTTCGCACTGAAGGGAATATAGTTGAATGCAATACAAATACATGGTATTACATTAATTTATGCTTTCTGTTGTGTAGTACATTGGTTTGCATAAAACAATTGTTTAATTTATTTCGCTTTCAAAATTTGATAATGATTGCTTTCTTTACACACGCATTATGCTACAAACGCCAATTTATATTCTCTATTTATTGATATCTATTTTATTAGTTCCTCATTTGTCAACATTTTTATTACCGTTTTTCTAACATAACTGTAACATTGCTATTATTATTATTATTAATATTGGTACTATCATAAAGTATTTCGTGTAGTGCAACATAGTTCAGTCGACAGTACGGCTGGTTAGCTATAACACTGTATTTTGTCTCCTTGCCTGCAATAATTTTGATAAATCGACGCCTCATATATTTCATTTACATTTTCCGCTCATTTGGGCCGATAATCGGGGTTCTACTTCCTTATGGAAATCGCCCTTCGTGCCGTGGCGGCAATCGCGACTGCTTCGTGGGGCACGGGCATCGATGGCGGGTGGGGGTGCCGGGGAGGACGAGGAGGTAGCACGTGAGATTTTGTCGCTCTTTCATTGGAAGAGCGATAAACGGACGTTGTAATAGCCCACAGATATCCTGCTGCCGGGCACCTCTAGTCAGGAAAAGCAACTGACTGCCTATCATTGCTGTTCTCGCCTAGAAGGAAATCAATTTTCTTTACGAGACATCGTGTTCTCGTGGGGTGTTGTGAGCCATGAACTAGCCATTAACAATTGAATCTTATTTGTTAGTAATAAGAAGTATCTCTATTTTAATATTACCGTTAGTGAAAACGAGTGGCACATGCAGTGGCAATACAAGGGAGTGTCATAATGTCAACAAAATGTCAAGAAAGGAAAACAACGAATGAAAATTCCAAGGATGACAGTCTGTAGGAAGTATTGCATAACTATTTTATTTACGAAAATTATAATGGTAATTTAAAAATTAAATAATGTGTTCACAAACTTAGTCTGTTCAATCATTTTTGTATTGCCATATCCTACTCTTCTCTTTGTAATGCCAAATGAGGAGAAGTGGCTTAGGGCATTAGTTTGTGTCACAGCAGTGACTCTGAATAGGCAGTTCTGGTGTTCGAGTGCTGATGGCAGGCTTTTTCGGCGCTAGCCAGACAGATAGGTTGAGTTCTGTCGCTGTCTAGAGAAGAATTCTAGCGGCCGGCTACTCTGATCGATAGTTTTCCATGGTTTCACCGTTCAATATCCAGGCGAATTCTAGAGCATACCGTACTAAACGGGCCACGGACTCTGGCCGATCTTTCCTTCACTTTGCTTGTCCTATCCTCACCCCTTACACTTACGCGTACATTCACTGCAGTACCACACATGCCAGAAAACTGGTAGATCTTAGAGCTTGTTTTGGCTGAGGCAGTGCCGCACTGGTGGGAGGTACCTGGTTGGGGAAACCCCTCTAGCCGACGCACGGTGGGGCCAAATGCCAAAAAGCTGGTCAAAAGTCGAAAGCGTTGTACGATTTGACTGAAACTTTGTATTCAGAGGTTTATGATCATTCTAATTAATAATCTGTAATAAAAATTCCGAAAAACAAAATGGCGGACCAATATGGCGGATAAAATTATCAAAATTTTGTATTTTTAACACAAAATGATCATACTTATAAGTAAAAATGAGTTCATTCGGGTTTTTAAGGATGCTGATTAATAATCTTGAATGAAAATGCCAAAAAAACAAAATGGCGGACCAATATGGCGGACAAAATCATCATTTTCTTCATTTTTAACACAAAATGATCGTGTTTAAAATTAAAAATGAGTTCATTCGGGTTTATAAGCATGCTGATTAATAATATTAAATAAAAATGCATAAAAAAACAAAATGGCGGACCAATATGGCGGACAAAATTACCATAAGTTTGTATTTTTAACACAACATTATTATGTTTATAAGTAAAGAAGAGTTAGTTTGAATTTTTAAGGATGCTAATTAATAACCTTGAATGAAAATGCCAAAAAACAAAATGGCGGACTAATATGGCGGACCAAATCATCAATTTTTTCCATTTTTAACACGAAATGATCGTGTTTATAATTAAAAATGAGTTGATTTGGGTTTATAAGCATGCTGATTAATAAATATTGAATAAAAATGCTAAAAAAACAAAATGGCGGACCAATATGGCGAACAAAATCATCCAAAGTTTGTATTTCTACATGTTGCACGCGCTACGAAAATTTGTCACAGGCACTAAAACGGCAGCTACGGGCAGCTGTATTTTTGTGATTCTCACAGAAAATAACATTTCGAATAATGTCATGTTAAGTTTTTAGCCCCGCACGACGGTGCACATAGTTATTTTTCATTTTAAACACAAATTTTTGATTATAGCATTTTCATTTTTCGCCAACAATCAACGTTAATTATTACATTAACAAATTATTTTTAAAAAATTAAGTATACATATTATGTTTCTACTTACTCTCAGGAATAGATTCCATTTTGTTTTATTGAATTCGGCCGACTGCACGCTTCTCTATCCTTCGAAACACAAAGGTTCTGAAAACACGTTTCACAGCTGACCGATATCGATCGCTCGAGGCCCAACTTTGAACTGATCTCTTACCTCAAGTATAAGAGAGAAACCGTTACTAATTGCGGAATTCAACGGCCCAAATACCAACCTATTGAAGTAGCAACGACAAAATCCCTATCTAGTAACTTTTTTTTTGGACTTTTGGCCAGCTTTTTGGCATTTGGCCCCACCGTGCGACGGTAGGTCAGCACTCGATGTCGCCATCCATTTGGAGTACACCACACGATTAGGAGAAAGCAACACCTTTTGAAGTACCCTATACTATTTGGAGATGGCTACACTATAGAGAGTACGCTACACTATATGGAATACAACCAAGAATGATATGATTATACAATAATGTATTTAAAATCTATAAACATAATCACAATTACCTATTTTCTAAAATATGAAAATATTACACTCAAATAAATGCTAAGAAGAAAATGTAATAGTTTGTTCTCACGGGAAACTATGCGTCAAAGTGCAATTTGATTCATTTGAAAGGACTCAAAATATGCATTCATCTACAAAATACGAGAAACAACGGTCAATTTACCATATATCTGTAATCTACATCTATTGGTTCTTTTTCAACCTACTAACACAAATATTCAAGTAAATTATAGTAATTCAAGTATATTTATCCAAAGTTAAACTTGTGGTAAATTAATTTATTAGTCAGAGGATTTTGCCTGTTGCTAGACATTGAAAGGTCATGGTCTTAAACGATAAATCAGGTATTTAAGAAAAAGTGAACAGAAAACAGTTCTCCCCATAGTACACAACACACCGTCTTTAACGGTTTTTAACGATAAATAATAATTATTTGAACAATTACAACAACAAAAAGAAATTGATTCAACTTGAGAATGCATGTTAGCTGTAATTTCAAATTTATAATAGTTATTACGAAAGAATAATCAGTGAGGTAAAACCAGAAGAAAGAAATTTTAATGTTCAGTGAAATAATGTATTAATTTGAAATTTTGAGCAAGTTTTGTTTCTTAATAAAAATTAAATCAATGCAATCAACTGACAGCAAATCAATAACACCGCAATTAAACAATGTTTAGTCAGGTACATCTTTCACAGTCCATACACCCCATGTACGCCAGTTAACAAATCTCCTCGTTCTGACATATTTCGGAGAGATCTCCGTAATTGTACTGTAAGTACTTCGAACGCAAGCTATTCTAATAAATAACCACTTATGAAGAGTGCACATCAAATCACACTTCTGAGACCTAATGCCGAAACTAAAAGTTGGCAACCGACTCTTCCTGTCTCACGACGTCAGCAGTGTTGTAAACAGTGATGCCCTGAGTGCGAGGATTCATTTTTTAACAGTGTGCAGTATGAGATTAAATGAATTAACTATCAAATATTTCCATTTTTGAGTCAAAGTCGAAACTGTTTGATTGTGTGTATTTCTCCCGATTTCTTGAATATCTAGCGAAACCGTATACATATCTTGAATCGCTGGAAGCTGCGTAGTTTCCGTCAACTCCTTCGCGCATTGGTAATTAGTAATACAGATAATACGAACTGAAATAAAGCTATAATTTCTTATTATTTTTATAGGTTCTAATAATCTCTTCATAAATGAGCAAATCATAACCTACCTTGTTTACATGAATTGAAAGTATAAATGCTAACTGTTCATGTACACAAATGTCTGTATCTTCAATTCATTAAAATTATTGGTTTCCCGGACAAATAGCTTGTGTATTGGCAGCATCGCATGAGAACATTTGAATCGACTTCCTTGTTGAAATCGTGTGTTCCTCTTCTGAACAAAATATTAGAGTGGTGAAAACTGATCAAAGAAGTTTTTAAAGAAACATTTTGAATCATGAATTTACATGAAGATAGACCTCTCGTTGCATATCTAAATTCGCTTCTCTTGTTTATTACCTACCTGTAATTCCTTATTAGTACATCTTGTTTGTTGCATGAGGTAAGCATCAGCCGCCTTTCCAAACTGTAGTTCGGGATATAATTTTAATGTGAAAATTTTCACAATGCATCAGTACACAAGCGTGAATGTAATTAGTAAATCAATTACTATCAATAACGTGAACTAAAATTGAGATAGTATTACTCGCGGTTAGATATCGTGAATTAAAATTGGGATACACATTTGCAGCAGCACTATTATTATTTGTCTTTCTAGTAGTGGTATCGAAATAAATGGCACTGATTAAGACAACAATATTGAGAACACCCTGAACATTTTTTGACAATTCAACTAAGCTGTCAGCTTTCAATGCAACACCAATTTCAAAACAGCTTTCACCATCCAGATCAGGTGAGAAAAACTAGCTTTTAGAAGTTAAAAAATAACAGAAGGAACACTGCTTTTCATTCACCACGCCGGAGTTGGCAGCGAGATAGCGAACTTCGATTGGAGTAACATTAGGTGTGAAGGTAATCCGCTGAAAGCTCCCAATTAACACACAGATAGACGGTACAATTAATCCTAATTGAACAAGATTTGGTTTCGAAAACGTTAATAGCAATATTACCACATCGCTGAATCAAAGAATTAATAGCATGGAAAGTAAAAGTATGGAAATACTAGTATGGAAAGTAGTTCGTCGGTTTAACGAGGTTGTAGAAACAAATTATTCGTTTGTTGTTGTTTTTTTGTTTGAACCTTGAACAAAACCGCCTTTGGTTTTGCATATGTTTTATTTCGTTCATTGTTTCTTCACCTTTCTTTGTAGGTGATTCAGAGGGAACGCCCAACCACAGTAAAGTATTTATGTCTTTACAGTGGAATTGTCTTATAGAGTTCGTTCGCATTTCGATCTATTTTCTTACTAATATAGAAGTTCTGTTAGCGTAATAACATACTTCATGTTTCATTATGAACTGTCAAATTGTCATATTTTCTTCTTCCAGTTTTCGCTACTTCTCATTTCTATTCGCCATTGTGGTACTTCGGCTAAACATATAATCGTGGGCTACTGATTTCATTTAGTGCCAATTTACTTGTCCTACCCTCAAAGGTCTTTCTTTAAAAATGTTAATTAGAAGTATGATGGAACAAATTATCATTATTATTATTATTATTATTATTATTATTATTATTATTACTACTAATATATTATTATTACTACGAGTATACAGTATTTTAGTAAAACTCGAGTGTGCGGACGTGCAGATGTGTAGATGTGTGTTTTTGCTATTCCGTCACAGGTGGCTAGTACACTTCCCCCTACTTCACCAATCGAGACGAATGAAGTGTCATTCGACGGGGATGGTCTACTGATGGGGAACTCATAATTTGTTTTCGGATCCCGCAAGAAGATTTAAAGAAATTTCCAAAAACGTGTTTTGGCGCTTAGTGATATTTCCAGGAATTAAACCAACGCCTCCTAAATCGATCTATGTAGAAGATTGATTAAGAACCAGAACCCCATGGCATTTTTTGCTTAATATGCCATAATTTTCTTTCACGACGTTGGCAACATTGATGTTGACATCTTTAAATGAACAATTCAATTACCAAGTAAATGGCGCTACATTTTGATTTCCACTTAGAGTCGAATTATTATTGCATTTAAAAAAATAAATTTTCAAATACCTACCAACAGTATTGCTTTGGAACTTATTGGACTTAAAGAATTTCAAGTGAACATGGAGAAAACAAAATTGTGAGTAATGCTAGAAAATAAATGAACGTTATGTCCGACTACGCACTTTTAAGTTCTTACATAAGTGTGCAAACACCGATTTTCAAGTGAATGTGACCCATAACTTATTCTTATTCAAATTAACTAACACCTTATTCACATAAACATACAAAACAGTCACCTTTTAATGTTATATTGACATGTTACACTTGATTCGCATTCAAAACGAATAAAAGGGCAATTGGAGAGATAGAAGTGAACACTAGACTTGAGTTTGTGAAGTTTTAACCTCTTCAAAAATTAGAGAAGTAAAATATGAAAGTATGAAGGGAAGAATAATTTTTTTTTTAATTTATTTCTTCTCGTTCGACCTGAAGGTCTTTCGAGGGTTTTCGGTTTTACATATTGACATTTTGGGATTTGGGCATTCCTGACAAATTGAGATTAGATTTCTCTGGCTCGTTTAATTCCTTGTTTGCTTCTAGGAGCTGCTGGGATTTTTTTGGGGGGGGGAGGGGGAGGGGGAAGCTGTTATGGATAGCCCTAGCGGGCAATAGGAAGGGAACGTGCTAGGTTATATTTAGATGCGGGATGATATTATTTGTTTAGGGGGGTTTAAGCATGTCTTTGGGAAATTTGGATTTGATTCGGCTTGGGATATTTGCTGTTCGACCTAATTGGAATATCAGAGTGGCATGAGATGAGGGAAGGGAAGAATAGAAGTTATTTGCTAACTTTTTAATGTGTTCGAGCAGTTTCCATTTGGAGTTCTCTATGAATTTGGTGGTTAGGTATAAACCATGGAGCTTTAATTGACTTTCTGAGGAGTTTATTTTGGACAATTTGCATTTTTTGTATGGTGGTGGAAGCAGCGTTTCCCCAAACCGGGCATGCGTAAGTTAGCGTGGGTAGGATAATAGATTTATATAATAGAATCTAGCATTTGGTATTGAGTGTTGAATGTTGATTTAAGAGAGGGTATAGTTTTAAAATTTTGGCATTGGATTTGTTGATAGCTGCGTGAATATGAGGTTTCCAGGTGAGTTTTTTATCTAACAATACTCCTAGGTATTTTATTGGTTCGCTTTTCCAAGGTATTTCGTTGTCATCTATTTTCAGATTGGGAGGGATTTGAGGTCTCCTAAGGGTAAATATCTTAGTCTGACATTTTTGAGAATTGATTGCTATTCTCCATTTTTTTGTCCATTGCATTAGGGTGTTAAGGTTATTCTGAACTCTATTAAATGCAAGGTTAATATCTGCGCTAGCTGAAAACAGTGCCGTATCGTCGGCAAAAAAAAAAAGTTTCCACGTTGGAATACTTAGGTATGTCACTCATGAAAATATTAAATAAAATAGGTGAGAGAACTGAGCCCTGTGGAACTCCGGCTGTGATATTACGTAGAGTAGAAAAGGAGTGATTAATTTTGACCTTAAATTTTCTATCAGAGATAAAACCTTTAATAATATTCTGTATGTACTCAGGGACTCCAAGTTGTCTTATTTTAAATAGCAGACCGGTATGCCAGACTCTGTCATACGCTTGAGCTATATCCAAAAATGCAGCCAGAGTATGTTTTCTTTCTTGGAAGCTCTGTGCAATGTACTCAGTAAGCCTTAGTAGCTGGTGAGTGCAGGAGTGGTTTGCTCTGAAACCAAATTGAATATCTGGTATTGCATCCGTGTCTTTCAGGTACTTGTTAAGTCTCTTTAGTAGAAGTCTTTCAAAAATCTTGGAAATTGAGGGAAGGAGGCTTATTGGTCTGTAGTGTTCAGGGCGTCGGGGGTCTTTTCCTGGTTTGCGAAAAGGTAGAACAATTGCAGTCTTCCAGGCAGTTGGGAAATAATTAAAGCGTAAGATAGCATTAAATATTGCAGTTAGTCCTGCTACAGAGTTTTTATTAAGATTTTTGAGCATCTTATTATTGATTCCATCTATACCGGGTGTTTTTCGTTGTTTTAGATGTTTAATGATGTTAGCTGTTTCAGACGGTGAAATAAACTTTATTTTGGTTTCAGCTGTAGTTAGTGGTTGTTTCATAAACTTTTCAATTTCATTGTTGTTTTGTATCATTGTTGGCGGGTGTGGTCTAAATACATTTTGTAAATGATCTGCAATCGCTTTGACCTTTTCGTCATCTGAAAGCAGCAGTTTATTGTTTACTTTTAGTTCGGATATTTCGTTTTTATCTCTGGAGATTCTTTTTGTTGTTGTCCAAAGATGAGCTGAATTTGGATAAATCTGGTTTATAAACTGACGGAATGAAGTGTAGCGGTGATTATCTAATCTATTTTTGACTATTCTAGATAGTTTATTTAGTTTTGCTTTAATATCTGGCCTTCGAGTTATTTGCCAGAGTCTTCTTAAGTTATGTTTTGATTTAATTAAATTAATAATTTTCCATGGAATTTGGGAGGAAAATAGTTTATTTTTTGTATTATACATATGGGGGGATATCTTTGTTGTTGTTGAATGATCTAGAGAATTAAGAATAGCTGCATTAAACTTTTCTAGTTCGGAGTCGATATTTGCAATCGACCTAATAGGGAGTGGATATTTATAGTTATTTTTCATTAGGTAAGCGAATTTAGTCCAATTAATATGTTTTCCTAATGGGTTATTTCCTGATGTAATTTCTTTAAAATTTCCTTTGTGTGATATTAGGATCGGATTATGATCTGAATCTAGTTCAGCTGCAACTTTTTGAAGCAGAGGGAAGTTAATATTTTTGGTTATGACTATGTCGAGAATGTCTGGGATTATATTACAATTATAGGGAACATGTGTAGGTTCAGTTGGTGCATGAATATTATTATTATTTGCAAATTCCAGTAATTTTTTGCCTTGTAAAGTTATTGAGTTGCAGCCCCAAGCTCTGTGTTTACTGTTTAAATCTCCTAGGAGAATTATTCGATTATATGTGTTAAATATTTTTCTATAAGCCTTTTCAGGGAAGCTTTTATTGGGAGGTTTATAGGCTGCAATAATTATTACTTGTTTGTCATTGTTAGGGTTATTATTAATATTAATACTATTAGTATCACCGTCACTATTTCCACCACTACCAATGTCCGTTCTAGCATTAGCAACAATACCAGCGTTATCATCAGCTGTAGTAGCAATAGCTGCAGCTGAGGTACCAATAGTGTTAGTGATATTATTACTGATAATACTACTCTTCACTGCTATTCCTATTGACTCGAGGTTTGGGGAAGAGGGCGTAGTTACTTGAGTGCACTCGACGTTTTTAGTTACTATTATTGCTACGCCACCTGACGCTTTGTGGGCGATTCTGTCCTCTCTAAAAATTTTAAACCCTGGAATGTGGAATTTTTCACCCGGAATTGAATGGGTTTCGGTTACGCAAGCTATTTCAATTTCATTTTTCTTTAGAAAATATCTGAATTCATTTTCCTGGCGTTTTAATCCGTTGGCGTTCCAGTTTAAAAGTTTAATATTGGCTATTTTATTTGTCATAATTTAAATTTGTCAGAACAGATTTAACTGTGTTTTCAATTAAGGGAGTAAGCGCTATCATGACTTGTTGTACGATGTTTGAGATTAAATTTGATTGCTCCTGTTTAAATAATGAAGAATATGACCTCGATTGGTTACTAAGGTATGGATTAGGATGGTGGGTAGGATGTGGTGGTGCCTGTCTAGTGGTAACAAGGTTAGGGTGACTAGTGGTTAGGTGGGGCATGTTGGAAGGTGGGTGCATGTTTTTCGAGTTTTTCATTGACTCTGCTGCCTTTTTGTATATGCTGCAGCCTTTATAATTAGCTGTGTGGTCGAGACCACAGTTAATGCACTTAGGGGGGGTAGATTTAATTTTGGTACACTCAGAGTAGTGATGTTGGCCTGTACATTTGACGCAGCGAGGCTGCAGGCCACAATTTGCCTGGGAATGCCCAAATCTCTGACAACGTTTGCATTGGATTACATGAGACTTGAATCTTTTTTGAATTCTAATTACACTGTACAAAAATCGGTTTAGTTTAAATATTTCTTTACTTTGATATGTGTTTTCTAGATCTATTGCACAAACAGGTATGGGGCATTTGTCTTTATTATATAGTCTTGCGACTTTAATTGCTGGGAATTTTAGCCTTATCAGTTCCTGCAGTATTTCACTTTCCGTGTAGGTAGTAGGAATGTCCTTCATAACTATAGCTAAAGTTTTTACAGTTGGGTCTTTGAAAGAATGGAACTCAATTTTTTCAGGTTCACAGAATTTCCTAAAGCTTCTATAATCACTTATTGATGTGAATGAAATTTTAATAGCGTCTTTTTCTTGTTTAGTTGTGAAGTCGTCCTTAACGTTCTTTTTAATATCATCTAACAAAAGTTGAAAATTGCTTGCATTGTGCACTATGATTGGGGGGATTTTAATAATTGGATCGATTTCGGGTTCTTCATTAGTTTCTAATGTTCCAAGTAGCTTATACCTATTAGAAACAGGAATATTGTACCTGGATATATCCTCTTCTGGCGAGCGTGACCTCTTACGTTTAAGTTCATTACCATGTTCCTGCGTGCCTTGCAGCTGCGGTTACTGTGAATATGATTGCTGTGGCAGAGGCGGTTGTGTCGGCACGTGATAATGATTTTGAAGCTGGGAAAGTTGCAGTTCTATCATTTGTTGCTGATGTTGGAGATGTTGCAGTTGTTGTTGAAGAATTTCTTGGTGTTGTAGTATTGTTTGGTCGGGGGGGGGCGGCTGAACAGGTTCACTGGTATGCAGGTTTTCACCATCACTTTCACTAAATGTGGCGTCCATTGCGCGTCGAATTAGTTGCCCCGTAACGGAGCAACTATTTGTGGCCATTCACTGGTTTTCAAGATTTGTTGGCTTTAACTAAAACTAAAATCACACTTTTCTAAGCGAGGCACTGTTCACACCGTTCACACGAGAGACGACTCGCTTTCTGAACCGAAGAATAAAATGTAGTTGTAAAAGATGTTGCGATAGAATTTTCGGAACTAATTGGGAACGATATACATTTTTGCATTTACCTCTTGTGCTAATGCAAACGTGCTATGTGCATTTTTGTGCATATTACCAAAAAGCGTAAAAATGTAGCTGATCTAAAATTTAACTATTAACATTAAAACATGCAAGTATTTGTCACGGATATTATAATTTTGAAATTGCAATAATACCAGCTCATATTCCGTATGGAGGTAACACACAAGGCCGTTAGTTGTTGGGAACTTTTGGACGGGAGTATAACATTATCAGCTACTACGATTCATTGGTAAATCCAATGCCAGATACTGAAAGAACGAATTTAAACAAAGTTTGACATGAAAAAAATTAAGTATGAAAGAAATTTTCAACACATGAAACTATTTTTCAGTTTACAGTATCGGCGACGCCACATTTTTCTAGTTACTATTATTTGCGTATAGGCCATTTATGACAAAGCTACATGTTATCTTCCGAGGCTCACTCATTTACCCCAGAGAGATTAATGTGTGTCATTATGAGGCTCAGCTTTTCAGTTGTATCTCTTGGTAAGACACGGTTGTTCCGCCTTGAATTATGAATTATGAGGTGAGACGATAATGAAAGATGATGGGACAATCACAAATACGACCATGTCTACGCAGGACTCGAATCTGAAGCCTTCTGCGTCACAACTATCTGCAACCATTTGCCAATGAATTGCCAGAATCTTGAAAGCAACAACAATAGAAACTGACATTCCTTCATCCCATTAATTTTTTTTACAATTATATAGCAGTGATTGCCACGACTTATATTTCAACTGCAACGTTTATCTATTTAGTAGTTTAATATCAGACTTGCCGATTTCCGTTTCCTTCTGAAACATTTTTTGTGGATATCTAAATGAAAATAAAATGTTTCATTGAAGTCTACTAGCGGTCTCTCAAAACCCATCGATTTGAACAGAACTGTGACAATAGAAAACCGATCGAAAGAAATATTGATGATTTATTTCTCTTAGAACATCGACGGTAGTTTCACCGTATCACTGCAGCAAGCATGATTGCGGCCAAGACAATGAAAATATTTAGTACATTATCTACAGAAGAAAAAATTAAGAAATATTTCATGTTTTGGAGAGGAGGTTACAACCACACAATAGCCCATAAAATATTGTTGACGACTTCTTATCACTGGACGATGGGAACGTATGCAACCTTAGACCGGCTATCTCGGATGACTACATGGATAGGTATAACAGCTGGACTTGTGATACCCTTTTTACACTGTTACTTTTCCCATTTTGAATACATACTACAAATATTTTGACTAAGATTTTCCTTGTGTTATTCGTAATGAATGAGAGTGATTTACAATTTTGTGATTTTCCTTGCATTATTCTTAATGAAATAAAAGTAAAAAGCTGTATTCTTGCAATTGACTCATCATGTGCATCTATTTCAATCACACCTGCATCTATTCCAATCACAAACTTTTGCTACAGGGAACAGACGGTGCTTGGGAAGAAAGAAGGTTCTCGAACGGTCAGATATGAATTGTATTGGAAAACTATCAAAAAGTATTGACAAATAACGGGTTTAACGCATGTTGGATTATAGAAATAATTATTTCTGAAAAACTGCATATTTTAGGAAAAGAAATTTTAACATTTCCTTTCCCCGCGGAATTCATCTCGTGCAGAGTCAGGTTGGCGCCCAACGTGGGCCGTGCGAGTCGTCTGCTTGCTGAGTGGCGGTTCGTGCAAACATGGGAGGCAGCGGCCTCGTCCCCTGCAACGGCCGGCGCCAGCATCCTCGCATCCCGGCGGCGAGCGCGGCCCGCAGCAGCTTCACTCGGGCAGGCGGCGGCGACCAGCCGCCCGCCCACGCCGCCCTCCCCGCTCTCCCCGTCCTCCCGACCCCCGCCCGCTGCCCTCGCCCTCCCTCGCGCCCGCGCTCTCCCAGTACGGCGCTGGATCGACGTTTCCGCCTCTCGCGGCGGCCGCGCGGCCGCCTCCTCGCTCGCCCGCCCCGCCCGCCGCTCGCGGCTCCTGCGGCGCCCGCCCCGCCGCTCGCCGCCCCGCGCCCACCCCTCCCCCCGGCCGCCCGCCGCTGCGACACGCCGCGCGCGCTGCGGCAATGCGCCACCCCCGCAGCGCACTACCCGCGGAACGCCCCCGCGCCGCGGCGCCTGCAGCTCCTCCACATGATCGCCGTACTTCATCGCCGCTCGGCGTGGGCGGAGCGGTGGGGAGACTGAACGCTAACTTTCCACTTCTCTATCCCTAGATTCGAAAACCGGTCGCTCTACGTAGAAGTTGCATTGGGTTTAGTGGACGCGTGACAGGTTTCTTCCGCGTTTTGCTGCCCGCCAGCTTCCCCATCGTCAATGATGCCATCAACCAGTCAGTGAGTGAATCATTTCCCCTGGCGAAGGCAAACATTCGGGTACAGGGTAACAATAAATGGAACAATCATTGTTGGGACAATCAGCTGTGTAGTAACGACCAGTGTTTTCAAGATTCAAATTCCGATCTTTTTGCCCGAAACTTTTCGTAGAGCAAATTAGCATACAATATAGACTTTCACGGCCGGTTTCTACATCATAATTAGTTATTTTCGGGTTCGTAGGCCGTGGTCCAACGGATACTGGTCCACTGGTCCTGAGACTGGACCAGTCTCCGTTGCACCACGGCCTACAAACCCGAAAATAAATAATTATGAGATAGAGCAAATTAGGTTTCCACGTTTTCACACGTCAAAATAGTCTCCTCGTGTTATTGGAATATACATGTTCAATTTCTATCATTTCTCGTCTTATCCATGATGTTCCATTTTATTTTTGGTGCATTTCTGGAACAACTAAGAAAACAATAACTACAATAAATTGGAGGAAATGTTGACGAACAACGTAAATTGATTGTATTCGCCTCCTTCACATCGAACAGAAATAAATTTCTCTCCTACTAAATCGCTAATAATTTTCATTTTGTAGTTGGAAAATGTGGAAATACCCTCATGATTTCATGTTTAATGTTTTAATTTCATTCAATGTTTATGATTTCTTTGTTGACCAAACTGACGTTTCTGGATTTGAATTCAATTCCATAATTTTAATTTCAAGGATTCATATCATTATGATAAATTTCAAAGTAACAACTAACGAATATACAGAAACAATTCTGATATACTCTTATAATTTGACTTTAACTTATTATTAAAGTGAAGTTTAATTCTATCTTCATGTGGCACTTAATTAAAATTGTGTCCATTTACACATATATTTTTAGTTTAACAAAAACGGAAGGAAATATTGTATCCCAAATTTGCGAAAATCTTACAGCCGCACTGTAAAACGACCCTGTACGGGATAAAAGAAAACGCTATATCCTAGAAACAATTTGACCTGTAAGCTACTACTTCACGAAAGTTGCTTTGAGACATGTGGAACTTGACACGTGGAAATTTCATCAATATCTGAGATTATCTGTTGTGGAGCCCTAGACCACTCGACATACTTGGAATTATCCTTTTGAAATGTGATTCATTTTAAGTGAGAGCTGCATTATGCCACAATAAACAACAAATAAACCTTACTCGCGATTCGAACCCATTGCTTTGGTGTAACACGTACTCGGAAGCGTGTCTCTCGTTCCGTGCCTCTAGGCCGGCAGGGAATCGAAGGAAGAGTGCTGAAAGGTGATGCATGGGGATTGGGAGTGTCCCACCGAGCAACACAAACATCTATGGCGGGATTCGAACTCCACCCCGATCACAGGTACACAGGTCAAACATTTTTCTCGTCTTATTGTTTTTATTTACATTTGTCTCTCCACGCTATACTAGTACTGTTGATCGTGATAACGATTTCTACATTGTTGCGTTCTCCGCCGTCACAAATTTCACACACCCTTCATCTGTCCGTAGCAACCTCGTTTCGATTCTCGACCTGCGGGTACCATCTATCAACTTTTCTGCGCATAGTAAAGAAATCTACCAAACTCTGCTCCCTTTCATATCATAATCTCCAATCTCAATAAACGTCGCGTGATTGAACCATCTATTAGCATAAATTATCAAAATATTATATTGCTAGATCGCCTTATACACGCTAATTATCGATCAACAAGCAAATCTGCAATTACACTCACCATCTGAGATAGCCATACACTCAAGTATTATGCCTCCGAATAGTGTCCATACTTTCTTTATTAGGGACGTTTTACAACAATCGACAGCGATCTCGTACCTCAACGCCTGTGTGCGGTTCGAGTTACACATGCGCAGATGCTCAGACATGGTATAGAGACATGGTCGAGAGATTGCTCTCTCATATTGTACTTTACGCGGAGCAAAAAGTCCGTATTATGAGCGATTCTTAGTGTTATCAGCCATACCTCGGATGAATGGTTTAGAGGTGATGATATGCTTTTAAAGATGGTGAAATGAGAAGCAGGGAAAAGGAAAACCTCGAGCAAACCCACTTTGTCCACTACAAATTCTACATTGGGTCGACCGAGATTCAAACCCTGGTCCCCCGATGTAGAAAAAGAATTATTTGATCCCTTCGTCATGAGTCGCCCGACCAACTGTAGTACATACATTCGTATATACCATTTGTACTGAGCAGTACATACCATTCGTACGTATTTGCCATAATATACTGTATCCTGGATGACTATTAAACTACCAATTGTTAAAACACAAAACAATAGAAAGGAAATGACGATAAAAAACTAATGCCTTTTATTAGAAAGAACTAAAAAAACAGCGTTCCTTTTCTCATGTGCATGCATACGAGTACGTGTTTATAGAGTAAAGAAATTAGAAAGTTTATACACAAATTGAGACCTACATTTATAAAATCATTTTAGAAAAATGTGGATTTCGCTGTGCTGTCTAAAATCATATTATTAGAATGCTGGGTTTTTATATTGCATAAAAATCATTCAATTTATTCATAAAACAAATAGGTTGTCAATAGGAAATATAATGAATTTCTCGATATGTTTCAAATAAATGTCATTCTGTGGTCTTCTTTGTTTTCCAGAGTTCCTTCTCTCATGCCCATTGTGCCCAATAATAATCTTTTAAAAACATTAGAAACAAATAATTGGTTTCATTTACATTTCAATTCATTTAATACAATATTTCTGAAGATAGTTAGGATTTTAATTTATTTAATACATAACATTACTGTGGATACGCACAAATGGGTTTAACTGTCTTTGCCTGCCTTGACAATATTATATTTACATTTACGGTGGGTGTATAATTGAAATGTTCTGCCAACAAAAGTCACATCACTAATTGTTTCAAGGTAAACATGCTGTCTGCTGATCTTGCTTGAGTTTCACCTGCTAAGGCAACACATATTACGTAAAACGCATGGCAAGTTACGTGCCGTTGAGCTGGTGTTCTCGTTTTGTAACTTCATCCATTCATCTTTAGCTAGTATAAATTGCCAGTGATAAGATGCGCACAGAAGCTCACAGAACGTTCGTTACGTGACGTGTGTGTAGGGTTGCATAACCTTGGTTAGCGCCGCGCGCCCTGAGCTTTTGAGCACCTTGAGGCTACGGGGCCTGAAACGGTTCTCCATACCTTCCACTCTGGCGTGCTATTGATTTTATCTTGCAGCGAACTTTATTTAAAGCGGTATTTTCAAAATCCAATCTCATTCTACCACTTTAGAATAAACTAGTTTAAACTGTCCCTGTGAATTTCATGTAGACGTATAGTTACAAACCATACCCTATATTTTCCGTCTTTCACATAATTGACGAATTATGCCGAGGAGTTCCAGGGGAGTCATGAGGTTAATGTATTACAAACCATCTTTCATTAACCATTTACATTTCAAAAGAGGCCTTGTAACGTATTGGCGCACTTTCGCGAATAACACAGATTGATTGCTTGACTGGTTTCCGGACATATCAACTGCTATCGTATACCCGTTAGTGTAGTGAATATTATTTCCCCGGAGATGGGATGAATCCATCCCTGCTAGATAGGGAGATCCAGCGCCGAACTGCACGCCGGCTTGCGATGTATCTCCCCTCACAGAAACCGCTCCAGCCGGGAGATACTCTACGTTTATGGTTGGCCCTGAGACGTATGTAGTGTCGTGCATATAGTGTACGTCATTACACGTGTGTGTAGAACAAGAATTGCGAAGAAAATATCATGCGCTGTCAATGGCCCGATTGTTGGGGTACTGCTCCGGCACTCGCCTGACACTGATGGAAGAAGCGACGAGAAACTACCAATCAGAGCAGCTATCAGCTACAACTTTTGTTCCAGGCAACGGCTGAAGTTGACAAAGTTATATAGCTAGAGTGAAAAATCCGCCACAGTCGTAAGTTGAGTCCTGGTACAGTCTGGACAGAGACGCTACAGAGCGAATACCAAAAGCGTTCCTGAAACAAAATTAGCACAACATTTATTTTCCATGACAATGCTATGAATTTACCGCTTACTTCTTCCTATTATACTATACAAATAAAAAAAAACGTTTCTGGGTGTCTGGGTATTAATAAAGTTTTCTTTATTTATTGAAACTTGGTGGCGAATTTAAACCTTGATTTAAATTTTTTTTTAAATAAATAAATTAATTATGAGTATTTCTGTAGCAATTTAAAAGTAATTAACACTTCAAAAAGAAAGTACCTTCCTTGCGCTATAACTCAGAACAAAATAATTCTACATGTAAATATAAGAGTTTTCAATATACTTTCTAGAATACTAAATATGCAAAACATTTTAAAAAATAGTAGTGAGGTAATGAAGATCCTGAAAATTGCGTAAGTACTTGGCATAATCCTGGATTTACGCGCTAATAAAAATTTACTAATGTGTGATAAATTATTTTCATCAATTATGTTTAATAATTATTATCTACTATTAAATTTTGTAAATTATATAATATTTCTGTATTTGGTCAATTAAATAAATATTACATCTAAAGTATAAATTAAAATTTTATTTTATTTAAATTTGAATTAGATTAAATCCTTTTAATTTTTTAAAATTATTTTTTCGCCTTTTTTGCAGTGGTATTGCGCTACCCTTACCAATATTTTGCATTCACACGTCTTTGCATCGAAATGATCCTTGAAAAATCTTCCGCGAATCTTTTTCAGAGGCGATATCACATCATATACTCAATGAATAAAGAATATTTGGAACAGACTAGAAAATAATTCTAGTGATGGTAATGATTCCCCAGAAAAGGTAGTGGTATAATAAGCAGAATGTAAATCGCGTGCACGCGATTCAAAGAGCCAGGGGTGTTCTACCTCGCGGTCACTGGCACAGAGCGGGTTCGAAGCCCAGCCAGAAAGGTCGTCGCACGGTGCCACCACCGCCATTACCCCTTCCCTTCACCTTGCCTCCGCTGCCACAGCCATCGCCACGGCGCCCCTGCTCCAAGCACTCTACGGCTGCGGTCGGCTATCGTTTCAGTCGTCACCATTGAAATTTCTGAAGAAGCATCACAATGGCAAATGTTGATAACATCGCGTTCGAATACTGCACGTTGCCACACATCGGAAACTGCCACATGACTCCTGTACCTGCATCCATTCACTCGCCACCCATTCCTCGCCCTGATGAATGAGCTCCAATATCCGAACAACTTAAACCCAGATCCCTAGCCTAGCCCATTTCATTAATTGCAACCAGTTAACGGCTACCAGTCTCTTCCTACATTTCTCTTTCAAACCTTCTTCAAACCTCCTCCTTCAAACCACCTCCTTCAAATTACCTTCAAACTTTCACCTTCAGTATTTCACCTTTTTACCAATCCCCTTCTTCTTTCCAAACGTCCTCCATCCCCTGTCCTACACCTATCCTTCACACTCAATCCTTCATCGTCCGCCCTACATCATCACCTGCGACATCATCTTCTCTCTCCGAACCCTCCATTCTTCACCCACCAACCACCATTCCCCCCTCCGTCTTCCAGCATTCCTTGTCATCCCCCGCTCGCTATTTTCCACCCACCCCCATTCACCGTTCATTGCCCACCCGGCACCCTCCGTCTCGTACCTTGAATGCCTCCGCGCCACGGCTGCCGGGCCTGCCTCTCGCCTCCCCGTCGCTCGCTATTTTCCACGCACCCCTCTTCACCGTTTCAAGTCCACCCTGCACCCTCCCTCTGGCGCCTTGAATGCCTCTGCGCCAAGGCTGCCCGGCCTGCCTCGCGCCACCCCCCGGGCGCGGCGCGGGACGGAGGCGCGGAGAGCGGCGACCGCTCGGGGCGCGGCGCCCGCGCCCGCCCCAATCAGCTAAATGCATCTAAAGTGTTTGGGAGCGTTTTTGCGGGGTGAGGACGCGGGTCGCGCCACGCACATAAACACCCGCGCCTATTGATTTTTCGGCCGCGCGCGCTCGATGACGGGCGATGGCCCGCCGGCCCCCGCGCGGGCCGTTGAACTTGCTGAATGGAGGGCGGGGGCGGGGCGGGGCGGGGCGGGGGCGGACAGCCACTCCTCAAGGGGGCGACAGGTTCCGATTGAACGCTCCGCCGCCGAAGCGATTCGTAAAATGTATTGCACCTCTCTCGCATTCAAATGCGGTCGGTTTGTGTTGAGTGTGCTTCGAATGACGTACAGGACAGAGATTTTAGGTTTTAAACAAATGTTTAGGGAAGAATCACACAGGAAGACACTATCTAGAACAAATGAAACCAAGCTCGAAGAATTTGTTTAACAAGTTTGAGAACTCGAAAAGGAAAACCCTGATTCGAAGGGAATGAAAGAGTCCTGAACATCATGATTGTAACTGAAATAAATCCTGTACAAATAAGTTGTGTTAGAATGAAACGATGTAAAAGAACAATTTTTAATTTGAAAAGAAAATAGTGCATATTTTTCTGTTGTGACTGAAGTTGTCTGTAGTACAACTGTGAAGGCAATTACACAAACGATGTTATATTTCATTCCATTCTTTTGTTTCGATACCCCGCAGTGCATAAGCTTTAAACGATAAACTTTAAGTTTTTTAAGCTTTAAACACTTAAATAATAGAAACAAATTTTCTATACACATTGTCAGGGAACGAATTGGAAATAAACACTAAAATCTAGTTTACATTGGCCGCATAAAATTGAATGTATTGAATCTGGCTCTTAAATATATTAACGTGTACTAAAGAAATATTAAACAAATTGTTTTTTGTAAAACTACAAATTGATTAATAGATAAATTGATGTTTTCGGCACTTCTGCTACTATATTTATTAGCCCAGTTTGTATGGTGAATGATTTATCCGGGAGGTGGATGTCATTCATCCCCCCCTGGATGGTGAGATCCGGCGTCAACCTACACGTTCGCTTGCTGTGGATTAATGAAATGAAATCAGTATCAATAAAATCAACTGAACACAGTGAAAGGCGAATATACACGCGTCAACTGCTACAGTTTCAGTGTTGTTAGAGAGGAAATTATACAATAATGTTTGGATATTTGATAACATAGATTATTCCTTAAAGATAATAAAGATTTGTTCCTAATAGCTAGGGAACAAATACAGAACTTATCGAATTCAAAAAATGACAATTCCCCAATAACGTGTCAATGTTCTATTCTCTACTTGTCATTTGGCATCATCCTATATTTTCTTATATTGGTAAAACTACCAAGAATTCATTTTAAGTTGCTATCATTCAAAACTGTCAACAAGTGGGTTCATTAACCGTAACTAAAATGTTCACTGATGACTTATGATGATCATCATAAACAGCCATATTTTCTTCTCTTAAAGATGTCGCCCCATTCATGAATCAAAACGGAGCACCTATTGGAATATTTTTTACATCTTTCAAAAACCTTTGACGTCGTTGATCATAACATTTTACTCTCAAAATTACCTTCTAATGGAATTCGTGGTGTTGCTCTAGATTGGTTATGTTCGAATCTTAAACAACGATCTCAGAGAGTAGAAATATCTTCCTGGAATAATGGAACATTATGTACACACCTTTCTGATTCTTTGCCAATTGTATGTGGAGTCCTACAGGGGTCAATTTTAGGTCCTATTTTCTCCCTACTGTACGTAAACGACATGACCTCGACGATTAGAAACGGAAGAACAGTGCTCTTTGCGGATGATACGAATATTCTTTGCAATAAAGAAACCAGTAAATAGTACAATAGCAGATATTTCAACTTGGTTCCGTAATAACAAATTAATAGTAAATGAAAATAAAACTGTTTCAATGCAGTTTTCCATTTCAAATAAACAACTCTGCACTTCACTGAAAATGAACGGTGTTAAGGTATGTTAAGGTAACAAAATTTTTAGGGCTTTCAATTCAGTCAAACCTTAATTTTAAATTAATCCATTTTAAATGAATTGAACACTAAATTAAGTTCTTTATGCTACGCTTTCAGAATTCTTTCAAATTCAGTCAGCCTACAAACTGCTTGATGTGTAAATTTTGCGAATGTTCATTCCCGCTTGAGATATGGCATAATATTCTGGGAAATACATCTTATAGCTCCCAGACTTTTAGATTACAAAAAATATTTATACGAATAAAAAGTAAATCTCACCCGCGTGATTCTTGTAAGCCTCTCTTTATTAATCTAGGTATTTTACCATTACATTGTCTCTTCATATATGAATCAGTGGTTTTTGTCGAAAATTACTTACTTAAGGGCGGGAATATATTTTCAACAAACGCCGTTGACTATAACTACAACGCTCGACGTAGTAATCGTATTTATCAGGTGATAGTATCGACAGCTTACTACAAAAATTTCACATATAATACATGTACATTATTTTACAACACATTGCCAGATAACATTAAACGATTAAATTCGATACAAAAGTTTAAGTCCCAAGTAAAATATTTTCTGCTGCACAACTGTGTCTATACATTTAGAGACTATACGGAGTATCCAAAAGGAAAGTAATATTAATTTTAACAATGGCATTTAATGTATTATATACCATTTGTATTGTATAATTGTAAAGAACCTGTTACAAGTATTGTACTTCAGCTGCTGAGTCAATGACCCCCATGTCGATCAGGTTTTCGTCCAGCTTCCCTGATCCTCGAGCAAATGCTGAGATGGCCCCTTGTTTTGCTTCTGGACATGAATGTAACTTCAAATTAACTTCTCCCCATAGCACATCACAAACAGTTTTTAACTGTTTTTGACGTAAATAAATAAATAAATCATGAGGAGCACTGATGACTAAAAAATAATTTTAGAACAGATTTGACTCCACATATATTTGAATGTATGAATCACAACTTCGTTGGGTAAAAAGTTCATGCTTGAACATGAAGTTGCGTGAACATTTTATTTTTTTAGTATACGATCATATAGCAATCTAATTGCTTAGAATAATTGATTAGAAATCTCAACCCATGTTGTCAGTCGTTGAATGCGGTTCTCTGAAGCGAGTGCAGCGGCGCCAGCGAACGCCACCTTGCCCGGAAGCTCCCCATTCGAATGGAGCGTTCTTGGAATGCGGGCTTCGGTTCTCCCCGAATCCTCGCGCGGGCTGAGGTATTTCGCGCCGGGCGGAACTTTCCGGGAACTGTGCAGTGGCTCCCGCGCCGAGCGAGGTTACACGGTCACGCTCCGCGCGCCCCGCACCCCTCGCACTCGAGCGGAAAGACGCAAGCGATCTGGGGCAGGCCGTGTGGTATGCACGTGCGCCTGGAATGGGTTAGAAACTTGTACGTTTAAGAAGAACTTTACGAAACATACTCTTGTGACAAAACCTACATTTGTTTTAACATATGTCAAAATATGCCTCAATGCGTTCATTATCTAAAATAATGTTCTATTATCTACCACTTTTTACTTTTATGTTCAATTATCTACTATCTGCGCTTATCTATCACTGTTTACCGTTATCTAGCACTATCTACCATTATCAAGGAATTTCTAACACCATCACCTGCGATTATCATCTAAAATCTCGTAGGAATGGTATACCACTGATGTACTAATTAAGAATGGGAAAATGAAATGTATTTACATTAAATCAGAACTCGGTGATTATTAAGAGACTGGTTCTCAATAGCAGGTATAGCATTTAGTAATTGAAATATTAATTAAAAATCAATGCAGAATTGCGATGACTCACAGATTTACATTTGATGAGACAACAGATACCAATTTTCATTCAAAGTTTTTCATAATATTGAGTATTAAATACGTCTTTCTTTCATGTGATAAACCTCGGCATGTTCTCAATTCTATCTAGATATTATTGCAGAAGGATAAGAAGCAGATTTCTTTGACGCGAAGTTACTATGAAGCGAAAAGTATAATGAAGATTTGTTTAAGAGAAACAGCATTATCTGAAAGATATTTTCATTAATGATAAGAAACTTGGTCTTTTTGATGAATTTTAAGAAAAAAGTATTTGCTTTCTCCTAGCCAGAGTTAACACTGCATCTTTAAATTTGTTATATTTGCAAGATTATAAAGTATTTTTGTGACTTTCATTAATGTTTTTTCTGAGTTTGAGCTGCTCACATTCTTTTGGTAAGTTTATTTTACTAAGTCGTAGCTGCTCCTTCGTTGACGAAGCGGTGAGTGATTATCGATGTAAGGAAAGCACACACGAAGGCAAAGCAAATGAAGAGTGCGCGAGGGACCTGGTCTCATTTGGAGCTTTCGCCACCCGCCTGCCCCGTCGCCGGGAGGATAACTCCCGCAGCGGTCGTCGGCGCCCCCTCCGCGCGGAGAAGTGGGGAAGCGCGCGGGGTCTTAGGTGGGACGCGGGCATTATCCGCCGGCATCCGGCGGCTCCCCTGCGACGCCGGCGCGGGATCAGCGGCGGCGCAGCCGAACAAGTCCTCGAGGGGCGCCCCGCCCCGCCCGCCCCCGCCACGCCCGCCTCCGCTCCACCCTTCCCGCCCCGCCTTGTCCATCCCTGCCGCTGCCATCCCGCCCCGTTCTTCCCGCCCCGCCCAGCTTCGCCTCACCCTGGTCTGCCCCATCCCTCCCCGCCACTTATCGTCCATCCCGCACAACACCGCCCCGTCTTGCCCCACCCCACCCGCCCTGCCCTGCCCCGTCCATCCTGCCCCGTTTTTCCCGCCCCGCCCCGCCCCGCTTCGCCCCACCCAGCTCTGGGCCATTCCACCCCGCCACCCGTCGTCCATCCCGCACAATACCGACTCTTCTTGCCCCACCCCGCCCGCCCCGCCCGCCCCGCCCGCCCCGCCCGCCCCGCCTGCCCCGCCCGCCCCGCCCGCCCCGCCTGCCCCGCCCGCCCCGCCCTGCCCGTCCCGACCATTCCACCTACATCGCTCCGCCCCGCCCTACTTCACCTCACCCCGCCACACTTCTTCCCGCCTCGCTCCGCGCTCGCCAAAACCCTCAGCTAAACCCCTGCGGTCACAAGATCGGTTCCATCTACCTGTGTCACCGGCGGAGGACGACAGCTGCCAGAGGAAATGAGACCACCCCTCTACGTCACTTTCTTTACACTTTTGTTTTACTTGTATTCATGTAGTGTTATCCTCCTGACCACCACTACCCATTAATAGGCATCATCAGCCATTAGTAACTGCCCTGAACAGCAACCATAAACCGCAAGCGAATATCCGCCACTACCAACTACTTACAATAGCTTAAAGATAAAAATGTAGAATCTGCCCTACATTTTTGCAATTTGTTCACAATTGAGGTATTCGGATGTAAGAGACAACTTCTGACATTTTGCGAAATTCAGACTATTGAGATACAAAGACTCTTTATATCACATTAACTTTCGAGTTCAGAAACATCACAATGAAAATACATTCATACTTTGTGTATCTCACTCCTTATAGTTAATACGATTATTATTATTATTATTTAAACAGACAGCACTATTCACCACCATCTACCATAACAAACTACTGTCAAATACTGTCATAAATTATTAACTACTATTTGCGCTTATCTACCTATTAATATTAATATTTTACCATTTACATTATTCACCACGATTTACTGTTATCTAACACGATTAACTTTATCAATCATTTTTTACCATCATCAACAATGTTCAATCTCACCAATCCTCATGAATCAGCAACAACAACTAACAATCGACTTGCATCGCCAGCTAGTTGCTGCTTCTGCCACTTCCACCCCATACGCGGCAAGCGAAGCTCTTTTCCCTTATTCACATTTCTTTTTCACAGCCTTCTTTCCTTATGCAATATTTTACCTGTGTTCTATTTTGTGCTATTATTTCATTTCTTCTACTCTCACAATTACTCAACGTCGTAACATGTTTCTTTTTGTTTAATCCTTATACTCTTCATGTTGTATAAAATAATTATTTTATTATTATTTTATTTTAGCTCAATTTCGTCTTCTCTTTCAGTAGCTGGGAATATTTTAGTGACGTAGAAAGAGCTCATATTCAACGTAAGAGTAGTAAGGACTTTGGCGCAGGAACAAACGCGCAAACGACAGTTGCGTGCAAGCCACGGTTCTATTGCTGTTTCTTATTCGACTTTCACGTGACAAATCGGCGAAAGCACAACTGTTCTCTTACCCTGTCAGTCCCTTTGGCGAGCTAAAAGAAGTTCTCAATTATGAATAGCGACTGTTGATTGATGATACTTGGGAATAAAAAGTCCTAAAAGACTCCGAATAGAGACCACGGGCATATCGAAAAATCGAACAATATTTTCAAAATCCAAAGAAATTTTCAAAAGTAAGTGTATAAATAGTAATCCATACTAAAAACTGTATGATAAGTTTAAATAATGAAAGGTAATCTGTAATTTCTTATAATATGATTTTTTACATTTATTTACATCTAGCCTTCTATTATTATGATAAAACCAAACTTAATACACATTACACCGTGTAACATCATTTACGTTTGATCTTCTTTTCTACAGTATTATATTGCTGTGTACAAGAAAATAATTGTTCCATGTTAAAAGTTACTTTTTGAGATTTGCAATCGATTTTCTTAGTTTCAATACAATACTTTAGTTGTCTGTACTCCTTGTTGTCGTGAAAGATACAACAGACACACTTGTCAGTTCGTAGATCAAATCGCTAAGGACCTTCATTTTTGTTTGCACAGAAAATACTATGTATCAGATAGCCTTGTCCGACATCATCGCACTTGTATCATACAAGACAGAAGCTCTGACGTATTCTGAGAAAAATTAATGAGTCCCATTTCGAAAACTAAGGTCTGCCAAAAGTGTATCGTATTTGCCCTTGCCTTTCTTTACACAACTCCTCACGTCGAGAATACACGAGTTTTCACCAGCACCCTGCCGCATGCGGGGTGTTTGGGGCTTGGCGCACGTTTATCGAACTTTCCACTCCCACTTTTCAGCGGGCGCTAATGTAGAGTTTTACGGCCAGTTGTTTCCTAATGACGTCCCTCGGCCGTGTTGCGGCGCTGGCTGGTGCGACATGGCCGCCTGCGGGCGCGGGCTCGCGGGGCCCGCGCCCGGTTTACGACGGGTGCTAGTGGCCAGCGCGCCTTAGAGCCCCCAGCGCCCCGGCCGCCGGCCTCGGCGCGCCACGCGGCCGAGCGCCATTAGGAGGCCCCGCGCCACCCCGCCACGCCGTTGCGCCACGCCGTCCGCCATACCGCACGCTACGTCCCCTGCCAAGCCCCCCGTCCTGTCGCCACACCATACCCCGCCACCCCACCGCCCCACCCTCCCCAACCCGCACTCCCTGCCCCGCTACCCCACCCCGCTACTCCACACCGCTACCCCACCCCGCTACACCACCCCGCTACCCCACCACGCTACCCCACCCCGCTACCCCACCTCGCTAACACACCCCGCTACCCCACCCCGCTTCCCCGCCCCGCCCCCCGCCCCACCGCCGCCTCGCCCCTCCACCACGCCACCCCACCACGCAATTTCGCCACCCCACCCCGCTACACCACCCCGCTACCCCACCACGCTACCCCACCCCGCTACCCCACCACGCAATTTCGCCACCCCACCCCGCTACACCACCCCGTCACGCTACTCTGTCACATAACCCCACCACGTTACCTCGTCCCGTCACGCCGCCGCGCCGCCCTGCAACGCCACGGCCCCCCGCCACGCCCCTCCCCGCCCCGCCGGAGGGTAGAGCGCTGGTGATTTGGGCGCGATAAAAGCAGGCCAGGTACGCGTCGCGTGAAGCGGTGGAGAAAAAAGCTTTTCGTCACGCGTGTTCAGACATTAGAGTTTGTTTTGTGGGGATGCAATTCCACGACTTCGCAGGGTGAACTAACTACCGATATTTTCTTTTGCCAAAGATCTACAACGCGTTGCACTACGGGACCAAACAATTTATCTTACAATACCAATATAGTTCCAGATGTTTTAAACATAATATTCGTAATACCAAAAGGCTTCAATCAAACAGTTTAACAAATAGTAAAGTCTGAACTTGACTTTTATACCATATTAGTGCTCGAAACAAAATATGCAATCAATCAATAAACATTGAGAAAATAATTATTTTGGAGGCGTGACCTGCCACTAATTTAAAAAACAAATGAATGTAAATCTTATATATCTCCAAACTGTTAAAACTACTATGAATTAGCACTTACAGAGATAATACAAAATTCTATTAGTAATCAAATTTTCCATTCAGAATAAAAATACAAAATTTTAAAAGTGTATTTTCCTTAAAATATTAAAGTTAATTATAATCAAGCACAATCTTAAACATATTTGCCAAACTATTTGAAGATTAGGTATTTAAAAAATGAAGTAAAAGTTCTGAAAACAATCAATTTTAAATTAGGAAGCTCTAAATCAACTGGAATGAAAAGTGAGCGAACTAATAAAAAACTGTTTAAAGAGGTGAGTTATACCATCCTTAAATACAACGTGTCAAGCCAATTCATATCAGAAGCAATTGATTTACAAATTACATAAACTGGAAGTATCACAATACCTATTTAAGATCATACATATCTTCCTGATTAGCTGAAATTAAACAAACCCAACACTTTCTAGGCATCATTGCACAAAGTTCTTGCTTCTGACACTCCCTTTTCAATATATACTTATCAGATATTTTACATCCAGTTATCTCAGAATCATTTCCTGATCACACTGCAATACTCACATCCTATAAGAATGACTCAAGTTATTCCAAAGACAAATTGAAGCCTTCTAGACTATGTAAAAAATATCCTCGCTCGCATAAAAAGCCACAACAGTACCAACTCCTGCCAAGTTCATATACTTTCTACCTCTGTACAGTGCTCTATACATACCTGAAGTATTTTTACACTTAGACCTGACAATGATTGTTTCTATATTACGGACACCTAGTAAGTCCTTCAACATTCTTGAAAAGTATCTGTACCGAACGAGAATTATAAAATAATTTATTTTAAAAATAGATAAAATTTGGAAATTAACATTTAATTTTGGAAGATTTGTTCTGGTTGGTGTGGATTAGTACATCCAGATCTCGATATCACAGTTTCATTAAATTTCTTAACGAAGAGATTCTCGAAACTGTCAACTACATGTCTTTCAAAACCGTTTCTGTATTTTACGTTACGTATCTCATTTTCCATTATATTATTAGTAAGCACATAATTTATGGTTCATCACTCTTTAGAAGTTAATACTTTATTGCCGCTTAAAACGTATGTCAACATATAAGAATTCAATACAGAATCGTCTTATTAGAAAACATACCACGGTAAGAAACACTACTAAAAGAACATTTTTTGCATCCATTTGATTTCTAAAAATGTACCATATAACTAACAATGAGCCAAACGTATCCTCTAGTTTCGCCTCCTGCGATGAAGCTTCGTAGAAAACCCCCGCTGCGACTCTGAGGAATAGCGCGAAGAAGCGCGAGGCCTTGGCAGCCCTGCCGCTGGAGGTGGCCACCCCTGGCGCAGCGGCGGCGTGGGCGAGGCGCTGGCCGCGGCCCCAGACGGCCGTCTTGGATTCGGCGGAGGGCGCGCGGGGCAGCAGCGCGCGGTGCGGGTGGAGCCGAGGGAGAGGGCGCGCGCGGGGAGAGTACGTCGCGGATGAAGTCGAGCCGAAGCCCGAAGCCCAAGATCCCGTTAGGTCGCGTTCGCGCCGCTGCCCGCGCCCACGCCCGTGCTCGCGCCCGCCCGCCCACCC
Organism: Gryllus longicercus; assembly: GCA_038098605.1. NCBI lineage: Eukaryota > Metazoa > Arthropoda > Insecta > Orthoptera > Gryllidae > Gryllus > Gryllus longicercus. The sequence goes on from JAZDUA010000190.1 coordinate 2,461,376, forward strand.
GCCCAAGCCTGCCCAAGCTTGCCCCCCGCCAAACACGCCCTTCCGCTCACCTACCCGCCCACCTGCCCACCTATCCGCCCACCTGTCACCCACTCGCCCACTTGCCTACCCACCCGTTCACCTGCCCACTCACTCGCCCACCTGCCCACCCTACTACCCACCCACCTGCCCACCCATATGCCTACCTGCCCTCCCACCCGCCCACCTGCTCACCCACCTGCCCGCCAGACCACCCTCACGCCCGCCAGCCCGCCTGCTCATCCGTACACCCACCCGCCCGCCCGCCCGCTCGTTGCCCCGCTCTCCCACCCACACCCCCCAGGCGACCGTATGGCTGACTCAGCGCTATGGCCTGCCGTCGCGAGCTTTCTCGCCCTCTCCATGCTTTGTCCACACTTTTCTTCACCCTTCTGCGCCCTTCTGCGTCCTCCATCCCCCTGCTAGTCCTGTCGACTCCCTCCTTCGACCTCTTTTCCTCTTATCCTCTCCCAAAACTTTGACTGCATTCTCTTCACTATTTTTGTGCTCTCCATCATCCACTCGTGCCTCCCTTACCCCTCCAACCTTCTAGTATTTCGTCTGCCGTCCTTCAATGTCCGACTCCTTCCAGAGTTCTCTTGTGCTCACCTTCCCCTCCGTGCCCTGCCCCTCGCCCACTTGCGTTCACCTGAGCCCTCCGTTTCCTATGCTCTCCTGCACCGTTGGTGACCATCTTCCAACCTCCGGCTTCATTCGACCCCTTGCGTTTTTGTGCGTCATCCTCTGCCCTCCTCCACCTTGTTTTCCTCTCCCTTGGCCCTCTTGCGTCCTTACAGGCTCTCTTGAGGACTTCATTGATCTATTTTGCTGTTCTAGTTTGCCCTCCAGCGCTCTCGCGCATCTTCCTGTGCCCTTCTACGCTCTCCTGCGCCCTCCTACGATCTTCTTTTTCCTTCTTCGCATTCCTTCTTTACGTTTTAATACTTATCCGACTTGCCAACATTCCTATCCAGAATTTTTCCTCATTATATTGCAATAAGCATGACCAAATGATTATTCTTTCCCTTGCTCGTGGAACCCTAATTATTAGTGTTATATTTATGATGGTAGTACGTTAGCAAACAAATGGCAGTGAGCTAGTTTTGGGCTTTCTCTAGCAATTATGAATTTATAAGAAGTTATAGATATATTTACTTCATCGTATGAAATCTCTTACCTTGGCTTTTCGATTTCTTAGTTGTTTGGATGGGCTGTTTTTAACTGTTCTTTCCACTTCTTCCAATCAAAGATATCTCGGGTTCTTTTGGAAAAATTGTTAACCATCCTAAACATTTTAGTTCTATTGCTTCTTGTTTTTTATCGATATAAAAATCTGAAAAAAAACGTACTACTAGTAATATTCTATATGTAGTGTTTACTTACAATCTCAAAGTTAAGACACAATGTGTCTTATTGGGATACGACCAAACTTTAGTTCCGCGCAGTATTAATGTCGCGGCTGTTGATCACCTGGACTGACTTTCAGTTCTCTGATATAAACCTGTGTGTTTCCCGTTTCCTGCACGCATCCCACGTTCACTAATCATTCGTTGTTTTGCTCCTTTTTCCATTGATCCTGCCACGCCCCCTACCGTCTCAGTGTCACCTCGTCGCGTTCGTCTTAATGCAAAGGGGGAGCGAAGAGGGAAACGAAGCTAAATAATACTTTTGACTTTCTTATATAATTCAATTTCACGATTATCGTCACAAAAAATTAATTAACTTTATTATAAAAATGCATCACAACCCATTCTAACTTTTATACCCTTACTACGTAACTTATAAAGACAAAGTATTGTAATGGTGCGGTGAAACTCTGTCAGTTGTCGACGTAAAAGGCATATTGTTGCGTGCCAAAAACGAACAGCAACTTAACTAATGCTTTCATTTGTAAATGTTTTATTAATAATTTCTATACACGCTTATCATCGTTATCGCCTTCAGTAATCAATTCACACCCAGTAACTGTTCCTTTTGAAACTGCGGGTTGTGAAGTGTGAAATAATTTTTCGTTCGCTGATTCATTTAATGTCTCTACTTGATCACATTAATTTCATTATCCTTCTTTATTACATTCTTTTTAAACGTACTGTTAACGTATTTTTCATTCATTGTCTGAATAATAGTGCATGCTCTAGTGACAACACGAAAGACGGCCACGTAAACTACCTTTCTTCAAACAGAAAACACCATATCTTAAAGCAGTTCAGTTTTCGGTCACCAGAGCTCATCACACCTAATAGGTAGTACTTGGAATATTTTTTCTCTAATTTTACTCAGTTTCTACTGTTCAATTATGCCCTTAAAATATGTTTCCGAAAAACATCACAGCCTCGTTTTCCTCTGAGCTCCATATATATTAATTTGATTGAAAAAACACGTCACAATGTAGACGTGCACCATATCACAGTTATGTTATATATTTTGTAACATTAGTCAAAGAGTATTTCAAAGCCGAACGTGACCAATATGAATATTTAGTGATCAAATATAGAAGCTTATTATTTGAACGATCGCTCAATCACACTTGACATTTGCATTTGAAATCTCACGTGTTACATCACCTACTGAAATGCGAAAAATCAACGTATCAAAACATGGAATTAAAAATGGCAATAAAATGTTAAGAAAAATGCAACTGTCACCTCTTGTTAGGGAATATTTCATCGAATTGAAATGCAAAAAGTGATAAATTTGTTTCTCGAATGCATTGCCATCATAATCATCCATATGTTTTCCAATTCAGTACCTACATGCATGTTCACAGGCAAATGAATGCAAATATTTGTTAGGATATTTTATTTTTCAGTCAGAAATAGAATTATAAAGTGATGTGCTCATTGACAAATAATGTGCATGTTCATTCTCATGTACCCAGCCTCAAAGTTTTCCGATAATATATTTTCTCAATAATATTACATGAAATAAATACACATATTCTAAAAAAAGAACTTATTGTTGAATAAATGTAATGTATGTGATGTAATACAGGTAGGTATACATTAATTTTTCGATATCGCTTTGGTGGAGAAGCAGTTTTTCACCTGATGCCTAAATTTTGTCTCCTGAGAAATTATTTTACTATAGATAAAACTGTTCATGCAACAAATAACTACATACTGAGTGAATAGTAACAGTTTTTGGAATGATTCAACAATCAAAACAACGTAATCTGTCAAAACAATGTAATCTGTCGCCCGTTATACTTTGGATCATCGCGGGTTGCATATGCTCCCCTGGAAGAACTTGATGCAGAAAGAGATGAATGTTAATTTTGTTAATGTCATATATTGCAATGGGCAGTTTTTTTCCTTACCTGACATTGAAAGTATTTTATTCAGTGTATTTCTGCAACTATTTCTGCTACATAATGGAAGAAGAACAGATGTACTCTGCGAAAGCAAAACCTGAATAAAGACCATAAATGCGTTGGGAATGGTACGTTTATAATGTAAAAACTGGCCCGCAGCCTCAAAATTCAGCTGAAAAAACACATAAAAATGTTTTACTAACCGTTGTACGCTCACTGGTTAAAAACAAAAAATACAAAACTTTCGTAAAACACAGCGATAAATTAATTATTTTGAAATAATTCTTGGTTAATACTACAATAACACAGAACAGTATATACACAACAGTTTACTTTCCTTGAATATTAAAAAAATTGTTCCGTAAAGCAACAAGTGAATAACAAATATTAAATGGCGGGTGGCCTCTTCCTGGATGCTTTGCTGTCTCACGACGTCAGATGTGTCGTAAGCAATGGCGGACTGGACTTGAGAATTCACTCGATACGCGCAGTATGAGAATAAACGGAGTAGCATAATAAATATTGGCATTTGTTCAGTCAAAATCTGAACTTTCATTGTTTTTTGTTTGTTTTTTAATTTTCCCGACTTCTTGGGTATCTAAGTAATAACCCTATATGTCCCGGAGGTAAAAAAACTTCCTTTAATTGCTGCTGGCATTGAAAATTAGTAATATAGATGAATTTCAATTAGAAACATATCTACTCATGAGGGTAAAAAAATATTTTAGTTTCACAGTAATTAAACTAGAGCGGATGAAAACAGTTTAGTAAATAAAAATTAGTCAAATAAAAGTGTGTAATGTAATAAAATATCAAACAACAAATATATTTAAACGTAAAAAGAAAAATATGTCCAAAATTAAGTAGAAATATTCTTCAGTCAACTTTTTGTCTTTAATTCAGGAATACGCTCAATTTTAGAAGTATTGGTTTATTTTATTACTTGTAATTCGTCATTAATTATTTAAAGTGAAACAAGTTTATGCGGCAAGATCGGTCCAACCTATTCAGAGGCACACCAGTCTACGAAATCTGAACCGCAATATGAGTAAAATAACGACCATAAAAATTCCGTGATATTTTTATAGTGTACGCATGGAAATAAAACAAGTTATTTCGCATATTATCCAATAATGTTTCTAATGTGGTAATAATGGTAATAATATAAACTGAGTTTGATGTGTAAATAATAAAACATCCATTAGTTATGTTTATTTCGCTATTTTTAGAAAAAAGTTGTTACACGCATGTGCATATACAAACAATTCGATTTATAAAACTATTTCAAAACAACGGTTACTCCTAAGGTATTCGTTTTTCCAAGGTCATGTGCAGTCAAATGACTGGCGCCAGGTTGCTGGGCCAGTGAATCGCCGCCAAGCCGTCGTCATTTATTCACAAGGCTCCAATTGCGAACTGGGCGCTAGGCCCCGTGGTACCTGAGCCCGAAGCTCCAACATCGTGAGAAGGTCGAAGGGAAACACCGCATGTGAAACATTTAAACGCCAGTGGCCGTTTCCCAGCCTGCCCAAAGCAAGCTTCAAGGTAGAGCGAGCTTCCAGCTCACATCTCTAGACCATATCCTGTTGAAGAAAAAGTTAAAAATAAAAGGACGGAAAATTTGGAATTACACAGGTGCGAAAACGTCTGGTTGCCAAAAATAAAGGATGATAGAGAGATCTGAGCTGCATCACGAAGAATGTTCGAAATAAAAATTGGCAAAACGAATGCAATGACATTATAGACTGCCAATTGTATTTGATGGCATGTTTTAATTGATAATTTAGAACATGACCCGTCATTAATTGCGAAATACTATTATTCTATTATTTAATATAGAAATGATACACTTTTGGATTATGGACTATACAATAACAATATTTAAAGAAATTCAAATACTACGAAGTATCCGACGATTTCCATGTGAATATGCTGACGCCATTGCAGGAAAGTCTTATGTTGCTACATCTAACTACATTATATTTTAATAGGAATTAAAGAAATTTATTGAATAAAACACTTCTATAGAAATTAACCCATATATTAACGACGGTATAACACTTTGAATGGCACTATGTGTTCTGTTTTAAGATGATAAAAAATATTGTTGAATATTTGAATGGAGAACATGTTAAAAGAGCTGGAGAAGAGGCCGAAAATCAATAGTGACACTTACTTCTTTTGGCTGTAGAACTTCATAAGGTATCGGTGATTTTCATTACAGGTCTCAAAATGTTATAGTTGATACGAACGTTAAAAAAGTATTCCACTAGTTGACACTGTCTTTCCTCACTATCATATTTACTATTGTTATGTTATTTTCATTGCCTTAATGATTTGTTAAAAACATAAGATTATAATTGTTGTAGTTCCTGAAAGGTATTGGAGAAATGTATGCAATTCTATCGAACACTCAACCTCCGTTGTATATTAGTTAAATTAAAAAGACCCTATCCTGACTCTCAAATTATTAGGAAATTTGTTGTGAAAAAGAATCATGTTCAACTTTTTTTGCCATAAGAGCTCCAAAATGTGTCAATTATTTATACCTTAAACATATACTTTATATAAAGTTAATATTAACTTTATATAAACTTAATATTAATAAATATAAAGTAATTATAAAGGGTTCTTTTTCATTACAAAATGGTTATAAAATTCATTACGTACGGCAACAAACTCAATGTCTCTGCCACGGTTTGAACGAGCATGACGGACGCAGTGTTAAACGACATGTCATTCCTGGGAGTGAAACAGTGCCATAGCCACTCCCGTCTGAGTTCAATTCGCTTGTCATCAAATATTTACTGACAGTGACGAAGACGAATTTCGTGTCCGCATAGAAGTTTTAGCTGCAACACCTCTTCGCCACCGGGAATACAGACTTCGCCCCTAGTGGGTAGTCACTTGGAAATATGAAATAGATGCGAGTTGCGCAAATTATTGTGACTTTTAATGACTCGGGAAACAATTTGTAAAGAAGCAAAAATATTCGTAAACTATTTTTGTCGTTACTATATTTATTGGTATTAGAATTGTTACTATTTTCACATATTACGATATATCAGCACAATAAAAATATCAACAGTTGTATAAATTAAACGCCAATTATTCTAATTTCTTCTGAACGTTGATGTTTAAAATGCCTCCAGAAATGAGTGGCCTGTGATATTTAAATCTTTATTTTTGGATTCTTAAAATTTTTTATAGAATTAGAAAGAAATATTAAAATATTGTTTGAAAGTCTCAAAGTTTCAGATTATCAGACTTCTACTTGTCACGATATTCTATTTATGTCCCATGCGCTCATGTCATTAGAGAGACTAAAAAAATGAATTTTTCGATTTTTTCAGGTAGAAGACAACATGTAGGCATTGTCCTTGTCACTTAACTTAATGTAACAGGTATGTACGTCCATGCATCAAGATTGCTTCTACTTCTCTGCAGTTCTTCTCGCTTCATCTCAAAGTGTGCTAGCCATCTTCTAGACCATTTCTTATTTCATCTTTCAGACTTCTTTTGAAGAAATCTATTATCTCCATGTAAGAAATGCAATACTTTACTATGTGCCTGCCTTTTCTAATACTCTCTGCAGCATTGCTCGACTGGCTCGCCAACATACTACGGCATGAGTTGTTTCTGCCACTTGCGCTTACATAACGCTTTTGCTTCCTTCTAGAATTTGGATACGCATTTTCTACTTTAAAACGTTGTTCTCAAATCACTAATTATTATAACGTGTGGAAATAAGTAACATCTACTCGGACTTCAATATGTTATTTATTCGTGCCAAACAAATTTACTTGTCATCATAAAAATGCATTAGACCACTGACAGTTGAAGAATATTTATTTTATTACGAGTGGTCTATCTCAAAAATTAGTTACACTTTTCGACGAAAGCATTAATGATCTAAAAAATTTACGTCATGGTCTTGGTGATTCCTCAAAATTTCCATCAATGTATTCAGTAATGTACTTTCGAATTAAGTGGAGAACACCCTTCTAGATCTTCTTAATCTTTGCAATTGCAATCTACATGTATTTATTTGAATATCATTTTGACATTTTATTCTTACCTTTATGCATTTTTTCGTAATATGAGATCATTTCTTTCTCAATCTTTATATGAGAAGTTATTTAATGAATGTATCATGTATGTATTTATGTGTCGTGGAAAATTAAAGGGCACAAGAAGACGTATCCAGTAATAGATTATTCAACATCTTATAAAATGGCTTAACCTGAAATACCCATTTTTCTCGTCGCCTAATGTACATTTTTTCTCCAAATATAACAGAACTCACTGATTCGGAGTATGATTCGAAACAATTAAACTGTAAATGTTATATAAATAAATAGTATATATATACTATATATACTATATATATATATATATATATATATATTTATTATATATTTATATATACACACTTCAAAATAATTTCCCACATCTTCTACAAGTATCCAGTGGCAAAGCGTTGGAATACAATCGGTAATATGTAATTCGCCAGCATGTCTGCCTATAGTTGATATACTGTTAAAATATTTTCCTATTGGCAAGGCGCTTTCCGAGCAATGGTCAAAGTATCCAATTTAAAAATAATATCAATATGAAATGGGCTGGGGATCAAGTGAATAAGTGAGGTTTCTCGCTCATGATCATCCATTATCTTCAATTAATTTTTGAAAGCATCTTCCTGACTACCTTCTCGGGTGTTACCTAGCCACTAACCCATGTACAACATCTGCAGGTGGTATTCATTGGGATTCATAGAGAATGAATCAGAGTAGAACCAATTGAGCTTAATTTGCTTCCATAAATTTGCTTATTATCACGATTAGCATTGATCTTGTATTGCTATAACAGTTTCAAAGGTGAGTTTCGTCGGTTATTCATTCGCTTGGAACGCTCTCTAGGTCCATATAACGCAATCCCATTGAACGGACGAACATGCACTTCAACAGGCGTCTTCCTATCTTGTATTGTTTTGGCTAGACCAAATAGCTAGAGAGACAAAGAAACACTGACAATCGCCGTGCATTTCTTACCAGAACTCATACTAGAGCCTGTGCTAGACTGAGAAACGTCTTTTCAGGATGGGCGACTGTGCTTCACGTGCTTCGTAAAAAGTAAACAAAACTCCATTTAGTGTTAATATTAGTCGCCTGAAGCAGTAAAAATTCTGCTGAACAAAACCACACAAAACGGTATTTCAAGAAGTTGCGCGCACAACACTCAAGAAGAACAAATAAAATGTTATCGTATAATACTACAATAAATTAAAGATTTTCACAAACACTGTCTTCACTAATACTGCAATAACAAAATTTGCATTTTCAATAAAAATCCAAAGTGTTTCATTGTTTTTCTATATTTGCTGATATCCTGGGTATTTAACGAAACACTCGACACTTCTCACACGGCCATAGTATGCTTAGTTGTCTCTCAATTTCTGTGTGAATGCCAAATTAGTAATATAGATCACGTGTACAAGCTATTGAGGGGATCCAAGACTTCAAAATTAGTCGATTTGGCTTTCGAGCCTCAGCGCAAACTCGTCAACTCTTCTTTTGACTTTCATGAGGGGACCGTTCTTCACCTGCTCAAAGCATCTCGTTTTTCGCCATCCTCCTTCAAATGTCATCATCTTTTACAAGAACTATTCAGCAGTTTGCTTGCTAACAATGTTTAAACACTAGCAACATACAATGATGCAGACCTGCATGTTTGACAATGTGGCACTGACACACCCTACAGCTATTTCAGCGGTAGTCATTATGCCAGTCCGCATAAAAACTACGTTGTCTTCGAATATATTAAATATTTTTCACGTCACTTAAAAACTAAAACATTTGGAATATAGAATAAATTTATTTGCATTGTATATCATAATTCCTCTTTTTCTAGAGGCAAATATGTAAGTATTATAAACAAAATGTTTGTATTATAAGTTCATTATTTTGTGGTCAATCGGTTTCTTCAAGTTACTGATTAAAATTGTCTCATTTGCACCAATTTTGCACCATTTGCACCATTTTTCATTTACATGCTTTCAATAAACATTCAATGAAAATAAAATATATAACAAAACAGTTTGCAATCTATCCACTTTCGTTTATAGAATATATTTTAATAACTTTCTTTCTGGTAAAAGTAAATAGAAAACTACATTAAGTGTGCAATTTGTCCGAATTGGGATAGAGTCCTAATTTAAACTCAAAGTCCCTTAAGTATGACCTCAAAAGAATTGCCGAATGACGAAAACTATTAGAATAATGTGATTTATTGGAAATAACATTAATTCAATACACCCAAATGATAAAAACAAATCATATAGTTAATTTCATTGAAATAAATTATAGTTTCCTCCGTAAAATATTATTTAAATCCCCCATTTACTTTATGATTTTCATCTCCTTCTAATGATCAAGATAATATCTAAAAGAAATAATTTCAATATTGTAAACTGAATTTGCCTGACAGGATAAACATCTTCGAAACTAGTGAAAACAATATATAGCACAAGGAAATGTATCATTAAGTACTGAATTTTTATTTTATAAATTCCCTCTGATATGCTTTTTAAAAAAGTGAAGATTCAACTTAGTGGCTAGTAACATTAGACTTCATCTATGTAATTTATGCAGACAAATTTCTTAATGCTGAATTTCATTTCAACGTGCTAAGTATAAACGTATAATCTACTATATATGCAAGATATGCCACAATATCTTCTCCCTCTCTCTCTCTTTCTATATATTGTTCAGAACTAGCGAAGTGCAACATCATCGAAATGTTGTTTGTGAACGTGTAAAGAGAAACTTAATTTTTTGATATTATTCTCTTGAAATTTCTTACCTTGGCTTTTCGATTTCTTAGTTGTTTGTATGGGCTGTTTTTCAACTGTTCTTTCCACTTCTTCCGATCAATGATACCTCGGGTTCTTTTGAAAAAATTGATAACCATCTTAAACATTTTAGTTCCATTGCTTCTTGTTTTTTATCGATATAAAAATCCGAAAAAAACTTCATTATCATTTTGGTCAATGTGGCTAAAACTAGGTTTGCTTGTTGCAACATTCTTAGGTCTAATTAGGCAACTCGTCCAAATATAGTAAATAGAAAACGCTGTACGCCAGCTTCAAATTCGTTTTACTATGAATATTTGGAAGCTAATTTATTTGTATATGGACGTATATTTTTATATATTTGTTAATGAAGTATATTTGTAACGTGTAGCATATAGTTGTAATTAATTATTCCCTTTACATTTTGCTAGAATTGAAACTGCTATGTTTTATGATGTTCGATTCATCATTCTTGAACTTGTAGTTAAGCATTGTTCCCCTTCTCACATGTCCTTGGATAATACGTGTGTATGTCGTTGGCGTGTTTGTTGTGTGCACATCCGCGCGTGCATTGCTGTACCTGTTTTTGAGCGAGCGCATACGTTAAACCTCTTTTTGCTGTAGACAGGACGCGCCATCAATGAGGTAATGCAATCAGAAACAGGCGCGTCGGATGAAACGCACAAACGGAGGCAAAAAGCGGGTCGCCCTCGCTGACGGGATCGATCGCTGGGGCTGAGTGGCGTGCGTGGCGACTCCATCCGGTTCCGGCTCGCTCGTCACGTGGGCGGATCGCGGGACGGCCATGACGGCCGGATCCGGTGCATGGACAGGCGTGGGGTTGCGTCCCAGGCACAGTGGGCCAAAACCGGCGTTCATGGCGTATGGACTGAGCTTTTTAAAGCGGGGTTTTTAACCAACGAAAATAATGTACCGAATTAATTGTTTCGACCGTAGATCAATTTCACTTCCGACAACTCCTATATACAGCTGAGTAAGTACTGATGGGAGAAATACACTCCGTTTTCTTCTCAATTATACACATGCATGTGGTAGTCCGCGCCTTGGGGATCATCCCTTTACTCCCCGGGTTAAGGAGGTGGAAATTGGTGCAAGTATAGAAGACAAACAAACTAATACTAAAGCCACTCTTTGCGAGTTCTCTGACAATTGTTTCTAATATCACATTTCTAATGAACACTTTGTTTGTGCATAGTGGTTTCTTTACCATTTCTATTCTGAGATATAGTATAGTCGAAGCTCTGAGAATAGCCCTAAATATTGACCAAGAATAATTATAATTTTTCCAGCATAAACAAAGAAAAATGCAATTTGTGAATTGGCAGAATTGGGGTACAAATTGCGACAGTCCTGTATCGCATGCGGCTCGGCAATCACGCTCACTTTTAGGCTGTCAGAACCTTATCCTGCCAGTCAGCCGTTCGGTTTGCAGTGCACTCGTTGTTTACTAACGGCATTGATCAACCTCTGAGTATGCAACAAAGCTTCGAATTTTGGAAATTCGCATAAAGTTGCGGTGATGTATAGGCTTCAACCGAATCGAACTATTAGAAAAACACTTTCTGCAAGAATCTATGCTTCTGAGGCAAAAACTTGTTCATTTGTTAAAAAGCCCAAATTATCCATTTTTAATATCAATATAATCATATTTAGCTAGATCAAAAAATAATATAGTTGCGAATAAGAAATGTGAAATAACGATGATTATAAACCTTTTTATTAAATGTTAATTTTTACAATCTAAGTTCATGTTCGTGGTGAGAAAATGCATGAATGAGATGAGTAACCGTAAAGCCACTTATCGTAACCAGAATCGCCATGTACGTACATTGCCTCTAGTTAGCTGCTACATCGCGAAACGCAATAATTTTCTCATTCTTTATCTCCAAGATTTGTGTAGTTTGAGACAATGGGAATTTGCCAGCTTCGTTCGTCAGTTCCGTTTGTGTTCAATGCGGGTCTTTTGGCCCACTTCCAGCCGATGTGCGTCGCACGTCTCGCCATTCTTAACGAGGGGGAATACATTAACATGGACAATCGCGCCGATTGCTTTTTTGATGAAGGGAAACGCTGTATTTGGAAGCCAATCCATTTAATTGATGATTTTGTCAATTGGATAAATAACTCACATTTTACGGCTCCGTTAATTGCCAAAATGATGCATTACCTCGTTTACTGCGCAATATCACAAAAACCAATGGCTGTTCCTAGCTGACAAACTTTTAAATAATTGCTAATGTAACTTTTATACGAAGGTAAATTACCATATAGAGTTTGCATGTAAAAGGCAAAAGCTTCCTAGATGGAAAACATACGAGTATAAGGGCATGCACAATTAAAGGAATAGTGATTACATAACAATAATATGTAATTCAAGAAACTACACGATTGAAAAGAATGCTATTTGTAATACTACTTTGTATGTACATTTGAAAATAATAAGGTAGTTTCTAATATATATGATGCGAAGATGAAACTGAGCTAGGTTTGTTTGTTGTTAAGGAACGTCTCGTTGACAGGAGCTCTCTAAACAAATTTTCCTGATGACGCTGTGCAGACACAAGTATTTCATGGTATGGTTGACTACAAATGGCGAAACAATTATTACATTCGATTATCATTTCATTCCATTTTAGCGTTGCCTAATTATCGCCTCACTCAATTGCCGCATCAGTCAATTCTCACCTTCGCGAAACGGAGGTCCCTCAATTCCTTCTTTCAATTGTGCCCGGAACCTACAATGATCCTGACCGATTTCCTCTGAATACCTTCCTCACATAGTTACCTCCTCCATCCAAAATTTTCCAGCTCCATTCAACCCCCGCTTCTTCCAATCTTCTGTCTCTCGACCCTTGTCTTTGTAGGCAGCAGGCAGCATCTCCCGTTCAGCACTCCTTTGAATCATTTGCTCACCCGACCCAGTCCCCACCCCAGCCATACTCCTTCCGACTAAGCCTCGTTCCCCCTTCACCCCGTCAAATCCTCTGTTCTATTCGATCCCCCGCCTTATCCCCCCCAACATCTCCCCTGTCCCGTTTCCTCAAGCGTAATTCCAGCTCCAGAAGCCACTTGGCCGCCTCGTCCCTACCTCCCCTCCTCCACCCTCCGCGCCACTCAGCTCGCCCTCGCAGCCCGCCGCAAAGCCTCGAGACGCTGATTCACGGCGCTGGGCAACGGCAGCGGAAGCGAGGAGGAGCGAGGTGAGGGTCAGAGGTCATATTGACCCGCGCGAAAAGCTCCGAGACTGCGAGAGGCCGACGTCTGCCCAACCCGCTTCCTCGCTGTATCGCCCGCTCCCTCTTCCGCCCTGGCCGACCAGACGACTCGGCCAACGCCCGGGCGCAGTCCTGCAATTGGGCTTCACACAGCGCCGTGCTCCGAGGAGAATTACGTGTAAAACTAGGGCCGTGTTAGGGAAGGGAATACAAATGGTTCACAAAATTACAATAAACTCGCTTTCGTCACTCATTCACTAACAGCCTTGCTTCAGCCCTTAGGGAATACTGTGGAATTGTGGCCAATTGAAATATAGAATTAGCTTTATCAACCACACATTCGAAACAAGGGTGACTAGGAACGGGAAACATTATAACCTTAACATTTCATAGTTGAAAATGAGAATGTATGAGGCATTTCAATAATACTTTCTCTTGATGGTCAATTCTCTTTTATATCTCTCGTTGTTTAAGAGTGAATTTCAGTTCTTGCATTTTGTTTCTGAAAACGTTATATCTGCATGTCTACGCATCCAGTGGGTAATTTTTACAAGTAAATTCAAGTAAATTTGTTTGCGTAGTGTAAACTTTAGCTTTCTTCTTTCTTTCATACAGCTGGAATTATCTTTGTTGAGATACATATATGTTAAAGTCGTCGATGCACAAAAAAGTGAATTATTCCAAAAATTGCCGTTATGCCAATCGCCGGATGTTATTCTGAGCGTTTATTTCGCGATCGAAGAGAAACTCTTTAAAAGTACACACCGGCTGCTTTGGAAACTATTTTTATTAGATGTTTACTAATGAAAATAGACTATTTTCTAAACATATTTCTTCCGCTAACAAAAATAATATTTTAGATCTGTTACCTTTTAAGCAAACCGATGATATATGAATTTTCCTTTTTAAAAACTGTAATATATGTTGGGTGTCCAATTAGTGCTTTGAATAACAATTATCAAATTAATAGAGCAGCATCATATTTTTTACAATCGTTGTTTAAAAATATAATTACACGTAGGGGAAATTACACGGTTTGTTACTGTGTTAAGATCCCTCGTTCTTGATCGTGACTGTCTGGGGGTGATTGCTGAGAGAGTTATGTGTTTGCTTCTGAACAAAAAATATATTTATTCTTCCCAAAATGGAAGCACAGTTAAAATTTCTTTGTAAACGTTATCATCAAAGGTAGATAATTTTTCTAAGTACGAAACGAAGTTTGGTCCATATCTTAAGCACTCAGCAATAATAATTTTGATACATATGGATAGGGAATTATCCCCTGAACACGCAGAAAACAGTTTTAAGACGAAGATTCTACAATTGTGTAGATTGTGCTATAAAAAAGACAGACATGCAAACACGCAGCACTCAAGGGCCTGCATGCAACCCGGTAACACGCAGGTGCGTCGAAGTACATTCTCCATGCTGCGAGCCACAACATTAATTTCTGTTAACCGTGAGTTACATTTTTGAGTATTCAGTCTCACAAGCAGGTTTTTCCAAACCCGCTAGGACATATTATGAATGGGCTGCAGCGCACACAATCTCGAATTGTAATATTGTATGTAAAATTGAACTGACTGACCCGCTTACGTGGCACAGGGCATCAACGCATGTCACTACAGAGTCTCTGACCGAGAGGTCACGTCCCGACTGTGGCAGGAATGTCGACACTGGCTAGATATCTGAGTCGAAATCAGCCCGCGGTCCAGAAAATAATTCTAGCGGCCGGCTGCTCTGCTCGTTGTTTCCCGTGGGTTCGCCTAGCAATATTAGGCGAATGCCAGAGCAGTACGCCATCAAACAGGCCACGGACCGCACGTCATTGTTCCTTCCCGTTCCTTCTATCCTCACACACACTATCTTCACTATCCTCATACTTCTCCCCGTAGCACATCACACAGTTTTAAGTGTTTTTTTGTGTTAAATAAATACCACACATGTCGGAAATCAACTTGGAGCTTAGATCTTACCTCGGCTGGGGCGGTGCCTTGGTGGTAGATACCTGGTTAGGGAAATGCCGCAAGCAGACGTGTAGGTCGACGCTTTATCTCACCATAGAGTGGGAGAACAATACCACCACGTCCAGTGAAAAAATATGCACTACATATTATGTGACAGATTGCACTATACGTTTACGCATCCGAAACACTAAACATAATTCACAAAACAAAAATCAATTAAACTGGCTGTTCAATACTCGAAGTGTTTATTGTGTACGGGTGTCTTATTCACTACCCACTAAGAGCTTCTCAAAGGTTCTATTGCTTTTCTGACTGGATAAGCTCCTTTGAGAATTTACAATCCCTGAAATGGGTGGTCAGAGACGCGCAGAATCTTGAATGGCCAAGTTTTGTAATGTCCACTTATTCCATGCCCGATTGTTCAAGATATTGTTATATAATATGACTAAGGACGTCTCATATTTTGTTGACTAGTTTTCAGACGCCAAAAACAGATAACGTTTATTTTCCACAGATGAATCTTTAACAAATAGCAATCATCGTGAAGCGTGAATCAAGCGTGAAATAAGAGGTCATCATTTTTTTCTAAATGAGAAGATTGAAATGTTTGTTTTCAATATATGTCACAAAACGTTTTTTAAGTATTTCGCAACCATTGCGTAGAATATAAGAGAGGACAGTGAAGGAGGGGGACGCTCTCGACGGAACAGGGGAAGGGACGCTCTCGGCGGAACCGGGGAAACGACAATAGAGGAGTTGGAGACGGAGTCGACGCTTGCAGATACGATGTGGAAGCAACCGGTCCAGCAGACTCTGACGTAAGGCCCAAGGGCCGTTGAAGAGATTGGACGGAAAGGGAATGGAGATGACGTACACTTGGAGAGCGAAACAGTGGAGTGAAAGCGCGGGAAAGTAAAGCGGGGTGAGCGCAGCAAGCGCAAGTAGGGCTTAATGCACATTGAGCGTGGGCGGAGGCGGGAAGCTGAGTCCAAGGGCGTGGAGGACGCCGGCGACAAGCGGCACTAGCGGATGGCCAGCCACGCAGCCAGCGGAGGCGGGGAGCAACTGCGCAAGCCAGAGCGGCGTGGACGAGGCGAGGCGGAGCGTGTGGAGGGGGCCGCAGGAACGGTCTGGCCGCCGGAGCAGCATGCGGCGGGCAGAGTCAACAGCTTGGGCGGCCGAGTCTCGAAGCGAGGTGGGCGGTGCGGGGCGGGGCCGGGCGGGGCGGGCGAGTCCGGGCGGACCACCGGCCCTCAGCCAAAGCCCCTTCCGAGGCCGTAGCTCGCTGCATGTTCTGCTGCCTTGTACTGCGCTCCAGCGCGATTACCTACCGAGAGCGCCGGGATCCCTACTTGGCCCTTTTCTGCAGCCCGGCCCGCCTCGCGCTGCCCCACCTCGCTCGTTCCCTGCCCGGCCGCCAGCCGCTGCCCCGCAATACCTCTGTGCGTTGTGGGCTGCATTAAAGCAAATGTAAAACACGTTGTGAAATTTTAAGATGAATGTATGGTCGTGATGAACAGTTAGTCGTATCAGTAAAGTATACTTCGGGAAAAATGGATTGTTGATGAAAAGTGTTTGCAAGGTATACTATCAAACATTACTCTTTATAGTTTATGTATGTATGTGTGTATGTATGTATGTATGTATGTATGTATTTGGTATTTTGGGTACATAATCCGAATTTGCCGGGCAACTAACGATATACCCCACATCTAGACCTAATGTCCATGCTTGGAGGTAAGAGAGACATATGGTGAAAATGACCAATTGTCTTCACCTAACTAACAAACTCTGTCTGCTTTAGCTTTTCTTCGTCTTACAGCTGCAGAAAGTGAGGCGATCTTTAAGGAAAGCTACAACTCTATTTTTGCCTCGACAGGGAATTAAACCCGGGACCACACCACAGGCCGCTAGTACGCTGTCCATAGGACATCCTAGAGGCATATTTATTATTATTTTATTATTATCGTTATATTATCGTATTTCTTCGCTGCTGGAACTCTAATTATCGAGGCGGGGCGCAACAACGCGAAGTGGGCCGGTGCGGAGAGAGGCGTGACGGAACGGGGCGGGAAGGTGAAGAGCGGGGCGGCGTTGCGGGGGACGTACCAGAGCGAAGGGGAGCGGGGCGGGGCGAAGGAGGGCGGGGCGAAGGAGGGCGGGGCGAAGGAGGGCGGGGCGAAGGAGGGCGGGGCGAAGGAGGGCGAGGCGAAGGAGGGCGGGGCGAAGGAGGGCGGGGCGAAGGAGGGCGGGGCGAAGGAGGGCGGGGCGAAGGAGGGCGGGGCGAAGGAGGGCGGGCCGAAGGAGGGAGGGGAGGAGGAGGGCGGGGAGAAGGAGGGCGGGGCGAAGAAGGGCGGGGCGGAGGAGGGCGGAGCGAAGGAGGGCGGGGCGAAGGAGGGCGGGACGAAGGAGGGCGGGGCGAACCGATGTGAACCGAAGCGCCCAGAGCGGGCCAAAGCAGAGAGACGTGGAGCGAGTGGCAGCGGCTGGCAGCTGCTCGACGTGCACTCGCTGCGAAATCCGTGGAGCGCAGGGAAGATCGTCGGAGCGCGCCTCTTCGGGCTCCCCAACGCCTTCCAGGAGGGCGGGGGATGGAGGACGGCGCCAAGGCGAACATTTAGGGGAAGTTTGGGCTGAGAGTTGGCATGAAATATGGGGCGAAGTCTCGAAAGACTCGTGTTCGGAGAAGTCTCAAGTCAATTTCGACAGTTTGATGGAAGTAGGACGATGAGTGTGTCCGAAGAAGCATACCACGAATTGTTGAAAAGTTGCCATTTATTTCAATACTCAACGTTACTAATAATGTGATTGAATATGATGTTGCAACGATAATATGACTGAGAGAATATGGTTCATTAGTCAGCAGGGTTAATATAAATTCATTGTTACCAACCTTTTAATTCTGAATTTACTGTGATAGCCTTTAGATCATAGTGATTAAAAAACTAATTTAAACTCACGTAAACTAGTCAAATGAAATGTGCAAAGATATTTCAGAAAATATCGAAATGCTTTGGTCTCTGTTGTCGTTCCCTATGACATTACAAAATATTGTTTTATTTCCGTAATGTCGTGTAGACTTTTCTCTCCGTATGGTCATATGTCTGGCGTGAGAGGGAATTAAAATAATTACTAGAATCTAGCCGAGAGACACAAGAAAATATCTCCATAAATTGCATGCACTATGAACGCAAAGTTTCAGCAATGTTCTTCGAATTTATAGTAGAATCACACGCGACATAAAAGTTGATACATTACATTCGTTTGTCTATTTTAATGTGGCAAATTTCTGATCTTAATATATTGTTTCTAGAGTTGAGTTACGACAGGGCTGCAAATGAATTTAAAGATTGGATTAGCCATAACTGTGGATGTGGAATACTATCACAATCGTTTTTCCATCCACCACCACCCTTCTTCCCTCTCTTCTCCTCCTTCCTTCGCCGCCCTCGGCAGCCACCGGTTCCTGCTGCCCTCGCCACTCTCCACACCCTATCATCGTAGTTGCCCAGGCAGTACTCTGACCGGGATGTCTCCGGTTTCGAGACCCGACGGTGGCAGTAGTGTGGAGAAGAATTCTAACGGCCGGTGGCTCTCGTCGGTAGTTTTATGTGTTTTTTTCGATCAACCCCAGGTGAATGCCGGAATAGTACCCTTGTAAAAACGTACCGCACGCGACCATTCGTTTCTCTTCCGTGACCTATCTTCTCTCCTTACATACACACATACACTTACATGCTTTGTACTACCACACATGACGAGAAACCAGTCGGGAGGTGTGCTTTTGCCAGCTGGGGGAGTGACCCGCTGGTGGGAAATATTTAGTTTGAGAGAACCCCACAAGGTGACTTCTAGGTCGGTTCCGGATCCCCCCATCTAGCAGGAGGGAATACAGCACTCTCCGTGGTAACGTGATGCATGCACTACACTTGCGGAACGAATGACCGCAGCAGCTGACGGCCCCAGAATCGCGAAATAAACATACCTCCACCCCCTCGACCTTGTCGTCAACCTTCTCCCCATCCATTACCTCCCATCTCCCCATCCATTCCCATTGTTGTTTTCTTTGTCGCCGTAACCTCTCCTCCTAATCTAGCTGGAGAGCCGGGGTCGTGTCCCCCGCCCCCTGCGGAGGGCCAAGCCACAAACGGCGCCGCATTCACCTTGACCCCGAAGCGGGCGGCGTTGGCGGCGGCGGCGGGTCGAGGGTGCCCGGCGGTGCCAGGCGGCCGCTCCCTCCCGGCACGGGCGACGCGGTGGCGTGTGGCCACGCTGCCGGTGCGAGCCCGCCGCCGCCCCGCCCCCCCCCCTCCACCGAGCGTCTTCCGCCGTCACCCTCCGCCTCCATTCCACCTCCACCTGCCCGCCAGTCGCCTTCTACCTTACACCTTTAGCCTCCTTCCTCTGTCCCTGTTTCCGTCTCAGTCTAGGTCTCCGATCTCCGCTAACGCTTTCCCCATTCATCCTCCGCCAACTGCCTTCAACACACCGATTTCCGTCCCTTATCTTCGCCTCCAACCTCCGTACCTCTCACCCGACCTCTGTCTCCGACGTCATTTCCATCTCTTTTCTTCGTTACTTCCCTCTCCGACCTCCCTCTCCGACCTCCCTCTCCGACCTCCCTCTCCGACCTCCCTCTCCGACCTCCCTCTCCGACCTCTCTCTCCGACCTCCCTCTCTGACACGCCTCTACGCCCACCCTTTCCGGCTGTCCCCTGAGTAACTGCCTCCGCCGTCAACCTCCTGGCACCACCTCCGCCCCGCCCTCCACCTCCGACTCAGCTTTCTGAAACGGCGCTGGGGACGACGTCGCTGCCAGGTCATTTATTGGCCTCCGCCGCCGGGGCCTTCTTTTACGTCATTACCCAAACGGAGGCGGTCCGCCCGCCGGAAAGGCGTTGTAATGCCTCGTTGTCAGGAAACGAGATGTGTATTTCTGTCGCCACGCGCCGCCCGGTCACGGGGCGCCTCGTTCGGCGGGGTACCGCCAGCGGAGTACGCCGAATGGGACGTTGATTTACGAGGCGAAGTTGGTACAAGTTCCTCCCAGGCTCCCATAACTCTGCCTGGCGCAAATCCTGTCTACCGACTGAACATGTCTAATTCTAACGGGAATTTGCTATGGCTATTTCAGGAAATGAAATATTAGACCGGACTAATGAATAACAACAATTATGGTGAAGACGTCTGCAAATGAACCAGGTATTCTGCATCAAAATAACACGTTTGTTCATCGAAATTAAACGCTAGGTTAATTACTTGATTGCGACACAATTATTTTAACTCATTCATTGAATTCATTGTTTGTTTGTTCGTGCTTCTGTTTACATATCCCTTCGCGTCTAAACAAATCAATTAACTCTCTTTCTCTCTTGCGTCGTTGTTGAGAAATTTTAATTCGTACGAATGGTCTCACAATGATCGACGATTACGGTCACATTTATCGCTGACCTCAATTACTACCACCCTGAGTAAATATCATTGCTGATTATAATTCTTAAAACAGCATTCGACAAATGATAAGTATATCTCATTTCTATCGAACAGAGCAGTTTCGTGATTTAATCATAGCGAACTAATAAATATAAGAAATAAATTTACCATCGGCGTGGACCTCCATTTAACCTTATAGTTTCTCAGGAAAGGTTGTATGAGGACGTGACCACAAAAGAAAGAGCATTCTCTAACATTTTTCGAGGATGTTAGTAATCATAGTTAAATCAGAAATTGTCAGTTTAGAGCATAACAACAGGAAATTGCCGGAATTGTTCTGTAACCCTATTTACCTGTTTAACAGTATTTATTTTCTTCGACCAATTGATACATCATCTTACTATAAATGGTCTTTCTTCGGGAACAATACCAATAACAACTAATCCCATCATCATGTTCACGGGTGTAATTTATCGTGTTTCGGCAAACATGTGTGCAGCATTACCAAATATCACAAACCAACGAAAATGCAGTTGTTTTAATTTTCAATCAAATTTATTAATTTATAATTTCCAAAATACAAACATATTACACTTGTAATATAAGTATTTTCTGTTTATTTATTTAATATATACAAGGATATCTAATCACAAAATAAGGAGTAGGTAAGAAAAATAACACAATTTCAATTCTAAAAAACTATTTTATTTCACATATTTCCGGTACAACCATGGGTAGGCACCGAAGTTCTGAGTAGGAACAGCCTGTCAACAGGCACGTGATGAGCAAACCATGCAATTTCCCGTTCTACGGCTCCGGACTAGGCGGTTCTGGGGAAGGCGGCTCTGGGGTTGGCGGTTCTGGTGTTGGTGGTTCTGGTGTTGGTGGTTCTGGTGTTGGTAGTTCTGGGGTTGGCGGTTCCGGGGGCGGCGGCTCCGGAGTAGGCGGGTCTGGGGTAGCCCGATCCAGGGAAGTTGGTTGTGGGGTAGACGGATTCGGGGTAGGTGGATCCGGGGTAGGTGGCTGAGGGGTAGGTGGAATCGGGGAAGGTGGATCTGGAGTAGGTGGATCTGGAGTAGGTGGATCTGGGGTAGGTGGATCTGGGGTAGGTGGATCTGGAGTGGGTGGATGCGTATTATGTGGGTTCGGGTTATGTGGGTTCGGATTATGTGGGTTCGGGTTATGTGGGTTTGGGTTATCTGGGTTGGGGTTATGCGCATTGGGATTATGCGGGTTCGGGTTATGTGGGTTTGGGTTATGTGGATTCGGGTTATGTGGGTTCATGGTAGGTGGCTCCGGAGTAGGTGGATCCGGAGTGGGTGGATGTGGGTTCGGGGTAGGCGGCTGCGGAGAAGGCGGGCTCGGAGTGGGTGGATCCGGGGTGGAGAGCCGCGGCACAGGCCGGATCCAGACCTCGCCGCCCTGCGGCGCCAGCGCCACCTCCACCTGCGCCTGGCAGCCGTCGGCGTTGGCGCGCAGCGCGCCGCCTCCGTTCCACACCTCGAGGCTGCAGTCGAGCGGCAGGCGCGCGGCGTTAGCCCACACCTGCAGGCCGCGGGGCCCGCGGGGCGGCGGCGGGGGCGGGCGCGGGGGGCGGGCGCGGGCGTCGCGCGGGGGGCGGGATGCGGCGGCGGCGTGTGCGGCCTGCGCGGCCACCGCGGCTGCGCACAGGCGCGAGCACCGCGCGCAGCGGCGAGGCGCGGGGCCCGCGGGGGGCGCGGCCGGCGGCCCGTCCCACACCTCCAGCGCCGCGGCCGCCGCCGCCCGCTGCGCCACCGCCGCCGCCGTCGACGACGCCGTGGACGAGGGCGTCCCCGGGGCGGGCTCGGGCGGCGGCGCGGGCGGCGGCGCGGGCGGCGGCGCGGGCGACGGGGCGGTGCGCACGCGGAGGGGCGCCCGGCTGCGCACGCGGCGGCGGCAGTGGCGACGGCGCGGACGCGGCCCGCTCAGCGGCTCCTCCAGCGAATCCCACACCTGCGCACGGGATGCGTTCATTCATTAGCGATTCAGGCAACTGCTGCGGCAACTGCTAAGGTCATTGATACGGTCAATGTAGGCCATGTTTTTATCGCGGGAGGTGGCGGTGATTCTGTCCCGATGAGAGGTGAGGTTTGGCGCCAATCTATACGTCGGTTGGTGGGGTTTTCCTTAACCAGGTATCTACCACCAGCGGGGTCGCTCCCCAGCCAATACATGCCCTAAAGTCCCGACTGCTCTGTACCTCTTTTCAGTCCATCAATGCTGTATTAGACACGTATGTTTATATTGAACTAGCTTTGAACACAAACGTAACTGCATAGTTCAGTGAAAGGTAAAGTAAATACGTAATTATTGTACGTCGGAAGGTGCCAGTACATTTGAAGTGTAACATCACTAAAGTGACGTCGTTTCAATCCATCGTTTCTAATTTTATTTTATTGTTATTTATTGTGCGAAATGTACTACCCCAATTGACATCTACATTACTTAAATTCACACAGTCGTTTTTATTTCAGGAAAAAATCATCATCCTTGTACGGAAAGGGTTTGAATATATTCCTCTGCGCTTACGTTAGTGATTTTTACGAATTTTTAGGAGTGTGTAAGTTAGGAAATTTGGCCTATTTTTCAACAAATTTTCAATAACATCAAGCAGATATGTCATCTCCAGTAAAATTTAAATTAAATTGAATTGATCAAGAGGCATTCACTAATATTTTTTTATTATATTTTATTATTCATAGATGCATACAGATTTAAAATAATTGTATAGAGTTCCGTGTTTAACTTCTGCGCTAACATAGAGATGAGGATGCTAAACCAATTATACGAATGTCATCGTATGCATCAAAATGATGACAAATATAGTAAAATTTATCTTGACGTTTCCCAAATATACAGCTCTTTGTAGTAAGTGTTGAGCGATCAGCTTATTTAAAAATATTGGAAAGAATGTAAATAATGCTATTCAGTTAGAGTAATAACTTTTTGTTGACATTGTATCGAAGCCATTTTCATCCAGTAAATTATAAAACCGCAAATCATTAAGCAAATTTCCGTTGAAAACAATTCACATTTTACTATTAGTGGCTGAAATAATGAGATATATTGTCAATTGCAATGAGGCGTGGGAGGCTTAGTGCAATTGCAGCGGTGAGTGATGCATACGGGTCGGCTCCACAGCGCCGCCTCCAGCGCGCGTGCAATGCGGGTGCGTGCCGCCGCGTGCGCCCGGCGGTTACCTCGAGCGAGTCGTCGGAGTCAAGGGAGACGCGGCAGGTCATCGCGGCGTCGGGGCCCTGGGCTGCGGCGAGTGCGGTGCGCCCGGCCGCGCCCGCGGCCACGGGGACGGCCATGCGACCGGGCGGCGACTGGCGCGTGGGTGGCCCGGCCCGGCCGGCGGCGGCGGCGGCGGGGGCGGCTGCCCGGGCGGCACGGCGCGCGCGGGGGAGCTTCCGGATGCTGGCGATGGAAAGTGGGTCGTGAGGTTGCGGGGCGCGAGCGCCGCCTGGATCATTGATCGGCCGCCGCCGCCATCGCCGCCACCCGCGCACTGCGAGCCCCGCCCCCTCTCCGCCCGACCGACCGCGCGCGCGACCCGCGGCGCGGAGGAGCCGGCGGAGGAGGCGGCCGCCGAGCCCCCCCTCCCCCTCCCCTCCCACCCCGTCCACCCCCTCCCTCCTCGCCCGGCGGCGGCGCCCGGAACGGGACGGCGCCGCACAAAGGAGGGAACGCGGCCGGAAAGGGAGAGTTGGATAACTTGACGGTGGAGAGATCGTCGAGGGGCAAAGCACGGCTTGCAAGAGAATTACGCCAGTCTCTTCGAACGGAGCGACATAGGGCAACAGTGAAAAGAGGCGCAGACGCATGCGGGACGAGAGATTGAAGAGCTCGTCAACGAGCTGGGAACGGGCGCGAGAGAACGGCGGGAGTCGCCTGGGGCGAGGTGAGAGGAGCGTGCCGAGAAGAAAAACAAGAGTAGAATGTCTTGGCAGCGGAGAGACGGTTAAGCAGTAAAGTAAGGGGAGCAAGAGAAATCAAGGAAGTGTAAAGAATATTACGAACCGGGAAGCCAGGGTTGGAACACATGCAGGGTGTGGAGGGCAGTAACAAGGGAGGCAATGCACCGTTTGCTCATGACATTGCAACGTGGAGGTCACTGCAAGTTCAGGCGTGTGTCGTGTCTAGCGTTCAAATATCGAAAAAGAAGCAAGCGACGTAGATAGGCGACGTAGAAAATAATAAAAGGAGCGTGAGAGAGATGATCCAAGCCGCCGTAGGGCCATTTTCACACAAATTACATCAACAAGTCAAATGAATGAAGCCCAAGTGAAAATGAACGGAATGCTTAGGAGCGTGGGAATGATCAGCTGATGCGCCCGTTGGGAATGGAATGGAAGGGAAAGGAAAAGCGACGAGTGCCGGTGGTGAGGCAGGCGCTGTACCGCATCCGCCGTTCCAACCCCTCGCCTCTCCCCCCCCCCCGCTGCTGGCCGGCGCACTCGGCCGTACTCGGCCGCGCGGGCCGCAGCCGCCCCCGGGCTCTGCTGTGTCGCTGTCATATCGCCTAGGGCGTCCGCACGCAATCGATACGCAACGGCTCCCGCTGCGCCCGGCCCGCCTTCCGCACAGCGCCTCCCGCGGCGCGGCCTCCCTTTCCCACTGCCCCGGCGCCGTTGACCCTGCACCACTGTCCTTCCACCACTCGCCAAGCACCATTCAGCTGTCACTTCCGAATGCGCACCACCCACTACGCACTGCCTACCGTTCACTACTACCCTGTACCACCAACCCTGCACTCCTAACCCAGCACCGTTAACCCTGCATCTCCGACCCTGCATCACCCATCACGCAACAACGACCCTGCACCGCCAACCCTACACCACTGACCCTGCAACACCAACCCTGCTCCACCACTGACCCAGAATCACCGATACCACACCACCTGCGACTCAGCACCCCCTCCCTTAAACTATTCCACCAATACTACACCATTTGCACCCTACCAACGTCACTGTACCGTCAACCTTGTTCTAGGGACACGCTAGTTCAAACATCCAGCAAACATGCAGGGTCGTTTCTGGGCCATTTGTTCCCAATTGAATATTTTGTGTTTTGCAATGTGTTTTCTTTTCACAGTATTCTCAGCTGCGTTTCCTTCCTTCCTTCCTTTTAATGGCTCAAAATGCGCACCTCTCGTCTCCTTGCGTGCGTGCGACACGTGGGCGCGCCTGACCCCGGGCTGCTGCGTTGGCCCTGCGCGGCGGGGGCGGCGGGGCGGCCGGGCGCCTGCGCCTCGCGCGCACTTCCGGTGCGGGCGCGCTGCCGCCCCTTGACCCACATCGCCGTGTTTGGGGCAGGGCTCGCGCGCCGCCCGGGAGCGTTCAACGCTTCGGCGCCCGGCGCTCGCGCTCGCCCTCGGCCCGCGCCCCCGGCGGAGCGGCTTGCGAGGCCGCGTGCACCGCACTGGGCGAGGCGGCTCAGGGCGTCAACTCGAGGCACTGCAGTCACTCGCACCCGGATGTCCTACGTTCCAGTCCCGACAGTGGCTCCGCACTAGCCAAGAGAGCTAGGTCGAATTCAGTCGCTATCTGGAGGAGAATTCTAGCGGCCGGCTGTTCTGATCGGTTCTTTATCGTGATTTCTCCCATCAATACCAGACGTACCCTAACAAACGGGCAACTGTCCGCGAGCAATCTTTCCTTCATCTTTCTTGTTCTATCTTCACCCCTTAGGTACACACACTTACCTTAACATTCACTATATTACCACACATGTCGGGAGACCGATCGGAAGGCTAGAGCTCGCCTTGGCTGAGGCGCTGCCCGGTGGAAGATAACTGGTCGCGCTAGCCGACGTTAGGTCGGCGACGGATATCGCCATCCAGCGGGGAAGATCACTGCTATCTCCCGAGGAAAAAATCATGCTCTACACTTTCGGGACCAATGACCTTGGCAGTTGATGCGTCCGGAAATGCTAATCAGTAAAGATTGCACCGTCGCTCACGTTGCCGTAGCTTTACCACAAGCACATTTGTTTTGATTTATTTAGACAAAGAATAGTATAAACTGTATGTAACGTATGAGGGAGACGTACCATCTGCTCACGATTTTTTGAGCACCAGAATTTTTTCGCAACATTTTTACTATAAATATTTGAATGATGAGAAAAAGTTTCAAAAAAAGTGAGATTAGCAATTCTTCCGTGTTTCTTCTTTGCCCTACAGTCGTATTGCATGCCCTCCCCATTGTCTTTTAATAAGATTCTCAGTTCCTTTTTCGTTTATGCAGTTATTACCTCATTTTCTTTTATTTTCTACCATTAATCTGTCAACTTTATTTACATTACCCTAGGTTTTACGTTCTCCCAATTTTCTTCACATAACGGCCAATTTTGTAGATAATTGACTAGACTTCCTTGATTCTCCAATCTCCTCCATCTTTAAACGTGAGTTCCCAGTCCCCTTCTCTGTTAGTAGTTCTCACACACCTTATCACTAGTATTCTTCGTACTCTCTGTTTCTCTCCCTTCTGTCTATGGCCCTACTCGGGTGTTGTGACGTGTGCCCTGGATCTCTCGTCCCCTCGTGCCCGGTCTTCCTCCGCAGCTGTCCTGCTGACCCTCTTTTGCGGCGACCTTTTAACTCTGTGCAGCCCCCTGGGCGTATCCGCTGCCTCGCCTTCCCCTCGAGCTGTCTCTTTGACGTTTCTCTCCGCCCCGCGCCCCCGCCCCCGCGCCCGCGCCCTCTCCCCGCCTCGCGCCCCAGCCCCGCTCCCGCCGCCGTCCGCCCCCCGCCCGGCGCCTGCGCCTTTGCGTTCCTCCGCTGCCGCCCACGTGCCGCGCGCCGCTCCCCTCCGCCGAAAGTGCTGAGCCGACTGCAGGAAGCGCGGGCCGCAGAGGCGGGGGCGCGGGCGGGGGACGGGAGCGGGGGCGGGGACGGGGGGCAGGGAAACGAGGAAGCAGGGACGCCGCCCCTGGTCTGGAGGCCCCAAG
The DNA here is from genome assembly GCA_038098605.1 of Gryllus longicercus. Taxonomy (NCBI): domain Eukaryota; kingdom Metazoa; phylum Arthropoda; class Insecta; order Orthoptera; family Gryllidae; genus Gryllus; species Gryllus longicercus. Next base: position 2,489,162 of record JAZDUA010000190.1, read on the forward strand.
AGCTTCCACGTAGGCAGGAAAGCGCGGCACAAATCTGGAAATGAGGCCTCAGTAGAGGAAATTGGATAAAATGGTTACATACTAGACTGCGCTTGGAATTCAATTAAACTGTTCATTGCATGAAAAATACATATGCGATTATGAGAATAAAACAATTTTCTGTATTACACGAACGTTATACATACTCGTTTATTTAAACAATTTCAATTCATTAAAGTAATTCTTCTCCGTTATGTAAGTTTTGTAGAATCACGAGTTCCATGGAATGCAAAGTCTGTCTTGGAAATAAGAGGCCAGTCGAGGTCATGCTCATGTGTCCTTCTATGAAATCATTCGCAAGTTTCTCACTTCCCCCACAGAGCGTCAATAAATTTCCGGAATTCTTCCATACACATGTGTACAAGTATACAATGGTGACTTCCAGACCTTGTGTTACACAGTGGCTCTAAATGTAACGTGTATCCGTTCCTGCTACAGTGAAAGCTGTTTGGGTGTCGAAAAAGGCATTGAGCATCACAGTCCCATTGCTCATGCAAGGAAGTCGTTTCGCTGTCGCAAAGGCGTTCTTTTATTAAATATACAGTTTGAGAATGTTTGAGTGAAATTGCTGACTTCTTGCCAGTTACAATAATTTATAAAGAAAGTTCTTTAAAATTTCTCAGTCTCTTTGAGGAGACGTGTCACAGTCGCAGGCAAGGTAACAAGCTTACTTGAGTTCTTGGCCACTGCGTCTAGAGAAATTCGCGCGAGATGTAGAAGTGAGGGTAGTAGTACAAATTACTCTCAAGTGGCGTTGTCACTGGATACCTGACCCGTGGCTGTCTTTTGAAGACCAACAGTAAATGCCTCAAATGTATCTATATTAATTCCCATTTTCTCTTTAAAGCAAATAAATGATCCATTAAAATAAAATAATACATCACTCCAATTTCAAATTCTCAATTTAGAGTAAAATTTAAAAAACTGAATCAAAAGTATCATTATTTTGTAATCCTGTTTACTTAATAGTGATATAAAAGCATGAATTTTTTACGTTCAGGTTAGAAGGTGTAACAGACAAATATTCTTGTATGTTAAAAGCGCTGTCAGTCCGTAAGCGAGAATTGTCAACTTATAGAGACTTGTTAATTTATTTCACATTATTACTATTACACAAAATAATTGAATCACTCAATAACACTACACGAAAACAAGGAAAGCATTCTCCATTCACCAAAACCATGTCATTTACCAAAGAAATTTATTTCAGGAAGAAATTAGTAAGAAAATAAACATGAAATAGTAATAAGTAGTGAAGAATACAGACATAATAAATTTCTCGGTTATTTGATAGAACAAATCTGGTAAACACATTTTCGTATGAAACCACTATTCGCCGCCTCGCGCCGCTCCAGCTTGCGCCTGTACAGCCTTTTCTGGATTTGGAGGGGGAATGAGTGCGGAGTCGGGGGGAGTTGCCCGTGCCCGTAGGAGCGCCGGGCTCCCCAGGCGGGCAAGTGGCTCGTGCGGGGGCGGTTTGACGTGCCTGTCTTAGAGCACGTTAAACGTTGAATAAATAACCACAATTTGAGAAAGAAAGGCTATTTGAGAGGATATCCGAGGTAACATGAAAGGCTTTTTGAGGAAAATGCTACTTTCAATAGTTTATTTCTGGCATGAGTCTAGATTTGTGACAGGGCTTCAGAGCAATTGCGTAGCTCAGAAGAGATGACAGTAATTGCATAACTGACTATATTGACGTGAAAATAGTTTAAATAGTAGGAAAACCAAATGCTTTCTGAACGTGTATCAAAAGAGTTAGAGTATAATTTCTTTCAAAAAGCATCTTTTATTAAAAGATGAAATATTTTAATCAAAGGATTTGAATTAAAATATTTTATACGAGTGCATATTATTACAAAAATTCTAACGCAAATATTTTTACTGCAATAACTGCAATTCTGTAATTCCTTGAAACTGAAATTATTCAACTTTAAATATTACTTCTGGGAATATAACTCGAATATAAAACTCAATAAAAATGTGAATAATTGAAATCAGATAAACTTCCTCCTAAATACCTAAATTATTCCACTTCTCAAACATGGAACAACACAAGCCATTACGAACCGATTAAAATTTCTGCAAGACTGACAGCTGTTAAATTGCGAAGGAAAGGAGGCTCCGTTATCAAATTGAGAGCTTCAGTTTTTGATGCTGTCACAACTGAGTTGCCAAACTTGAATGATGAAGATACTGGCACAGCGTGTGTTGAGTGACTTCGGGCTACAGTCCTTCTGTAGGTTCTCGTAGCCTCGTCGTACACAATCTGTGCTAGGAGGACGTAACCACCTGATTGTCACGTGAAACGTGACAATTCTTCCTCCCTCCCAGCTAATCTTTTAGAGATTATTATCGAACAAACGGAATTTTAGGATATATTTTATCATTATAGCAACTGGTTAGTCACCCTTACAGAAATTTTTGATTGAGTGATTGATTTTGATGAATTGACAGATGTTCCCGTGTCCCTCAGCTGCTATAGTCATTTTTTCTAGTTAGTGTAGTGAATGTTTTGTCCTTGGAAATGGTGATATTCTCCTCCCGCAGGATGATTCGGTGCCGCCCAACATGTCCGTGTCGGATAATTTCCGCTTTCAGGTATCTCTCCCTGACGAGCCACCGTTCCAGTCGGGACAAGCTCTAAGCACCCAAATGGTCTCCCGACATGTGTGATTGTATAGTTCATGTGAGTTTGCGAAGGGGAGAGGATAGGACAAGGAAGAGGAAGGAGAGTTTGCGCGCGGTCTGTAGCTCTTTTATAATGGTACTCCTTCGGCATATGCCTGGTATTGATCGGAAAGACAACGTAAAACTACCCATCACAGCATTCAGCTAGAGAACTCCCTTCCAGTGTTTGAATTAGACCTAGCTGTAGCTAGTGTCGCAAACAGACATCGTCGAGACTCATGCCCTGGTATGTTGTCAGAATCGATGCAGAGAGAACGCTAATAACTCCGATGGACTGGTCGACGCAGCCGGTGCGATGATAATAAAATTCATGATAAATATTAGAATTTTAATAATCAACGTTACCCGGTATCACGTTGATAACACTTCACCTTCTTGTACGGAGACAGTTCTGACGCTAACACTGCGACACGATTTGTTAACATGTGCTGGAACGAGTGCTGCCCCAAAATGGCAACCGTCTTTCTGAACGTGTAGGAAGAGAGCATGTTCAGGGGCTAACTGTCGTTTCCTCTACTCACTGCAGAGGTGTAGATATGATGATACATAGCGTAGGAACGCCATACTACAGAAAAGGGATTGTCAGGAATATGAATCTTTTTAACTATGCTGTGCTTTGATAAAATAATCATGTGCGACTGACTAACAAAGTATTCATTTAGTGTAAATTCAATATTAGAAGAAATATGACGGTTTCAACAATTTCCTTCAAAACTTTAACTGTAAACAGATCATCTCACCTTTGGGAAGAATATAAGATTTTGTTACAAAATAACTTTGAAAGTATTTTTCTTGCAATGCATGATCATACTAAAAATATTAATCAAAGTACCTTCTCCCATTTTGTGAAGGCGGATTTAGGTCACCAGGTACGTTGTCTGAAGCCAGCTCTAGTAATATTTCTCATATTTCTACCGCTTCTTGCACTGTAAGACCGAAAAGAAATACGTCGAGGTCGAAGAACATCGGCACACTTCTCGTGTTCAGCGAGTTTTTTGGAGCTCTGGAATTTGCGCAATGAATGTGGGTTACAGCTGTAGGTGCGAGGCGGCAGCTGTCGACACAAAAAATACTTGCCGTTTCCAAGCACGTTTCAAGGAGGAATTTTTCTTCGCTGGTCCAATACTTTCCTCTGCGTTTCTTTCTGTCTCGCGAACTCACTTAATCTTTCACCTTATAAAGACGACTCGGGCTTATTTCTGACGGGGTTCGTCCCCCGAGAAGCTCTTTGCCGAGCCGGAGTTCACAAAGGAAGACCTCCAAGTGACGATGAGAAAAAGCCATCGACGAGCGAGGCGTCGTTCTGTTCCGAGCAGCGGTCCGCTGGCGAACGGCAGGCGCGGTGCCTCCGGCAGCCTCTTGGCCTTTCTCATCCGCCGCTCAGCTCCGAGAGGAATGTCTTCGACGAGAAAGAAAAATATTGAGAGGAATATCACGAAAATTTCCTTTTACCAAAGGTTTTTTGATAATTAAAGTTCTGCAAACACGTTTATATGGAAACTTGTTCTTCATAGCCATTTTAATGTGTTCCTTCAGTATTCGATCAGTATCGACACTTGTATTCCTTCAGTATCGGTACTCCTTGAGTTGTTGCTTCTTGTTGTGACTTCTCTTTTTCTTTGCGTTAGGCGTGAGTAATTCCAAGGTCTGCAAAACTTCCCCGTCGACCAATGCCTGTTGTTACGGGGTGGGTTTAGGACGGGACATATTCTCCCACAGTGTCCTATTGCGGGTTATAGGAGATGACGAGGTGATATGGTAGGAGGATTGGGAAGGGGAGGAAACATTGTGCGGGGTCCGTGGTTCTTTGTGACGGATATTGGTCCGGCATTCACCTTAATGTGATATGGGAACCCAGGAAACTACTCATCAGAGCAGTCATCCTGCAACTTATGCTGCTGAACACAAACGCATCGATATTAAACTTTATTGGAAATTTTATTCATCATTCAACTATTTTTGGTTAAAAGGTGCGGAAAGTATTCTGGTGCCCAAGAAAATGTGCGCATATTGTACTTCTCCGCCAGACGTCACATACACATTTTACTATTCATTGCCAAAATAAATCAACTTAAAACACATAAATATATTTCTGGCGCTTTGCGTAATCGAGTCCGCTATCTCTCACTGGTGCACTCGAGTCGTAAGGCGTTGCTTTTCTTTCCGCCTCTAGCGGTGTTAGTAGTATTCAAAGTTGCATTAATTTGTAATTACATTTAGTAATCTATAGTAGTCGATCAAAATAACGCAAGTGACCGAGGATACAAAATCCTTTTTTAGGTTTATGTGCCCAAATCTCTTTCCCAGCACACAACTTGTTGCCTTGTGGTCATGCTACAAAGTAAAACAGACCTTAACCTAATCTGAATCACCATTGATCATTTTATTATTAAGAAAAAGAAGCATTTTATTACTATGAAAACTGTGTATCAATCCTCTCTTGGTCGCCAAGCACTTGTTAAGAATGTTGCACAAAAAGAGTATGTCGAATCTCGAACATCGAATTTTACGTCGAACTGAGTCCGAAGAAACGTGGAATGTTTTCCACGATATCCACAGTATAGAAATACGAGATACAATGTATTTATGCAGTTTAAACACTTTTATACGTTTTAAACGTAATACAATGTATTTATGTGTAATATATTTAGCATTTTAGGGTCAGATTAATCCAACTTTTGCCTAGTTAGCTCTGTTTCGAGGCCTGAGCCTAGGGTAAATATGTGAGGAACACGTCCCGTTTCCATCACCGTTGTTAGATTTTTGACCTGCCTGGACTTTTTTACGTTACGCAGCTATAAAAATTGCGAAGATTTATATTAGAATGCTTCAGCTTTATTTTTGGCCCGGTCGTGAATTCAACCCGGTACCGCATCCCAGAAAGCTAGCACGCTATCCATGAGTCAACTACGGAGAACAATTATTTATATATTAAATACAATTTTATGATGTCACCCCCAAAAGTATTGCTGAATAATTGTATGGTTTCAACGCCGTCTTCAAACATAAATTGCTTCCTTTAGGTGAAATGGCCTTGTTCATTTTATTAAAAGTACAAAATAACGGAACGTATTGAATGAACATAAATGAAGTAACTATATGAAAATGAATACCAACAACTCTTTTAACGCATTTTTTCACATTTTTTACAAGAGATAAACTTACTCTTTTAACTTCAACATAATTGACAAAAGGCAAATAATGCCTTCTATGTGTCACCTTTAGATACATGTTTGTAAGCAGGTATATTCGTTAAATGAGTTAGTGATTCCAACCAAATCAAAAGTATACATTATTTTCAATCATTTTTCTTACCGATCATTAGATTGGCCTCACAATGTTTCTGACTATTTGAAACTAGCGCCCTATTCCATTCATAAATCATGGATCGATTTTTATGAGTCTTTTTAATACTTGAAAAGCAATCATTAATATTAGCGACTGAAAAAGTGTGTGACAGTAAGGAAAATGTCACTCTGAATTCTCGGTTATAAAAAATGGAAATTCAGAATGAGGCAATCAATCAAAAAGTAATCGCTTGTTTCCATTCTATTAAAAAGTTAGGAGTGTTTTTCAGTTTATATTTATTTATTATACTCCATTCGGTTCGAAAACGTTTCATTTGATCGCGTACACACCCAACACTCCGCTCTTGGCTACCGGCCAAACTTTCACTTCGCTTTTCAATGCAGCGGAACGTGGACAGAGTTGCAATCGAAACATTCCTAATATTTGTTTTTTCTCATAACGAGAGTGTTCTCTGCTTATCAATGTGACAAAAATTGTACAATTAGATTCTGTACCATGGTTCAGTACGATCCGCTATGTTCTAAACGGTGCGTGACGTCGAAGAACGGTATCCTTCGTTAACTGAGGCTCGTGTAGTCGCCAGTAGGCACACAAAAAACGTAGTGCAAGAAAAAGTGCACCGCCATATTGATTTTCGGGAGTAAACACATAACTTAATTAGCAACAAATCTCTCAGATGCGGCCAACCTTACTGACTGGCCCGTTTTATTAAAAGATAGAAGCGTTGACAAAGTAAACATTTAGAGATGTTCCATTGCGCATGAAGATAAGTAAAAGGTATCATAAACATCAGTTCTCAAATAAATATTTTCGATTGACTGAAACATCACAAATATTCAATGACATTCCTTTCGTTCTAACGAGATATTTAGTGGCGAACCATCGATTGCTTAGGATGTTTTGATGCAATTGTCGTGGTGTTTACTAATGAAAAAACATAACAAGTAACAGAAATGAATTCAACTCCTATCAATAATAAGCAATCATTATACAGCCTCTTTACAGTCCAAGAGAATATTCGAGATCAATATCACATATCAAAATGTATACGATCCTTTGCACCAAATAGGAGAATGACAAATTACAACGAAGGGAAAATGCACTGATAAGCATATTAGACTTTTGTCTTATCTTCATTAATACAATTACCATCGAAAGTATTCATAGCTGTTTTAAACGCCGTATTTCATACTTTCTTTCGGCTCAGAAGACAAAGACCTATGAAGGAAATCGTGTGCACAAGACGAAGCTTCAGAAAACGAGCGCAGATTGTACTTCCGTTTATACATCACATACCGCGTTCACCATTTTATTACAATAAATAAATACATAAGTAAACAAATAAATATATTAAAAACAGAAGATAATGTAGAAAAACGGTATGCTCGATACTACTATTGGTCGTAAAAATTTCGACTATTGAGACCACCCAAGACAGTAGCAAACTTTCTCAGTTATATCTAAACACAGGTTGTACCCAGAAATATATGAAGTACATTTTTCGGATTGTCACACATACGAGTATCAGCTGAGTGTGAAAACATGTACCGATACTTCTGTTTTTATTGAAACAGAGGGGCTTGAGATGGCGATGTTTAAAACACTATTGGCGATACGTTCCTTGATCTTCCTTCTGTTCGTATACCACAATTACTAAGTAATCCTATAGCGCCATTACATGGCAAATAAATTGTGTAAATAAGCCAAGAACACGGTCAATTAAGAACACTCGGTTAATGGCATCCACTATTCGAGGTGATGTTCACTAATTAGACATAACCGCATTACTATATACGCGCTGGCGATAGACGTGTTGAAATGAACGATGAGTGTGGGGATCTTGACTTAGAGGAGGTCTCCACTTTGTTAAAGTCAAAGTATTTGTAGAGGAATATGTCAACAATTTGACAACCACTGACTCCATCAATACCTGCATTGGCAGATTCTGTTAGTCAATTTCTGACGTAGGAACCACTCTTCTGTTCCACAAACAAGAACTCTTGAGGTAAAAAGCAAAATAAAATACCTGAATTGATATTAATAATACCTAATTTAATAGGAAAAACTAGGTTCGTAACATGTACGTGACTAGTTGAATATGATCAATTACGAATCTTATTGTTAATGATTCTATAAATGAATGAAACTGAATTAAAAAAAGTTATAACCCAAAATGACCTAGTGCAACATTGTAACGAATTCTATTGCCGCCTGCTGCTGATATGGAATCCGCTGGATATCGGTGAGACCTGCACCAGTCGCAGAAAAGCATACGCGCAAGGCACGCGAATCGGGTATATTTGAGATCGATTAGTTCATTCTAAAACAAATTTTGGTTAAATTAAGAAACAAAATCCTCATTGATTTAAAATGTGTCTATGATGGTGTGCTGCCGGCTTTTATAATCTGTATCAATGTGCGTTTGTCGTATTTTAGGATACTATTTTCCTTATACAAAATACAATCTGTACTTATACAATGCACCTTTGTTGTTAATTTAAACAAGAATTTCGATTTATTATTAGTGTAAATAATTATAATATGCATAGTTGTGAAGAATGTATCTCTAGAAAGTATCCGTATGTTATATGAACCACACTCATTTCAGAATGTGTGAGGGAGGAGGCATCAGCCTTAATTGCCTCCCCTTTTGTGGGTGGAAGTTCACTGTGGAAGTTTGCTTTCGCTATTCACTGTATGAAGGATGGCATATAGAACGATGATTGAGGCATGAATTAGGATGATAGGTGTTTATGTGTGAAACACCTATGCCTTACGCGGAACCTGCGGCTTTGGTTTTTACTTATATGGACGTTCCTCCAAACACCTTCGCCATCGAGGTCGACTGCGAAATATTTGTAAGTGTGAACTATTAGCAAGTTATACCCTACTGTAGTTTAAATCTATCTATGCATCCTTCTATTTAGTTATCTCTCTACATATCTATCTACATATTATGTATCTATATCTCTTTAATTTTCTTATAATACAAAATATTATTAACTTAGGTCTATCCCAAAAACGTAAGGACTATGTTCGTTCAATGATAAATGAACGGGATGAAAGAAACACATGATGAAACACGGAATGAAACAAACACTCCCCGCGTCTCGCAGTCGGGCAAACAGAGTAATCGTTAAGCCCCGGCGAATCCAATGTTCATGTTTTAAAAAAAAATATGTTACTTTAGGCATTGATCATGGAGAATTTCTCCTTTAATTTAGTCAGTCATAAGTTGCATGGAGCATTTCCCTTTGACTATATTTTTCGAATACGTCGATGACTTTTATTCCTATCGGCCAGGGTTTCGGTGCCATTAGTATTCGGTGTTCCCAGACTCAAGCATCCAGGAGGTGTCTCAAGCTGCTTAACCTCTGTAACTTCATGGTGCATGGTTAAGCAGTTCACCCGGCGATGCAGGGATATTCTCAGACGCAGTGTCTCTTCTGACATTTCCTCTCCACTTTTTGTGACGTCGGCCAAAGTAGCCATTACCTTGGCGGCCTCTATAAGTGCAATCCGGAACTCAGAATGCCTTCATTTGCTCCATGCTTAACCTCTGTAACTTCATGGTGCATGGTTAAGCGGTTCGTCCGTCGATGTAGGCATATGCGCAGACGCCGGGTTCTCTTCTGTCATTTCTTTTCAACTTTGTGTGACGTTGGCCAACCTGGCCGTTACCTTGGCGGTCTCTATAAGTGCAATCCGGAACTCATAACGCCTTCATTTGCTCTCTTCCTCATTCCGAGCCTCTTCCGGCGCTGCCGTCGGCGCGGCGAAGGCTTCGGAACGCATTTCTCAAAATGCGACGTCCTGAGCGGTTGGCACGCTGCCAAGGGGGGAGCTTGGAGATACCGAATTTCGTAGGCCTCGCCAGCACGACATTTAGCGCAAAGAAAGCCAGTTCCCGCGAAGAAGCAATGCGGCATCAGCCAAGCGGCTTCTGTTTTCCTTGTTAAATGGAAAACGGAGACAAGCCGGAAGGCATTTTAAGTAAGTGTGTTGGTGCAAAGAAGAATCCCGAAAAATGAAGACGAAGTGGGTGTCACATTAATTCGATTGGACCATGAATGTTTGTAGCGAAAATTGTAGAGACCATTTTGTGCCGTTAGCGTAGTTTCTCAGCGATCAGTTAAATGAATCATTTTTGGGAGCGGTGTCCAATCCAAAGTCATAACACTCGTTACTGAAGCTCATAGTTTATAAGCATTGTCAATCGAATGGTAAATTTGTAGCTAATAGTCATGGTATTTCAAGATTGGAAATGCGTTTTCCATGCATAAGACTACAGTAGGCATTTCGTGATCTCGAGGAAAAACTACAAGACTTTCACTGTGAACAGTTAATGTGTGCCGTCACCATTCTCGTGTCCCACGTGATGGGTTGGATATGGGACGGTGCGGTCGCGGTTCTGCCCACGCCTCGTCTTCCACAGGTCATCTCCTCAGCACCGCCACGATACACCGGCCCAGCGGCTGCTCCGCGCCCGAGCTCGGTCCTCGGCACCTCGTCCTGCGGCAGGCGCGCGGAGCGCACCTCCCACAGTCCGTTGGCACGGTAGAGAAACTAGGTATCACTTCGCCGCTAGCTGCTCCACTGTGGCAGCCGATTGTGGGAGCTGTGTACTCTTACGCTCAAAGTCACCTGGAATGCCGCGGGCACCCGGAGCTCGTCGACTTGACTACCAGTACGAAGAGTCGAAGTTCTGATGACGCTTTGGGTAACGAAACGTTAACGAACCCAAGCAGTTGTTCCACTAGTGAAATTGGACTCTCGCTCAGTTTGTATTTGCAATTAGTACAGAATATTATAATTAATTACCGTTTTATCTTTGTTATTTCCTACCAGGAGAGCTGTCAGTTAGTGTTCTAAAAAATAGCAATAAAAACCACAAATACCGATTCACCATACTAATTCAATTAGAAGGGCAATGGTATCCTCAATTACCACAACTATGAATACCATCATGTCATGCATTTTCATAAGGCGGCTATATGGGTGCCAACTACTTGCTTAATTAAAAACGGCGCACAGACTAGTAGTATTAGGAAGAATAAAATTAAGCAGTCGTGTGACTGCTTAATAGGTCATTAGATTGTCAAATGTCTGCAACAAATATTTTATTTCTTTGCCTGAAAAAGAAAGTGTAGCTCGAATTTGTAAAAGATCTTCGCTCGAGGCTAGAGACAAGGGATCAGAGAATAGTCATGCTTTTTCTCATTACCATGAATTGAGAAAGCCAATCCGGTGGTCGAGATCGCTACGGCAGTAGTGCCGTAGCGATCTCGGACCCAAGGATCGCGGGTTCGAGTCCCGCCTCGGGCGTGGTTGTATTGTGTTGGTCCTTTCACCCCCTTTCATCATCATTATCATATCATGTCATCTTCACAGTTACCATACCGTTGCAAGCAATAGTGGTCGCTAATGACATAGAAGTTGAAGCGACCTTAAAATTAGCAACAAAAAATATTCGAGAAAGTATTAAATTCTCAGTAGAGCTGCCACACATGGACAACAAGTTTTGAAACAGACATTTCTCGGAAAATTGTCACACTGGGGGCCTGTTACGGAGTTCAAGTGCAGAGAGAACTTTTCTACTTGATGCGACGAGTTTCAGTGGCAAAGTGATATCGTGTAGACTCCGATTTAATTATACTGACTTCCGATAGAACATCAGCTGGACGCTGTTATCCAATATGGAACTTCGTTACGACATATTTTTTTTATATTAAAGCTCCTGATGGATAACCGCGTTCCAGCTGATCGAACGTCAGAAGTCACTGTAATTAAATAGGGAAATAATGTCCCAACTATTCTTTGATTTAAATAGAAAGACTTCTGACAGATGGACACGGTTATCGGACACGGTTATCCAATCGAGGGCTTCGTTGTGACTTAAATTTTTGGTATTGGAGCTCCCGACAGGGTAACCGCTGCACAGGTAATGATCTGTCAGAAGTCACTATTTAAACGGGAGTATAGCCGCTGGCCCGCGGCGACCAGTGGCAGCGAGTTCTGTGCGCTGGGCGGAGGTTGTTTGTGGGAGCTCCTAACTCGTTACTTCGCCGCAACGGTCGACTGCGGGAGCTCGCCGGCCGTTACGGCACCGCCACGGCTGCTTGCGGGGAGAGGCGACCGTCCGGAGCCATCAGCGCGCGCGGGCGCGGGGCCGGGGACGCGGCGGGGAAGGGGGAAGGGAGGGGACGGGCAGGGGACGCGCGCTTTCTGTGCTGCAAGGCGCCATTCACGTCGCTTCGCCTCGCCTCGCCTCGCCTCAGCGCCGCGCCGCCGCGCCGCGTCCCCCTGCCAGGCGCCGCGCCTCATTCATTTGGCAGAGGCAGCGCAGCTGCCGCCATTGAGCGCGCGCTTCCGCCGCGCTGCCGTCGCCCGCACTGCTCCAGCCACTGGCCCCTCGCTGGCCTCCCCACTGGTGCCTGCCTATCCACCACTAGCCTTCACCGTTGTTTCGCGCCGCAGCTATGTGCCTCTGCACCCCCACTGCAACCTGCCACTGCACCCCGCCACTGCACTCCACTGCACCACGCTACTGCACCCCGCCACCGCACCCCACCACTGCACCCCAACACTGCACCCCGCCACTGCACCCCATCACTGCACACCGCCACTGCACCCCAACACTGCACCCCAACACTGCACCCCAACACTGCACCCCAACACTGCACCCCAACACTGCACACCACCACTGCACTCCAACACTGCACCCCAACACTGCACCCCAACACTGCACCCCAACACTGCACCCCAACACTGCACCCCAACACTGCACCCCAACACTGCACCCCAACACTGCACCCCAACACTGCACCCCAACACTGCACCCCAACACTGCTCCTCGCCACTACACCCCGCCACTGCACCCCGCCACTGCATCCCCACTGGCTCCGCCCCTGCACCCCCACTTGCACCCTGCCACTGTATCCGACTGTAGCACCTCTTCGCCACAATTCGCTGCCACCATAACCGTCTACCACCGCCGCGTCGCCAGCGCTTATATTCCTCCTACACTTCGTCCTAGTTTCAACGCCATCGATCGCCATTCCCTCGTTATACTTCCACCTCTCCTTACGATAGCTTTCCCTTACTTTTTCCCTTTTATTTCATCTTCCCCTCCTTCTCCGTTACCCTTTTTTTCTTTTCTTCCATATGTTCCTCCTTCGTCTCTTCTTCACATTCTTCCCCTTTTCTCTTTTTTCTTCACCTTCTCATCCGCCTCTTCTTTCTTTTTTCCTTCTCTTTCATCTCACTCTCCTTACCCTTCTTCTTCTCCCTCATCTTCTCCTTTTTGTTTTGCTTCTTCGCGCCTCCTCCTCCTCCTTCTGGTCCACACATTGACGTACGACTATTATTGCAAGTAATTCAGCAGTTCATCAACGTGAAATTAGAACTAAACTAATAATGTTAAAACAACACATTTTCTCACTTAATTTAAACAATTGTAAAATCCTAAAATTCAGTAGTCAACGAAAATGAGACTTTTTAAGCGTGCTCTACAATATCCGACAGAAATAAAAGAAAAAATTGTATTCATTTTTGAGAAAACAATTTTTATAAATTTCATTAACTTTGAGCTGAAATTACACGAGATCTACAGGTTTTAAAAAAATTATAACAATTCAGAATTAGTCAGGAAAAGGAATTAATTCTATATTTTATGAACTCCCGCCCTTCTCCACCCTGATCAGCCTGTACTACCACGACACTTGCACGTCCCACCTGCTGTCATCCTGTACCATCCCACCTGTCACTCTCTACCTCGATTTGCGTCCCATGCCCTCGCCCCTCACCGACCTATCGGTTTTGCTGCAAATATCGTTTCTACCATCGTCGTTGCCTACGGACAGCTGTAAACAGATGCATTGTTGAAAACTACCGGCAAACTTGCCAGTAACAATTCGGACATTTAATTACTCAAAGCGCAATTGGATCGGCATAAGCAAATCTGAATGAATCAAATACGGAAATTGTATAGGCTTTAAAAAATGTTAAATACACTTGGGTGAATTTCCGCAAGGTTTTCGAGATATTCCAGAAAAACTGAGTGTCCACATTTAAATTTACTTTCAAGGGGATGGAAATGGAGATGGGCTTGTTTTACTAAAGCTCATGCAAACAGCTTCTCTTGTTTTGAAGGTCAAGTGTACAAAACTTCATAAAGACCGGAATAAAACGGTATATTTGTATGAAAAATAAACATTCCTTTTTATGTAAGTGAAAATAATACTTCGAAAAAAGTAACATAAATTATGCTCGTCAAAATACTCTACCATTCAGAAGAAACCGAAATGAAGTCGGTTCAGCAGTTCCAAAAATTACCATACACAGACAGGAATACAAAACTCGTAGAACAATTGAATTTGTTTTTTGTCATCTACATAAGCTTATAAGAGTACAAAAAGGCACTTATTTTTAAATCACAGATAGACACCCATATTTTATTTTCACAGGTAATTAATGATGAAGATAATGATGGGGAGCAACGTTGAAAAGATGAATGATTAGCTCTGGAATGCAACTTTGTGTATAACGAGAGGCAGACAGAGAGAGAGAGAGAGAGAAAGCCGTAGTTCTTCGTGAGAACGTGACAGAGGTTCTCTCAAATTCCTCATGGAATGCCTTGGATTGCAATGCTAGGATTCTAACTACGAAATGCAGATGTCGGAGGAGAGCGCAGTTGGCCGTTCCACCATGGGTTACTACTCAAATGTGGAGCAGAGGAAGAGGAAAGAGACGTCTCAAGAGCAGGACTAGGCGGGAGGAATGCCAGAGGATTGCCATTAACCAGTCAACCAAATCAATTGGCCCAGGCATCAGAATAGCTGGAAGAACGAAAGGCAAAATATTAAGGTTCACCCGTTGATTCGTTTTGACCAAGAATGTTTAACAGTAAAATATCATATTGGACAATCACTCCATACATCATCTCGAAAATGATCACTTCCAAAGTTTATTTAAAGACAGTGATTTACAGGCGGGAAATGGATATTTTTTTTTATATTTTAACTACGGTTGAAAAAATTGTAAAAAATTCACTGCCATGTATGTTTTGAGGAAGTTTTGAGATTTTTGGGGCCTGTGCGAGAGTTCTAAGACACTGTAATAGTTTGTTTTTTTTTTCAGGATACTTTTCGTCTAACATAATTGATACAACCATTGTTTTCTCGACACAGAACTGAAATGTCTGAAAACCAGTCTCAAAGCACGTGCGCGTACTTCCAAAAATAGTCTATGAATCATCGGTTCAGAAAGGAATGCAAATCGTAATGTCGAAAAATAATTATTTACGCCTTTTTTTCAAAGTATGAAAGATGAGGATCCCACCCTTACAGGCCTAGTGCACACAACGATATCTTTTAAAAATCCGTACGTACCGGCCCGACCCACCGAGCAGTTCGGACCTAGTGCGCTCTAAGCATAAATTGTTGGTCTTTCAGATCACTCCGATGTCATGTAGACTCTGTCTCTAATTTTTTATGAGTTTTGAAGAAATGAGCTTAATTTGTTTATCGAAATCCTTTAACGATAATACCAAGGTGGTTCAATAATTGAATGTGCTCCGAAACACGTTAAAGAAATACACAAGTTTTAAATCCAGGCATAAATACAGACAAACCATTAAAGCTAGAATATGCTAGATCCAACTTTTAATGTTACGGAGTGGAATATATAGTGGATTAGGGATTATATTCAAAGTCCAGAGAATTATGGCTGTCCAATGCAACTCGTAAAAATATGCCTCTTCTGTGCTACCTTGATGTCATGAAAAATCATTGTTATTCATCCACAAAAGGTATTTATTTATTAGGTTTCTTTATGTCATCTGAAAGTGTGATGAATATCTAGTATATACGTTTCTACTTGGTGTGTTTCTCATAAAACTCAATGATAAACATTGCTACTAAATATTACTTCAATATTTATCAATACAAAGAATACTAATTATTTAATCAACTAGTTTTTTTTATTTTAGTGGCAAATAAATCATTCGGTTGCTGCAGGCGTCTAACAATGAACTTTAAAAAAGTACAATTCCTAGAAACTCAGTCAGCTCGAGTTCAGAAGCGCGAGACTCAGTGACCCTGTGACCTTCACCTCTGTGATCAGTCGAATCAACGAAAGCCTCGGCAAACGTACGGTTATAGCATTCCGCATCCCACAGAAATCCCTCGCCCATAAAGCCTTGACGAGATTCGCGGGCTTTCTCACGACCTTTGGCCTTCCGAGTACCGCATGCAGGCGGACCCGTTTGTCCCCAAACCGCGCTTCAAGCCCCAGGCAGTGAATGGCCGGGCTGCGCTGCAATCCCGTTTGATGATACTGGAAAATTATGAAAGTAATTTGTGCCGGCGGTTCGCAAGGATGGAAGGGGTAGGCGGGGAAAGCCTGCTAGGCAGGCGAGGAGAGCGAAAGAGAGAGGGGGGAGGGAGGGAGGAAGAGAGACTGAAGAAGATGGAGGAGTGCGGGCGCCGGAGGGCGGGAGAGCGGAAAAGGGCGCACCGCGCTCGCCTCCACCCCCACCTCCATCCTCGCCTCCGCCCCCGCCTCCTCCGCCGCCTCGCTGGATATTGATCAGCCTCCACAACAGATTTTACGGATCCCGTCACAGACTGCTGTGGCGTAAAATAACAATTGTAAGTTGCCTGCGCAGCCTCCCTGGAGCCCCGCGCGCCACCGCCGTCATGTGACACGGGGAGCTCCGCACTCGGCAAGGCGCAGCACGGCGCGCCGGCGCAAGGAGCATGCGAGGGGGAAGCGAGAGAGTAGGCCTAGGTAGACCGGCGAAACGCGTTGCATGGATATTTCATCTATCACTCTGTTGGACAAAGTATGCTTCAAAACCAAATGTAGCCAAAAACCCACAATTTCATTTCATGTCCGTATATCGTCGGTACACAAGTGAAACGTTTTCTTACAATTTCTCTAAAAACGCTGGATGTTATCTGTATTCATAATTCAACTTAATGAGTTAGAGAGCGATCCTAAACCTCAAGAAAGTGCAGATATTGCACTTCTCTCCATAGTACGTCTCACACAACTGTGTTTTTGACGTTAAATTCTTCTGTCTACAAATCAGAGGCACGTGTCATATGATCATTGGGAAAAGTCCCCCCCATTCACTAGATGTTTGTAACATTTATTCTGAGACACCTGATTTATTCTGATAACTATCCAATACAATTCACAATATTTGTGATGGCAGCTACACGCCATCACTTCTGACTTTCTCGCCTCTAATATCTCTCGTCTCATTCCTCTCTCAACGTCAGCATTAACGCTGTACCACTTGTTTGGCTAACTACGTGTTTACACTATATTGGCAACATTAAATTTATTTTCATTTATTTCTTCTAGCACGTGTTCCATATGTACATAACAAATACATACACATACTAGCAGACTCGTGAATACTTCGCTATTTGCAGTGTATTACAGATTACACACTACTTGTCACATGATTGTTAAAAATGTTTTACGCTGGGCTTTCCAAAAATATAATAAATTAAAGACTTTCTTGCAAATATGGATTTGCTCTATGCCCAGGTGTGGACATGCTTGTCAAGTATCCTATTGTTAAAACTTCTCCCTCTTTGGGCATGCGTTCGCTATGACACTATTTTGGAGAAATTTGATTTACTTGTCAGAGATTCAAGAAATAATTCCGGCCGATATTTCACAACCGTAGGAGCCGAATACTTATATGCAGTGAAAACATGTTTAAACCTTGACTGTACGACAGGTTGCGTAGAGTTGAGGGGTCATTTGCATCTAAGTGTAATGTGTAGCTTTTTAAATTAAGTTTCTTTCCTCATATTCGCAGTTTGGCGCTCTGAGGCACAAAAAAGGTGCAGCATTTTAAAATAAGATATATTTCCCATTCAAATTACATGAATAAATATTTTCATTCTAATTCTTTTTGGCGTGCTTTTCTCTTATAAAATACGTAATCGAAAGATGGTCTAAAATATCAAGTTGGGCAAAAGTCATAGAAATATATATATAATTTTCTTCATTTGCATGGAGTTGGTTTTTTCTTCCGATGCGCACGTTTCAGCCCATTTCAGCGCACTTTGTGGCATCAATCGCCTCCGCAGCCAGTGCCGCTCCGCGCTGATCGTTGGCGCCCGAGCCACCAGCCACCGCCAACTAACCTCATTACTTATAACGTTATTACCGCTTTCTTTCTCTGCTCTGGCGGCATTCCCTGCAGACTCCAAATCTTCACGCCACCTCAGCCTCCACCCTCATGGGTGCACCTCTCTTCGCCTTTTCATTGACTACGCCGCTCTCTGCAAGCAACTCGTCTTCCAATGGCATAGCATTTTCGCCGCAGAATCGTTGCTGGCAAAAGAGCCACTGCACCGCCTCCCTCTACTAACTACTCGCCTACCTCTCCTAAAGACAGCTATCTCCTTTCCTTCGAAACTCCTGACGATGTCGTCTCCGCAATATCTGTTATTGCTCCACCTCCACCTTCTCTCTCGCCCTTTTCTCCCCGCCTCATCCACGCTTGTCCCGCTTCCATTTCCGCACCGTAGTCTCCGCCACCGCCACCGCCGCCGTCACAAAAACGCGTCACCACCGTTGCCCTTCCCTCCGCCTTGTCCCCACCGACCCCGGCCCCTTCACCCCCGTCAGCGCCTCCACCCCCGGCCCCATCGTTATTCGAGAGCTGCCAGAAGCGGGCGGCGCTTGGGCGGCGGGGCGATCGTCGCAAAGAAGACCGTTCCGAGGAGAAGTGGGCGTGGCCGCCACTCCGCCAGCGCTTTTTGTGGGTGCGCCGCAGACGGGGGTGTCGGCTGTACTCACCTCGAGTCCGCGTCATCGACGCCCCGGACAGACGGCGGCCCTTGCAGACCCGCTGGCCCCGCCCCGCAGCCCTCTCGCCGCGTCGGCGCCGGCCGCCTGCAGATGATTGATGGGCTCCGCCCGCCCCCTTGCACCCCCCGCGCCGCCGCCGCCGCCACGCGACAGACACTCGCGTCAGCATTTCGCCCACACGTACCGGCTTACGTGGCTCCGGGCATCAATTGATGGCACTGCAGCGCGTCTCAGCGGGAGGTCCTAGGCTTCGAATCTCGACGGGGGTAGGATTTCCACACGAAGCGGATTCCAGCTAGGTCGAATAAAGCGGCTGCACTGTACGGTGGTTTCCCGTGGTCTCTTCGATCAACGCTAGGCGACTGCCGGAGCGGAACTTCACTAACCGGCCACGAACCGCGCGCGATCTTTCCTTCCTCTTTCTTGCCGAATCCTCATTCCTTACTTAAACACTCTTATACTTACATGCACCTCATTTCCACACATGTCGGGAGACTAAACTAGAGCTTAGAGCTTGTTCCAGCTGAGGCGGTTCCACGCTGGTGGGAGATACCTGGATGAGAAAAAATACGCGAGCTGACCTATATATTGTCGCCGGATCTCACCGTCCAGCAGGAGAACATCACTATCTCCCGAGATAGAACATTCACTGCCCTTAAGGGATTATTGACCTTAGACGTTCACGCGCCAGGAAAGGCCAAATCAATCAATCATTTGGCCAAATATAGTTCTCAAATGCCGCTGCTTTGCTTACCGTTTGTTGTCGTGCACAGGTTCCGTAATCCCTTTTAGTGTTTTTTAATTAAGGCTGAAGTAATGTAATGATCTGAATTTCAACAGGTCACATTCAATGTCATACACGTTGACCGTCAGATCCAAATTTACAATAATTCTGTGCTAGGAAAACACATCCCTGCACTTGTGGACAAATGTTAACTACTTCTTGGTATCGTTGGCTGGTGCAGTATTCATACTTCAATGTTTTTATCTGTTTCAACGAAACGCTACGCTGATTCCCTACTGTTCGTATCTTTTTGCTCTGGTGCGAAATATCTACCATGTTCTATTCATTTTAAGGGCAGCGCAAACTTGGATATATGTGACACGAAAACAGGTGGAATTATTAGATATCTCTTTATTTCTTCATGCATGTAAACCATACTATATGCTACAAATTACTTCATGGGTTATAATATAGCGAATTGCATAACGTGCATTTTTTAGACTGAGAAAACATTTAAAACATTTGATCGAGCTTTGGTTATGATAAACAATATATTTACTAAGTATCACATTAGCACAAAACAGCAAATAAAATAAATAATTCGTATACTTGTAGTTTAATTGAAGCACTGAGCATAAAACGCACTGGATTGGACGCACTCCAGTATCTCTCTACTCTTATACAGAATGAGTCACGAAATGTTAATACCACTTGCCGTTTTTGAACAGTTTGAACAAAGATAATGCAATGTATTTTAAAGTGTATGTATGAATCCAATGTATAGAAGGTATTTGCAACGCAGATGTCATGGAAGTACACGAGGGAAAGGAAGTAACACAAGCATAGAAGCATGTGTTAATTTCTTTTTATCACTTCCAATTAGATCTTTAAATAAGTTCATGTACAGTTTGTGATTACCTAAACTTGTTTTCCTGTCATAATATCGATATAGAGTTTTTTCAGCATTACATAACTTTATACTACGAATGAGGCAATGCAATGTATTTTAAAGTGTATGTATGAATCCAATGTATAGAAGGTATTTGCAACGCAGATGTCATGGAAGTACACGAGGGAAAGGAAGTAACACAAGCATAGAAGCATGTGTTAATTTCTTTTTATCACTTCCAATTAGATCTTTAAATAAGTTCATGTACAGTTTGTGATTACCTAAACTTGTTTTCCTGTCATAATATCGATATAGAGTTTTTTCAGCATTACATAACTTTATACTACGAATGAGGCAATGCAATGCTATTATTAAAACCTCTTTTGATAGTTGGCTTCTACTTGGGCTGTTCTACCCAATTTATTTACATATTAAGTCAAAGTAATGTAGTTTGTAAAACATAAATTGTTAAATGCCGTTTAAAGCTAATAGAGACGTGTGATTCTCAATATTTTACTTTTCAATAACAACAACGTCACACTCTCAACTATATCTGCACTGATAATGTGTAACATATTTATATTAACACAAAAGAGCTGACACGAAAGGAGTTCTTAGTGTAAATAAGTAGTGCGTGAGAATGACTGAAAACATAATTTTTATAGACAGAAATAAACAGCTATGTCTCAAATGTGGTCATTGTATCCGACGTATTATCTGTCATTCATCACTTGTTAAATATTTTATATATAATGATAAACAATTTACACATTCTTGGCAAGCGAATTCGCCAAATTCAGCAACGTCGCCTCTACTAAGGAAGATGTTCCTATATCCGCTCCGTGATCCGTTGCAGAAGGTGATAAAGCCGCAGCGAGCTGCGTGGGAAGGCGGGCGTTCTGAGAGAGCTTCCCAGGGTGACAGCGCGGGCGACGGCGCGGGCGCGGGCGAGGGCAGCGGCAGCCACGGACGCGCTGCGCCATCGGGATTTTCGCCAGGGTCGGACTCAACGTCCTGGCGAAATGTCGGGTTAATTGAATCTGCATATTGCCAACTCCCGACGTAGAGGGCGTGCGTCTTAATAGGATTCCAGGCCGCCCGCGGCCACGCCCCCTCGCCTCCGCCCCCGCGGCGCTCTCCGCTTCGCCGCCCGGGCACTGGCACGGCCTCTCCGCCCCATCACCCCATCGCCCGGCCTTCTCGCCTCTCCCTCGTCCTTAGTCCGCTGCCGACAGACGCCGAACACCCGGTCCCTCGACACACGTTGCTATCGCACTCCCGACTCCCATCGTTTCGTGGACCCGACACCTACACTATGTGATCAAAAGTATCCGGACACGTGGCTGAAAATGACTTACCAGTTCGTGACGCCCTCCATCGATAATGCTGGAATTCAATAGGGTGTTGGCCCACCCTTATCCTTGATCACAGCTTCCACTCTCGCAAGCATACTTTCATTCAGGTGCTGGAAGGTTTCTTGGGAAATGGCAGCCCATTCTTCACGGAGTGCTGCAGTGAGGAGAGGTATTGATGTAGGTCGGTGAGGCCTGGCACGAAGTCCAGTTCCAAAACGTCCCAAAGGTGTTCGATAGCATTCAAGTCAGTCCATTACAGGGATGTTAATGTCGTGTAACCACTCCGCCACAGGCCGTACAGAATGAACATGTGCTCGATCGTGTTGAAAGATGCGATCACCATCTCCGAATTATTCTCTAACAGTGGGAAGCAAGAAGTTTATATTAGGAACATCAACGTAACCCTGTGTCGTGATAGTGTCACACAAAACAACAAAGGGTGCAATCCCCCTCCATGAAAAACACGACCACACCCTAACATTTTGGTTGTGTCCGGATACTTTTGATCACATAGTGTATTTTCCTACTCCCATCATCCATCACGTCACTCACTAGCCGTCGCCCTCACAAGCCACCCTCATCTGTCACCCTCCCGTCACCCTTACTAGTCACTAACTCGACACACGTTATCCTTACACATCACCAGTCATCCATCACGCGTCTCCTGCCATTCATGACACATCATCATCATTCTCACACGTCATTCACCTCCCGTCTCCCGTCATCCATATCCCATCATCCTCATTCTCAAATGTCAACCTCATCTAACACTCTCACCTGTCACCCTCATCCGTCTCTTTCACGAATCACCCTCTCCCGTCACGCTTATCCATTATCCGTCACCCTCAACTATCAAGCTCACCCGGCACTCCCACCCGACACCCACCGTTCGCAACTCATTGCCCGTCACCCATCATTCGTCACAAATCACCCGCCATCCATCATCCATCTCCAATCATCCTCATTCTCACCCACACACCCCGCCACTTACTCATTACTTATTACGAATCCGCTTTCCGAAATGTGTTAGGAAATTGCTGTTGACTATCTAGGTTTAAAAGTAAGAAATATTTCGCTATTTATACAACTGGTCGGAAGAAACCTCCAAAATCTTGATCGTGAGAGGTAATTGGCAAAGCGTTTTCTATTATAGAAAAATCTAATAGTTTTGACATTTTCTCTGGAAAAAATGAATGGGTGAAAACCAGAACGGTATAAGTGACATTTTATAAATTCTGAGAAAAGTGTGTTTTAATTAAGTTATATGTCACTGGCAATGCATTTTGGTGGTTTTCTTGAACAATTGAAATGCCGTGTTGTTAATGATGATACAAAGCACCATTTCTCTGAATTTCCTAAATATCACTTATACGGTTCTGATTTTCACCCATTCAAATGTAAACCATAATTTCGTGCAGCGATCTATACATTGCATGTTCGATATCAGTGAATGATATGAATGAATCAAGCACTTCAGTTCGATAACAATGAATGGTCTCTGGTTGAGGTCGAAATTTCATGATAAGGTTAATGAAGAAGCTTAGGGCAAATTAGTATGTTTGTTGTGATCCTCAAAGGAATCTATTGAGATGTATTATCCGTCACACAATGTCGCACTTCCGTATTCTTTCCAACATCCAAGTATTTTGTAAAAACATCATAAAAAGTAATTGACGCATCCTAAAAAAGTAATGGTCACAAGCCAGACGCTTAGGAATACAAGTCCGGCCTCGAGGGATGGTTAGCAGACGTGCTCGCGCTCCGCCCATAAGCTTGTGGAAATCGTTTTGTGGAGTCCCTGAGGAGGACTGATTTCTTTCCACTTATGGATCCCTCGTTCCCTCGTCTTCGGAGGCTCTTCCTCTTCCCGGAGAAAAACATTCCTTGCGCCGCCCAAACGCCTCCCTGAGGGCTGGTGAGGACGGGGGGGCGCTGGCAATCCCAGAGGAGACTCGCTCTCGAGAGGCGGGGCGGGGTGGGACAGGGGGTGGGACAGGCGGCGGATCCCCTGAGGCTTTTATTTACATTGTAATCATCGGAGACTGAGCCGTGTACTTGGTGCTTGGTGCTCGGAAGGCCGTCAGTTCTGTTCCAGGGAGAGCGTAGATTCTCGATTGAGGCCTGTGTGACGAATAAAGACAATAGTGTATGCAGGTATTCGTATTATTCCCAGCAGAACACTCACCCTGAATGCAGTCCTGTTTGCTCACTACAAACTTCACTACACATCTTCATTACGGGCATATACTTTGTTATTAAAATTCACGAGCAAGGAGCATAATCGAACTCGCGTCAGTAAATTTTCAGATCAAAAACTCCCTGTGTTTGATCATTTCATCAATGATTTTTATACTTTCTGCTTACACTTAATTGAATCAACAGTTTTTAAATATTAAATCTTTAAATCAATTCAACACATTTTTTTGTAAATATTAGTCATTTCCCCGCAAGTTTGAGTGAAGTCATAAAAATAGTATACCTCCAATACATAAACAAGATTTCGTTAAAGAAATCTCCCAGTTGTTCCCATAGACTTGAGTAAATTTAGAGTCCAATACACTTACTCTATGGCTTTAAGTGACATTCTTATTATCATTTTTGAATTTTCAAAAATTTAAGACGTGTGTTTTATGTTAACATTTGGAACTTTGATCGTGGCGGTCTACGGTCAAGTGTGAGGAATAAAACAATTGCTTATGCAGTTATTATTTCCAGCAGATCATTCGAGATGTTCACGTTAAACTTATAAATCAGTGTGCGTGTGTTCTCAGCTAGGGAACTTTGTGCTGGTTGGAAACACTTGCAGAGACATATATTGGATCAATGACGCGATCGCCTTGTGAGCAAACCCATCACAAACTGCAACAACGTATTTAACCGAGTTGAAATGAGGGATATTTTTGCCAGGGTGTAGTACGAATTAGAATATTACCCATTCGTTACAAATAGCACGAGAAAGCATGTGATGTCATAACACCACAAATTTCTTCTTCGGTAGTAAATTTTATATAAATGTTACTTCATGGCTTAGTAAGCTTCCTTTTCTTGAAGGACTGGTACGAGGTCCGTAAATACGTTTTCTAGATTTTACTACTTCTGATATGTTTTGTATAACTCAATCAAGTTTTTTATTTGATTTGCAACTCTTCAAAAATCTTGTTTTCTCTAAAAAAGCAGAGATGTGTTTAATAATATTTGCATACATTCTACGCAACAGTACCAATGTATGACTTTATGACATGAATATCATTTTATTTGAACGAACATTGTATGTCTCCCCACATTTCATAAACTCAAATTTGAAGGATCATTTAATTTATGTAAAAATGTCTTTAAAAGGTGATAAGAAAAGGATTAATGATTATAAATAAAAAGGATCTGAGTAAAAAGAAGACATCTAAAGGAGGATGTAAGAAGGAATACCCTAGAGCACCTTCACTCTGTCGAAATATTTTCTCCCTCCATCTTAATCTTAAATTGAATGTTGGTAGTCTCTGAAGGTTATAAAACAAACTCATACTTTCTTAAAACAATGCCATTTCTTAGTTTTTTTTAAAACACATGTTTTTCAATACTAATAGAATCTAAATACTAAAGAATAAAAATATACTCGTACAATTAAATTTCGGCGATCTGATTTCAAGATAGGAAGGGTGATAGAAACAAGACAAAGAAAGGGAGCAACGCTTGCGAAGAGCTGCCTGCTCGAAGCTCGGAGACACGCCGATGTAAGGAACGATTCCCACTCTTCCTCAGGATTATGGGTACAACAGGCAGCGAGAGGCCCTATCTTGAAATTTTCGGAAGTGCGGCGCTGCGTCAAGGGGTGGGTGGCGGGGGGTCGGGAGCGGGGCCATAATACAGAGCACTGAGGGGATCGACGGCGTCATTTCGCCCTGAATAGGACGCGCACCGCCTAATCCTTGGCTCCCGTTAAGCGACGGCGCCCGAGCAGCGCGGCCCCACCCCCGCCCTCCGCCCCTCCCCGCCCGGCCCTTCCACTCTCCCGCGCGCGCTGCTCCCCGCTCCCCGCTCCCCGATTGCCGCGTCCCGCCTCTATTATGCAGGGGAGTCGCGCATCACGCTGAAGAGATCAAATCATTCACGCGCGGGAGTCCCCGCGCCAGTTAAGTACGTTCATGAATAAGGAGCGAGGGGTGTTTAGCCAATCCATCAACATCTCAAAGGCGACGCCGGAGACGCCGACGACGTCACAGACGCTGACAGCCCGCCTGCGGCATTAGCCCGAGCGGCGCACTGCCCGCCCAATCCACTGAACTTCGCCCGCGCATGAATAATATTCGAAGCGTGCGCTTGATAAAGGCTCTAAATGCCTCTGTCGTGGGTGCTTTTTTATGAAGAGAAATTTTTTCGAATAAGCTAAAAAGTCTTAGAAGAGCTTCTTTGATCAATTTTCTTGAGTCTATAAGAGGTCCGGAGGCTTAGCTTGAAGGCTTAGCTCATGTAAAGAATAGAATTCCATATTTATATATTTCCCCCTCATAACTTTTTCTCCCGCCGTTGTCTGTTACATTTTTGAATACCTTTGTGTAAGGATTAAGGAATGTAGAGAAAGTTAAGTAATGCTTCGAAGAATACATGTCCAATTTAATGAATATAAGTTTTGGGGATCACTGACTTCGGAAAGGGGGGTTATTTTAAAATTTCTTTCCTTATCAGAGCCCATACTTATTGTGTTGTGTTGTTCTTTGCGAATACGTAAATCCTCTCGCAAACCACGCAATTCTTCAACGGCAACACCTTTCTAGTCACACGCTTTGGCTGTAGTATCGTAATACAGTCCAGCTCGAAGATTTAGCAGGGTTCTGCGCCATTACAGTGCCTTTATATAGCGACCAATAAACAGGAACAAATGCATTACGGATCAGCTTCGGAACCTGTTCTTTTTTAGCTGTGTCCCGGCTCTTTGAATTTGACCTCCCTCCAAAGTGTCATTTGATTTGATACGCATTTTATATCGATGTCATCAAAATTTCAGTGTATTTTGTGAAAGACTCACTTATGAGAAATAGTACATGAGTGGAAAGAAATGAGGCCAATTTTTCATCATCTGATAGATTGAAAAATGTGCATGCTCATGAGCTACAATCGTCAAAGAAGAGCAATTGAAAGCGCGGAAACTACGAAACCGACAGTTGGCGTAAGTGGATGAGAAATCCCACTACTGAATCCTCATCCAATATAGATGGACGGTGGATATGCCGAGCGTTCTCACCTCTTGCGGAGCACCGACGAACAGGTTAGGAAGCCACGCGAGAAGCGCCGAGACTCGGATTCCACCGAATTAGTTTTGTTTCTGCTGCAGTGAAACGTAATCCTATACAATCTAACGACGTAAAAACTATTGCATGAATCCAGTTCAAACTAGTGGTGCTACAACAGCACATACTTTCTCCCATTACTTTTAACATTTGCAGTTTTAAAAAATTCTGTGTTCAACGGAAATTAGACCTGGGCCATTTTTATGCGTCCTTTTCTTTAGCGGAGAAAAAATTTCTCAAACAATCAGAATCTATTTTTGAGGAAATGTTGTTAAGTCTTCTTAAATAGTACCTCCAAAACGCTGGGCCTTGAATTCGGCCATTTAAATTCGGGAATATTAATTTTGGAGAAATTCCTGTGAACAGATAGACAGCTAGATAGACAGCTAGATAGACAGCTAGATAGACAGCTAGATAGACAGCTGGATAGACAGCGAGATATACAGCTAGATAGACAGACAGATAGACAGACAGATAGACAGACAGACAGACAGACAGACAGACAGACAGACAGATAGACAGACAGACAGAACGACAGACGGGTGTTTTGCGGTTATTCAATTTTTCGGTATCTAGGGCCTACAAAATATGGATTCTGACTACACAACGTTTTATTTAGATCGAACTCTTCATTATTACTGTTTCTCTGTCCATATATTAGACACCTTGTGAATTCTTTGGCAATCGGTCAATACTAAGTGAGGCACGTCGAGACACAATACGTTTATGAGAAACGAGAGAACCAATATTAATTCCTACGGTGAGATTCAAATGTGCGTCTCCTCCTACAGAGCCGTTAAGGCAAAAGTAGATCTGGTTTCTGTTAAACTTTTTTAATGACACCACATTATTCATCGAAGGCTATGCGAGTGTATTTTGCAATAGCCTCCAAATGTTTCCGAAAATTCTTTAAAGCATGATTGAGCATTCGAAGTAATATTAATTTTCCACAGCTACATTATATTACACTTGACGTAAATTCGTCCAATTTTCGTGTGATGTAGCTTGATCTACTTAATATAATTCTATATCAAACTAAGAGAAGTAAAATTTGCATTGCTTTCAAGGCGGAAGGTGACAATTACCCAGATAATATTGATTCCAACCACTACAGTTTTCATGTATAGAGATTCGTTGTTTGAACTGCGATAGCTACAAATAAATGGCTACGGGTAATCCAAAACGTCCGTTATAAACGCTTACGCCATGTCCAAAAGCAATGCCTTCGAGGCCTCAGCGGCAAGCGAAGGGAGGTTCCGTCTTCGGAAGGTGTTCGCCGGCGCCGCCGTGGGGTGGGCGTCTTGAAACCGGAGGTAATGGCTCCGTCGGAAGTTTATGTCTGCGTCTGTTAACACAGCCGTTGTTCCCGGAATTTGATCGTAAAACCACAATTGTGCAGCACTCAGCGAGCCCCGGATAACGCTCTTGGTTCCCGGTTTCAAACTCATTTCGCGCGGGGCGATGCTTTCATAAAGGCGTGGGCGGTGGGCGGGTGCCGGGTTCAGCCCGCCCCGTGGCGCACTGCGTCGCACTGCGGGACTCCGCGGACGCGCGTGTTTCGCATGGTTTGCTTAGAAGCAGTTACTCGTTCTTGACCTACGCATAGCTCTTTTGTCATTTGTTAGTTACACTAATTATTCTAATGTTATAGTTGTGTCAAAACTGCAGGATATATATAGAATTAAAGTAAATGTAAGAAATAGTTTTGAAAACAGTGGCATGTACAGAATGTTCATTAATGTGTATCTATTCAGGTGCCATCTAGTTCATTCGCCCTCGTAAATCAATAATGACTTCATTTGACTTCATTTGCTTTGGCGCTTTGAAAATGTGTATTTGTTAAATGAAAGGAAAATGAAATCTGTAATCAGTCAATCAATATTTTATTAAGTCCAATTCGACTCACAAAGTTTTTAACTGTTTTTGACGTAAAATAAAGGGGGGAAAATAAACACAAATATTAATTAGGTCATCGACATTTTATCCACGTCTTCCTCTTTCCTTTCCCCTTCTCCCCCTCAATTTTTATGATGACTTTCCTTCTTTCTTTCATTTCTCCATATTTTCTCTCAACTAGTTTTTTCCCTCTCTTCCTCTCTTTCTCCCTCTCTTCTCCTCTTTCCCTCCCTCTTTCTCCCACTGTCTCTCACTCTCTTTCACTCTCTTACTCTCTTTCTCTCATTTCGTTTTTCTGTCACCCACTTCCCCCCTTTCTCTCTCGCTCGCTCGCTCTTTCTCCCTTTCGTAAACACATACATATCTTCTAAATTCGAATTATAACATCCAATTTCTCCTTTAATTTAAAAACAAAATCTTATTGTATAATAGTTCTAATGCATCTGTACGTAAATTTTAATAAATTGCAGTAGTCATAACGTACAGTTTCAAGAATCATCCTTGCTAGGCACCGTTAGTTCCGTAAGTGCAGGGCATGTTATATTTCGGCAAGTGGCGTTGATCCTCCTTCGCTCGACACCGACTTGTTGCTTGCGGGGTTTTCTCTTTCCACATATCACCCAAGCAAGACACCGACACAGCCTCAAAAACCCTCTCCAGTTTTTTTCTTTAATTCTTCCTCAGATAGAACAAAGGTCGTTTAAAAATTATGCAGCTTTAATTTTCGTTGAACTTTCTTAATTTTCGAGAATTGCAAAAATTACAAATGAAGCAAGAACGTATGCGCTATTGTTTCTCCCCGTGTTTTACATTTTGCTCGTTTCTCTCTTTAATATACTAGGTATTATTCGTTGTAATTGTACAGTACTTTCTTTCACTAAATTCCTGTTCACACCTTCAGAATACTGTTATTTTCAAACTTATATCAGGATCGCTTCAGGAAATCTGTATTCAAAATGAAAAAAATATAGAGACTGCAAAAATAAAAACTTTTGTTTTCGAATCTAAATGAAATATGATTTAAAAGTAACTAAATAAAACATAAATTGATGGTAAAAACAATTTTAAAACGAGCAACAAAATAATAATCCGAATTTCTACTATTTATTCTCAGGCAATAGAATATATAGAGTATATTTAGAAGCATCACAAATCTTGCAAACACATTATTTTGTTAATTTTAATTGAAAATATAATTGTAAGTAGTATCGTTTGTTCCTCCGTACTTTTAAATAGAATACCTGGCGCTAAGGTGAGAATGAAACATTACAAATATGTTCTTGTTCGTCTTCTTCGTTCCTTGCTGTTCCACAAGCTTTTAAGGCGGGAGTCTGTCCTCCTTCCCCACGGCCGCGGTGGCCGTTTTACGGTTCGAGGGAGGGCGTTCCGGCGGCGCGGATTCCGGCCCGGGAATTTTCCGCTTTTTGCGCTGACAAATGTCGTCGCCCCCCCCCCCCCTTTCAAGAAGCACGCTGCGAAGTCGTTGGCCCGCCGCATGTCAACGAATTCAACTCCTCCCACGGACTCACCAGTAATTCTGCTTCTGTGTTGACAGACGGAATTCCCTTTTTTCTAGCTGAGTTCTAGGCGAGTTCTAGATGTAAAATCTTTGTAATGTAGATAACTCTAGTCACTATACATTTATATACTATTGCAAGTTCTAACTAATTTGGAAAACCTTGAAATCAATTTTCAAAACTGAGGCAGTAAACTAATAATATTGAGCTATAAATATGTCATAGATGAAAAAATTGATTACCCATCTTGCCTTTACGTGCTTTAAAAGAAATACGTGAAATAAGTTACGTAATTTGCTATTTTCAAAGGCATTACCTGATGAATACTATTTGAACTTCAGCATAACGAACTCATTTAATTATAACAATCGAATGACAGTTTCAATGAAGTTTAAATTACTGAAAACATTTATACCTCTTCTTGCCGTAACCGTTCTGTTTATCATTACAAGACATTCTTAATTTTGAGAATTCTTTCTTTCTCACAAAAGAATGTGGTTTTTCACATGTACTAGGTTGAAGTATTCTAATATTTAAATACGAAGTTTAAGCTCTCAATGTCATGAAACAAGCATTCTTTAAAAAACATGACTGCCGTCTGAAGTCGCATCGAACAATTTTTATGAACAAACTTATGAATACGAATGACAATGATATACGAGTACATGTCTTTTACAATAGCTTCTTTACAAAGCAGAAAACAGGAGGCGTCAGTTTTTACAGGAGACCAGTAATGTCTACTGGAGAGGAGAATATGTTTATTTTGACTTTAGATGAAGCAACTTCTCTAGTCGACCCCCGCATAAGACCGCATATAATTTTTTTACTGAACAAGCATCCTCAGACATTGTGTAACTACTCACCACACTCTCCTCAAAATATGTATTTGTCTTTTTGAGTCCTTTTAAAGACCTTCAATTTCCTTAAAATATCAGTCTCGTTAAGCTCGATCTCTGTTTAATTTCGAAAATTATTTCAGAAATATATTACATAATAAATAATGTCTGAAAACTAAAATATACGAAATAAATTATTTGGTTTCATATTTCTTACACTCTTTACGATAAACACAATTAAAACAGCGATTCACTTTAATTTGGTCACCACAGCTCTTTAGGATTGCGTATGAATAAATTTCATGCATGATATACTTTCAGAAGAAATTACCGATAATTGTTTAACGACCATTCGTACATCAGAATGCCTGTAAGTATATTGATGTAAGAATGGTCATAAAATAGATATCGCTAACCATTCATGAATGATTGACATTCTTTGTATACCTCCATATTACTCATTTATGCTTTTCTAAATGTATTTTAAATGTAATTGGAATTCACACAATACTAAATAAACCTAAAGCACATTGATGACAACATGACTGATGGTATCGATAAATGATGAAATGAACTTTGAACATGAAAACTCCGCTTGTATTGAATGCTGGCATTTAATCTTTTTTCGTCGTTCGTGACTAAGCGCTCTGTGGCATGCTCTGAGTACCATTTCCCTGGCAGGCAGATATTGATAACGTTATCTCCTCTAATGGACAAAGGCGGAGAACCACCCTACACTAACGTGTTGACGACAGATATAAAATTAGAAACGCTGGAGTTCACTTGCAATGGAAGCTTCAGATTTATTGCTCTTGATAGTTTGTCATACATCAAACCCACTCGCAAATCAAATACGCAAATTATACTACATTTTACATACTTCCTCATGATATTTCGTCGTTAACTAAGCCAATGACATACTAGACTGTATTTATACGATAAATGTGTATTTAAAGGTATTTGATTACATTCTAAGCAATTAATGGAATTCTAATACCTACCTCATTTCTCCCGATCTCCAATAAGTCGAAATAATTAGTGAGCAGAATAAATTTAAAGCATTCTTTTGTGATCAAAAACGTTTTCTGAAACTTCCATGAACTATCTGTATTTCCGTATGTCATGATAGTAAATTAATTTTTCTTCCATTACAAATATTAAAGAATGTGTGGAATAATTAAAAAATTAAATCTTTAAGTTTATAAAGAGCGATTTTCTTTGTTCAGAAAATGGAATGGGAAAATTCGTGGTAAGAAAATTTTCGAAATACGCACGTCTGAACCACAAATCTCTCTAAAAATAATTATAAATCTCTCTGTCTTTAAAATCTCTTTAAACTTTTTCAAATATTTTTTTAAAACAACTTTGATTTCCACGTGAGCAAAAGATTAAAGACAATACGGGTAATTCCATGTTAACTGGTCTAAGGCTCCACGCGTGATCGTTTTGGATTTTGATGAAATTTCATATACCGAATTTCACATGTCTCTAAGAAATGTTAGCGAAGTTGTAGCTTCATAGCTGAAACTTTTTTATATATCGCGGTTTGTTTGACCCCGTATAGCGTCATTGTATAGTAAGACTGTATGATTTTCGCAACTTTCGGGCACAATATTTTCTTCTCCGTTATCTCCAAACAAATAAAACTGAGCTTACGTTTACAACTTTACTCGCTCTATGCAATGAAACTAATATGAATTTCGTCAACGCGGGGAACATCTCCATAGTTAGGTGATTTCACCTGGAAAGACCCTATTGAAATAGCTGTCAGGCGAAAGAACTACTGTAGAAAAATCAATATGAGAAAAGAATAAACATTATGTAAGAAAAATACTATGGGCACTTTTTATTTTATTGAATATCCTTTTAAAATATTTCAATGATTTGTTGTCTACAGAATTCATATCTAGTATAAAGAAAACTGTGTGTGGGGTGCGAGAATCTTTTCCTCTCGTTTATTCTCAAAAACGCTTCGAATAATGATGAAAACCTTACTTTTATCACATATTTAACTCCACTTTTTCTGAAACCATTTCTGATAAAAGTTTGAAAATATAACATGAGCTTCGCATAAAGACCCATCATGAAATAAACATTTCAAAACCGAAGGTCTCAAGTATGATCAGATTCGTCGTAAAATATGATGTTTGAACAAAACTGTTAAGGCTTAACCGCTGTAGCAGAAGACACTGAAATAAACAGATGAATGGCGAGGCACGAATTTTTGAAAACGTTCATATTTTCAAATCGACCTCCGGGAAGTTTACTCGATCTATTAAGTAAAGTATAAAATTGCGGTTAAGTAGGTATTCATATTTCCTCTCGCTCTCTCCAGTGCTCGTAGGGGCGTGACATATTTGCAGGTGAAGTGTTTTTTGAAAATTTTCGACTCTTTGGCCTAGTGATGCATGTGTGTATTTGTTGTGCGGTATTTTTGTGTTGTTTTGTGGTTGGTAGCTTTTAACAATGAGCGAGTGTATCATGCCATCAATGTCACACGGAAGCCTTAATCTCGATCACTGTAGATAATATGTAATATAAATGAATGTAATGTTATGTGGTTTCGAATTCAGAAGAGAAGAAGTATTCGAGGAATGCATAATTTCATTCCGCACAAAAACAAAAGGTTTATTCTTGCTGAGCAATATAGAGAAATGTTATGCAGGTGGTGTTTATTATTGCAATAGTGCTTTACAGGAAGTGCATTGGAGAGGATATGACTTTTGCAATTTCGGAACTAGTCATAATAATTGCGCATCGCCATTTATTCTGCTATAATGTGTAATGTCGACAGATCTGCTCCTGTGCTATATACTTGTACATGTCTCAAGCGTTGCTTCAGTTCATTATCTATTATATCTTAGGACTACATTATCACAATATCATTCATTTTCGATGGTACCTCCGAAAGACTATATTTTAAAGGAAAAGAAAAAAATATATAAATCGGGTTCCATTTTTCAAAATTATTACTTTTTCCTATCAAAGTCGTTTAAAAAAGTGTGAAATTCAAATTTCTGTGATACTAGTTGATATTCAATATTCTTTTGTTATTTTTATTAAAACACAATTGGAATAAAATATTTTTAAATCTTTGTATGAACCATTACGATATGATTCTGTATATTAATAAAATTGGTGTAGAAAAGCTTCAGCAGAGCGTTGTTCTAACAAGTGTCAATTGGTGTTCCGGTTGACATGT
The DNA here is from genome assembly GCA_038098605.1 of Gryllus longicercus. Classification (NCBI taxonomy): domain Eukaryota; kingdom Metazoa; phylum Arthropoda; class Insecta; order Orthoptera; family Gryllidae; genus Gryllus; species Gryllus longicercus. The sequence goes on from JAZDUA010000190.1 coordinate 2,523,739, forward strand.
CGAGGGAAAACAGAACAAATTATCTCTGAGTTCTCCTGCTTGCTTTGGCGCTTTCTCTCCCACAGGCAACTTTGAAACGCGTGAGCGCGTTCAGCGAGGGGGCGAGATGAGCAACCTAGTGGATCTCGTCCCGCAAGCTTTCGAGATCGAACGACTTTTACAGGGGTCGTGGCCGGGCGTGCGGTACAGCCATCGCGAGCGATCGGAACGCCACCGAACGACGGACAGCGAGCACGCGATGTGACCCGCGACCTCGCCCGCGTCCCCACCGCCGTCCTCGCCGCCGCCCCCGGCCATCGCTCCCGCCGCTGCCCCCCCCCCACACACACACACACCCGTTCTCGCCTTCGCCCACACCCTGCCTCGGCTGCCCCCACGCTCGCCGCTACCCCCGCCCCCTCCCTCCCCGCCTCCTCCCACCCCGCCTCGCCCCTTTGCCGGCGACCACATGCCGACGCTTGCCCGCTCGTTGCTTGATCGAGCAAATAACTCCACGCGCCGCTCGAAAGCAGCCCGATCACTGCGATGTAGCTCAGGCCCCCCTCCCGAGTCCGTCGGGCAAATCCGTTCGCAGCCGGGAGGGGGCGGGGCTCATCTGCGTACACTGAATTGACCGTGGCGTGAAACTAAAAGTGTAAATAGTGTATACTAGCTGGGCTCATGTGAAAACTATGCTCTTGGTAGATATAATTGTTTTCAAGGGGAAAATTATTTCGTAATAAAACCCAACTTCGAACGGCCAGCCCCTTCTGGACATTACAGAATTAGACCCGAACTGTGCGAGAATAACCTTTATAATATTGCTAACCGTTGAAATTAAGTTCCACGGAATATCCTACATTTCTTTTAAATATATCATGAAATATTATTTATATTTTTTCTTCAATATACCTTTACATGTATTTTGAATTTCTGTACTTTTCTGACCGGCACGCCAATGCTATGGGAGTACCACAAAGATCCAAATCTCTAAAAATGAAAAAGAAAATGAATTAAATTAATTGAATTACTGCCTTATTTTACGTGGCGAGACTCGGGTCATCAGGCCCGCTCTTCCGTCTGACCACGCTATTTCTCCACTCTCCTTTCACCAACTAGCAGAGGAAGGAGGTATTTCTTGGGCGAGAAACATGCGATTTTGAATGTAGCTCAGAGGCGTCATTTAGGCTTGAGGATCTTTTACAAGCAAGTAAATCTACTCACATGGGCCAGCCGGCTTTACTTCCCCTCCGAAGGAAGGCGTACGAAGGATTTTTTCGCCCTGGAAAATCCACGGCTTCGATCGGGTTTGAACCCGCCAATTTGGGTACAACAGTCCGGTACGCTAACCGTTGCACCGTCGCCGCCGCATGAAAATACTAATTTTGTAAAATGCTGCTTAAGAAACAAAATTCGGATCCCATCTATCTTCATTGTACCCCCAGCAGTAGCACACTTACAAAGTTTTGCGTCTATTGTTTCCTATAGCTTTTCAATAACCGCCATCTATCCTTATAAGTAGAGAGGATGGTGTAAATATGGTGTAGTTTAAAGGAACGTATGGATGTTTTGCTTTATCTATAAAAGTGCAAATGGGAGGGTGAATGGGAGGGCAAATTAACTTTACAAAAATGATTTAAAACAAAAACGTGACAATTTAAAAATGAATAAATAAGTACAATCTTATGGAATCTGCCCAAGTTTACCAATCTGCAAAGAGGTTATAGCAAATTACCTGCGAGTAACTTTTAATATTAGCTCGTAGACAGATTAGAACTTTCCCTATTTTACCGCAAAAGCCAAGAACTGCTGCACCTACATTTAGATGTGCTGCCCCTTATTTAAGAAAGCATCCGCTTCCCCGGAGATACAGATGATGTAAATTGAACTTTTGGTGGAATTAGGAGCGCACCTACTTTCTCGCATTATTTGCAGCTTTTGCAAGTTTCGAAAATTAAGAGAGATTCCAACGAAAATCAGATTTTCACCGTTTTTACGAGACTTTTATTCTATCCTAGAAAAAAATTAAGATCAAATTTTCAGCCGTTCTTGAGAAAACCATATTTTATAAATTACCCGAAAGAGAAAACCCGTTGACAGAAAATATGTATTTTTAGGTAAAGTCAATAGGATTCTCGTACTCAATTGTTTGATTCTTCATTGCCATAAATATCTTGTAGGTGTGCTTGTATTGAAGCGTTTATTATTGAGATGAGTAACTTAATTACTTGGGTAATTATTTCAGAGATTATTGCAGGGTGGAGTGCATGCTAGAAAATGGATGCATATTCATTACGAGGCAATGTGGATGAGAAGAATTCAGTATGTTGGGGTGGAGGTTGGGTGCTAAGTAGGGGGAAATTGCTGTCCTTGGGAGGGGAGGAAGGGGAAGCACATGTTCGGGGACGGTTATTTCCTACCTGTGCCTAATCTTAATTATCTGAACTTCTGTCTTGACATCTAAACTAACAACTTGAAACCATTCGTTTTGACAGTGGTTAAAAGCGAAACAAATTCTCTTGCTTGCTTCATGTAAAATTAGTCGTCCACCATGCTCACTGGAGTTTCATGTGGATGTATTGCTTGTCCCTGAAGTTGCAGTTCTCACGCGTGTCATTTGGGGCGGGCTCTGGCGAAATCACACTCTTCCGACACATCATTTTTTGAATATAGTTAATCCCCAAAATTCAATATCTGAAGTAGAATGCGCGAACTAGTAGATAGTCCAGTTCGTTATTATTCCAAAAGGCGAAAAGATTAATTCGTCCAAGATTAACATAGAGTCAAAATCAGTTATGTAGATTCTGCCATGTGCTTGTTATTAGGCAAGAGTAAATTTCATTTACTTCATTTTTCTTCGAATAAAATTATTAAATCAGCATTTATTGACTAAATATTTTCTCACCTTCATAGTAAATCCGTAAATCTCTGATTATCTAGTATTAGAGCTAAATGGAAATGTTGTCCGTGGTCCAGTTATGCGGGAGATTAACTCTTGCGCCTGCTCGTTTCAAGTTTCTAACGAATAGACTTCTGCAGAGCGACGTAGCGGTTCGCGTGATTTACTCGACGTCTAATTACCAGTAAACAGAACACTTAACATGTTCTCCTGTACACAGGGCTCTGAACGGCTCGAAACGCTCTCTGCTGAAGACCGGACCTTGCGTATCTAGTCACCGATTGATCGATTATTTCTTGTTTCCGGGTCCATCAGCTCCTGTGGTCATTTGTCCTGTAAATGTAGTGCATGATTTTATCATGCGATGTGGCCGTGATCGCTCGCTGAATGGTGAGAACCGGCGCCGACCCACATGTTTGCGTGCCGGGTTTTCCCTATCCGGGTATCTCGAACCAGCCACAGGCGGGACAAGCTCTAAGCTACCAACATGTGTGGTAGTGTGGTGCATGTGTGGATGTGTGGTGCATATGTGCTCTCATCGGAATTGTTTCACAAACTTATTTCCTCTGTCTTTTGTTCCACCACAGCCCGAGAATTTGCGCCTCGCGTTAAAATCGGCTAGCAGCCGGACTCGATTTTCGAGATTTAGTAGGGCTTCCATGGCCGTATTGATCAGCCTGTGGGAGGAGTGATATATCAAGACTACATGTAATCTGCGACCCCTTGCCATATACCAGTCACTATTATCTAGACACATTAGTGCTGCTTACAGTTAGAATATATTGCCCACTACTAAAGCATCATTCTGTTTACCAATGTCATTTACAGCCGCAATTCAGAACCTGGATTGAAGTATATTCACGATAAAAACGCTTTTGAGCACAAGATTCTAGGCTGTCTCGGAGATGTCGCGTCCTAGGCACAGTTGCCAACGTTTCGAACGTCTCACTGCGTCCTTCCTCAGGGTAAAATTACGCTTTGTGTGTGTGTGATGCAATGCCCTTTTCACATAACCCCATCACCACTGCGGCCTCCAACGAATTGATGACAATTGTTTTATTGTATCATTACATGCGGAATGAAAGGAGCGCCCTGTAATTTAATGATGGGCAGCGTGCTTATTTCCATTTTTCCATTCGAAGATTTGTTTAAATTCATATGTGAAATTTGCCGATCCAAACAACTGCAGTTGCTGAGGCAGAAGAGCTAAGGTTAAGGGGCGGCACGGGGTCGCTGCTGCTTACCAGGATTACATGGCCTCGTCCAACTACAGAAAAAACTTAAGTTCGACTCATCAGTATCTTGGACTTCATTTGGTTATTATTATTGACTTTCACACTAGAACAAATTCAAAGAGTAGCGGAGATGTACAACATAATAATTATTGTTGGAACAAATGTTCCTGGTAAGTCTGCTGTGTTATGATGATGGAACAATAGTTAATGTGGGAAGAATAAAAATTGAAGAAATTTGATAAAACATTTCACTAATCCACCTATTTCATCATAAATCTCATCTGACAGTATTTTGAACCTCGGTTCTCTCCGCAACGCTTAAGGATGCTCACGCTACATCCGACACTCCGCGCGACGCTCCGCTCCCCGATCCCGTTCCTGCCCCTGTCCCCTTCTTTGTCATCGTCTTCGCCTCCGTCCCCGCCCCCGTCCCCGCCCCCGACCCGGTCTCCGTCCCCATGTCCGTCCCCTTCCCCCTTCCCTTCTCTGTTCTCGTACCCATCACGGCATCCTCTCCCGTCCCCATCACCATTACTTTCCTCTCCTCTCCGCTTCCCTGTTTCCGACCCATTCCCCTTCGCCTTCTCCCTCCCCTTCTTCGCCGTCACCACCTCCTTCCTCTTCCCCGTCTTCGCCCCCGTCCTCCTTCCCCTCACCGACACTGCCCCCATTCCCATCCTCGTTCTCGTCCTTGTCCCAATTCCCATTCTCATCCTCGTCTCTTTCCCACTCTTCTATCCCGTCCCTGCCCCGCCCCCACTTTCGTCTTCGCCGCTTACCCCGCCTCCGCGACTGGCCACCTCTCCATTATTCAGCGGCGCCGTCCGCACGCGACGCATGGGAGACACGCTGGCCGCCCCCGCCTCCCCGTTGGCCCGGTCGAGCTTATTTCGAGAGGGGGTATCTGAGTCGAAGTCGAATCCTAGACCAAAGCTGCACATGTGCCAGAAAGCCCCGGCGAGTCATGAGGCGCCAGCTTATGTTGACTAGCCAAGCTCCAAGCAGCGTTAGCACTAATGGAAAAACTATAGAAGCCTACTTCTAACAAGGAAGAGGTACTCACGACAAATTTGAAATATTTAAGATGCTATCAACGCTTGAATAACTGATAACCAATGAAAACTGAGAACCAATACTATTAATTGATTTAATTTCTGTTAGTTGATTAAAAAAGCGGTAATACATTCTAACAAAATAAACTAGTTTCCGGTAGTGCTAACAATGTGCTTTAACTTTGTCACAAGTCTTTCAGTGCAACACCCACACATTATTTATCACTTAATTTATCTTCATTATACATTATAATGTATGGCCGTAGATGCCTCGCGTAGCAGAGGTGATACAGTACATCAGAAACATTTCACTAAATGGAAAACAACCCTGGAATTTGTGCTGCTCTAAAGGATTATATCAATCTTTTCTGGATTCAATAACGTTAAAAGCCCCATTTAAGTGGTTTTAGTTAGTAATAACCATTAAAAATGAATTAAAAAGTTGTAACATTTAAAGCATGTTTCGATGGTTCCATAAATGAACACTTGTGAATAAATTTCCAAATCTTTTGTGCCTCTCACAGGTCTGAAACGGTTGACCTTGCACACACAATAACTGTTATTGATCTGTCACCAATCGCATATTAAATGAAGGACATGTAATTTATTATTTGCATCTATCCAACATATCATCTCTGGAGATGCTCTCGAGATGGGAATCAGTGCTGATATTCAACGGCTTATGAATGCAACTGCGTGTTCGTTACTGTCGGTCTGGAGATCGGTTGGACGGTTGCAAATTGTCGAATAATCAATGACCCTGACCCTATTTCAAACGGCGCACTGGTATTTTTGGTCTTTGAAATAACGTCATTCATGATTTCAAATTTTCAAATATCGTATTGTAAAATATAACTTTTAGCTCCTTTTAGAAAAGTATTCTTTCTTTCATCGGATAACTTGATCTACTATTTTTAGCTAAAACAAAATCAAACTAATGGTACTACAACAGCACATAAATTCTCGTATAATGTGTAATGGGCACGTAATATTATAAGATTACAAATTGTATCCTACTTTTTTTTCAGTCATCTTGTGAACAATTCTCTTCAGTAAAAGAAGCGCGGGGATTCGAATTTGTAATAATGAAATATTTCCAATTTTCTTAACTTTGCGGGTTATTATGATAATCGTATTTACATCGTTTTTATAAACGCTCTTTGCTTTCCTCGAAAGTTATTTTAAAAATTATTATCTATTAATCTATTTTAAAAATTACTTTCTTACAGTAGAAATTGAATCCTGGCCTTTATATTGGTACTCTAAAGCCAGAGACACTCGTCTAACAAGCCACTTGATTCGTGAATCCTAATAATTCAAATATAATTAATTCTACAACCTATGCAAATTTCCACGTATTAATACAAAATTACTCCAAAGCAACTTACATTTATTAACGTGTTCATATAACCTTGCTGAACGTGTAATATTTACCCCTGAGTGTTAGGCAGTCTCATATGCCCAGGTATTCTGCAGAAACTCCTCTCTTCGATTACATCAAAACGTGACATGCAGACTATCATTGATAATTGGATATAATTATGAGAGAACCATATGACATATTCTAAGCCTATTTATTAGATTCGGTATGAATTCGAAATATCGGGAAAAATAAGAAATCAAATGACATTACTCTGTTTCATGTAACTTGTATATAATTATTACTATTATTATTATTATTATTATATACGATCAATGTCAATTTCAGGCGTTTGTAGCCGTAATAGCGCCAAAACGACGGATTAGAGACGACATTCGATTACAGCGTGTGCGCACTAACATTCTTGAGAGCTGGCGTTGTGCATATTCGCCGTTTCCATTTGCCCCTCTCCTAGCAAGTGTAAAAACGTGAAAGTAAAACTTAAATAATTCTTTATTAGTGCTATGTGCCGTCTAACTGATGTACAGCTCTGGTAGTTATACGTCACTACGCTAACTAGTTTTACAAATCCACATCTTCATCCACTGTCTTCATGCATTAAAACGGAAGAATGATTCTATTTGTTCATGACACCAATATTCTTTTCAAAAAACGCTTCAGAAGGAAAGTACGAATTCAGATGTTTGAAATTTGTTTTCTAATAAGAAATTGATACTCAGCGGAAGAAAAACGTTTCAATGCAGCTTTACCGCAGCATACCTTACCGCAGTCACCATTGAAAATCAACAATTTTCAATTGACTTATGTTAAGGTAACAAAATTCCTGTACCTCCTAATTAAATCAAACCTCGGAAGGAATATTCACATAAATGATTTGAACAGTAAATTTAGTTCATTATACTACGCATTCATAATTCTTTCAAATTCTGTCAGCCTTCATGCTATTCGTTGCGTGAATTTCGCAAACGTACAATCCAGACTGAGATATAGCAAAATATTGTGAATAAAGCACATCCTATACAATCCACACTTTGATTTTCAGGACAAATATTGTAGGAAAAATAAGCAAATGCCATTCACGTGATTGCTAAATGCCACTCTTCATTGATAATGGAATCACTTGCCTGTTTATTTACGAATCTGAAATTGTTTCTTTTTCAAAACTGACTTTCTTTCAGCGGAAACATGTTTCCAAGCAATACAGGTATTCATAATTGGAACACACGTTGCAGGAAGCATTCATCAGGTGTCAATATCAACAATCACTACAAGAAATGCATATAACACATGCACATTAGTTTACCACACATTGCCAGATGACATTAAAAAATTAAAATCGATATTCATGTTTAAGGCCAAGTAAAATATTTTATTTAGCATAACTGTTTTAATACAATTAGATAAATAGAAAAAATATATTTATTTGAATGTGTGTAATATTAATTTTATATGTGATATAAACTGCATTAGTTAAAATATAATTTTAATAAGAATAAATATACCTTTAACAAGTAATATACTTCATCTTCGGGATCAATGATCTTATCTCGATCAGATTTTTCGTCTTGTTTGCCTGATCTAATGAGCAAATGGTTAGAGGGCCCCTTGCTTTGCTTCTGGAGATGTAAAGTATCTTCACTATGTGCACGTTTTGTTGAGCTCTCTTTTTCCTAGTTGTGGTGGGAGTAAAAGAGCGTGGGGTTCTATTTTGTTAGCAATACTAAAAAACATATCGGTAGTTCATTTACCGATAGAAGTAAGTTTTTTAACCCTCTTTACCTAAAACAAATGAAAATGCATCGGTATTTTTTTCAGCCCTGAAAACACTACAAAACAAGCTTCGGGGATTACTATTTCACATTATTAGTATACGTATTGACTTATCTAGAAAGCTGTAAAAGTTTCGAAGAATTCTATGATCATTTTATAATTTCTTTAGTATCTTCCTTTCTTTTCAATCCTCGGGATGTTGAAGTTTTTGTAGTGTTGTTAATGAATGTGGTGTACTGATGACATACTATCAGGGAGAATTCCCAAACTACGCAACAAAATCATGAACTTTCCCTCCCAAATTTCTTACAGCTTTATATACCGGACATTTTTCAAGTATTCACGACGCAAACCAAAAATAAGATTAGAAATACATGATATACTCTGTACAAAACTGGGCCTGTATTGATCTCACCAAACCAGAGGAGATAATAATGTGTGTGAGAAATCTGGCCTATGGAATTGAAAACGTGAAAACAGTCATCGCACTCACTATAGATGTTTTATAAATGTTTCATTTATAAGCAACTAGTTCATTTGATAAGTGAATAAATGAATAGCTAACGCCCTTGCATGTAGCACGAATTCGACTTCTATTCCCAGAAGAGACTGGCATTGGCCTCAATGAGGCAAGCCGCTGGGATCAAGGTAGAACTTCTGGGTGACGTGTTCACATCCCCCAGAATCTAAAAACCATGCTTCTATTCTGCCTTCTCGTAGCTAAACCGGCCATAAAAGCGGAACCGACGTCAGAATAAAATAATTTAAAAGTACTCTTTATATCACGAGCCAAATTCCATCAAAAAAAGTATTTGACTTTGCAAATAATTTTTTATTATACAGGAGCGAATATTTTTCTTAACAATTGTCGACAAAAACGTTCATTTCCATTGGCATTGGTAATTCGCTGAAGTATTTCTCGATTCTTATTATTTCATCATTTCCATTATCATTCACCATTTCAGCCATTACTTTACATTGACACCATATTTTCCGCGCAAAAAACATGCTGGAGAGTCCTATTGCCTATGTAGTAGACCCCCTGCGATTCGAACCCAGATCGTCCGCCTCCTCTTGGGCCCATTTCTCGGCGTACAGATTAGCTCTAAGGAGCGAACTTTCATGGCGTCAGCCATTGTGCTATAGGCCGCTAGCCTGAATTTTACCCCTTTGGGATTCTAATATATTCCTGGTGAATGCTAATAGGGAGTTTCCCCTCCCCCACGTATGCGAGCTGTATACCAGCATTGTGACCGGGAGGCCTTAAGTTTAGAGTCCTGTTGGAGAAAGATTTTCGGTACTAGCTGCTTAATTGGATAGAATTCAAACACTGGGAGGCAATTCCTGCGACCAGCTGCTCTGATCCGTAGTTGCCGGACCAGTCCCTAAAAATGAGCCACGGACCGCGCACGACATGTCCTTCCTTATTCTTGCCTCTCCTCCCACCTTACATACACACTTACACACAAATATACACAACACTATTACAAATGGTAGGATACCAGTCGGAAGCTTAGAGCTTGTTCCGGCGAGGGCGTTGCCCCACGTGGGGGAAAGATGCTCGGAGTGAGTACAATTTGTCTTGGAAGAAGCCGGATTTCACAATCCAGCACCGGAGGAACACCGCTATCTCTCAGGACATAACACACACTTCACTTATGGAATTATTGACTTCAGAAGTGGACGCTCCCGGAATCTATATCCAATTACTCGATTACTTTCATATCCCTAGTTACAATAACTCTATAAAGCCGTATCAGCCATATATTGACATCAGGTGTCTCTCACCACAAAAATGCTGGAGAATTCAAACGAAGGGTTACGGAAATGCGCAACAGATTTCTCGGACCATTCACACACACACACACGTACATCTACGCGAAGTTAATATACGCGATTCTGGCCAATGTACCGACACGCATATATACACACACGTCGCCAGCCAGCGCATGTCGTTTCGCGTTGCGCAGTTGAAGAGGCTGCCACCCACCGCGAGGGGAAGGTGTCAGTCACTCAACGCATCCGGCTTCCTAGAGCCTGCTCCCGTGCGATAACATCCCGCGCGTACGTGACAAGCGAACGAGAGAGAGAGAGAGAGAGAGAGAGAGAGAGAGAGCGTGCGTCATGTCACGTGGGAGTGCTGCCAAAGTGAACGCCACGAGGGCTGCCAAAGACTCTGTTCCAAATTCTCTCATGGAAACACAGGAATGGCGTCATGCTCTCGTCATACCTTCCACATTCCAGTCAATTTGAACGAGAATGTGCACATTGTGCACACATAACCAATAAACACAATTCAGACTCAACCAAGAGCGTAGCACTGCCAAAATCGGCAGTCAGTCGGATGTCAGCAATATAATGTTCCCTTTACTACGTATGTGCGTAGTAATCATAGTACGACAAAGAATTCGCGAGTATCTTGGCCAACGTACTGAAGTTACATATTAACGTAATACATATCGCAGGGACTTACATACGTTGTCCTTTCTAATGTTTTGTTATATATTGCATCTTATACTGACTGTCAGACTTCTCATAGATGATACATAACTGAATATAATTTGTTATTGTCGCTACATTTCAGGTTCAAAAATCCAACATTCTTATGAAATTCGGTTGATTATTTCCTATTTCCAAGTGCGTTAACTGCTATAATCATACGTCCCGTTAGGGAAGTGCATGTCTTATGACGAGAGATTGCTGTGTTCTTCCCCCGCTGTATGGTGAGATCTGGCGCCGACCTAAACGTCAACTTGGGGGTTTCCTCAACCAGATATTTCCCACCAACGGGAAACCGACCCTCTAATCTCCCGGCAGGCCTCCCGAAATGTGTGGTAGTGTAGGGATGTAATTGTAAGTATGAGAACAAGGAAGAGGAGGGAAATATCGCGGTTTGAAACCGGTAAGTTAGGTTACTGCTCCGGCATTCTAGTGGTGTTGATCGGAGAAACGACGGATTACCGATTGGAGCAGCCGGTCGCTAGAATTCTGCTCCAGATAGCACCGGCTGAATTCGACCTACCTATCTAGGTGGTGTCAGAAATCCTGCACTAACGAGGCTCGAACGCTAGGTCAGGCCTGGTCAGAGTCACTGTAATGACATCTGTTGATGCCCTGAGCCACCTAAGTTGGTATATTCAAATTGATATCATCTTAGTCTGATCATTGTTGAATTACCGAAATCTTACCGAATTTATTTCTTTTTGTCTCTTTTGTTACTTTCTTACTATGCTCACTCTTAATGTAGTATAGCGTAAAAAGTGAAAGTGGATCTATGAAACTTGCTCGCTTGATCCATGTAGCTTTTTGAGAAAGTTGATGGTTTTAGCACCATTTTCTTTTACCGTCTTTTACCGTAGAAGACGGTGTAGGAAATATAATGTCCCGCACGCCTTAACCTTTCCGGAATTTACTGCTTAAGACTGAAGAAGCCTACGCAAGCTTACTGCTTAAGACGATAGTTAATTTTAATTTATTAAACATATTGTATATTACACAGGTCACAATAAATGTTACAAACGTTTCGGGTATGTATGGGCTAAAGATGACTGTTTTATGCTAATCGACGTAAGGTGAGAAATTTAATTTAATAGAGATACACCCACGTTAATTCTCACGCAGAGCCCCTGGCGGACAGGCAACCCAACCTTCACCGAAGCGTGACGGGTGTGCATTTTTACCTCTTGCTACCCCCACGCCAACCCTTCCGATCGTCCACCCCCTGACTGCAGCCAAATCATGGACCACAAATCTTAAGACCTTTTAACTGCCACTCGCTTTGCGCGTCAGTCTTGGTATATTACTCTATCTATATTTTGTCGCAATTCAAACTGTTATCCGATCAACACTATGAGAATTCCCAACAGTAGTGCCCTAACAAATGTGCCACTGACCATACGCGATCTTTCCTTTCTCTTCCTTGCCATATCCTCACCGCTTACTTACTTACACACACAAACTCACATTCACTACACTACCACACATGCCGGGAGACCGGTCGGGAGCTTTGAACTTGTCCCAGCTGGGGCGGTGCCCCGCTGCTTGGGGAAAAGCCACAGCTTGAGTAAAGCATACACTACACATATGGGACTAATGACCTTAGCAGTTGACGCACCGGGAATCACTAATCAATTAATGTTCGAAGGGCCATGGTAAATAGTTATAACTTTGTGGCGTATTCTGACACGCTGTTTGTGTATGAGATGGCAAAATACAATGTAATAGCTGCTCGAAGATTGTACGTAGGGTGTTTTCCTGGCGGAAGCATTCCATCGCACTTTCTTTCCACACTGGTGGGCCAACAACTGCATGGCACGGGCTCTGTTTGTTTACCAGGCGTTCGAGGAGGGCACTTGGGGCAGTCCACCGCAAAACGTTTAAACGATTCGGAGCAGTGAGAGAGAACCATCCACCAGCCATTGATCCGGTATGCAAAGAAACAAAAGTATCGTGTTTCGGGTTCTACAGGAAGAGACACACTATCCCTTTCAGTGACGTACAGTGAGTGGTTTTCGCTGGGGATATTAAATGAGTCTGAGGTCCCTCACTAAGTTACATTCAGTGACGAGAATACATTTTTGAACTCTGGAATTTCTAACTTCAGAAACAGTCACATGTGGGCCGAGGAGAATCCTCACAGCACGTTCACCAGGGGACATCAGTTGCGTTTCTGCATTAATCCTTGGGTGTGGGCGAGGAGAAAGGTCTGGAGGTTGGAATTTCTGTCCCAACCCACTGCATGCAGACTACAGCAAGTATATTTAATGTGCCAGAACGTGCATCGCCCTTACCAAGTATGCATCAGGATTCATTCCCGCCACTTCGGTCAATTTGTAAAAACCGTTGAATAATAAATATTAAAATGTTAGTAACATAATTTCATTGCCAGTCTCGTGTTCCCGACGTTCCCTGAATATATGCTACCCGCCAAGCATCCATGCAATATTAGTTGTCTACCAATCAATGCTTCTATGTCAGAATTTACGTGAATGAATCTATGTTAAATAAAAGTTCCCACCACATGTTTGTTGGCAAAAAATTATCATCTTCGACCCCTAGCAGAAGTTTATAATATTTATTCTCAGACTCCTTATAATTCATATTAAGGATATTCTCTCCGGATGCGCACATGCAACATGCCGAATAAACCACACAAGCAGAAACTTAAAAACCCTAGCAGAGCAGTCCTCTTCTCAATCACACGATTACTGTATTCAACCAATCGATATAGGTACTTTTCAAATCCGTCACGACTTCTTGTATGACCTCTTGTTTACAAAACTTCAGCCACACACCACACAACCATATGCACAACTACAACGTCATAAAATCAACGAGTGGAGTTATAACGGGTATTGTTAAGCCAGTGAACACCTCTTGCAGTTACGCGGCACTTTGATGAATGGCAAATGAATCTCAGAAAGGCAGAGGCACACAGTTTGTGAAGCCCTGTTCGAGACAAGTCGATGCGAGGAGAACTGAAGTTTTTCCAGCAGCCTCTAAGTGGACACTTAAGGCGAACGTTAAACGAACGAACCGTGCATTATCCGGCACAAGCTGCTTTCAACGCGGAAAGCGGCGAAATAGTGAACTCACTCATGGTCTCAAGCTGCGAGCTTCCTTATGGTGCAAAAAACAGAAGCGACTGATTTTACTTTCAAGCTATAGATATTTCTTTCATCTTACAAAAATATCCACAAGATATGCATCTTTATTTTAACTTTACTCATATAACACAAAAATGAACGTGAAAGCATGTATTGATTTATAATTTTAGTTCCGAGTAATTGTTTACAGCAATTTAACTTTGAGCAATTTTAGTATCCCTTAGTGTTATTAAAACTTAAATGCATTTATAAACTGATTAAATGTTTTTCCGTAAAGATATCTAATGCTTTAATGCATTTCGGTTTACTTTAAATATCGAAATCCATTTAATACATTAGTATGTGGGAGTTAGCACTTAGAAAAACTTATTTCAGGTGTTTTCTTTGCATTAACTCTTTCAATAAAAACAACGAACAGCGAGTGATTTCCAAATAGCCATGCAACTTCGAGAGGTCGTTGACAAATATTCACTTCTAACTTTCAAAATGCATATTAGACGCCAGTGATGTATTCCCTCTCAAAGAAACTAGTCTGAAGGTAAACAACAAAGGAATCCAATTGTCTGGAAATAACCAGTGAATTATGATCAGTTTTCTGTAAGTTCCAAAGATTGTGCAATGTTTTAGCCATAATGTCATAACAAGTTGCATTATCAAGCAAATTTTCGAAATATGTTAATCTAGCGCATACGATCAAGTACAATGTTGGGTGCACCCATCTCGTGTCAAGGAATGGAGAGCAAGGTGTTCGAGTATGAACTCCATACGTCACAAACGACCAATTCCTTTTCAGATATGAGTCCATTTCTCAACACGAAACACAGAGTGGGTAGGCGAGTGCAAACCCCTGAATAATCGTAATCAGTCACTCTTCGAAACGCGGCCGACTTCTCCCAAGGTCTCGCCAACATCGAGCGTCATGCGCGTGTAGGGTTGCCGGGCGCCACTAACTAATGTATTGGACCCAGGTGGAATCGACGAAGTTTAATCGATCGAGAAACTCCTTTATACTGACTCATTCCTCAAGATAACGCTTCCATATCGTTCTGAGAAACATTGCGATATTCGTCAATAGCTTTCAGTGTTAATATTTGTTCTTATTGGTTCAATTACAAATTCAATTGTTCGTCTGTGTCGTTTATATATTTATTACATAATAACTCGTTTATCTCTTAAAATAAATTTGAAATTATTACTTACTTTAAAAATATTTTAACATTTCTGTTCTGGCACCGCTATTTCAAAGTATTTCTAGATGATTTTTTTATTCCACTGGAACTTCTCTTAAAGTACACATGTTTTATTAATAATTGTATCTAATAAATTCAATATTTCCTTATCATCAATTAAATACGTATGTTTCAACAAAAGCATATATTTCTGAAGTATAATATTAATTACAACTATAAATATCACATCATTTCAATAAAACGTATTAATTACTAACGTATTCGTGTTAATTATAACATTTTGTAATTAATTTATTTTCTGTCCCAATTTCCCTTCTTCCAAGAAAAGTTTGACAATTCTTCTTAAAACATATGAGGCGATCACGATAATAACGGCATATCCCAACCGATCTCGCATTTTCAGTTGGAAGTTTGCCATGTACCTATCACGTGCTGAAATAGCAAATGAGTTGGGATATTGCTGAACCCTCGAATTACACCTTCAAAAGTTAGTCCACTGTGAAAAAGAACGTGAACGAAAAGAATAAGTCTTTATTTAAAAAAACGTACTTCGGTTGAGATATGCCGTTATTATTCTTAGCGTCTCATTTGTTTGTTTTACCGATATTTATCGACCATTTAATTTTTCTACACATCGTGAAAACTTTCAGTGGTAATGTCTTCCATCTACATTTACGGTTTCTTCTTATTCCCCAGCGATACATAGTTCAAAAATGAATGTTTGGTTGCTTTTGGACATTAAATCTAACTTCCCTCTTCCCTTCAATCACCGAACGGTGATTTTTGTTAACAAATATAAATATTGAAATGTGTTATCAAGTGTTTGTGGGTATTCAATAATGTAGACAATTCAACCAAAAGAGAAAGACTTGGCCCTTCATGAAGATAAAATTTCCACATCGGTGATTATGTTTGATTAAACTCCCTTTGAGAAAATTGTCTCGTCAAAGATGCCTGTGTATCATTTTTCATTTACTTGTGTGCGAGATATTAGAAAAAGGGAAAAAGCCTGAAAGAAGGATGTATCTGACATTATTATTTTGAAATAAACAAGTCCAACGCTTTCTTAGAAACCATTACATAACAAGAAACCTTATTGGTTTCTCCCATCCATAGTGCGGCGCATTAAGAAGCAACAAAACATTTCCCTTTGACTTCTGACTCTAGAAATGATTCGTTTACTTATCCATGTATGTTTTCTTCAATTACCACTAATATTCGCTGTGAAATAACGACCTGTTTCTAAACAATATTTTCATTAAAGGTAAAAAATAACACAATATGACAAAAAAATTAAAAACAATTTTAATTTTTGGAAACATATAAAAATATAATGTAAACGAGTTGCAGAATATATGGTTTGTCATTTAACTTCTAGTTTTTATTTTTTTATACATTCACCATTTAATCCAGTTTCACACTGTCCTTTTTTGTCCTTTTCCTGTTCACAAAATGGATGGGAAAGCGTCGTTTGTTTCTACGCGGTACCGTTTCGGCATGGAAACTTGATGATCGATAACCAGCAAAACGCTGGGGTCATTTCCTTTCTGCACGACATGTAAATATTTTCTTCGGACGTCACAAAAAGCGCTGAAGCTCAAACAGTTGAACATCGCTTCAATGGAAAGAAATTAAGTTAGATTAAATTAGGACCGAGCACAAAACGAGACGTCATTACGACACAGCACATTCACAGCCGTTTTACTTTCCACCACACAAATCGCCTCACCATACAATTCAGCACGTTAGAATGCTCTCAAAACTGCACAAAAGGAACAAATTGCACCACATGCACAGCAACCGAGACAAAGTTCCAGGAAGTAATGCTAGAAGTGCATACTTTTAAACCGGATGTAAACATGTGACCTGTGTTTCATTTTTCTCTACAAATTACTCCCAATTTGGTCCGTCACTTTTCTACAGACATTAAAAATGTAAAACAGGTTTTATATGCGATGTATATATTCACAATATGAAGCTTTTATTATAAATTTGTCTTTCTCAGTTTGCACTTAAAACATGAATTATTCATATTTATATTAATTCACATTCACTATTTACTGCTTTATTCCACTCCCGAGAAATGCATATTTATTAACGAAAATAATATTCAGTTTTCCATTAATGAATTCTTTAATTATTTTTTCAACGCATTGTATGTAAGGTTAGTATGCTATTCCACGTGGAATAACTTTTAATGTCATGAAATAAGACGTTAGAACCAATAAACAATCTCCCTCCTAAATCACTTACAACATCAAGAGTAGACGGATAGAATTCGACCGCTTATTTTTGGTTAAGAAATATTTGGTCTAAGACTTGCCCGAGGAGCTTGGACGGGAAGAACCGAGAGATAAGCTGACTTTCTTCGTCCACAATCTTTACTCCTACGTAGGAAAAGTTGCCTAGTGCCCAACAGCCTCCCTGTAGTTGGCACACGTTGAGGGAACTTTGTGGTTACTAGATGTTCACCATCTGTCGGGAAAATATGCGCATTTAATGTTTTGAATTACTTAACCTCGAGGAGTCTCTTGAATCTTTTTAATTCGATCCTCCATTAGTGAACATCGAGAACTAAGATTTCCTAAATAAAAATATTCACTAGAAATTATTCCTATAATTCTTTCGCTTTTGAAGTCATTGTATATATTTATTTTTATTTTCTTAACGGCAGTTTCAGAAATAATCTGTATGTGATATGAACATTCGATCAAAACTGTTTATTTCGCAAGTTGTTTAATGGTGGATGCATAGAGCAGACACCAGGAGACGTAAAGAAATGCATAGTAAATCAACTCTTTAGGGAATGATAGCATGCACAATAATGAATGTGCAGAAAATATTAATTATGGACAACGTGGGCGTATCATATTTGTTAAATTATTATTTTTTCGTTATTTAAGGTCGCATCAACATCTAGATCATTAGCGACCATTATTGCATTTAACTTTATGGTAACTGTGAAGACATGATATGGTGATAATAGGGGTGAAACGATGAACACAAATACAACCATTCCCAAGGCAGGACTCGAACCCGCGATCCGTCAATCTGAGAGCGCTACGGCACCATTGCCTTAACGATCTCGGCCATCCGGACCGGCTACACTGTTATTGATATTAATATTTTAATCAGTGTTTAATTATATAATTCTTAATGAACATCTGAAGTAATCAATATCCATTAATATACATAGTGTTCCAGAGTAAATGTTACAAACTACTAGGGCGATACAGGTCGAACTATATGTATATATACGAGGTCGAATATGCGAATATGACATTTTCCCAATGAACATGTGACGTAAAATTTCATATAATGAAGTTATTTATATGATATTTGTCTCTGATTGGTAGGTAACTCAGTAAGCACTGCTGTTTGTCAGGTCACGTTCTGACTCAAAGAGATTTCGTGTGGCTAGCAAATATAAGTGCATGATAAGTGGTCTAGAAATCAGGATCAAATATCAGATCTGTGACTAGGTTTTTTGACATTTGTCACCACGTGTTCATTGATAAAAGTGATAATCTTCCACCTCCTATATGCCGTTGAAGTTTGTAACATTTATTCTGATCTGCCTGTACATTATTAGATTTGTGCTATGCATTAACTTAACACTTGGGTAAAATCGTCTTTCCCTCGCTCCGACCCTTCTAATCGCGTCTTACATAAAGCGCCACTGTTCAACTCAATTTGCGTATACTAATGTGCGGCGCGCGGTGTGTTGCAGCTCCATGAGGCCTCGGGACGGTAGCGGTCGGTGATAGCGTGGGCGATGGTCGGGTGCTGGTGGCGGGGATGGAGCAGCGGCCCCGCTAGAAGAGGCCCGGCCCGCCATGGCTCTCCGCTTCCAGGGCGGAGGCCAACAACCACCTCCACCCTGCACCCCTCACCGCGACTATGATCGTCCTTAGTACTGACAACCACGACAACAACACACGCTTCACCCTGGAGACTCTAACGCAAGCGGGGATCATTTTCGTCATGGGGGTAGCCATCATCGTGACCAATGTCCTCATCATCGCTACCTTCCTCAACTTTCGTGGTGAGTATCCATGCGACAAAATAGTAACATTGATGTAGTACATGAAATTTAATTTTTGTATTACTACTTTACAATGTGTGTCTCAAATCTTAAATGAATATCATTTTAAAATAGATAAATAGGTTTTGTGGACAAGTTAAAGAAATGTATTCTTATTGCCTAAATTTTCGGTTAAAATTTCCACAGTTGAAATGTCGCATCAAATATGTTTGAAATTTATTTTATATATTTCAAGTAGTAAAAAAAGTCATGCTTGTTTTGAAAATGTGTTCGTATGTTCGTATTCGGAATTAAGTAATACGTAATTTTATTAAATTATTTTGTGTTATTTAAGGTAATGATCATTTGAAATTGTACAAATTGCCCTTGGATCACTAATTAATTCAATTAACTCGTGTTAATACGAATCTGCAGTAAAATAGAACCGTGCTCAGTACTTAACGTTTATTTTATTTTTCAAATATTTCCATAAACTCAATCAAAATTAAAACCATAGCCATTTAGATCAGCTCACAGAATTTTAGAAAGAAAGGACATACTTTTAAATGTTTAATAAAATTTGGAGTTTTCAGAGACGGAGCAGAGATTCTACGTAATACTCATCAGTATCAAATTCTCTTCAGCTAATAATATTTCTGTATTAACATATGCATCTACATACAAAACATTTTTAAGTTAGAACGTTATTTTGTATGTTTATATCGTCCGGAGTAATTTCTAGTTACCCAACAGATTATATTATAAATAAAACTATTCGCATTTTAAAGACAATCAAACTTTCTCAGAAAAAAAAATATTGCAAACATGTAATGCATATATAAGGAGTGGAGATAATCAATTTGCCAATGGATATATGGTGAGAAATTTCTTATTACGAAGTAACGCATCTGACATTTGACCCTTATTGTTTAGCCAACTCCTGATGCAGCGGTGTTCGGAAAGTTCACGAAATTTCTTGAACTGCGTCAGAATATGACGTGCTGAACGCTAGTGCTTGAGAAGCGGCCTAACACTCAGAGGCAAATGTCATATTCGTTATATCAAATTTCCCACCAGATGTTATTGGCCAAAAGTTATTACTTCCAATCCATCTTCATGCACTAGAGCTTGTAACCTTTATTCTGAAACACCCTTCAGCTTTTCCATACATACACATGAGAAGAATTTTGCTATTTATATTCTCTTATTTTCAAAAAATCATGCAATATTCTTTTTATTAATGTAATTTTTCTTCCTGAAAAATATATTTGTAAAAATCGAAGTTGTTTTGTTTTTAACAAATACTATATCATCACAATGATAAATAATTGAAAGCTATTGAAATGTTCGAATTATTGAAAATTACATTATAATGTTCAAAGGACGCATACCTAAACATTCTAACTTCTGTAAAATATGAAAAGTTGAAAAATACAAAAATATGTGTCGCAGATGAATTGTTCAAATCTGTTTCAATGAATTATCATCTTTAATGGGTTTCTCTCACAGTATTTTTGCATTGTTTAGAACCGTGTACATTTTTAGAAAAGGTTATAATTATTTTAAAATACTATTTAGTACTCAAAATAAAAATGTTACCCGTGTAATGAAAAAATGATCATTGTATACTCATTACAAATGTACTACATACTCATCCTACATACTTACGCTAATATATCAAGTGAAGGAAAGGAAGACACAAATGCAAGTTTACAATTCCAAGTCTCATTTTGCAATTGTAAACTTATTTTTTATATAATTTAGACATTTTAATTTTATATTCTGAAAATCAAACGTGAAGTTTGATGTAGTCTCAGATGACATTTGTCTTACCTCAATTTCGACAAACTATTGACTTCTAGAAATAAAAATTTTACTGTCAATTTTATTTCTACTTCTTCGATGAGAAACACTTACAATTCTCTTGATAATCTTGTATTTTCAAATGTATTGGAAAGTAAATTTATAATATTGAAGGTATACAGTTTTATAAGTAATGCATGATGAATACAAAACCACTCGACGATTAGACGACGAGACGACAATAGGTACTGAATGTTACAGACAAATTTGGTAAAACATGTACTTAATAAATTTTATGAACTTCATATTTTAGATCGCAATTATTATTATTATTATTATTATTATTATTATTATTATTAAATATTATTATTATTATAACAGTGAGAAAATAATGAACATCATCAAAAACTACTGAAATGCTAACAAATCTGTGTAATTGCTTCTAGAAAATGTAGAATATAAGATGTTCGCTGGATTGTTAAGCATATAACAACATTCGTCAACTCTTTTGACTTATTTTAGTTAAAGCTGATACAAGTTGCGATAAAAGAAGCAAATTTTAATTCACCAAAGATAACATAGAAATGATCATGTTTTCACTCGCAGTTTTACTCTTTTAAGACATTTATTAATGCTAGTATACCTTCTCTCGTTTACAAAACACTTATTTTATATATTGCATATGTAGAAAACATACCAAATAAGCAATAAGATGAGCCGTACCTTATAGACTATTTAATTTTTAATATAAGAAATGTTCGTGCTGTGTGCGCATTTTCGCACAAATATGGCAGATCGTTGACTCATTTTCTGATGCAGGTCCATCGGAGGTGATCAACATTTACCTGCTGTCGCTGGCCGTGGCCGACCTGCTGTGCGGCATCTTAGTGGTGCCGCTGTCGGTGTACCCGGCCATCGTACAGCAGTGGGTGTATGGCGACGTGGTGTGTCGACTCATCGGCTACCTCGAGGTCACCTTGTGGAGCGTCAGCATATTCACGTTCATGTGGATCAGCGTGGACCGGTACTTGGCAGTGCGCAAACCTCTGCGCTACGAGACGGTGCAGACGAAGACGCGCTGCCAATGCTGGATGGTCTTCACGTGGATCTCCGCCGCCATGTTGTGCTGCCCGCCGCTGCTGGGCTTCAACAAACCCCACTTCGACCGCGATGCTTACATCTGTATGCTGGACTGGGGCAACATGGCGGCGTACTCCGTCACCGTGGCCATCCTCATGCTGGGACCGAGCCTCATCACCATCATCTACACCTACACGTACATCTTCTCCATGATGAAGAAACTCCGCAGCGGCGTCCCGATTCACGACAAAGAATACGCCACGGCGCTGTCTGAGAACTTATCGAATCCGAGTCACGTGATGTCCTTCGTCCTCGTCGTGACCTTTTGGTTGTCGTGGACGCCGTACGCGACCGTCAAGCTCTACGAACACTTTACCAACTACAAGTTCCAGGTGCCATATCTACACTTCAGCATCGTATGGCTGGGCATCCTCAACTCGTTCTGGAAGGCACTGATCCTCGTGGCACTCAGCCCTCAGTTCCGGCTCGCCGTTCGCATCTTCTGCATGACGTTGTGCTGCCGCTACAAAGGCCGTCTTCAAAGCGAACTTATTGACATGGACGGTGACGACTGATGGCACCGATAGAGGACTTTTGACCTCTTTGTATCGGCACACGAAAGACTTCGGAATGAGCTTTAAAATATTCGTGGATATTTTAAAAGACATAAACTAGTTCTTTTTTCCATAGGACACCTAGCAGAAAAGCATAGCTATTAAAATCACAAATATACACTCGGCGTGTGTATTTGTAATTTTATCTACATATATACACACAGTCAAACTACAGCTCCTCGTGGCTTTCGCGCTACAGTAGTGCAAGTCAGTCGAGCTGCGCTCCACAAACCACGCGGCTGCCGGCCGCTCTGTGACCGATGTATATAGGACGTTGTGGGTAGATAGCGACGTTCGTCTCGACAGCGACTCGTGTGCGTGTAGAGCGTTTGTGTGTGCGCGCGAGTGTGTGCGTGTGGTGTGTATATATATGTATATACACATATATATGACGAGGTACGTGACGTGTTTTACTAATCTTGTGGGGTCTCGTTTGTGTCAAAAAAGTGTGAAATCCAGTAACTCTCTGTATTGCAGCTTTGTCTCCCCTTTTGTGTAAACGAGCATTTAATAGCTTTGAGTGTGTCAAGAGCGGACCCGTTCCGCGCCCGCCGAGATATTTCTTCCACGCAGACATCGGGGCGTTCGTCGGAAGACGTCCGCGAGCGACCTTCGATGACGTGGAAGTACACAGTAGTAGTACTTTTTCGAATTTCTTACGATTGGGAGGGAGGATTCGAGACACCGTCGCCTTGTTTCGCGATCTCTTGTCCACTCGCAGGGGGGTTCTAAGCATCTGCCTTTTCTGTGGTGACTCCGAGCCCAAGGCCACCGGCCGTCGAGCGGGCGCAGGGTGCGGGACGCGGAGGACGAGGCACGAGGCGTGGGACGTGGGTCGTGGGACGTGAGACGTGGGACGTGGGTCGGGGGACGTGGAGCATGGGACGAGGCAGGGCCGACCGCCCGGGTCACAGACTGCTTGCGCGTCAGCCCACGGCAAAACGGCAGTCGGCTACCGTCCCCAGCTGGCTAGCTCGCCGGTTCACGGCAGTGCATGCCTAAAGCCCATCATAATCGTCGCAGAAATGTGTTTCATTATAAGGGTGAATATATATACATATGCATATACATATATCTTTCTATGTCTTTCGTGTACTGTATATCTCAATGCTGTGTATTCTTTGTTTGATACATTTCGTTTAAATATCTAAAAAAAGATGATATGAATCACATGCGTTAGCAATCATGAGCCCACGTAGGCCCAGGAAAAACAATTATATGTGTGTGTGTGTGTTGAGTTTCAGATGCAACTGAGCAATCGTTCCAGTTAGACGTATGTTGGTTTAGAAGATTCAAACAATGGTTTCCCTCTCTAATATATAAAAATATACATATATCATCAGTTGCATAATTTTTCTAAATATGTCAGTGTCTCAATATGAAAGTATTCCTCGAAGTGATTGGTCATTCGGTTTCCGTCAGCACAGACAGCCAGCGACGCTGTGCCGCTCGGGAGCCAGCCAGCGTCAGCGCCAGTGCCAGTGCCAGCCCGGAGCCCTCGCCGCCCTAGCGCCGCAGCGACTGGAGACGGAGGGCGCAGAGAACTGGAGAGCCTCTGTTTCACCTCGACCGTGTTTTCATTCCCTTACTTCGTCAAGATGCTGGTCGCAGGACTTCCTTCTTCCGTTTCGAGATACGCATGGTAGAGTTCTATTTTCGTCTCCCTCCGTTATGTTCCTGTTTCACCTCATCTCGGAGCATGAGGTTCTCGCAAACTGCGCGACACGCAGAAGAGGACTTACACAGGAATTCTAAACGCGACGAAACAAAAGAACGGTAACTCGCAGTGTTCAGTGTCGCGTGTGACTGCAACCGATGAGTGCCACTAGGTACGAGTAGCACATCCATCCTACCTCTTGTACTGGACAGTCGTTGCACAATGTCTTTGCTCGCGGCTTTCAAAAACGTTCGAGTGGTTTCTTTCGTGTGTACTCCCTTAGTTGTGCGCCCTGCTGGAAAGGGGATCTTGTTACCTTTTCATGCTGATGGGGCGGTATGCAGTCGGTGAGGTAGAGTTAGTGATATGTTCCTTTGCCCCTTCGAAATTTTACTCTCATCCAATTGCACAACAAAGAGGCTAAATGATGCCTCATTCCAAGCACATAATATCGGCATAATACTAAAATGAATATGAAATGGCTTATGGATGTGTTACTTTATATTTACTGGCACTATTAAATTATTATCATTATTTTTATTCGGTCAAAAAACTATGCTAATTTTATCCCTCGTACTGCAGGTCTTACTGTGTTTGGTTTGTCATGGAGGATGTACGATGTCCGTTATCTAGTGTGCATGTCTAGTGCCGATGCGGCCGTGTGTTTCCATTAAGGCCTATATTACTATCGTAATCAATACACTGTGCAGAAGTATAGTTGGATCAGCTGCTGTTTGCCAATTTACTTGTAATCTATTGGTTATTCTTGATTCTAACTCCTCCAGCAGCTGTGCTGTTCTTATCTCCCCAGTTTTTTCATTCCTGATAAAAGCGATATTAATGGAATGTTTGCAATCAACATTAGCTGAAAATAAACTTTCTGCTTCGAACTGGATTAAAATTCAATTTTTCTTCCAGGTGACTGATGGCTCGTGACTTTACAGGGAAGAAATTTCATTTCGAACACCATTTGCACGACACTGCTCTTGGCAATATGAAACTTTAAGGTCTTCTAAAGAAGGTCATATCGAGCAGCATTCTTGTAAAAAAATTGTTGTAGGTAAAATGCGTCTTGTAAGGGCTAGTTTTAGAACTCCCCGTCCTGTACAGATACTGTTGCCGAAGAGTGCATCTCTCTCACATTTTAAAATATCTCTGTTTAACGAATGCTGTGCCCTACTAGTGATCATTATTATGCCTATGGCACACAGAAGTCAAATGTAAAGTATTTATGACACTGTTGTTAATTGTTACAATATTGGAAATTTTCTATTTCATAGTGATTCCTAAATGACTTCATTGAAAGCACATTAGAGTATTTTCGTGAAAATACATGAGTAGAGGTGGGAGAACGTTTACAATTGTCAAGAGGAAACCATTCTGTATGGTGTTTTAAATGAAATATCTTTCATAGTGCCCAGAATTGGAGCCCACTGAAAATCTTCATTTCCGACTGAAATTGTAAAATAAAACTATTTCACTTCTCTTGTAGACAAAGCCGATGGCAATATTAAAAATCAATGGGAAGGCTTTGAAAAATATATGAAACTTGTTACAAAAATGTTGGAAATAATTTGTAAAGAAAATGCTTGACATTTCTCTTGTTAGGCTTGTACTAGGCTTAGACAAGCTGTCGTTAGTCTTATCTTAGTCGAATCTTTAATTGTGCTCAAAACTTCGTAGCAAAGTTACTTCTAGGATACCATGTTACAAATAGAAATGTTACTGAAATTGTGCAAGACTCACCAAATGTTTACTGACACACTTTGTCTTTCATAATGTAATGGCACATGAGGAGATTATCATTTCCACTTTCTCTCTTACGCATTCTCTGATTGCAAACTTATTCTGGTTAATATCTGTCGCGTTCACATCGCTTTACGTTCCAAGCTCGCCTTCTCTAAGAACATGTCAGATGCGTAGGCACCTAGGTGCAAACATCATCAACGTTACATTATGGCGGAGTAGGGTTACCACCTATTTATTGGCGTATTTCCGGGTGCCTCTTTACAGCTTTAGTAAGAACAATGAAGTGGCATTGCTATGAATATTTATAAAGGGTGCATATTTACATTTTCGTTGCTTGTGCACACGAAAATTTGGGGACTTTCCTTCAGGTAGTTTTTTGTATAGTTTCAAAATTCTTTTACACATTTCAAGTAACTTTTACACATTTTAAATCTTCGGAACTTTGGAATCTGCTGCTCTAGATTCATGCTTATTCATAAACAATATTCTGCCTGCGAGTTCTCGTACAACCATAGAATATTGGGATAGAGAATCGAATTTCTCCATTTTATAGTCGTTACTTAGATTTTCAGGCGAATTTCTTATTTGACGTGGCGTAGAGCCAGCATTTTATATTCCCGGTCGTTTTGGTGTCCGGTTTCATCGCATCTCTGGACTCCGAACTTCCTTCCGGTGTCCCGGGCTTCTTCAGGGGCGATCCCGAGCGGGTGGTAACCCTAAGGCGGAGGTTCCCAGCGGCACCCCGCAGCACTCACTACGCCAGTGATGTCAAGGTCGATGCCAGCAGTGGGAGTCCGTGGCACTGGTAGCTCGGCAAAATCACCGCTCCATGCAATTGATCACCTCGCCACAAGAGAGCAGTAGGCGCTCAAAGTCGCCCTGAAGGCTTTTACGCTTTCCGCATGAAATACGATTAGGCGGGATTAGATAATACGATTAGATAATATAGATACATTTATGAACGTTTGTTGTTATTTTTTATTTCCTTTTTTACTTTTATTTTTCTGTGCATATCTTCTTTTTCCGTGCGATTCCACCAAGTCGGAAACCGGCGGGGTTACTACTGATAGTTTCTTTCCCGACACTAGTAGCGCTGAGAAGCTCGTGACGTGCCAGAGTGCCGTGGCGTGTGCCTCTGCCATCAGAAGAGACCTTGACATCACTGCACCACGCGGACGGTGTTGCTTGCGAAGCCGCTCCCCGGGGCCCTGGGGCCCGCAGGAGCCCGAAGAGACCCGGCGCCGAGCCGGTCAGTCCACAAGCGGCGAAGTAGCACGAGTCGCACTTGTACAATTTCATTTTGACATTACAAATATTCTAGATGATATCGATTGGTTTCTTTTGACTTTTTTCATGTTTTTTGGTATTCTAAGGGTGCGTTGTGAATGATGCCTCAACTCGCAGCACCTATGTATGTTCCACTACCTGTATCTCCATCAGTGCATATATATTGCTCATGTTCCGATCTTATTTCTGTTCGTGTCATAAAGGTAATATTAGAAGAACAGGAGAAGAAAAAGAATCATTGCATTTGAGTTCTAAAAGAGGGTCAAGTCTACCTCGACTGCTCTCTCATACTAAACTTTGTTTATGAAGATCCCACAAGTTCCTTCGCTCCTAACTGCAAGGATTGTTCTCCCCATAAATCTACAGAGTAATCCTTGTTGATTACTGCACTACTGTTATTTTATTTCCGTTACTGGATGATCAAATCCATATGCACCTTGAGATATTTTACAAATGCCTGTTACTGTACTATAGTGATATTTCTGGATATATATATATATATATATATATATATATATATATATATATATATATATATATATATATATGTATATATATATTCTAGAAATCCTTTCTGATAGTACAAATCTCATAAGAGAAAGAACGAGATATTCAACGCAGAAAAACTTCCCTCTTTAAGAATTTTCGATGTATATATAGTTTATATTTCAATTTCAGATAATGAAGTGTCAACCAAGAATCATCACACGCAAAAGTGGAGATTTCTTAATAGTACACGTTTTCGTATGCAGGCGGAAAACGTATGTGGTGCCATCGAAGATTTGTGCGACTGACACTTCCATTTGAACACAATTTCATGTGCTGAACTTCATTCTATATTGACCAGAGGTTAATATTTCGCAAACGTAAACGTCGATTTCACCACATCTGATGTTATCTATATATTCAAATTATGATAATGAATAATGAGCAGCGTGACACATGGGTAGTACTTGTTGAGTGTGCTTTGTTAGTTAAACGCAATAATGTAAAATTAATAATAATATCCCCAATCATTTCAACAAGATCTCATTTCTAACAAACGAATTCTTTAAAATGAATTTTTAGTGGTCAAGCACATATATACATTCGAAAATAACTCTGTCAACATTTTTCTTCTTGGTAGTTGGACAAAATATTAATTCTTAAATAAAATGGTAAAACGCTTGTACTGAATCTTATTTCAAATGCATAGAGCGTTATTCTCACAAAATAATCCGACTCCAAAATATTACGCAATTATGTATCTTTTCAACCTAGAAACAAGTATGTTTCAAGTTCTTATATTCACACTGTTCAAAGCATTATTCTAACGTTATTTCTCTGAAAATGACGAGCTAGAGACAATCGATTTGCAAACGTCATGCAGCTACAAATTGAGTGGTTGCAATGACGAGAAATAAAAGCCTTATGTTCCGATAATCCTTCCTAAAGTCTGTCATAGCCATATGTTCAAATGAACTCAGCCTGCAGGTGCTCTATTATTGCGATCAAACTGATTGTGTTTGAGTTTAAATGATTAATACATACATCCCCTAAGGGAGACCACGGCAACTACACCTACTACACAGAGTACCAAAATACGGCATCACTCGTAACTAGTGTTTCCTGCTTTTGTTAAAAAGAATTCACATTTCGACAATAAGGAAGTCAATTTTGACATGTGAAATGTACAGCAGTCTTCAATCCTCTAATTTCTCTGAATAATAATTGTCAAATTATTTTAAATCCTACAAACTATTGACATATTCTTTTGCATTAATTCTAAATATTACTTTCATTAATTGAAAATCACATTGTGGGAAATCATAAACCCAAATGAGTAAAGTTTACATCAATGAGAGAAGATAAAAGTTAGTGTAAAATGAAATTCCATTACAGTAATAAATGCAAGATCAATCATTAAGTAGATAACACATATTTCACTTTAGCGTTAATATTTTAGAATCTTGTTTGTAGGTAAATTGTTAATTTTGAACACTATATTGTTTCTCACAATAAGAAGAAAATTCAGCAATTTTAAAAACGTTTTCTAATCAAAATTGAAATAAAAATCCTTTCTTTCTTTCTTTTTCTCTCCTTTTTTTCCTTTTTTTTTTTCTTTTTTTTTCCTCTTCTTTTTTCTTTTTTTATTGGACTAATCTATTTTTGGTGAAAAATTTATTAAAGAACTCAGATTTCCTGAAATATAAGTAAAATATTTATGCAGAACTATTGTTTTCAACAATAATGTTTTCTCAAGCGATTTTTAAAATTGGAAAATTCTTTGAAATCGCTAGTCATTTTATGTTTTTCTTAAATGCAAAATAAATCCAGAAAATTTCATATTGAGTTTTCCAGCTTGATTTTTAAACAAAAAATTGCATATATTAATTGACTTAATTAACAAAAAGAATGGTTCAGTAATATTATGTCAATATTTAAAGCCAAGAAATTATTTCTTAACAAAGGATGCTAAATGCTAAATGCTAAATATAATAATATTATCAAATTATGATAAACTATTTAGGGATGAATTAATTGCATCCATCAGTAGTATCTAACTAAAATCAACTAATATATGTTCTTCCCAAAGAATATAAATAGCAATCATTTTCTTAACATTAATCATGTTCTGGCTTTTCAAAGCTATTCATTTATTTAGGATTAATTTTTATTCACCCGCTCATTTGCTAAATCCAAATCAGTAAAAAAGTGAATCAGACTTAAATATATTACTTCATGAAAAGAGAAATTAGTGCAAGACGCTTGACCGCAAAACTCTCAATACATTTGACATTCAGAAAATAAATACATGAGCCATTGATTAATAAAGTAATACTATATGTTGTTTAATAAGAGAAAAAATTCTGAAGCGTTTCTCTAAAACTTTCCTTCCAAATATCACATGATTAATCTTTCATAATTGTAAAATTTGTATTAAAGTAATAGATGTAATAGATGTGGTCTAGAGAAATCAGGATCATTATTTCACATTGTGATAGTGAATACATTACTTCCTTGAATCTTGAAGTTTTATATACATTTATGTTTGAGTAACTGTCTTAAACTAAAATTCTTATGAGAAATTGATTTTGACATTATAAAAGAAAAGATACGACATGATAAAAGAAAAATATAATTCACCTAAACCTATTGTAATAAAAAAAATTCATAGTGTGTTAAATGTTCATGTTGACATGAACATAACTGCTTATGAGCTACAAATAATAAAACAAAAAGAATATGTAAGTAATAACAATTCTGTGAAATGCAGATTTACACTCAAAGTGGGGAAAATAGTCACAAAAAGAATATACACAACGCTACTTTACAGATAAGTATAAGCACCAATAAGATGGAAATTCATGAGTTGGCATGAATTCCTAAGAAAGTATTTCACACAATGTTCCACAAAAGACTACAACAAACTGATATCATGAATAAAATAATTATATCTCAGAGGAAGTCTCAGAGGAAGAAACTGACAAATTACATTACGATGTGAGAAAACAATCAGGAGTCAACTAGGTAATCTTCTCTCAAGATTCTGTTTTTTTATTAATATCATAAGACTATGACATCAGACATCCAAATATTGTTATTACAATATCATAATGAAGTATTTTTCACTTTGCAAAAACTTTAATATGAATATATGCAATTTTAACATTCTGTGGAGTTACAAATTAATTATTTTAACAAACTAAAGATGAGAGTCAAGTTTTCTTTATTTTTCTATTTACAAAATATGAATTTGTTTCACTGTATTACTTAAGTTGTGTTTGAATAAATTTGTAACTTAAAATAAATTACTTACATTGGTCACATTTAAGAAAATGTATTTCTGATCTTCATACGTAGCTACTTACTTTGAATGAAATGTTAATATACTACATATAATAACCTATATTTGTTAGAAAATTGTGTTGTGGAATGGGCTTTCATTCATATTTTAAAATTCATTATCATTTATTTCCATAATTCATTAAAAAAATTAATAGGTAAAGTAAAATGTCAAAGAAACATTACTATTTTACATAAGTAATATAAAAGTTTTTGAGAGAAAATTAAAAATTGAGTTTCGCTTGTATGACTATCAAGAATGCCTATACATACTATTACCCCATTAGTTCTGCCTGCTGCTGTTGTAACTATGATTGTGACTGTTCTAATTATTACTTTACTTTTTTGATTTTCCTAGTAGAATTATTGTATCCAACTCTATTACATCTTACATTCTCTGATTTTTCTATAATTACTGATTTGCTGTAGCATATTTTTTATATTAATATTCATTATTAGGATTACTGCTTATAGAGGTATTTATAATACTCCTTTGGCAATAATTCTATGAAATTTGTCTTCTACTTTATTGTGTTTTAAATTTCCCTTTCTTTATAACTTAGTGCATTATAAAGAAACTTAATAACTTGATGTAAGTGCCTCACATGGAAGTAAATCTCAATGTGCACTGTTACAGTGACTGTGAAGAATATGAAAAAAACTATCACATTAAAATTAGGCAAATTGATCAATGACTGATCTTTTAACCTACTAAATAATAACATTTTGTAACGCTTTTGAGTATAAATTGCTATACTATACTTGCTACTAACTATTTATGAAGTTAAATAAGACATTGTAATAGAA
The DNA here is from genome assembly GCA_038098605.1 of Gryllus longicercus. Classification (NCBI taxonomy): domain Eukaryota; kingdom Metazoa; phylum Arthropoda; class Insecta; order Orthoptera; family Gryllidae; genus Gryllus; species Gryllus longicercus. The sequence goes on from JAZDUA010000190.1 coordinate 2,555,697, forward strand.
GCAAATTATACTTGCATAAAATGCTACTTCATCTGCATTCCCAATGGCATTTTGATATTGATATGCCACAAGAAATTTGCCTATTTTGCACCAGGTAAATTTGTTAAAACTATGGCATATAAAAATAAAATACTGAAATAAAATCAATATACTTACTGAAAAAATTATCTAATGAAACTCAAGTAATCAATACTTTACCCAATAAAGACTTTGTTCAGTGGGTTCTGTGACGTGCCTGGACGACTGCAATGATTCATTCTTCTCTTGTTTCTGATTGTTAGTTTAATTTGATTCATGGTAATTCATTGTCTTCATTCTATTGTCAAAATGTACATTTGAAATCAATTTCATTTACTTGTATTATTCATACTTGCCTCCAATTGTCAATATCAAAGGTGAATTTAACCATTTTTTCATTTTTCAAATTAGATTATAACACCACCACGCGGTAGATTAAGAATCGCATTACTGTTAAGCTCATATCAAGCTGTCTAATTTTGTACGTAAACAATAGTTTGCTAGTTTTGTACTAGTTTTGTAATTTGTGGGAGAAGGTGCTACTATACTCTAGTGTTCCCGTGTATTATAGTGAATAAGTGAATTTGAAGAAATAAAGTTAGTGGCTGCTCATTTTTGTCATAATGTCACCATTCCTGAATCCTGAAAGCTGCATATGATCTCCAAAGGCAAAAACAACTTTAAAATATCAGAGCATAGAGGTTTTAAAGTAATAAGTATGCTTCGGCAATATTTAACCCAGCAAAGGTAAGTTTCCATCTAATTAATTATATTCATAAAATATTGTTTAAAACATTATTTTGATTTTATTTGAATTGATAAAACTAGTCAACAAATTTCCTCACTTTATTTTAATATTTGATTATTCAAACACATTTCCCTTCACTCTCATATTTCTTAAGTTACTACAAAATTCTTACTAAAACATAGCTTCAGCTAATTATTTTTCATTATTTATGTACCAAAATAGCACTTGTAACAATTCCTAAGAACTTTTTATTTATTTAACATCAAATAACCATTAAAAATTATTGTTGTATGGGAGAGAAGTGCGATATGTCTATGTTTCCTCCAGTTGCAGAATCTTCTATTTTTGTTCTTATACTATACTAAGTAGAATTATGAATAAAGGTGGCAACAAGCTCTTTTGCCAAAACATGATAACAAGCAATATTCACTCTCATGTAATAAAAATCTATTTGCAGAATCAATTGAGCTACAGATTTTGGTTCTTATCCCTTATCACACCCCATATAAAGGAAGCAACTTACTATCACATGATGATGGAGAATGAATATTTAAAGATATAATTCACTAAAAAATGTTATTTTCACTAACACTTCCACAGAGCTCAAAAAAAACAATCCCAGATAGTGAAGCTACACTAATTTTACTGTCCAGAAGCAAAACAAGGAGCCATCTCAGTATTTGCTCAAAGTGTCAAGGGAAACTAGATAAAAAACCTAACTGAGATGGAGGTCATTGTCTCTGAATTTGAAGTGCCATAAGAATCACCTAGGAAAGCAATGTAATGTTAATCTGAATTTCCCACATTATTGCTTATTTTTAGTGAGAAAACTATATATAATTGAAATAAGTACCAAAAAATACATATGTTCTTCTTTTATAAATATAGCAACGATTATTTTAATAATTACAGATTAATTCTTTAGATATTTATAATGCATCTGATAGAGGCAGAGACTTACCCAGGATTTTTCTTTGGGAAACTATAGGTATTCAGTTTTAACTTAATGTTTCTGATATTGAATTTTTGATTTACGCTTAATATAAAATTTATTTTGATTTATCAACTTACAGTTTATATTTGAAACGTTAACAATTGATATATTGAATTATTTTTGTCAGTTTAGAATATTAGTAAAATCTATATTATTTTTTATTATTGGCATCAAAGGGGAGGGAGTTGAAGCCCTGTGAGTTCCCCCTCCTCTCCTGGTGTGAACGACTGAATAAAGTATCATTTTCAATCTTATTGAAGTTACGAATTAGCTAAGGGCAGAGTATTTATTGGGAGTTAAAAGTAACACTGCAGTTTTTAGTTTTTTGGGCAATGTATGCAGATTTTTACTAACTGTTTAAAATTACATTATTGTCATTCCTATTGATTTTGAAATGAATGTCATTAAAAAGATTGTTGAAATACTATATCATTCTGCAATAAATTGCCATGTTGATCTTGCCTTCAAAGTTTAATGAAACAGAGGATGATGAGGGTTGGTCAATAAAATATTCTTTGTTGTTTCAGCAGCAACATTTTAAGAACTAGATTAAATAACGTAATTTCATTGAATCATCCTTCCAATGTATAAAAGTAATTCAAGTTTGAAAATAATAAAAGTATACTTTCAATTCAGTTTGTACATATATGTGTAACTATAATTAATGAATGGACTATAAAATGGGACATGTCATCTGCACACATGCATATTATTGTTTAATAAATATATAATAATTATATAATAATAAGTTTATTTAAAAATTCAATATGTATTTCTTTAACTTCAATACGAATTCTATTCTCATACTGTTGGTAAAAATATGATGGAGTGGACCTATTCATCCAGTGTCTCATGAAATGAAATTAGTAAATTGGTAGATGTGGTTATATACCGTAACTAACATACTGTGCCGGTACTGGTCAACTGTCAAAAAAATTATTTTGTTTCCTTTTTTCAAAATTATTCCATCTTATCATATATCATAGAACCCTGAAGCAGGACAAATAGTTGGCCAAAATGTTCACACTGCAACAATAAAGGATATTTTATTGACCTACCCTCACACTCCATTGTTTCAATATTCTGTAAGCATTTGAAATCCAAAATTCTGTACATCACAAAATTAAACAGGTCTTTTAATATATTTTTCTACAGAAAGAAATATAAAACATGTGAAATGATGTGAGAAAACTGCTTGAAATAATTAGAAACTTTGAAATATGTATATTCAAGAAGAATCTCTCTCAAGTAGGTCAATCCAAACCTCTACAGAAAACTAATCAAAACAGCTTTCTTGCATAAAACCTAATTGATGAATTTTACAAGTTAATGTACATAGAAACTAGTATTTTCTTTTTGCTCAATTTTTCTTTGTACAATTTTAGTTTCTCATAATTTAACAAACAAATAATGAGCACAATTTGTGAACATCCTCCAATTACTACATCTCCCTCACTTCGAGAATCCCATCTAACTATATCAATTTAACTAAATACTTCTTAATTTGAAGTGGAAAATCATACCAACTTTTAATAATAAACTTCATTAAATACTGTTAATTCATTATTGTACTATATACAAACATATTAAATTACTCATTTTAATAGAGCTATTTTATCATACTTTTAGATCTTCTTTCTAACTGTTTCTGAATCTTATTGAGTTTGGTGATAGTTGCAAGTGCTTATAAGATTAGATTAACTCCAGTCTGTTGTTCATAGGATTATGTATACATAGTATTAACGTCATTAAACTTATCAAGCACTGCTTACTAGTAATGATTAAGGAGCAATATTCAAATAAAAGGGCTAATTTTGAAATTAAAATAACTATTTTGTCTTTGTTTATGATGAGAAAGACAAACCAAGACACAGACATTTAGCAAAGTAGTACCTTCTTATGTGGATATCAGTGAATATTAGCATAGCAGTCTAAAACTGATAGCCGGGGGGTGCACTTCTGAGCGCCTTTTATTCCTCAATTTCATCAAACTCTTTTATTTATATATGACACATTTAGTGACACATTAGGAAATAAATAAAACATTAGGAGGATAATTAAATTGATACAATTAACATTTACAAATATTGGTTTTATGTTAAACAATTTACAGATTGCCAGATGGTTTGGAGAATCTCATCTGTAAATGTGTATCAATTCTGTAAATTATCAGCTTAAAAACTTGAAAATAAAATAATATACTGAACATATTTATGGAAATGAAATGTATTAAGGAGGCTACGCCTTCTTGAATTTCTGAAGAGGGCAAAGGGCACCAGCCACCTTCCTGGGTGGACAGATACTTATGAATACCAGTGAAAATATGTACAATGTTTGAAACTGGAATCAAAGAAAAATATTTTCTATCCTTCCACAGCTCACAAGCAAATCTTGTATTTAGGACAAAGACCCAAGAGATCCAATTTGAATGTTTAAAGCTGCTCTATAAGTAATCCTTTAACGAATAACAATCCATTACATTATTTCCATTAAGATGGCATCTTTACAAATATAATTAAAAATATTCAAAATATCTACAAATGGTCCTATTATATGTCAAATATAGCAAGGTTGGGGGTATTTTGATTCAAATGTTAAGAAGCGACCTCTGAACATTACAGGTGTCCGGAGTCAGTATGCACTTGGCTGTTCAGGAGACGTCGCGACTTAGCCACAGATGCAAACGATTCGGCCGTCATGCTGCGACCTCCTCAGGGCGAAATGCGCGGCGATTTTTTTTCCAGTTCCCTCCTCCTCCTGTAACCCTGGAGAGGCGGGAGTTCATACGGTGCTCGGGTATATAATTTGCTTCAGCCGATAAGCTTTTGCAGCGTAAGGAGGGCTATGTCTTAAATAAACTAACTTATTGATTTATTGACTTAAAACTTATTGACAGTGGAATCTTTGGGCTATCTAGTTATACATGTATTATTTTTGGAAATGATGCGCGGCGATAGACTATCCACAGGATTATATAGAACGAGATTCCCTCCACCTTCCTGGACGATCGACCAATGCGGAGAAAGCATCGGCTACTCAGGTAACGGGCGCCATGGACAGGGTTGGAGAAGAGGCCCGTGGTCTGCATGACGGCCCAAATGTTGATAACTCTGTCTAAAACGTGGTGTCTCCCAGACAGCCAAGTAGGCATATATACTTTTACAGACTCCGGCCGCAGCAACCTAAACTTTCTTTTGACGAAATCCTAAGGGAAAAAAATATTTTAGCTCACTAGTGAATGCTCCAACTAGCGTAATACACGCATTCGAAATCTGAGCCAGCTCGCTTTCCTTCAACGGTGCAGGCACGAGGACGTTCTCCCGTCCTCGTTCGACATCCGTCACCCGGCTCAGACTCAGGCGGCGTCCCGGATTCTCCGTGGACGAGATTCGCTCTTGTTCGTGAGATGATCCGCCATACTAGGGAGCAACTTTTCAAAATCACACGTAAGTAGCTCAATTTACATTTATTGCTTGCATTGAGTCCCAGTACAGTTGACTGGGAAACAATTGGCGTCGGCGGAATCTGCCACACGTGTACATGACAAGGCCAGATTATGCAAATTCGTAAAGTTGACAAACTGAAGGCTAAACAACATCCTGAGGTTTTCAGGGTTGGCCTGACTAGATAGGTCATCAACCTGACGAATACCTTGATGAAGCTACAGTGGTAGTACTGAGCAATGGCCTCAATTCGCGCCCGTGCCCGAACCTGACCCTACCACGGATACGAAGGTTGCCTTTTATGTTTCGGGATTTGGCAACCCTGGTGTTGCAATCTGGCAACTGGCAGCTCTATCGTAAAGTTGGATGTTTTGAGGTTATACGTACTCAGAACGTTTTGATATACAAGCGCTATTTGTGTTGTTTACAGTAACTTAAAAGATTCATCTTGGCCCAAAAATGGAATTAAATCGTGAACATTTTCGTGCGATTATTTTTTACAACTTTCGACGTGGATGTACTCAGCAACAGTGCATGGATGAACTTAATTCAATTTTCGGCGATGAAGCTCCATCAAGGACCAGTGTTTATCGATGGTATGGTGAATTTAATCGTGGTCGTAGTTCACTCCAAGACGAATTTCAGTTCAAAATCAGTTGTTGTTTCATCCAAAACCTTTGATGCTGTGCGTGAACTGATATTGCAAGATCATCATGTGACCTATCGTGAGATTAAGACAACCATAGGCATTAGTGGGACCAGCATACATTCAATATTGCATGAACATTTGACTGTCAAAAAAATTTGTTCGCGTTGGATCCCATACAATTTGTCAATCGCTCAAAAAAGGCTCGTGTCGATTGGTCGAAAGAAGTGCTCAAAAATACGATCGCGGTGCTTCGCAACACGTCTATGACATCATGACAGGTGATGAATCGTGAATTTACGCGTTTGAGCCCGAAAGTTAACAGCTGTCGACTGTATGGGTGTTTCAAGATGAGCAACATTCAACAAAAGTTGTTCGCGCACGAAGCACTTCCAAACAGATGGTCGCCTGTTTTTTTTCGGAAAAACTGGACATCTCGCAACCGTACCACTAGAACAACGCAAAACAGTCAATTCTGAGTGGTACACAACGATTTGTTTGCCAGCTGTCTTCCAAGAAATCAGGAAAACCAACCGCCGAAGACGGATCACTCTTCACCACGACAATGCGAGCTCTCACACATCGGCTCAAACAACTGCATTTTTGAGCTCCCAAGCGCAGAGCAGGGGCTGAAAACGCGGTCACCAAGCTTCCCGCCGACTAGTCTTACCACATCTGCAGAGAATCGATTTGCATTTTGGCTCACGCTTAATTGCCACGGATTAATGTGTCGCACGAGGAATATGTAGCGTTGCGTGATCTACGTAACCGCGAGCACGTCGCCGTGCTACCTCCGGTCAAAGGCAATGCCACTATGGACATGAAAACCGTACTCTACTACTGCAAAGTTGTGGCGCTGCTTTTAGACCTACACTGTCCCACAGAGTAATCTCATGCGGATGGTGAGAGAAGAGGTCACGGCATGGGTAAATAACTCGTTGGCCATAGAACCAGAGGCGAAACCTAGGCTAAAACCTAGCAACCACTGAATAGAGTCTTTAGGTGGTTACCACTCCACTCGATAGGAATTCCTAGGCTGTATGGTATCCCTAAGATACATAAGCCCGACGTGCCACTGCGCCCGATCGTGTGCGCAAACAATTCTCCCATCCACCCCCATGTTCACCACGTGGGCGACAAACTGCCACCTCTGACGGACGACATCAGGTCGGCGGTGGACGAGGCAGCCACTGTTATACGCAACAGACTTTTCTCCCGTGGGCTCACTACGGAATGGGCCGACTTAGCCTAGTTCTGCTTCACGTCCACTTCCTTCCAGTACCGTGAGTAACTCTATGCCCAAGTAGAAGAGGCGGCCATGAGTTCCCCTCTCTCTCCTGCGGTGGCGAACTTATTCATAAAACCTTTCAAAACGGAAGTCGTGGATAGTGCCCCACTTAAAGCAACAATGTGGATCCCATACGTTGACGATACGCTAGTACCGCTAGAATGATACGCTAGTAACGCTCATTTTCAGCTGATGTCCTCCAGCAACCCAAAATTAATCTCACTTGATGGTGGAAAATGAATTCTACCCTATAAACAATGGGTCCCTGAGAAAATTGGTAAGCTCTTGAACCGCTTCGACATAAAGACGGCCTCCAGAGCTCGTAGAAACCTTGGACAATAGCTATACTGGCCGCCAGTTTGGAAGTCAGATGGCCGGAGATACGCAGTAGCAAGGAAAAACCACGTGACGGTCACGAGCGTATGGGCTTCAGTCTTGTCTTCACCGCGGAAGAGAAAGGAGTTCCCGTGCTTCCTCACGCATATCGACTCGTTTCTTGTGTCATCGTGTTGTTTTTTCGAACCAAAGTTATAATGAAATATGTGTGAAGAAATACGTAAGCGTGAAGTGCCGAGGAGCGTCGTATACGCAGTTTAATCATTCTTCACGAAGGAAGCGGATTTCTTGGTGTTTCGGGATCCGTGCTTCTGAAATCACCTGGGAAATACTGCAGAAAATCACGTACGGTAACAAATCTGGACGATTTCGACAAAACGGTAGTGTGGCGGGCTGTATAAGAATTTTACGACCGAGGTGAATACCCTACTGTAGAAAAATTAACCCGGAAGTTGCGAAAAGACATCGCATATAAGATAAGAGTAAGGTCAATATACCGCATTTTAAAATCTATAGGTTTTCAACAAACACCGAATTCACACAAACGCAAGTCAGAAGTATGTGATTGGCTGAAGAAGAATGGGATTGATTACGACCCATTCCTGACCAGAACAGAATTACTCCAAATTTGTAGAATTCGCGCCAGCCCACGAAAGCAATACGAATTAGACGAAATTGCGAATGTAATGGGTCACAGAGTGATTCGTTTGCCCCCTAACCATTGCACCGATATTCCTATCGAAAAGATTTGGCAAGTGAAAGGGTTCGTGAAGGAAAAAAACAGCACTTTTAAAATCGCCGACGTAGGAAAACTGACACACAAGGCGATAGATCATGTGACGCGGGTAGATTGGGCTTCGTGCGTGGGCCACGTCGAAACTCTGCAAGAGGAAGATTTTCGACAGGAGATTTTAAGGGACATTATGGACCCAATAATTATAAATGTCGTGAATAACAGTTTGTCAGAAGAAAGTTGCAATGACAGTGACAGCGCAGACTGCACGGGTGACGACGAAGAAGACGATGTCTCCCTCGATTTGTAATAAAAAGAAATGTTTTTGTATTTCATATAATTTATTTCACTTTATATGATATGTTGATACGAAAGTTATCAATGCGTGTTTATTTTCTAACTTGTACATCCCCAACACCCGCATATTTGATTCACATGTAAATTCTTAATTTTGTTATTATTTACTTAATATTTTTATAAAATTAAATAAAAATTGAACAGCAGCAAATATTTACTTTTAGTTCAGTATCAGCGACTATTGCGTTTACCCTTCAGCGTAATATAGAATAAAAGTTGGGGAGGGAGAAGATGATAAGCAAAATGTATTCAACTTACAGCATTCTGAAGATGCAATAAAACTATTTTTGCAGTTAACATTGCGTTATACATTATTTTGAAATAAAAGTAATATTTAAATACTTTATTTATTATACTATACTATCTGATACAACCGTAGTTTAAAGAGAGAATATCTTAAATATTTTATTTATCATACTATATTATCTGATACAGTTGAATGGGTGAAAATCAGAAAGGTACAAGTGACATTTTATAAATTCTGAGAAATCTGTTTAAGTCAATATTAATTAAATTCGAAATTTTTATTTGTATTCGTGAACTTTGCACTTTTAAAATCTCAACTGCGTTTTATGTAATACCTGATATATTACTAATTTTTGAGTGCAGCAGAAACAACTTCATGGGACATAGCTTATCAAGCATTCATTAGTTGAACGAACAAAATTAGATGTAAGTACACTCCCTCTAACTATTAACTATTCCAAGCAATACCAGTATGGCGAATTCATTTGATGCAAGTTTGACGAATAAGTAGCATTTAAAATTTAACTTTCTCATCTCAGTGCGCTGAATAAAAAGAATATAGTTAATACCAATGTTTGAGTGTTACATAAAACCTTGATCCTTATTTTGTTGATGCTAAAGAGTTCTTTACAGTAATTATTACGGTAATAAATGACCATTTATTGATATTTTCTTTTGACAGAATAAAAGGACTGCGGTTGGCAAACAAATTAAGAACAAGTATTTTTATTTTTATTTTATTTTAAGTACTATGAGACTATATTGGCATTGCTACCTATCACGAAGTCTTATGCAGACTACTGTAGACTTCCTGCTACCTGTATAAATGATGTTGCCGCCATCTTACCGTCCCGCTTGGTTTCACATGTTGAGGTACCATTGCCAATCTTGTTCTATACTATATCCGTGGGTAGTACCTATTTCGGTAAACTCTCCATGTTTTCCAAAAATTTTAAAATGTTGACATGTTAAAACTATTAAATTGAAGATACATATGTACCTTTGACAAAGTCTGATTGAAAAAATCAACTCTTTAAAAAGGGTCATGTATTTTTTTTAACGAGTAGTTTTCCCATAATTTGTCCTTGAAATTGATTCAAAATCTAAAAATGATTTCTCTGAAATCATTTCAATTATTTTCTTTAAACATTTTCCGCGAATAGAACAAGGTAAGCTTAAAAGAACGGAGTATATCTCTTTTTTTACATTACTTACGCAGTAGCGAGAAAGTTATGTATTAGTCGCACGACTTTGCTTGAGATCTGAGCTCCCTAGTGCTCAACTCAGCACGACTTGGCATGATCTGGTCTCACACGGAACGGCACGGCAAGCTTATGAGGGCTGCCTACCGCTAATTTCGAATGAATTCGGTTCTCGCGTTTTCGCTGTTCTTTGCTGAGTCCTGTGATTTATTTGCTATTTTTACGACTACATTTTGCTTCCCTCTTGGTTTTAGAATTTGGATTGTGGTCTATTTTATAGTCTATAATATCTTGTTGTATTAAGAGTGAAAGAGGCAATAATAGTATTAATAATGGGTATATGAAATATCTGCCATCTACCTCAAGTTCGACACTTTCCTCAATACAATCAAACACTATTTCAACATCTCACATCCACTACAGTATCACAAAATAAACAACACAAAACAGCAAAGCCTGGATAACAAAGGGGATTAAAATTTCGTGTGAAAGAAACAGAGAGCTTTATAAACTCACAAAAGAACACTCATGCAATCCTCAAATAGAGAACTACTATAAGCGATATTCAGCCATACTCTAAAAAGTTATAATAAAGGCAAAACATATGTCAAATGAGGAGTATATAAAAAATCCAGAAATAAAACAAAAGCTTTGTGGAATATTGTTAAAAAAAACATTACCAGCAAATAACAAAGCACTAAATATTGAACTAGTCCATGAACATAGAACAATAACAAAACCTAATGAAACAGTCAGTATATTCAACAAACACTTCTCTGAAATTGCTGGTAAAAGAAATCCAAACACTACACCTCTACAACCATCACCTTTCTTAAAAACAACTCGCTTTCTAGCATGTACATCACAGAAACATCAAAAAAGGAAATACTTCAAATTATAAACAACATGCAAAATAAACAATCCTCTCAGATAGACAACATTCCAGATTTCTTAATAAAAGAGATTGCTCCATTTCTCATCAAACCAGTAACATATTTATACAACCAATCACTAACTCATGGCTCCTTCCCAAACATATTTAAAACTGCTGTCATTAAACCTATACACAAAAAAGATAACAAACAAGATGTAATGAATTATAGGCCAATCTCACTCTTGTAAGGTTTTTCAAAAATATTAGAAAAACTGTTCTATGAAAGATTAAAAAACTACTTGATACACTGTAACATTATCACTGACTCTCAACCTGGATTCAGGGAAAATCGTTCAACTGAAACTGCTCTATTCACCTTTGTAAATGAAATCCTTATGGCATTAGAGCATAAAAGAAATTTCTGTTGGCTCTTTCTCGACCTGTCAAAAGCCTTTGACATGATAGATCACACAATTCTATTGTCAAAATTAGAATCTTATGGAATACGAGGGATTGCTTACAATTGGATAAAATCATACCTATCAGACCGAAAACAAATCGTAGTATTACCTTACCAAAAAGACAACAAAATAAATAACCATCACTCCGAGGCAAGGAATGTGACATATGGGGTCCCACAAGGATCCACCCTAGGCCCGATTTTATTTCTTACATTTGTAAATGACCTGCCATCAATAATGGAAAACAACAAAACTGTACTTTTTGCCGATGACACTAATACAATTTTCAAAGAAAGAACTAACAAAGCTTTGAGAGACGAAGCCAATTTAGCCATCGACAAGCTAGTTCAATGGATCCACCATAGCAAACTAATCCTAAACCGAGAGAAAACAATCACAATACCCTTCCACAACTCCCACTCAACACAACAGTATCCACCATATTTAACATTAGAAGGAAACAGCGTCAGACAAGCACAGAAAACAAAATTTCTTGGAATCACCATACAATCCAACCTCAAATGGAACTCTCACCTAGAAGATATTAATTCAAAATTGTGCAAACTTAATTATGCTCTTAAAATAATAATAAGAAACAGCACCATTGATACAGCACAAACAGTGTACTATGCAAATATGCACTCTATTCTCAAATATGGGATAATAATATGGGGCCAAGCACCAGAGGCAAAACAAACATTCAAAATACAAAAGAGAATCATTCGAACAATAACAAATACAAAAAGAACAGAGTTCTGCAGACCTCATTTCAAAAAACTTAACATACTTCTACTGCCTTGTATTTTTATTTATGAAGTTATCATGTTTGTAAAGAAAAATCTAGTAAACAATGACACACTTTACAAATTTAACTCAAGCCTACATCCCTATAACACAAGGCAAGCATGTAACCTTCATCAACCAATGTGTACAAGCACATTATACTAAAAGGGTACATTCTCTTCAGGTATACAATTCAGCAACAAATTACCAATACATCTGAGAAACACGACATGCTTGTACAACTTCAAAAAAAAACTTAAACACTTCCTTGGGGAAAAACTTTTTTATAGCATCAGGAATACCTCAATGACTAACCTGTGCAATGTGATTTCAGGTGCTGCAGTAGGACTAGGTGTAGAAATAGGAAAAAATTTGCCCATAACCTGCCTCCTCCCCATTTCAAAATTTTATCAAGGAATATACTAACACTGTTAAACCATATGTAGCTATTACCATAATTGTTATCATGTACTTTTAGTATACTATTATTATTATATTATAAGTAATGTTATGATTATTATTAATGTAATATTATTATTATTATTATTATTATTATTATTATTATTATTATTATTATTATTATTATTATTATTATTATTATTATTATTATTATTATTATAAGTAGTAGCAGTAAAATCACTATATCAAGAAAATTATATTCTAAAAATGAAATGGTATAAATCTTGAAATGTTAAAATATTTTAAATTAAATTAAAGTAAATAAAATGTTCAACTAATTGCTGCTAAAAATAATTATCTTCTATGTAATATCTTAATATATCTGAAACAACTATTGTATAATCACTAGGCCAATGACCCCATCTTGATCAGGTTTTTTGTCCAGTTTCCCTGGTTCTTTGAGCAAATGGTGAGATGGCCCTTTGTTTTGCTTCTGGACAATAAAAATAAATGTAACTTTACTCGCTGCTCCCAAGATGTATGTATAGCATATTTGACTCGTCATACGCGATTGTAATAGTATATGTGATTAAATAAATATTATTATTATTATTATTATTATTATTATTATTATTATTATTATTATTATTATTATTATTATTATTATTATTATTATTATTATTATTATTATTATTATTATTATTATTATTTTAAAAAATTCTACAGTTGGTAACAACCGTCTCTTGTGACGTAGCCTGTAGCCTCCTCTCCCCTCATGGCGGGCTGCAAGACGTCAAGAAAAGTAGCGCGACTAGTAACGCTGACAGAAAAAACGGTGAATTTTGTCAGGAAAACTCTTATTACAGGGTCCTGGTAACGAAAAAATGGATAAATCAAGTAGCTAAATTTAGAAAAAATCCTTCTTCATTTAATGTAGCAAGACTCTATATTTTGTAGTTCCGTGATACCGAAAACTCGAATGACGGCAATTTGTCTGTCCGTCCGTCTACCCGTCTGAGAACCACGCTAGCGGCTAAATCGTTCAGCCGATTTTCTCCTAAATTTATATATCCCAATACATCAGGTTGATCCCCAATAGATCTGGCTGATTTATATTTCCCATTCGATCTGTCGCGCCCCCTTATGTTTAAAACCGATATTTTAATTTTGAGGGTACTTTACATAAAGCCCCTGAGACATTTAATAACAAAAAGGCTCCATGTTTCTTTCATTACATTTTCTTGTTGGATAGTGTGAACAACGTTTAAGAGGTAGGTATCGTCTTCAAAAATTGCAAAAATCAAAAACTTTTTTGGCGTCTTCCTACTACTACAAATATAAAGATGGAGATTTTTCTCCTAATGAAATCTGTTCCTTGAAGAAAAATTTTAAATAAGATCATGTACAATTTTTCGAAAATTTGACACCTTCGCGTAATTTTGCATAAAATCTATTTAAATAAAAAATTACTTATGTATTTTATAATTTTGTTATAACAATTGTTCACAAAACAGCAATAACAATTTTGATCAAATTTTGTGTTCGAAAAACGTCTAGAACGTTTAAGAGAATGGTGCAGATGTTATGTTCGTTGTAAATTATGATTTTTGAAAATTCAAAAAATTGAAAATTTTGTTCGGCTTCTTCTTACAATTATGATGAAAACTGTTTTTAATTAAGTGTGTTCATAGAAACAGATTACTAATAACGCGTGTTCAGTTTTTCGAAATAAGCGTTATTTGTGAAATTTGGCGAAAAACAGTCGCCTGCTTCGAATTTCCTACGCTATGTAAACGTAAAATTAATTGTGATTCCAGGCAGTTAATATTTCCGGACGATTGGCAGTTTTCCTCTAATTAATATTTCAAAATTCCAAGTTGAAGATACAAATGTTTGCATTGAACAAAATGAGTTCGAAAAAATCTGCTCTTATGACACGTCAAGTAAGTCGTTTTCGCGTCATTTCTGCTTGAATTTAATGCAATTTATATCAAAAACATTTACTCAAAATCAACTCAAATTTTTTAAAATATTTTCCCTTAGATATAACAAGGGATCCTTGAAGGCAAGACCCAAGTCTAATTTCCAAAGAAAACTTTGAATTTTCGAAAATTACAATTTAAAATTAATGCGAGTATGTATGTGATGTAACACCAACAGTTTTTGAGTAAATTTTATTTATGACAAAAATCACTATTTTGAGTATTGTGCTTTTGCAATGTTATTTCTTGGCAATTTTGAAAAATGTGACCAGGAATATCTTTTATCTTCCTTTCAATATATTGACGAAAATTTAAAGCAAAAATTTGAGCCGTTTTTTGAGGAAATAGTTGTTTTAAAATGTCTATATTTTACCCAAATTTACTCGAAAACTACTCGTTATTTTGAAAACTTTCACATGTCCTTATCGCAAGACCTGCGCTTGAAGTACAGATTTCACTGTGTTTTTTATATTATATTTGTAGGAAGTGGCCGAAAAAATTCGTTTCTACTTACTATAGCTACTTGCTATAGGTTCTTGCTATAGTTCTAGCCTACTTGCTATAGGTTAGACCAAACGATAAAAATATTTTTTATTGCTGATTTTTTAAAATTTCTGCAATGAAACTTTGTGCAGTTGATTGATATTATTTATTTATATTGATAATTACTAAACCTATTCATTTATAATTCCTTAATCTGAAGAATCATACAGACTAATTCCATTGCCATACAATACATTCTTTAGTAAATATGATTGATTAATTATTGAGGAAAGTGGAAAGCAAAGTAAGTTATAAATAAAACACTTATGTTTTTCATTATATTACTGTTTTATTTATTTGTGTCTTACACTTATTTCATAACAGAAACATTGCTGTTATGGAAATGTCTTGGTCTTGTAATATATTTTCCATTGGGTCATATAGCTTTGTCTACTGTGAAAAAAACAACTTAATTTATTGAAAACCATTAATTTGCAGCATTAGGTGTTGAGCAATATTTCAATTCATTCTTATTTTTAAATAGCCTATGCACAATCTTTAACTTGTCTGTCCTTTGAGAAATCATGAATCAGATAATGATCATCAGGATTTTTCTCAGGTTATGTCATACTAATATTTAGGAATTCATATCCAAATCTACACCTTACAAATAGATGCGTGTAAACTGATATTTTAATTAGCACATTATCAGAGAACCTGCACATCAAGACTTTCAAATAATAACCTCTTCTAAAAGATGACTTTTAATTGCAAACGTTTCAAAGATACATGTTAGCTTAGAAGCATGAAATATTAAAATTTAGGTATTTGCAAGAATTAATTACAAATTTCATTCTGGCCTGGGTTTGCTCAATCATTTGTTCATGAAATGAATGTTTTATTTTAATGTAAGTATTTCTTCATCTTTGCTTGTGTTAATTTAGATTTCTTGAAAACACAACATGGTTCCGAACCAAACTTATTAGAATATCTGCAAAGAATTCTGGATGTAATATGAATCATAATGCTCATAATTTTAAAAGATTTGTTTTTCACTTACTGTTCCATAAAACCAAATTATGAAATTTTCTATTCTTCTAAGTGGCATTTCTCCTATTTCTTTGCAATTGTGGAGTTTCACAGCCGATACAGGATTTTCTATATTTCTTATCCTGAAGATGCACTCAGAAGAAATATTGCATAAATGCAATTTCATGTAATTTCTTTGATATATGTTTACATATCTCCTATTTTCCTTTTCTTTCATGGATGTAAGGTGGATTTTCCTTTTATTCATCTTTTGAAGTAACGTACTGCAACAATTCACAGTAATTTATAATGCATATTTTACTTACAAGACAAAATAATTTTTTATTGACTATTGCAATGAAACATCAAAAATACGTGATGATACAATTAATTTCAGGTCAGTTTCCATGCCATTTCTGAACATTCACATTGTAGTTGTGGACATGTATCAATAAATCTTTTCCAATGTGACATTGAGTGTCTACAATGAAAGAACATTCATTTACTCAAAATATCTGTTTTTGTATCTGAAACCAGTAGTGTCTATTCAACTTCCCATCGGAATGTATTACATTAATTAATCTTTTAAAAATATTTAACAGGACAAATGTGGCTAGTAAATAAAATTGTATAATTCTTATTTTAACACCACTTAATAAAAATTCTGTGATATCATTTGCATTTGCACTGATGTTATTAATAAACAAATTTTTAAAATAAATAAATCAGATTTTAAAATCTCAAAATAAATAATATTTTGTAAACAATGAAATAAAAACATGAACCATAAAAAAGTAAAATAAGGAAAGATTGCTTACATCTAACCACTGAATCCAGGGTGGATACAGAGTTGAAGTTTGGGAGGGAATTTTGGAAGGGAACTTCAAAATATTTTGGTCGAATATCTCATAATAGAGCAAAATAACATGCCTACACACAGCTCATGCTCCGATATGATTTTACTCATTTGAATGAAAATCGGGATGAGAAATTCAAATCATTTTCATCGAATATCTAATAGTAGAGACTTTGTAAAATATCATGGCCACAAACAGCTCATGCTAAGATATGATTTTATTTGTTTTAATGAAAATCCAAAAATACTTATTGCTTGACAGTCTCTTGACAAATTAAAATTAATACTTACTGAAAAATTTTAGAGTAATTATTTCCCTCATTTCCCTCCCCATGTATCTGTGCCTGATTGAGTTAAAATCATCTCTGTTCATAGAAGATGTACCAAAGAGCAGCCCCATTTAAATTCATGTTTAGATATTTAGGATATCCATTACTGCTACTTTCATCATGCTCTTTTCTTTTGATCTTATTATAACTTGGTCATCCGCAAATAACTTTGTAGGAAAATTTTTATCATTTATTTGTTGTTGTTTTTTTAATTTATGTAATGCATTTATAAAATAATCAGTAAACTATTAAATAAAGTAGGATTCAATTATCACTGTAAATGACAGTTTGCACAAAATGTAATGAAGTAGCAAAATGTCTAAACAAAATGTAATATTTCAAAGAAATAACTTACTAAGAATTGCATTGTCCTTGATTGTGAGGTGCGGATTACATCACATATTTATTACAAAATTTGTCCATTAGTTACACATAGGTTCAATCTGTTTAACCTTACTCTCTGGCTATTCGGTTTTTCAAATTAAACATTAGTCACTTGCTATTGGCAGTTTGAATTTCCATTATTTTCAGTTCTTATTTTATTTACATTTATAAAATTGAATCTTCTAAAAAATTTTGGAACAATGTTTCCATCCAGTACATCTTTTTATAGTCTTACTCTTCACTTGTACAATGTCTCTTCTCTTAACTGTGGCAAATATCTTTCAATATTTTATGATTCATTATTGCCTCAGTCTTTCATTTATAATCTTTGCATAGACTTTACGGTGACAGTTTAGCAAAATTATTTGTTGTTAAATAGGGGTGCTAAATAGGTTTCTTTCTTTACTTGTTATAATCAAAATTGGAGTGAGATCGTAGGACATTCTTATTGTCAGCATACATGTGGAACTCACTTTGTTTATTTTTTTATATTGCTGTCACATTTTAATATTCCTTTGAATATTCAAATCCTGGAGTTGGGTGTCCTAAATTAACAATTATTCCTTTCTTTACCTAAATCACACAGAACAGTAAAAAAAAACAAAAACATAACACTTCAAAGATCTGATTCTTTTGTTTCAAGAAAGCAAAATATCACATTGAAGTGTGTAAAAAAAAATATTATCTCCTACCTAGGAAAAGATACTGAATCGACAAATTTAACAATTCTTCACCTTTAATTATCTCAAAATACAGTTTCTGCACATGTTTCATGATTATAATGACGATTCTCTCTCGTATCACTTATGTAAGTGTATAACATCAAATTAATCAATAATATAAACATATAGCTACCCCTTTCAGTCAATATTTTAATAGATAGGGTTATTTCTAAATTCTTTATCTGATACAGAATCATGATAGTATTTCCTATTGGTGATACTTTTATGAGAAAAAAACAAAAAATCCTAACTGTAAAACAAGGCTAGTAAGAAGGGATTAAATTGTACAGGCAAGGGGAATGTAAAAATGGTTATAACATGAGAAAATAATAGATCTATAAGATGTAACAATTTAATTCTTGGAACTGAATATGTAAATACACTGAAGACAAAATTTATTTTCTGGCTGATACAGAAAACGAACACAAATGTAAGAAAAATTTATTACTTTTTAATTATGCAAAATCAGTTCTTATCTAAAGAAAATTTCAAAGACACTATAATAATTACAATGAAAATAATTTGCAAAACATGAAAATAAAGGATATACATTAAAACATCCTGAAGCCAATTTAATTCTTGGAACTGAATATGTAATTACACTGAAGACAAATTTATTGCCTGGCTGATTCAGAAAATGAACACAAATGTAAATAAAATATATTACGTTTTAATTATACAAAATTCAGTTCTTATCATAAGAAAACTTCAAATACACAATAATGATAACAATGAAAATAATTTGCGAAACATGAAAATAAGGGATGTACATTCAAACACCCTGAAGTCAATTTAATTCTTGGAACTGAATATGTAATTACACTGAAGACAAAATTTATTGTTTGGCTGATTCAGAAAATGAACACAAACGTAAATAAAATGTATTAGTTTTAAATTATACAAAATTCAGTTCTTATATAATGAAAACTTCGAAGACACTATAATAATAACAACAAAAATAATTTCAACATCAAAATAAAGGATATACATTTAAACATGCTGAAGACATGTTTGCAGAAAGAATTGGAGGTCTGCCAATCTTAAAGTCCATGGTGACATTATCAACGAACGAATAATAGCTGTTCATTTGTCTTCATACCAAGCATTTTCTCTGCGAATTTGTTCTTCGTCGCTCTCAGTTAAATCATTCTCTATATTGAATGCAAGGCGGATTTCTTCAGGACGCATCTCCGCAATCTGTTTAGCGATTGTCATGCAGCATATGTCCAGAAGACCCTTAATGTCTAAATAATTTGCGGCATTCGTTAACTCGAAGAGTTTTTCTTGGTTCAGTTTATTTATAAAATTAGTGTCCCAACTACTGAGATGATCTATAGCAATCTCTATAGATCCCTCAATGCAGGAATGCGGATAAAGATCATCAAAAGTAGTAGGATTCTCGCGACTGTTATGATAAGATGCCCATTCAATAAAATTTTTCATTGTATCAGAGTTAACGTTAGGAATCGGAAGAACTTCGTCCTCGTCAGCATCCGCGACATTTTCCAGCAGCGTTTTCAATGTGTTGGAATATTTAGCGACTGCGACATCTACTTCCAAAATTACTCCGTCCGAACATTTCAGCTTAATGGTCGACATCTTGATTTAATTAAATCACAAATAATTCACTTGTTACTGGAGTCAAATTGGAAAGTTCTGTAGCATCTACCAAACGTATCTTCTGAGTCCTTCTGTCCTTAACTTTTCACCATATATTCACAACTCTCCAGATACTTCAATACCGTGTGCGCATAATGTTGAAATCAACCATTGTTGCGTGTGTTGCCAAAGACCGTAGAGAATCCGAGATTTCATTGTAGTTACATACGGTCTCTTCTGGCAGCAATGATGTCAAATGGATCCCTCTTGTCCTTTCCAACACGTTGACAAAGTTGACATAGTGATTGGCAACGAAAAGCTTAAAAATACTTAACACAACAATTATGAAGAATCACTCAGTGTAAGGACAACAGGAATGAATCGGATTGCGTAACTTTCAAAACACAATTCAATGCTTCAAACGAAACATATGGCAACATGCGTTTGCAAAGACCAATAATGAATTCCGACAGTAAAAACAATAATCTTCCAATATAATTAATAATTTGTTTCAAAAATGCTAATGTTATATAGTTAGTTGTTATTTGATCCCCTTATCGTAATTTCAAGTGATGGATATAATTGCCTGATGGATCAGTGACTCAATTATTAAATAGTACTAGCAGCAAATAATTATTTTTAAATAATAACTAAATTTCTGAATGTGTTGGCCACTATTCCCATCAATTAATATTTGTGTTTTTGTTATGTGCAAATTTGTTACTTTATATATTTGGTTTTAATCACTATTGAAAAGTATAAGTAATTCTCTTAATTATAATTGTAATAATATTTCAACCAAACATTATCTCAATCTAAAGAGCAGCTACGCACGGAGGGATTCACTTGTTATATTTTTCGGCTAGGTTGTTTTATTTAGACAATGTAGCAAAACACGTCATTTTCAAAGTAGAAAACAACTTTACAATTAACGTACGAGTAGAAAACTTACTTTACAATTGACGTATTATTGTAATAAGTAGTTTCTCTGCGATCGTGCTACCTTGAATCGATTCGGTATAGTTCATTATTTGCAGTCACAATTATCACTATATTTTTAATGTACTACAAAGTTACGTTCAACTATGGATATTTCTACTGCTAATGTTATGAGCAAGATGAGCAAGCGTTAAAAGATTTCTCCAAGGCGTATTGGTTGCTTGGGCTGGCAGTCTGATGTAGAACGCCAGTTGGATGCAACCTGCAATACACTACCGTGCCAAATTTAAATTAAGTGTCTTGAGTGGTGACATCGAACAATCGGGAGTACATCTGAAACTTTTATACTGTATGTTATTGGCGCACGATTGCTTGAGCCCCGGAATATCTACCCCCACTCTTTTGCCACCATTAGTTGTATTAAAAATAAATAATTGCAACGAAAGTTGTACACAAAATCCGATAACCAGAAAAGTTCTCTCCTATGTAATAGAAACTATTTTGCATCGATAAATGAACGAATCAGTTTAATATAAAATTATTTTGTGAAAATAACAGAACTCCCCGCTCCTTTCGCAACTAGAGAAGCGAGACTTCAAGAAAATGTGCGCGGATAATATCAAGATATGTGAAAATTCTTATTAAGACTAAGAGATCATTTAAAATGCTGAGCGCAAAAGTGGTCTAACCCGTTCTGATATTGAAATTCAGTTAACTGCGCAATCTGTTTTAATGAACCATTAAGTAGGTGGCAGAACAAAGAAATATTGAATATAATAAGTTTTAGAGTGTTTACAGCATTGATTAAAGAGTAAGTACTGATTGAAACAAACTGATTGTAAAGGAAACTGGAGCATGTCAACTTTGTCGTACAATATCTCAGATTCTAATAGAAGATTAGACCACTGTTACGCTCGACCTTTCAATTGTCCGTCTTCCCGTCAGGCCGGTATGTCTGTCTGTTCGTCATGTATTTTTTTGAAAAGTTTAGTATTTTTCGCGCAAAATTGCATGCAATATATGTGCAATTTAAAAAAATTTCTAAGGAAGGATACGTTCTCAAAAACGGCTATAATTTTTTTGTTTTAACGTTTGGTAGGAATGGAGCTAAACGTACTCTATAAGATGACATAAACGCCATATGGCTGTATTCTTTTATTTTCAAATATCATAAAAATGTAGGTGTTTTTACTTGACTCTCATGTAGTTAATATTTACATTAGCGGCAATTTGTTCTCATATTGTATTTATAAGTACATGTCCTTTAAATAATGTTATATAAAGTTACGCGCAAACTCTCACGTTTTCTGTGAAAACTAGCTCAAAATTACGTGTTTTTAGTAACACTCAAACGCAATTTTTTCAGACAACGGCTCCAACTTTTTTCTTCGAGCATTTCTAATGGATAGTTCTAATTACTAATAAATTCCTCATTGTAACAGAACTATTGAACATACATTTACATCTTCTTTCTAATTGTTGCTGAATCGTATTGAGTTTGGTGGAAGTTGCAAGTGCTTATAAGATTATATAGACTCCAGTCTGTTTTTCTTAGGATTGTGTATGTATATTACTAACGTCATTAAATTTATCAAGCACTACTTACTAGTAAGGATTAGGGAATGTGAAGATATTTTTTCAGTTCCCTACCCCGTCCAGTTACCCTGGAGAGGCTGGAGTTCATTCATTGCTCGTGTATATAATTTGCTTCAGCCGATAAGCTCTTGAAGCGTAGGGAGAGCTATGTCTTAAATAAACTAACGTATATTAACTTAAAACTTCCTGACAGTGGAATCTTTGGGCTCTCTCTAGTTATATATGTATTATTTTTGGAAATGATG
This sequence comes from Gryllus longicercus, assembly GCA_038098605.1. NCBI lineage: Eukaryota > Metazoa > Arthropoda > Insecta > Orthoptera > Gryllidae > Gryllus > Gryllus longicercus. The sequence goes on from JAZDUA010000190.1 coordinate 2,578,389, forward strand.
AGAGGAGATAGACTACGCCAGGATTTTATATTTTTATCGAGATTCCCTGAAAGCCAGATGACCGGACGATCGGCCAATGCGGAGAAAGCATCGGCTACTCAGGTAACGGGCGCCATGGACGGGGTTGGAGAAGGGGTACGCCCGTATTCTGCCTGACGGCCGCAACGTTGGTAGCTGTTCCTAAAACGTGTGGTCTCCCAAACAGTCAAATAGGCGTACATACTTGTACAGACTCCGGCCGCGGCAACCTAAACTTTCTTTTGATGAAATCCTAAGGGAAAAAAATATTTTAGCTCACTAGTGAATGCTCCAACTAGCGTAATACACGCATTCGAAATCTGAGCCAGCTCGCTTTCCTTCAACGGTGCAGGCACGAGGACGTTCTCCGTCCTCGTTCGACATCCGTCACCCGGCTCAGACTCAGGCGGCGTCCCGGATTCTCCGTGGACGAGATTCGCTCTTGTTCGTGAGATGATCCGCCATACTAGGGAGCAACTTTTCAAAATCACACGTAAGTAGCTCAATTTACATTTATTGCTTGCATTGAGTCCCAGTACAGTTGACTGGGAAACAACTGGCTTCGGCGGAATCTGCCACACGTGTACATGACAAGGCCAGATTACGCAAATTCGTAAATTTAACAAACTGAAGTGGAGAAAATTGGTAACGAGAAAATTGCTAAATCCAGTGGCGAAATTTAGAAAAAATCCTCCAACATGTGATGTAGAAAGAATCCAAATATTATAGGTCCTTGATACCGAAAAATCGAATGACGGCAATATGTGTCCGTCATTAATTGGATCGCTGGTGAGGTAGATACCTTTTTATAATGATAAATAAATAAAGATATTGTCTGATATCAATACTTTTTATTCAGCTTATGATCGTTTCGATCGCATAGCGATCATCCTCAGAGCTAAAATGTGAAATACAAATATTATTAACAGGTTGTAGTTTATTTATTATTAGTATCTTTATTGTTATTGTCAGGCTGTAGTTTATTAGTATCTTTATTTATTTATCATGTGTCCGTCCATTTATCAGTCTGAGAACAACGCTAGCGGCTAAATCGTTCAGCCGATTTTCCCCTAATTTGATATTCCCCAATCGATCTGGCTGATCCATCAATCGATTTGTCGCGGCCCATTAAATTTGAAACCGATATTTTATTTTGGGAGTATTTTGCATCAAGCACCTGACACATTTAATAAAATCAAAGATTCCGTGTCTTTTTTATTAATTTTTTGTTGGATAGTGTGAACAATGTTTAGTAGAATGGTGTGGTTATAGTTTTCGTTGAAAATTGATTTTTCGAAAATTTCAAAAATTAAAAACTTTTTCGGCATCTTCCTCTACTACAAATATAAAGATGGAGATTTTTCTCCTAATGAAATCTGTTCCTTGAAGATAAATTTTAAATAAGATCATGTACATTTTTTTGAAAATTTGACACCTTCGCGTAATTTTGTATAAAATCTATTTAAATAATGAAATTACTTATGTATTTTGTAATTTTGTTATAACATTTGTTCTCAAAACAGCAATAACAATTTTGATCAAATTTTGTGTTCGAAAAACGTCTAGAACGTTTAAGAGAATGGTGCAGATCTCATGTTCGTTGTAAATTATGATTTTTGAAAATTCCAAAAATTGAAAATTTTGTTCGGCTTCTTCTTACAATTATGATGAAAACTGTTTTTAATTAAGTGTGTTCATAGAAACAGATTACTAATACCGCGTGTTCAGCTTTTCGAAATAAGCGTTATTTGTGAAATTTGGCGAAAAACAGTCGCCTGCTTCGAATTTCCTACGCTTTGTAAACGTAAAATTAATTGTGATTCCAGGAAGTTAATATATCCGCACGATTGGCAGTTTTCCTCTAATTAATATTTCAAAATTCCAAGTTGAAGATACAAATGTTTGCCTTGAAAAAATGAGTTCGAAACAATTTGCTCTTATGACAGGTCATGTAAGTCGTTTTCCAGTCATTTCTGCTTGAATTTAATGCAATTTATATCAAAAACATTTACTCAAAATCCACTCAAATTTTTTAAAATATTTTCCCTTAGATATAACAAGGGATCCTTAAAGGCAAGACCCAAGTCTAATTTCCAAAGAACACTTTGAATTTTCGAAAATTACAAATTTAAAATTAATGCGAGTATGTATGTGATGTAACACCAACAGTTTTTGAGTAGATTTAATTTATGACAAAAATCACTATTTTGAGTATTGTGCTTTTGCAATGTTATTTCTTGGCAATTTTTTAAAAAATGTAACAAGGAAAATCTTTTATCTCCTTTCCAATATATTGACGAAAATTTAAAGCAAAAATTTTAGCATGTTTTGAGGAAATAATCATTTTAAAATGTCTATAATTCACACAAATTTACATAAAAACTACTCAAATTTTGGAAAAATTGAACGTACCCTTATTTCCAGACCTGCGTTTAAACAACAGATTTCACTGTGAAGAAAATCTTTTATATTGTACTTGTAGCAAGTTGCTGAAAAAATTTGTTTCTAACATTATCTTGTCTACATGCTATAGGTTAGACCAAAAGATAAAATGATTTTTGGTATGCTGATTTTTTTAAAATTTCAATGATGAAATTTTGTGCTGTTAATTAAAATTTATTTATTTATTTTGATAATTACTAAACCTATTCATTTAAAATTTTGCTGATTCCTTAATCTAAAAAATCATACAGACTAATTCCATTGCCATACAATACATTCTTTAGTAAATATGATTGATTAATTATTGACAAAATTGGAAAGCAACGTAAGTTAAGAGCTCTTATATTTTGTATTATACTATAGATTTATTTATTTGTGTCTCACACTTATTTCATAACAGAAACATTGCTGTTATGGGAATGTCTTGGTCTTGTAATATATTTTCCATTGGGTCATATAGCTTTGTCTACTGTGAAAAAAACAACTTAATTTATTGAAAACCATTAATTTGCAGCATTAGGTGTTGAGCAATATTTCAATTCATTCTTATTTTTTAATAGCCTATGCACAATCTTTAACTTGTCTGTCCTTTGAGAAATCATGAATCAGATAATGATCATCAGGATTTTTCTCAGGTTATGTCATACTAATATTTAGGAATTCATATCCAAATCTACACCTTACAAATAGATGCGTGTAAACTGATATTTTAATTAGCACATTATCAGAGAACCTGCACATCAAGACTTTCAAATAATAACCTCTTCTAAAAGATGACTTTTAATTGCAAACGTTTCAAAGATACATGTTAGCTTAGAAGCATGAAATATTAAAATTTAGGTATTTGCAAGAATTAATTACAAATTTCATTCTGACCTGGGTTTGCTCAATCATTTGTTCATGAATTGAATGTTTTATTTTAATGTAAGTATTTCTTCATCTTTGCTTGTGTTAATTTAGATTGCTTGAAAATACATGGCAGTGCAAAGAATTCTGGATGTAATATGAATCATAATGCTCATAATTTTAAAAGATTTGTTCTTCACTTTCTGTTCTGTAAAACCAAATTATGAAATTTTCTATTCCTCTAAGTGGCATTTCTCCTATTTCTTTTGCAATTGTTGAGTTTCACAGCCGATACAGGATTTTCTATATTTCTTATCCTGAAGATGCACTCAGAGGAAATATTGCATAAATGCAATTTCATATAATTTCTTTGATATATGTTTACATATCCCAACATCTTTTTCTTTCATCAATGTATGAAAGATTTTCCTTTCATTCATCCTATAAGAATCATACTACATCAATTCATAATAATTTATAACACATATAGTTACAAAACAAAATCATTTTTACTATTGCCTATTACAAGGGAACATCAATAGCTAGTCATGATAGAATTAATTTCTAGACAGTGTCCATGTTATTCACATTGTAGTTGTGGATATGTATCAATAAATCTTTTCCTATGTGACATGGAGTGTCTACAATGAAAGTACCTTCATTTACTGGAAATCTCTGTTTTAGTACCTGAAACCAGCAGTGTCTATTCAACATCTGATTGGAATGTATTACAATAATTCATCTTTTAAAAAATATTTATATTAGCAAATATGGCTGGTACTTAAAATTTTATATTTCTAATTTTTTTTTTCTTTTTTTCTCGCGAATAGGCCAACTTAGGACCACACGTTCATACATCCTGCATTTTTACCGTGGCTCAGAATCATATATCGCGGTAGCAGGTGAATGTATCTCCACTTGGGGGGATCAGTATTTTTTACTGAATCCGATTTTTATCCCCCAGGGTAGTTAGCCCTGGGGGTATGAAAGATGAGATGATGATGATAATGAGGAGTGAAAGGACGACACACTCATACAGACACACACAAACACACAAATACACCCATGCCCGAGGCAGCACTCGAACCCGCGATCTTCTGGACCGAGACCACTCCGGCACTACTGCCTTAGCGATCTCGGCCATCTGATCGGCATATTTCTAATTTTAATACAATTTAATAAAATTTCTGTGATATCATTTGTATTTGCTTCTGGTGTTATTAATAAATAAGTTTTTAAAATAAATAAATCAGATTTTAAAACCTAAACACAAAAAGTATTCTGTAAATAATGAAATAAAAACATTTACCATAAAAATGCAAAATAGTGAAAGATTACTTACATCTAACGACTGAAACCAGGGTGGATACAGAGTTGAATTTCAGGGGGGAATTTTGGGAGGGAAATTCAAAATATTTTGGTCGAATATCTAATAATAGAGACTTTACAATATATCATGCTTACACACAGCTCATGCGGCGTTATGATTTTATTCATTTTAATGAAAATCTGAAAAATATTTTTGCTTTAAAGTCTCATTACAAATTGAAATTAATAGTTACTGAAAAATGTTGGTGAATTATTTTCCTCATTTTCCTCATTTTCCTTCAAATACATCTGTGACAAATTAAGTTAAACACATCTCTGTTTCCACAAAAGATCTATCAAAGCACACTCTCATACAAATTCTTGCTTAGATTTTTGGAAAATCCATTACTGCTACTCCCATTATGCTCTTTCCTTTTGATCTTATTATAACTTGATCATGTGCAAATAACTCTGTACGAAAATGGATATCATTTATTAAGATATTTTTTTATGTAATGCATTTATAAAATGATTAGTAAACTATTAAATAAAGTATGTTTCAATTATCACTGTAAATGACATTTTGAACAAATTGTAATGACGTAGAGAATGAGTCATAACAAAATGTAACATGTCAAGAAAATCACTAACTAGGGATTGCAAGGTGCCATTCACATCATATATTTGTTACACAATTTGTCCATTAGTTACCCATAGGATCAATCGTTTTAATCTTAGTCTCTTGCTATTTGGTTTTTCGAATTAAACATTAGTCACTTGCTATTGGCAATTTGAATTTCCATATTTTTGTGTTCTTATTTTAATTATATTTATAAAATTGGGTCCTCTTAACTATGCCAAAAACCTTTCAATATTTTATGATTCATTATTGCCTCAGCCCTTCATAATAATCTTTGCATAGATGATACGGCGTGCATTTAGTAAAATTATTTGTTGTAATATAGGGGTAGTAAATAGGCTTCTTTCCTTACTTGTTATAATCAAAATACGAGTGAGATAGCAGGACGTTCTTATTGTTAGCATGCATGTGGAACTCACTTTGTTCATTTTTTATGTTTCTATTATTTACATTGCTATCACATTTTTATATTACTTTGAATATTGATGTCCTGCAGTTGGGTGACTAAAATAACAATTATTCCCTTCTTTACCTAAATCACACAGAACAGTAAAAAAAACAAAAACATAACACTTCTAAGATCTGATTCTTTTGTTTCAAGAAAGCAATATATCACATTGAAGTGTGTGTAAAAAAAAAATTATCACCTACCTAGGAAAAGATACTGAATCGACAAATTTAACAATTCTTCACCTTTAATTATCTCAAAATACAGTTTCAGCACATGTTTCATGAGTATAATGACGATTCTCTCTCGTATCACTTACGTAAGTGTATAACATCAAATTAATCCATAATAAAAACATATAACTACCCGTTTCAGTCAATATTTTAATAGATAGAGTTATTTTTAAATTCTTTATCTGATACAGAATCATGATAGTATTTCCTATTGGTGATACTTTTATGAGAAAAAAACAAAAAATTCTAACTGTAAGACAAGGCTAGTAAGAAGGGATTAAATTGTACAGGCAAGGGGAATGTAAAAATGGTTATAACATGAGAAAATAATAGATCTATAAGATGTAACAATTTAATTCTTGGAACTGAATATGTAAATACACTGAAGACAAAATTTATTTTCTGGCTGATACAGAAAATGAACACAAATGTAAGAAAAATTTATTACTTTTTAATTATGCAAAATCAGTTCTTATCTAAAGAAAATTTCAAAGACACTATAATAATTACAATGAAAATAATTTGCAAAACATGAAAATAAAGGATATACATTAAAACATCCCGAAGCCAATTTAATTCTTGGAACTGAATATGTAATTACACTGAAGACAAATTTATTGCCTGGCTGATTCAGAAAATGAACACAAATGTAAATAAAATATATTACGTTTTAATTATACAAAATTCAGTTCTTATCATAAGAAAACTTCAAATACACAATAATGATAACAATGAAAATAATTTGCGAAACATGAAAATAAGGGATGTACATTCAAACACCCTGAAGTCAATTTAATTCTTGGAACTGAATATGTAATTACACTGAAGACAAAATTTATTGTTTGGCTGATTCAGAAAATGAACACAAACGTAAATAAAATGTATTAGTTTTAAATTATACAAAATTCAGTTCTTATATAATGAAAACTTCGAAGACACTATAATAATAACAACAAAAATAATTTCAACATCAAAATAAAGGATATACATTTAAACATGCTGAAGACATGTTTGCAGAAAGAATTGGAGGTCTGCCAATCTTAAAGTCCATGGTGACATTATCAACGAACGAATAATAGCTGTTCATTTGTCTTCATACCAAGCATTTTCTCTGCGAATTTGTTCTTCGTCGCTCTCAGTTAAATCATTCTCTATATTGAATGCAAGGCGGATTTCTTCAGGACGCATCTCCGCAATCTGTTTAGCGATTGTCATGCAGCATATGTCCAGAAGACCCTTAATGTCTAAATAATTTGCGGCATTCGTTAACTCGAAGAGTTTTTCTTGGTTCAGTTTACTTATAAAATTAGTGTCCCAACTACTGAGATGATCTATAGCAATCTCTATAGATCCCTCAATGCAGGAATGCGGATAAAGATCATCAAAAGTAGTAGGATTCTCGCGACTGTTATGATAAGATGCCCATTCAATAAAATTTTTCATTGTATCAGAGTTAACGTTAGGAATCGGAAGAACTTCGTCCTCGTCAGCATCCGCGACATTTTCCAGCAGCGTTTTCAATGTGTTGGAATATTTAGCGACTGCGACATCTACTTCCAAAATTACTCCGTCCGAACATTTCAGCTTAATGGTCGACATCTTGATTTAATTAAATCACAAATAATTCACTTGTTACTGGAGTCAAATTGGAAAGTTCTGTAGCATCTACCAAACGTATCTTCTGAGTCCTTCTGTCCTTAACTTTTCACCATATATTCACAACTCTCCAGATACTTCAATACCGTGTGCGCATAATGTTGAAATCAACCATTGTTGCGTGTGTTGCCAAAGACCGTAGAGAATCCGAGATTTCATTGTAGTTACATACGGTCTCTTCTGGCAGCAATGATGTCAAATGGATCCCTCTTGTCCTTTCCAACACGTTGACAAAGTTGACATAGTGATTGGCAACGAAAAGCTTAAAAATACTTAACACAACAATTATGAAGAATCACTCAGTGTAAGGACAACAGGAATGAATCGGATTGCGTAACTTTCAAAACACAATTCAATGCTTCAAACGAAACATATGGCAACATGCGTTTGCAAAGACCAATAATGAATTCCGACAGTAAAAACAATAATCTTCCAATATAATTAATAATTTGTTTCAAAAATGCTAATGTTATATAGTTAGTTGTTATTTGATCCCCTTATCGTAATTTCAAGTGATGGATATAATTGCCTGATGGATCAGTGACTCAATTATTAAATAGTACTAGCAGCAAATAATTATTTTTAAATAATAACTAAATTTCTGAATGTGTTGGCCACTATTCCCATCAATTAATATTTGTGTTTTTGTTATGTGCAAATTTGTTACTTTATATATTTGGTTTTAATCACTATTGAAAAGTATAAGTAATTCTCTTAATTATAATTGTAATAATATTTCAACCAAACATTATCTCAATCTAAAGAGCAGCTACGCACGGAGGGATTCACTTGTTATATTTTTCGGCTAGGTTGTTTTATTTAGACAATGTAGCAAAACACGTCATTTTCAAAGTAGAAAACAACTTTACAATTAACGTACGAGTAGAAAACTTACTTTACAGTTGACGTATTATTGTAATAAGTAGTTTCTCTGCGATCGTGCTACCTTGAATCGGTTCGGTATAGTTCATTATTTGCAGTCACAATTATCACTATATTTTTAATGTACTACAAAGTTACGTTCAACTATGGATATTTCTACTGCTAATGTTATGAGCAAGATGAGCAAGCGTTAAAAGATTTCTCCAAGGCGTATTGGTTGCTTGGGCTGGCAGTCTGATGTAGAACGCCAGTTGGATGCAACCTGCAATACACTACCGTGCCAAATTTAAATTAAGTGTCTTGAGTGGTGACATCGAACAATCGGGAGTACATCTGAAACTTTTATACTGTATGTTATTGGCGCACGATTGCTTGAGCCCCGGAATATCTACCCCCACTCTTTTGCCACCATTAGTTGTATTAAAAATAAATAATTGCAACGAAAGTTGTACACAAAATCCGATAACCAGAAAAGTTCTCTCCTATGTAATAGAAACTATTTTGCATCGATAAATGAACGAATCAGTTTAATATAAAATTATTTTGTGAAAATAACAGAACTCCCCGCTCCTTTCGCAACTAGAGAAGCGAGACTTCAAGAAAATGTGCGCGGATAATATCAAGATATGTGAAAATTCTTATTAAGACTAAGAGATCATTTAAAATGCTGAGCGCAAAAGTGGTCTAACCCGTTCTGAAATTGAAAATCAGTTAACTGCGCAATCTGTTTTAATTAACCATGAACTACGTGGCACAACCAAGAAATATTGAATATAAAAATATTTGAGTGTTTACAGCACTGCCAGATTTTGTTCTTAAAGAAATTTAACAAATTCTAGTGCAACAGTGGTCTATCCTAATTCGGTCAGTCCGAACTGGTGTTTGAAGTCATGTGCACTTATAACCAATTCACAGAAGGGGAGAAGGTTGCAGTGAATTTTAGTAAAATTCCATGTTTGAAGCATATTAAGGATCGTCCATGGAAATACATCGTTAAACATTCACTGTCGGAACAAGGGAGATACAGTTCAGTAAATGTCAGTAAAGACAAAATACGTAGATGTAAACACATTTTTGATATCGTACAAATTAATCTTCCAGTAAAAATCAAATCTCCAAGGCCAATAAATTGAAAGGTCTCAAAGAACTTTTAAAATATGTATCAGCCGTGTGTTGTGATTTCTTCAAGTCTCTCTTCCGAAACTTATCAGAAAGATCATGACCACGAAGATGATTATTTCTTTCACATAATAGGCCTACTTGAATATGTATAATCACAATATTGTGATAAATATTTTTATTTGGTTTTTAATATTTTATTTCTTTTTTTTTTCTAAAATGACCATAACGTACTTGCATCAAACTGCTTATGATAAAGCAATAATTTTTATAATATTATTTTTTAATCATTTCCTTCAAATGCCATCATATTTTTAATTTCTGTAAAAATAATGTAGTAAATTTAGTACATTTCTATAAATTTAGTAGTATATTTCTGTAAATTTCAATGATTCTTATATTGTTCTAACATAAAAAATGTGTTATTGGCTATCAATGGTGGAGTTCTGAACAACACTGGTCTATCCCATTTAATGATGAGTCAAGCAACAGAATTTAAATAATTTTACCGTTTTCATTTTGTCTTATGACAGTTTTTCTTGTATGGCAAAAATACTAATATTCAGAGAAAGTGCTGATTAAAACAAACTGATTGTAAAGGAAAAATGTGAAAAACTGGAATATGTCAACTTTGACGTACAATACCTCAGATTCTAATAGAGGGTTAAACCACTGTTACCTTGGACCTTTAAATTGCAACGACAACAAATGTTAATTATTAAAGCCATTCAATGAAAAGTGGCGTCACGTTTTCGGCGCGGAATCGCTTTTCTTATTTAAATATCTTCATTTTTCTGTAGAATTTTTGTATTTACCGTTAAAGATAATTTTACAGTTTTTTTATGATGTGCTCCGCAAGGGAATTTCAAAATTATTTAGAGATATGTTAAGACTGAAAGAGTCCTGTCGCCCATCATGTTTGAGAGTTATGTCAGTTTTGGTATGGTCTGCTTAAGCAGCAGATTCATAGACACGAAAAACTGTAGAAATATGAATGCAAAATAGTCATTTAAAAACGTAAAGTATGTATTCGAAAATGTAAAATAGACCATTATATTGGCACTATAGATATTTCTTACTCTTAATTTTGTACTTTTGTAATTTTGAAAGTTTCTGAAGGTAACGTAACATAGTTACTTTCGTGTAATGTTTGTTTTCATCGTTATTCTGTCAAATCCTTGTAGAAACCCTTCCTTTCTTTGACAGGGAAATTCGGACAAAAAAAAAGGCTGAATCGCAATAGCTTTTACGTTTCCGTATACGTACGTTTATACGGAATAATATACGTAATATAAGGAAAATTATGTAATGCTGCGGAAAATCGATTTCGAGATTTAAACGGAAATACACGTTTTGGGATCCCCTGATAACGAAAAAGTGTTGTTTTTTTTACAAAACGTACCTCCGTTCATCCGTCCGACTACGCGGCCATCCGTCTGGTGTCTAACACACCAGGTTTGTCCTAACACACACCCCAAACACACACTTACACTAGCATCCCTTCACAACCACTCATGCCGGGAGACCGGTCGGGAGCTTAGAGCTTGTCTCGATTGTGTCGGTGCCCCGCTGGTGGGAGACACTAGGTTAGGGAAAGCCCGCTAGCAGACGGTAGGTCGGCGCCGGATCTCGCCATTCAGCGTTGGAAGATCACCGCCACCTGACGAGGAAAAAACATGCACTACACTTACGGGAATAATGACCTCAGTTGTTGATGTGCTCGGAATGACTAACAAACAACCAATGGCTGCGATTTAGAAAAGAATCTCCTAAAATGTCAATGTAAATGTATAAATGGTGAAATTGTTAATTTTGAGACACTTGATATTAGTAACAGAAAATCACTTATAACAGAAAAAGCACTGCCACTACTATATCTCACTGCCATTATTATCAGGGAAGCCAGAAAAATGGAATTATTTAATTGCTGATCTTTATTCCCCAGCGTGTCATAATTTTCAAAACAATATTCGATTATCGGTACAGACCCATAAAGGTGAGCAACTAATCGATAACTTACTGGAAGTGGAAGTTTAAAATTAGTTTTATTATTATAATATTATTATTATATTATATATTAACATCAAACTCCTAAAAGAGCAATGTGGACTAACCTACATTAAAAAGTACATTTCAATTATGTATGTTATGTGTTGGCACTTTTATGTACCTTCAGTCACTATCTAACGTGTCGCAGTGACTTGAGATCGCAATATCTCTAAATAAAATAATTCAATATAACACAAATTTCATGAAATGTTCAAACACGTTTTTCTCTCAATTCTTCCAAATTGGGTTTGTCCACTTTGCCGCTCATGGCCTCAACTCTGTGTCATCAAATACATACTTTATAGAGCGGACCCACTGTCATGCAACCCTCGACTGCTTTTTAGTGACTAGATTACTTCCCGCTACCGCTTTACGCCATGTATGTCAAGGTCACGGGCAAGGTAACACGTTTATTAGAGCTCGTGGGCAGTGCGCCCAGGAAAATTGGCGCGAAATTTAAAAGTAAGGGTTGTACGAATTGTCCCTGGGCACCTGGCCCATGACAGTCTATGGGAGAAGTTATTTGACAGTTGTTATAAATTTAGCTACATTAATTTCCATGTCCTCTTTAAAACAAAGAAATGATTCATTACAATGAAATAATACGTCAGTCCAATTTCAAATTCTCAATTGCATGCATGAAAACCAGAACGGTATAAATGATATTTTGTAAATTCAAAGATATCTGTTTATTAAGTCAATATTACTGTAAAGTCGTGCTTTGTTTCATAATTAAAACCACGGCATTTCAATTGTTCATTAAACCCACGAAAATACATTGCCACTGAAATATAGCCTAAAATAAACACGTTGTTCTCAGAATTCATAAAATGTCACTTATATCGTTCTGGTTTTCACCCATCCAATTGAGAGTAAAAATTAATATATCGAACCAAAAATATCTTCATTTTGTAATCCTGTTTCATAAAAGTGATACATGAGCCTGCATTTTCTACGATCAGAGTTCTACGTTCTACGTTAGGAGTTTAACAGACAAATATTCTTGTCTGTTAAAAGCACAGCCCGTCCGTAAGCGAGAAATGTAAACTTACAGAGAGTGTTAATTTATTTCACTTTATTTCTAAATTCAATAAATAATTGAATGATTTAATGACACAACATAACTAGAGATGCTATATCAGCACATACTTTCTCGCATTATTGGAAACAGCTACGTAATAAAGAAATATTGCAATTTCTGCGCTACCAACACCTCAGCTACTACTTGCAAACTTCCAATTCAATCAAAGCGCCTGTGATGCATATCTGCATTTATTTCGTTAGTCAGAAGCAACCATTATTTCTTACTTTTACAATTGACATAAAATGGAATAAATTAAACACATACAGAATTTGCAGCAAATTGTACAGAAACAAGAAATGCATTGTAGTGCGGTTTTTGAGCAATTATTTTTTTGCTGTTAAATGTAAATGAGGTGTACTAATGCTCCAAATACAATGTAGACTTTCATCAAGAGATGCAAATGTGCGATTCCGATCTGGTCGAAATGAATCTCATTGTAACGACTCCCATGTAGACCAAGGAGTATGAATAATTCGAACTGGCAGTGTAATTTTTGCATTAAGTTCAACCGATAATAACGTGAAAATCACTAGTTTCTTCAAAAAAATTGTACATGGCTGTTTTTAAAGAGGTCATTTTTTAGAATACATTTTGTTTAAGACAAACATTTCTATCTTGTATTCAATTTTGTAGTCTTGAAATGTTAACTTTTTGCAACTTTCAAAAATGTGGTGTGTTTGCCAAATGTGCGATTTGGCCTTTTTTATTGTCCTTTGATATATACAAGAGAACATTTTTTTTTTAAATGGGAGCAAGTTTTGAAATTTTTTTTATTTCGTCTTAATTTCAAGCCAAATTACGCAAAGACTACTCGTTTTTTAAAACAATTGTACGTGATATTTTTTAAAGAGCTGATGTTTTAGAAAAGATTTTGTTTAAGACAAAAATTGCTACCTAAATTTTTTGTTTTTGAGATATTAACTTTTTGAAATTTTCGAAATTTATAGAGTTAGCCGATAATGAGACTAGCACCATTTCTAACGTTCTTTGCTACATATGAGGAGAAATTTTAAAGAAAAAATTGGATCCATGTTTTAGAAAAAATATTCAAAATTGCATATAATTAACGCAAAATTACCCGACAAATACTCACATTTTTGAAAAATTGTACGTGCTGTTTCTTCAAGATATCTCTAGAGAACCGATTTTAATCAAGACAAAAATTTCTATCTTTAATATTGTAATTGTAGGAAGATCCCGAAAATAATGAAATTTTGCAATTTGCGAAAAATGTTATTTCCATGAAAATATTCCTCATCTTAAACGTTCTTTACGCCTTCCGAGGACAAAGTTAAATGAAACAATTTTGTGTTTGTTTCAAATTTTAACTTTTACAAAATTGTTATTGTGGGAATTTTTTATTCTACCAAACTTCGATGCTAATTATCTATAAAACATCGATGTCAATTAAATATTGACCAAAATCATTGATGTTTTGAACATAATGATTTAAAGTTGGTTTAGTAACATTTAACATTAAATTTGTGCGCAACAAAATATAATTTGACAATTGCAGAGTTTATTAATTTATAACTAAGATATAACAAAAAACAAAGTTAAAAAATAAAAACAAAGATTTTTTAAAATTTGTTGTGTGAATACAGGTAACGCGTCTACTAGCTCCTAAGAGCGTTGAGCGCACGTTGGAGTAATCCGTTAATCCGTCCTCCGTTAACTACTATTATAGAAGTAATCTCCTTTATTATACACACAGCACTCTCTAGGGACCGCTGGGTAGTCAAGTCACGTCAGTCGCAGTCAAGTCAGGGAAACGCCGATAAGTAGCGTCTTCGCACTCGCGTCTCAAACGCGCCCTGCGTCATCATCTTATCGGCCAGAATTGGGAAGGAATAGGGATAAGGGGTAAGGTTTAGGACGCTTCACAAGGGTTGGACTAGCCCCTGTGAAGCATGCTAACTCGTTTTGTCGTAACAAATTTCACATTAAAACTGAACCTGAAAAACTGAGCGTCCAATTATTTTACATAGTCAGTCCTCAGTTCGTCGAAGAGGGGGAGGCTCTATGCATAAGGCGCATGCGATGACTGCCTCTCCACGTGCGAGATACGAGGACAGCGTAGGAAATACCACGGCATCATGGTCATCACGAGTGAGAGATAATTAGCTCGATGAATGTAGTATGCACAATGTCATTGTGGTTGGAATACATAAACTTGCAATAGTACCATCAGTTATTGCTTAATATTTCAACAATTACAAAATTGTTATTATGGGAGTTCATATTTAGAATTTACAAACAAAAATCGAGCACAAAATATCGATTTTAGGAAACATTGACTATAACAACTATTTAGCGAGAGGAGGAGAGTAAGGTTTTAATGTAAATATTTTTGCAGCCCTTTTGCTTTAATTGAATTTTGGAGGGTTTAATTGAATTTTACTGAATTCTGTCATATTTAAATAAAGTTGGATATGAGTTCTCAACTCGCGGAGGTCTGTACAGGTGGTAAATATGGCCGTGTCGTCGGCATATTGCGCA
This sequence comes from Gryllus longicercus, assembly GCA_038098605.1. Lineage (NCBI taxonomy): Eukaryota > Metazoa > Arthropoda > Insecta > Orthoptera > Gryllidae > Gryllus > Gryllus longicercus. The sequence goes on from JAZDUA010000190.1 coordinate 2,593,613, forward strand.
AACAAAATTTTATGAAGTGTGGGTATGTCAGCAACATAAAAGTTGAATAGAGTGGGTGATAACGGTGAGCCTTGAGGAAGTCCTGCGTTTATGATTCTAGGTTCGAGGTCCTTTAAAGAATGGAAACTTCTGTTTGTGGCTATGAGATATTTAATGATGTTGCGTAAGTATGTTATTAAGTAGGCACTGATTTTTATTTTCTTGTTTTCGAAGTCTGCTACAAAGTTACTATTTACTTTATTTATCAGCTCCTTGATGAAATTGTTTGGATTGGAGATATTAGCAAAGAAAATTGGGGGGATTTTAGCTGGTATCTCTGATTGTTCACTTAGATTACCTCTGAGGTATTGAAATCGATTGACTTCTGGTGAAGGTACATCATCACTCAATACACCAAATCGGTTGTGAAGTTTGCAGTTATATAAACTGGGATCTAACGGATTATTAGAAACATATTTTTCTGACTTTTCTTTTTATGTTCGTAAGGATCAATAAAATCACTATCTGACCTTTTTCGTGCAAGATTTCCTGATGACGATGACGATGATGATAATGATGATGACGATGATGATAATGATGATGACTGTTAGTTATGCAGCGAACCAACTGTGAAGCCAGAATTCATGCTGCCTTCAATGGGGGGCGGGTTCTGATATGCCTGACCACTTGTATCCATTGGTACACTGGTTATTAACTCTTGTTGTACTTGATGCACTGCACTTCTGGAGAAATGATCGATGTTGTCTACATTGTGTAGTGATAATAGGGCCTGCGATACTACAAACCCCATGGATTGATCGGCTTCATTTTGCATTAACTATGAAAAATGAAGAAAAGCTACCGCTTATTTGAATGAAACGCTGACAAATGTTAATAACGGCAAAAGCTGCAAATACTACACCAATTAGCCTTGTTGCAGGTTATCTCAAGACTGTCACAACACTAACTGAAAAACAGCGTTGGTGTGAAAACACGTCCACAACGCATCACTAATTCTACTCGCGCCGCCTGAGTTGCGTGACAGTGGGTCGCTTTATAAATCTGGTCTTTCTCGTACTAGTTAGTTTCCCAATTTCCTTGGCCTGGTCTAGCTTTTCGGTCGTGCCCCAACCTTTTGCCAGCTGCCATCTATCGCCGCGGAAACATTTTTTTCTAATTTACTAACTTTTTCGATTTTTAACGACAAAAAAATACTTTAAGAATATAACAGAGAGTAAAAACTCGTCCTATATGGAAATTTTGGTTGAAAAATTGTCAGCCGGTTTTACAACATCGTCGGTTAAGCGCTATTGTTAATGCGAAATTTGAAGCAATTTTTCACAGAAAGCAACTGAGTTTTCGAAAAAAAAATATTGGAAATTATTTGAAGTGATTCTACTCACAAAAGGATGTATTCAAATTGCTAGAGATGTGCGTATTAAAGGCATAAGAGAGATTTCAAAAAACTTATATTTGTGTTATTTACTGTAACTACCCGTTGAGAAAAGATGTGAAAAAAATTGGAGCTATTTTTGAGAAAATAACGTTTGAGCGTTTCTGAAAATGCGGAAATTTGAGTTTATTTTAACAGAAAACTATTGAGTTATGGAGAAACTTTGTATGACATTATTTAAAACCCATGTACTTATAAATACGATGATGTGAACAAATTGGAGAGAATGTAAATATTAACAATATGAGAGAAGAGTCAAAAATTACATTTTTGTAATTTTTGAAAAAACAAATTATTATAGCAAGAAGCGTAATCTTATAGAGTACATTTAGCATTATCACTACCAAAAGTTATGGAAATGTTTGAAGCCTTTTTTAAAAAAAGTTTTGGTAATTTCTTAAAATTGCAAATATTGCGCGAAAACTACTAAAATTTTGAAAACATGTACATGGCCTTAATGAAAGAACTCACTATGGACAACAAATTTTTTGAAGGAAAAATCTGTATCTTCAATTTTGTAGCTGAAGAAAGACGCCAAAAAATTTCAAAATTTCGAAATTTTTGAAAATTCAGAGCTAACCCTGAAAATAGGACCTACGCCACATTTACAAGTGCATTCTACTCTAATTTTACAAGAAATTGAAAGAAAAAGTTTGGAGTCGTTTTTTGAGAAAAAATTTAAATGTCCAGGGGCCGTCATGTAAAGTACCCCCAAATTTTGAAGATTTTTTTCAAAAACGCAGTGCCTTGAGTTCTGCCAGATCGACTGGGGAATATCCATTTTGAAAAAATCCTACGTATGGTTTAGGTGCTAGTGGTGTTCACAGACGGACATCATGGATGTTCACAGACGGATGTCATGTGTAGATATGCGTCCCTGTGCTTTCGCTCTTATCGGGGCATTGTCCCATGTTCTCGATGTGCACAGTAATTACTTTAGCTGTTATGTATGTATGTGTAGACCGTGTATTATGCTTGTCCCTTGTTATATGTCTGTGTTGCAGTATATAAGTTGTAAGTGCATCCACCTGTTGGTCACCCACCTCGATAACGGTTGCAGGGATCGTAATAAGGACCCATTAGCTTACGTCACCGAATGCAGGCTAACGTTCGTCACCACGGGAAGGCCGGTGGTTTGTCTCCCAGAATTTATGAAAATTGCAAACGTGCAATTTTTTGGGGCGTACAACTATTGATGATAATAAATATTTCCTCAATGAAATCTGTTCTTTAAATTGAAATCTTGAAATAAGGTCGTGTTTAATTTTTCGAAAATATTTGTCACGTAATTTTGCGCGAAATGTAGGCAATTAAATTTTTTAAATGATTTTTTCTCAAAAAACGCTTTAAAGTTTTATCATCTTGTGTATCAAGGGACGATAAAATATGGTGGTTGCTCCATTATCGGTGAACTTTCCGTATTTTCAAAAATTGCAAGAAGTTAATTTCAAAATTGATAACGATTCTTTCATTAGTCTGCTCTAAAAATTCAGATCTTTGAAAACGGTCATGTACAACCTTTTTGTAAAAACGTGTTGTTTTCTTGTGATTTGTGCTTGAAATTTATGCAATTTAAAAAAAATATATTTTCTCAAAAACAGCTTTAAATTTTTCTTTAATTTTTTTCATAGATAGAAGAAAGGATGTTTAAAAGAATGGCTTGGGTCTCATTTTCGGTGATCTCTCATATTTTCGAGAAGTTCAAATTGAGAAATAATGCCAGAAAGTATGTGATGTAGTAGCACCGCGAGTTTCTCATAACAGTCTCAACACAAGACGTATCTAGTTGACCAATTAAGTCAAATTTTACGATATGTAACCATCGAGGAAAACGAATCCGGCAAACCGACTGAAATAAAAATTTAGGAATTTTTCACAGGATTTAAGAAAGTCAAAAATCAATCAGCACGGGAAGGGGATGGGTTGCATTTTGATAATATCGAGAGCATAAAAGAACAAAGCATTGACTTATCTAAATGGAAAGGTCAAGCAGAAAGAATGGAGCAGCAGTTGTGAGTGGAATTTACAAGTTGTTCAGAAAAAAGTAGATGAAGTTGGTAATACATTGTTTGTGCACCGTGCTGCTCATAATTTAAATCTTGTGTAATAAAGCCTGAATAGGATATTAGAAGTTCAGACATTTGAATGTTTGCTAATATATATAAAGCTTTAACAAGAATTACATTTTTAACCAAATGTCTGAAACGAATCAAGCCTTCGGAATCCCTATGATAATTTGAAAATAATACAATAGAAATATCCAGTCTGAAAAATAGAAGTGAAATCGTGAAAGAAAACTAAATGAGGTTTTGGGGAACTTTCCTAGGATCCACGACTACGACCCACGACCACGATGACCACAAAAATAGAAACTTAATATTTACTATGGATACATAGTAGTACCTAGATGCCATTAACTACTTGGAGTGACGATTTGTTGGTTTGAAAAATAAAGTGGCAATTTTAAAAGTGATTCAGCTACATGGTTTGATAGACTTTTCGTATGATGAAATTTACAAAGAAGCACAAAAACTTCAATCAAAATACCCTGCAGTTTCTATGGAAAACTAATCTCAGTTATTGTCTTTGCACATTTGTTTAAAAAGTCAAATTTCTAAACTAATATGTGTTAAAGATCTTGCAAAAGTATTAATAACTGAACATTCATCATTATTAATTTTTTTTTCGATGTGTGTACAGTATTGGCATTATTTTTGACACTTCCTGTCATGCTCGTCAGAGTCGAAAGAACGTTTTCAAAATTAAAGCTGATTAAAAATTATTTACGAAGCACATTTACACAGGACTGTGTGAATAATTTAAATATTTTATCAATTGACGACGAAAAACAAAAGTATCTAGTTGAAAAATACTATTTCTACTGTTATTGATTAGTTGGTGAATTTGAAGACCAAAATTTAAATTATAAATTATATCATAAAATTGCAAAAATGATAGTTTATTTTCACTAATATTTTATTGTAATGAATGTTTTCACTCTTAAAATTTAGATTATAATCACAAAATTAAATTAATTACATTCTTTAATTAGGCACCCCCGTAATATGTCCGTGCAAGGGCCTCCTCTGAGGAACTTACGCCACTGGTCCGTTGCTTATAAATAAACTTAATAGTCGCATTTCGTCAAAAGACTTCCATTTGAGGCCGTAGTGTGTTTCTGCGATTCATAATCCGACATAAGTCTCACGGTTGCTTTAAGTTTGGACGTTACGATGCGTCGTGTCATTGACGCCTCGTAGTTCGAACAGCGAGTCCGGGGGACAGCGGGCTGCCCCGGTGCTCCCGTTATTGCTTTAAATGTTATTTGTGTGTTTTACTTTGAAATTTGGCACATTTATACATTGGTGTAAAAAAACATAAGTATTTGTACTATTAATTGAAGTTTCAATCTTATGTAAAATTTTGCATTTTAAACATTAAAAAATGTTTACAAAAATTATATTTACATCACATGAAAATACATATTTTAAGTTAATTTAAGTGTAATTTCATTTTTCTGAAGGAAACGACATTGCGCAAAAAAATAAACATTACCGCGCATGATTCTTCGAAAAATAATTGGTAATACTTCTGAAAGGGGTGGGATTAGAAAAAAAAGAAAAAATACGTGTCACCTATTTTCAATCCCAGACCTCATAAAAAAGTTCCAAGACACTAAAAAAATACGAATTTGCGAGTGTGCGATTTTACGTTGAATGACTTATACACAGATTTTCAATCTTCCCATCCTAATCTGAAAATTGGCTTTTCGAAGTTTACATCCATTCGGCCAAAAAACTGCATTTTAGCTGGTTTAAGTGGAACACATACTGTGTTTGTATTATTCACCATATCATAAAGCTCATACTTGATACTCTGAAGTTACCAACATTATTATAACATTCTAGCTTTAATGTGACTTCTTACAAAAGTTCGCTGGCGTGCATAATATGCAATCCACCCCGAATTTGCTTCATTAAAAATATTTTGGAACAAACAATGGAAGAAAACTTCATGGAACAAATTCATTCAAACAGTGAGCGAGAACTGAACAGCTGAATTTGATGGCCGAGGTAGCTAGAGCCTATGCCGACTCAGCGCCTTGATCGGAAGGGTCTCGGGTTCGAGTCCCGCCGTGGGAATGATTGTTTGTCCCATGTCTTTCATGTATGTGTGCATGTGCACAGACCGAGGACTCCGAAAATGTGTCTTGAAACCTTTCGAACGCCTTTCCGATGTTTTGGAACGCCTACTTCGTGCCAGGCCTCACCGCCCTACATCGATACTTCTCCTCAGTGCAGTACTCCGTGAAGAATGGACTGCCATTCCCCAAGAAACCTTCCAGCACATGATTGAAAGTATGCCTGCGCGAGTGGAAGTTGTCACCAAAGCTAAGGGTAGGCCAACACAATACTGCATTCCAACACTACCGATGGAGGGCGCCACGAACTGATAAGTCATTTTCAGTCACGTGACCGGATACTTTTGATCACATAGTGTCCCCATGAGGGACATAGTGGGTAAGCGGCGCGGATAACCGAAATTGGCATCCCCTGAAAGCTGTAAAAAGCCCTCGGAAGAAAGAAGAAAAGTTGGTGAGAATTGACAGGTCAAATTTAGAGACTATTGTGAAGTCCAAAGAAGATTTTATTGATTGTTTAATAGCAAAACATTGTGAATTGTTGACACATTCATTCATCCTTTGTGAACAGATAAGATCGTAAAGAATCGCTTCAACTTGGAGAATGCATAGCTTTGTGCGATTTTCTGAAAACCTTTTCCTTTCTTATCCAAGATGAAGTGCAAGAATTTCATTAGGATAATGCGCAGGGATCACTGCATCATTTTGTTGTCAATTTCAGGTTACCTAGTTCAAATAAATTGTTCAGTGACAACTTAATTATTGTATCAGACTACTTGTTACACGACACAGTTTTTGTGCATCTTTTCTAGTGACACCTGACTCACTTTTTGAAACAAAGAATTGCAAATTTCCTCCATAGAATTGTGTATTTTTCTAACGGATCTTCTTCATAATACAAAAACAAGAACGGGTTCGTAAATATTACATTTCATCAATGTGACTATGGAATAAATGCATAATGGCACTTTTTTGCATAATTTCAAGGAAAAAATGCTTGCGATGGATTTTAATAGCACTCTTAAAACACGTAATTAGCACTATTAAAAACGTGCTGCTTGTGCAAGCCTGCGGAGGCCCAGTCCAGATCATATCATTACTCCCAGAGCACTATTTTCTTGAGAAAAGGACAATTTTAAAAATGTAAATTTTGCTTACACAACTGATGAACAGTATGAAAAAGAATCTAGGGACATAGAAGAAAGGCTTTCAAGAGCGTTGCTCATATTAGGCGCTTGTAAATTTATTCAATTTACAAGAGTCAAAAATTTATTAAATTTACAAGTTATTATTTACATTTAAACTGTTTACTCCTTCTGGAATGAATTATCTTGCTTGAAAAAACATTCTCAAGTACTGAAAACTCATCAGAGCACCACATCTTGAGATCTGAAATAGAGATTTCAAGTGGTAAGTACCAATTCTGTAATTAAATTTCCTGTCCGAAAATGCTTGTTATTATTATCGATTCTTAAACAACTTTACATTACACCTCTCTTTTGAATAAAAATAGCTTATTTTACCTTATATTATGTCTCTGGGGGGATAGTTCCGCCGCATTCATGATTGTATATGGATGTAGCAACGAGGGGTCAAATATTTTCATTACGTTCATGAGATGTAAAAAACGTGTTCCAAAAACACTGTGCAACAAATTTGAACTTCATGTCTTGCCGCGAGATGAAAGAACGTGTTCTTTATTCATCACATACGTTGATTACAAAAATTAAATCAAAAGTGTTCCATCACGAATCAATTTTTCTGAAAAAGATACGCCACATATACCACTTATGAGAAGCTAAATGACAATACAGGAGGAATCTGTAGTATATTAATCTACAGATCATGTAACAAAAATTATTTGTATTATAAAAATTGTTTGCATTAAATTATTTGCATAATTCACTGCTTGTATTACAAAACATAAAATGAAACAGTACGAGGAAGCTGAATAAAACTCGAAATGTACTTACATGTTAGAAACTTTTACTAGAAACTTTCCGTTTGTGGGTTCATGGTGATACTTCTTGTAAGAGTGTCCAGCAGTAATGTTTAGTGACTACATTCTCTTATATCGTCTTTCCATGGCAGCGATATCTTGGTGAAATCGCTCTGTATGTTCTCACTCATATATCCAAGAGTAGGTGGGGAGAAATCCACATGGGAATGAAAGAAATGTAATTTCTGAAACATGATCCACCCCATAGCCTTAACAGTCCAGCGTGGGATTCGTCAGTTTCTGGAATTCTCAGACAGTACGTTTCCCAAGACATTGTCGCATACATCTTTCAATTCAAGCCACGCTGTCTTCTCAGTATCTGTCAGTAACTCTTTAAAGGTTATAGCTTTCATCAAGTCACGGATCTGAGGCCCAATTAAAAATTCCTTCTTTAATGTTTGCTGTATGCAGGATATGTAGATTATATTTTCAATTTGCTGCTTGTTCAATTGACGCAACGCGTCTCCGAGCCCCTTGGGGGGCGCTTTGCACTTCCGGAGTAATCTTCCATTAATATCGGCGCGAAAGTAATCTTCATTTATTTCAACATGTTATATCCGTCACGTCACGTCTGAGTCAGTTGTCAAGAGTACCGCCAGGTTGTATCTTAGCGTACGTGCCTCCTATTTCGCGCCCCTGCGTCACTACACAGCGGCCAGAATTGGGAAGGAATTAGGAGTGGGAAAACTGATTTTGTTGGAACAAATTTCACATGAAATTGTATTCGACGGGAATCGAGCCCGGGTCTCCTTGCAGAAAGTCGAACGACTTTGCTCTCAGCCACCATATATATACTTGCATAGTAAAAATTGAAAACTCTGACCATCTTCGTTCAATGATTTCACAAAATTCTTCAGAACGCCCATTTCAGATGGAGTGGTGGTAACAGCACCCTGTCTTTGACAACAAGGTATTCACATGACCCATTTTATCACCAGGATTGAACATTTCTTCCAAAGGGCATTCTTTGGCTTCATAATATTCTTTCCTTGCTCTACTATCCCAGTGGCACAAGAAACAGCAATATTTTGTGTAACCAGTCCGCATTCCTAGAACTCCCAGAACATTGAGATCACCACAGATTTTTCATTTGTGATTCAAATAGCCACTACACTTTATGTGTAGCCTCATCTTCTGATAGGTTTCCTTTAACTGAACGGAAAGGGCCACTGATATTGAAGATTTGTTGTTTCCGTTTTGTAAGAGAATGGCTTTGAGACTACTCTTTGAGGAATCACAGGCGACATTCTTCCCGATTGTGAATCATCTCAAATTTTGTAAGCAGCTCATTAATGTCATTACATTACACCAAACTATCTGTATTTGAAAAAATATAAAATATGAAACAGTCTCTGGGTGAATGTAATAATAGTGTTTTGTTGTAACAAGTTATTTTCTTGAATACGAGACTCAAATACGAATCTACTTGGCTATTTGAAAGATTTAGATCTCTTACAAGAGCGTTCAGTTCTGCCCGCGTGGTTGTAGCCGAACTGAAGATGGTGTGTAATCAAGATCTGAATGATCTTCGTGATGTGTTGGTTTGTCACTGGCATATTGTCTTCATCTTTCATTAGAGAGAATCAGAATACGGAACTGGGCGCTTGGAAGATTTCAAATTTGGATACGAAACTGATATTTGATTTACTTGAGATTTTTGTTACTTTCGTTAAACAAAAGTAGTAATCTGTAATGTGGTTTCTAGGCTCCCTCCACAACTGTGGTACGGCAAATAGAGTAGATGGGGGGGGGGGTTATATGCAACCAGCTTCTTAAACAGCGGGAGCAACATGGGTATCATTTCTGTGGTGACCAACCCCTCATCTACCTTCGATTCAAAATACAACTCGTAAGTCTTTTTGACGATCGGAGAGATGGAATGTCTTTGAGACTTAGTCGTAAACCCGCCACAAACATTATAGAACATATTTTATGAATTAACAGGCTTCCTAGACATCGTTGGGTATAAGGAACACAAGAACATGCACAAACAATATATGCACGTTAGAGGATTTACAGACTTCAAGAATAGATATTGTGTGATCTCACTATCGATAGACTAATGTGCCACTTTCCTGTACCTTCCCCAAGTGCCTGTCTCCCCATTCCCTCTCTACTCCCAACACTAGGCAATAATATTCCTAAAATAACAGTATGTGATAAGTGCTGCGACAACAGCCGAGCGCAGATAAAATTGCGTTTCCAGAAGAAAATTTAGGTGATAGCAAAAAATTGTTTTCACTATTGTCATCAGGACACCGAAGTACATAACAATCACATAGTTTTGTTCTGCAGCAAATTTCTTTGTCGCACTGTGTAATTTGTAACTCCTGATCCCATTCTCATCCCAAATACAAAATTCTTAAACCGTTTTATATAAATATACTACAAAAATATGTTTGTCGTTAATTTTAAAAACATGCATTTTCTATTTTCGTTAATTTTAAAATTTGTATTGGTTAATTTCGAAACCTTCTAAAAATATATTTTTGCTTTCCCAAAATAGGTCAAAAATCCACATTTATAGGATTTAAAATGATAAACTTGTAGGAACAAATATCTTGTCATTGAAGATTACTGAGATAATAATTTTTTTGGTTCAGTAATACGTGCAGTTATTTTGCAATTCTTCCGAACATCAAATCATTAAAAATGTTAAACTATATTTGCCAGAGCCTTCGTAAGCTTTTTTGATTTGATATATTTTGAGATGTGCATCAGATACATCAGGAACACAAAGTTTGAAAAAAATTGAAACTATCAATGTTGCGACCCTTGTTATTTGATATGGACTCACCCCAAAACGTATCTCTGTCCGCCTGTCTGTCTGTAGTCAACGGCTGCGCCTAAACACCTCAGACGATTTTCTCCAAAATTAGTATTCCGCGATCTATCTGAACGAAATCGAGACTTTGGGAGTTTCAAACGGATATTTTGACTTTTTAGGGGACTTTACATGAAGCCTCAACATTTTCGAACTTCTTTTAAAAATGGCTCAAAATTTGTTATTGATATTCTTGGTTCTCAGATAGCGTAAAGGATAACATAAAGAAACGGTGCAGGTAAGAGGCAAGACAGAGAGTTTTGTCTGAGAAAAGTATGTTGTAAAAAATCAACTCTTTAAAATAAGTCATATATATTTTTTTGAAAAACTATCTAATTTTGCGTAATATTGGTCTGAAATGTTTGCAATTTCTAAAACAATTCTCAAAAACCTCTCCATTGTTTTTAAATAGTCTGCCCGTATGCATCAAGGGACAATAAAAAATATGGTACTTGATCCCGAGTTCCCGAGGGCGGCAAGAAATATGGTGCTTGTCTCATTTTTCTGAATTTTTGAAAATCGCAAAAATTGCAAGAAGTCAAAATTTCAAAACTACAAGTCCGAGTTCGCAACTCTTTGCGTTTCGATAGCGTACGCGTAAGTCTCAGGGCGAGTAAACTCTGAAGACTTGAGTTTGAGTCTCGGTGTGGGAAAACAATTAGTGGTTGAAAGCACTTTTCCAAGTTTATGTAGTAGTATAGCGGAGCAGTTAGAAATAATGCGATAAACTATGTGCTATAGTAGCACCAATAGTTTTATTAAACGTTTTCCTCTGATATACTAAAGTACGCATAAGAGAATATGGTGCAGACCTCATTTTCGTTGATTTCGCTGATTTTTCGAAAATTACCAAAATTCAAAGTTATTTCGCGGCCTTCCTACATTTACAATAGTGATGGTAATGATTTATTTCCTCTCCTCTTGTTCCAAGACATATTGAAATAAGTTCATGTACAATTTTTCGAAAATATGAGTAGTTTTTGAGTAATTTTGCGCAAATATACGCTATTTAATTTTTTAAAACATGTTTCGCAAAACACGGTTTCAAATTGTTTCTTGAACGTTTTTCTCGTGTGTGTGGAACGAAGATAAAAAACTAATGCTGGTCTCATTGTCAGCAAACTCATCATATTTTTTAAAATTGCAAAAAGTTAACATTACAAAAGTGAAAAAACAGATATTTAGGTTCCACGCGAGGAAAGCCATTCAGAGCTTTTGGGTTTAAGTCTCTTCTTCGCTGCCCTCCCCTCTTTGTTCTGGATTCACGGAGGTCTACGCTGGAGAGGCGTGGCTCGCCCGCAGTGACATCCTGACTGCAAGACCTTTGGTTTAATATCTGGTCTGGCTGCAACTGATCGGATCTTCAATGGAGTGAACTGTTTTGCATTTGGCACTTAGTGTCGTAGTCACTTGCTATGAGAAGCTTCCAGAAAATTATCTATGGCGATATTGGTATGACATCTTCTGGTTTCTTATATTTTGAAGGAATAACCTTTTCCGAATGAGGTAATATTTCCTTAGGAATGTCTGAGAAGAAACCCCAGCAGTAGACGTTAGCCATTAGTGGAACACGAAGTTCTGTTTGAATGTTCGTTACTTTTTGGGTTGACCTAGCATGGTACAAAGTGTTCAATCTAGACCCTAGAGTTGTGTTTTCACCTTGCTTCCGGAAATGAAACTTTGTAATGGTTTTTGATCTTTGTCATGTTCTTATTTTTTAAATGTCCTTCTCCTCAATGAAGAACGGGTAGGTGATGCTAGTAAACCTACGCCAGTATTACCGAGAAACCCTCCTGCAATGGGCTGTTATAGTAGCCTGTGACGGGTTTTCCGTTGCGTGGCAGATAAAGTCAATCTCTCATCTCCAGACAGAGACCCCAGGAAATACATCACAGGGCAATACGAGGTGCAGTCAAAAGGGATGGGAGAAAGGAGAGTCTCCGGCGCGGGAGCACCTAAGCTAAGGGAAGAAAATCCCCGAAAGAAAAACCACGTCGAGAACCCCGCGTCACGGCGTAGGGGAAAGAGAGTCCGGAATCTGCAGCCGACGATCTCGACGTGATCCTTGGAGCGACTGACAGCGGACTCTATGAACGAAGCCTCTGACGCGGGACCATGTGGTGGTGCGCCTAGTGAACTAACATGAACGACGACCATAGCTTCGTGCGGTTCATGATTAGCATTTCCTTCGAGGCAACTCGTGCACTGTGCCCAGAAAGGCAGTGACGGCTATATTTGAATAATATGGTTCGGCATCATGATGCCATACACAGTGATATCCCCCTAAAATACTGTTTTCGGCGTCTTCTTACAATCACAGCTTTAAACTGAAATATGTTGTTTCATGATAAGTCTTTAAATGAAGATACACATTTTTCTAAAATGTGAGTACTTTCTGAAGATATATAGACAGTTTTTAAACAATGTTTTTCTCAAAAACGGCTCCAAGTTTTATTTTTGCGTCCTTGCGAAGTTACTTCGTTAGAACAGAAAGTTATGTAATGTGCGTCGGAAAACGGCGAATTTTTGGCAGAAAAACTCTTATTGCCAAGCCCTTGTAACGAAAATGTGGATAAATTCTGTTGTTGTATATAGTAAATGATTTCCTCTAACACGTGGTGCAGCCATAATCCATGTTTTGTGAATATTTCATACCAAAAAATAGATTAATGGTAAAACGTCTGTATGTCCGTCTCTTTGTCCATCTGTTGTCAACGCTTGCGCCTAAATCGTTCGGGCGATTTTATTTAAAATTGATACATTCCTCAATCGATCTAAATGAACTCGTGGCTTTGGGAGTTCCAAACGAATATTTTGATACTTTATATGAAGCCTCAAAAACAAAATTTTAAACTTTTCTCAAAAATGTCTCCACATTTTTTATTAAACTTTGTCCTCGAATAGCGTAAAGAACGCTAAAGAGTGGATTCCAGATCTCATCGTTGAAATCTCAGATTTTTTGAAAATGGCAAAAGGGCAATTGTTTTGGGCGTCTTCCTACAACTACAATTTTAAAGATTGAGATTTTTTTCCTTAATGAAATCCGTTTATTAAATACAGACCTTCAATAACTTCATATTTCATCATTCAATAATGTGAAGAGTTATCATGTAATATTGTCAAGTAAAAAAATATTTAACAATTTTTTTTGTCAAAAACTGCTTCAATTTTTTTTTTTTTTAATTTTTTAATTTTCCCAAATACATAAAACGAAGTCGGGTTAGTTACAGCATTTATAACTCAAGAATGGCTGGGCAAATGTTAATTATCTCTGATTTTCAGGATTCCTCTCCGTCCCGAATAGTAGAATAACTATTAAAATGTCGGGAAAATTCACTTGATGACGCAATGGAACAAAATTAAATATGCATGTCAAATGCAACCCGCAACACACACGGCAGGAGTTTTTGAATCTATATGGTTAAATAATACCTAAACGAAGCGTTCTAGAGTATTAAAACTTACAATTTTGAAGCTAAAGGCCTCAAAGGAATACTTTTCACGCCGTAATTTATAGGATGACATCATTTTCAACAGTCTATTTCATTTTTGCCTGGAGAGAGGGAAGAGTTGGGTGACGAAGAGTGAGATAGGAGATGAAGAGCAAAACAACGTCTGCCGGGTTCCGCTTGTATATAATAAAGGATAGTAAAAATATGATACTATTCGGCAAACTTTGTTGTTGTTTTTTTCTCGAAAATTGCAAAAAGTTAACATTTCAAAATTACAAAATCGAAGATTTTTTTAGATATTTTTGCCTCAGGCTAAGTCTGTTGTAAAAAAAATAGCTCTCTAAAAAGGTCATATACAGGGTTTCGAAATAAACGAGTAGATTTTTCGTAATTTGAGCTTGAAATTTATGGAATATTCAAAAAAAAATATTTTCTTAAAAAACGCGGTAAATTTGTTCTTCACATTTTTCTGGAGTAGAAGGGACGCATTATAGAATGGCGCGGGTTTCAAAATAATTCAAGAAATTATGTGGTGTTGTAGCACTATTAGTTTCAAAATGTCTGTGTCGCTTCGTCCGTCTGTGAACAACACTAGAACATAAAGCATGAATAGAATTTTTACCAAAAATGAATATTCCCCGACATTTCTGTCCCGACTAAAGACCCCTGCCAATTTAAAATGAATCTTTTAAATTTGGGACACCCCTGGGACATTTTCTCCTGGGATATTATCTCAAAATCGCTCCAACATTTTCTTTAACATTTGTGATAGACCAGAGTAAAATGTTTGTATAAAGATAGCACAGTCGTCGAAAAGAGAAAGTATTATAACCGTGCGTCGGAAATGGGCGATTTTTTTACCGAAAAACTCTCTCTCATTTATAAGTACATGATCTTGACGACTGTGGTGAGTCTTCAGTACCGCAACGGTCTTTAATGAGAGCTAATCCGGCGGGAGCTTAGCTACTGACTTGCGCTTCGCTTGCCGAAGAGGTCGAAGGAAATGGGTCAGACAAAGAAGTTCTCTAGAGAAGTATCTCAACGCCAAGAGACAAAGAAAGAGCAACGAATTCCAAGACGATAGAACCTCAACGCCCACATAGGGGGCTCAACGCCCCTCATCCTACTATTCTAGTTAGAAATTCTTTCAAACGGGGAGAGAGATCTCGAAGCCATGGAGAAGGCAATCTCTCTTGGACAAGAGAAGTTCGAAGTAACTCCTCTTTCCTCGGGAAAGAGGATACGCAGAGAGGGCTAGTAGCACATCCATGTAAAATAAGATTTAGATTTATTTAGACAAAAAACAGTAAATACTATATGTGACGCATGGGGAAGAAGATTATCTGCGCACGTTTTCTTGAGTTCCAGAATCCCTTTCCGTCATTTTAACTATAAATAGTGGAAAGATGAGTAAAAGTTTAACATAGGTAAATACAAATTAATTTTAAAAATAAATTTTAAAATTCGCAAGATTAGCAATATTTGGAAAAATAAACATTCTTTTCCGAGTTATAGAAAACTTATTTGATTCGGCAAAAGAATCTTGCAAATGAATTGCAAGTACTTACTTGCATTATTTTTACTTGCATTGTCCAGAAAGATGACTTCGGAAATAATCAAGGCAAGGAAAAAGAGAATATGAAAACGGACATCAAATTATCTAAAAAAATGTAATCTGGAATGTAAGTGGAATATCAGGGAAAGAAATAGAACTGACAGTTTTGGAAAGGAGAATATTAATTCAGCAGTAGTAAACGAGACAACTAGTAGTACTACAACAGCTCATACTTTATCGCATAATTTCTACATTTTGAATTTTCGAAACTTCTGAGAGTTCAATTGATTGATTCGTCAATTATTAGATATTCCAGGTGCATGAACTGCTAAGGGCATTAGTCCTGAGACTGTAATGCACGGTTTTGCTCGGGAGGTGGTGATGGTCTTGCCGCGCTGGATGGTGAGAACCGGCGCCGATCTACCGTCGGGAAGCGGGATTTTCCCCATTCAGGTATCTCCCACCAGCGGGGCACCTCCCCAGCCCGGACAAGTCAGAGAGTTCAAAGAAAATCGGACCCACCCATTATTTTAAGCGTATCTTTTACGGGTGGAAAATTTGGAGCGTTTTTTTGTGAAAACCTTTATATATTTTTCATTAACTTCTACCAAAAATTACGTGAAAACTATTCGTTTCTTCAAAAAATTCTACATGGCCGTTTTTTAAAAAGTTATTATTTTACAACAGATTTTGTCTTGGGCAAAAATATTTATCTTCAATTTTATAGTTTTGATATTGTAAATTTTTCCAATATTAAAAAATACGCCGAAAATCGAAGTATCACCGTATTTTACCTACCTTGATAATTACAAATAGAAAATTTCAAGAAAATATTTGAAGCGTTTTTTGCAAAGTATTGTTTAAAAACTAAAAAATGGTATATATTTCCCGAAAAATTACATTACTACTCATATTTTCAAAACAATTTAACATGAAATTTTGAAGATTGCTATTTAAAGATAATTAATATTACATTAGCATTAACATTAACTTTAAAGAGATATTCAATACTTTAGTTGTAGAAAGACACCCAAAAATGCATTTTTGCAATTTTCGAACAAGGGATTTCAACGAACATTAGACGTGCAGCATTAACTTATGCGTAATTTACGCTGTTCGAAGAAAAACTTTAATCAAAACATTCAGAGCCATTTTTGAGAAAATTATCAAAATGTAATTGAGGCTTCATGTAAAGTATTTTCAAACATTAAAATACCCCTTTGAAACTCCAAAAACCTTGAGTTCATTGAGATTGATCACAGAATATGATTTCTGAAGAAAATCAGATAATTTGTTTAGAAGCAAGCCACAGACGAAACGACACATCGATTTTTCGAAATCAAGGACCCATAAAACGTGGATTTTGAATCCAAAACGTGTTAGAGGTAGTCATTTTCTATATACACCGAAAAGCGAAAAAAATCTGGTACAGGCATGCGTATTGAAATAAAGAGATCTGTAACCAATCAGAAAACGGCTCTCCAGTCGGCAACGACTATACAAGAGAGAGTCTGGCGCAGTAGTTAGATCGGTTATTGCTGCTACAATGGAAAGTTATCAGGATTAAAGTAGTTTCCAGGTGGTGCTATAGTCGGCGGGGGCATAGCATCTCCGAGGTCGAGATGAAATTTGTACGAACATTTAAGGAGTATACCACAATGCTGCAACACGTTGCAACCCACTGCAACCTCCTGCAACACGTTGCATTCCGCTGCAACGCGCTGCAACCCGTCGCAATCCAATGCAAACCGCTGCAACATGCTGCAACCCGCCGCAATACGCTGCAACACGCTGCAACCCGTTGCAATACGCAACAACCAGTCGCAACCTGCTGCAAGCTGCTGAAATACTCAGCTACTCCCTTCGCAACGCTGGAATCCGCTGGACATTTTTGCAACACTGTGCAACACGGTTCCACCCGCTGCAACGCTCATAATCTACTGCAAACAACTCTCTGTAACCTTGTGTAACACGATTATACACGCAATATCTCGCTGCAACACGTTGCAACCTGCTGGACCTGCTGCAACACGCTGCAACCCACTAAAATCCATTGTAACCCGCTTAATCCCAGTGCAACCCACTAAAATACTCTGCAACCCGCTGCAATCCATTCCAATCCTTCTACAACATACTGAAACCGGTTGCAATCGGTGTAAACCCGCTGCATTCCAATGCAATACGCTGCTACAAGCTACAAACCTCTGTAACACACCTTCAAAACTCCGCATCTCAATGACACCCGTAACACTTCGTTGCAACACATAATAATCCGTTGCAACCCACCGAAACTTGTTGGAACAGGTTGCAATATACTACAACCCGCCACAGCACGCTGGAACACACCTTAACCAGCTGAAACCCGCTGCAGCCCCTTGCCACCAGCTGCAACCCGCTGAAACTCACTGCAACCTGCTGCACATCGCTGCAACTCGCTTCTGCCCCTACAACGCGATTCAACCCGCCGCAAACTGCGCAAATCGCTATAACCTAAACCACGATCCAATCCGCAGCATCTCGCTGCAACCCGTTGCCACCTGTTGAACCCTCTGCAACCCGCAGTCACCCCTTGCAACACGCTAAAACCTGCAGTAACACTCCCCAACTCTTTGCAATCCATTCTAACTCTCTGCAACCTGTTATAACCAGCTGCAACTAGCTGTGATCCGCTGCAACCATGTGCACGACGATGCAACCCGCGTTCTACTCGCTGCCACCCGTTGCAACGTGCTGCCATCCGCTGCAACCCGTAGTATATTGCTTATATCCAATGCAATACACTCCAACAAGCTGAAACCCTATAAAAACCCCTGCAAAACTGCAACCCGCCGTAGTCCGTTGCACTCGCTGCAACCCGCAGCATCTCACCGCAACCAGTTCAAAAATGCTGAACCCGCAGCAACCCAAAGAACCCTCATCAACACTCTTCAAAACGCTGCAGACCGCTACATTCACTGCAACCCCTTGTAATCTGCAGCAAATTTTGTTAACCCGCATCAATACTATGCAATACGCTGCAAAAAGCTCTAACCCCCTGTAATCCCGTGAAAAATTTCGCAACCTGTTGGCACCCGCAGCACTCAGTTGCAACACGTAGTAATAGCTTGCAACATACTGAAATTCCCTGAGCTACAACCCACCACAGCCCGTTGGAACACCCAGAAACCCGCTACAACACGCTGAAAAATGCTGCAACCCGTTGCAATCCACGACACCTGCTGCAGCAATCCGTTGCAACCTGTTTACACCCGATGCAAAACAGTGCAACCTCCTGTTACCCGCTGCAACACGGTGAATCCGATGCAACCCTCCGCAACACGTTGCAACCTGCTGCCACCCGATGCAAAGCAGTGCAACCCCCTGTTACCCGCTGCAACACGGTGAATCCGATGCAACCCTCTGCAAACCGTTGCAACCTGCTGCTACCCCCCGCAACCTCCCGCAACCCCCTGCAAACCCCTGCAACCCGCTGCAACCCGCTGCAACCCGCTGCAAACTGCTGCAAACCGCTGCAACCCGCTGCAACCCGCTGCAACCCTCTGAAAAACGCTGTAACCTGCTACACTCTCTAAAATGCACTGCAGCACGCTGAAACTCGTCGCAACCCGTTGCAACAATCGCCAACCAGCTACAAACCGTTGCAAACCGCAGACACCCGTTTCAAAACGCTGTAACCCGCATGTAGTACCGAAAAGGATGGTCCTGAACCAGATTTATTTACACCACGTTTTATCAATCTTGAAATATTTTCATTTTCTGTAATAAAATTCTAATTTTAGTTATGAATTCTCCATATTTTCATATTTTTAAATCAATGAATCAATTAGTAGTAGTAGTAGTAGTAGTAGTAGTAGTAGTAGTAGTAGTAGTAGTAGTAGTAGTGGTGGTAGTAGTAGTAGTAGTAGTAGTAGTAGTAGTAGTAGTAGTAGTAGTAGTAGTGGTGGTGGTGGTGGTGGTAGTGACAGTGGTAGTGATGGTGGTAGCATTATAAAATGACTTAAAAAATTATCTAGAAAATGGTTCCTATTACATTTATACGGATGCCAAGATGCTATTATCTAGAAACAGAGACCAAAAGAAGGCAGAAGTGGTGTTACAGGTGAAATTTGGAATATTCCAAAAATGGTGCCATGATAAATGTCTAATAATAAAGGAGAGAAAATTAAAATATTGCATATCACAGCATCAAAACTTGCAAGAGCACAACATAAAATATTCTTTCACAAAGCTAACTGCATACAAAAAGACTTTAAGAAATGTCCATGTAATATTATAATTAATTCTGCATGCAAATAGAAATATTTAGACGTAACTTTTTATCAAAATCGGAGGTGGAGGGACCACATTTTGGAATTAAGCAAGAAAATAAGAACATGCGTTTGGAAACTAATGAGAATTAAATATTTTGTATCTTGTTTTAACGTGTGTTTGCATTGTTTTTAAGGTTAAAAATTGCAGTTTTGTATCACAATTATGTAGATATAGCATATTTTTCTATTGTTTTATTATTGTAAAATAAGTTGAACAATTATATTCTATTTTAACTAACATAAAATGTTTAAAATGTTGATCTAATGTGTTCTATCGTATAAGATTTTTAATATGTTTAATGTTTATGTGTAATGTGTAATGTTTACATTCTTGAATAATGTAGTAAATCCTATCATGATTTAAGAAAGTTCAGTTCTTCAGCTTTTACTAGTAGACTCGCTGCCCCATAGAGTGCCATAATTGTATATTGTGACTCGACTGCAACGCCTCTGCAACCCGCTGTAACAGCTGCAAACCTCTCAAAGTCGTTGCAACCCGCTGCAATCACTTCAACATTCTCCAACCCCTTGCAACCCGGTGCATCCCACTACAAACCACTACAATGTTCTCAAACCCGCTGCAACTCCGTGGAGCCTCTGACATGGGCTGTAACCTCCTGTTTACCCGTTGTAACACGTTGGAACTCGGTGCATCCAGCTGCAACAAGCTGCAAACCGCAGCAACCCGTTGAAAAAAGCTGCAACCCGGTTCACCACGGCGCAATTTGCTGCAACAAGATGTATCACATTGCAATGCTTTGCAATCCGCTGAGATATGATGCAACCTGCTGCAACCCGTTGCAACGCTTTGCAATCACCTGCATCTCCTTGCAAACAGTTGAACCCTGCAACCTGCTGGAACCGGACTGAAGAAACTCTTCAACCCGCTGAAACCGGTTGCAACCAGCTCACACACGCTGACACCCCCTACAACACGCTTCACCCCTCTGAAACCCATTTAAAGCGCATTTGCATCCCACTGAAACCGGCTGGAACACTCTGCAACCGCTGCAACATGCTGTAACGTGTTGTAACCCTCTGCAACCATACCAACTCTACAACCCGCTGAAACCCACTGTAACCCGGTGAAACACGTTGCTACCCGCTGCAACACTCTGCAACCCGTTACAATAATCTGGAACCGGACTGAAGAAACTCTTCAACCCGCTGAAACCGGTTGCAACCAGCTCACACACGCTGACACCCCCTACAACACGCTTCACCCCTCTGAAACCCATTTAAAGCCCATTTGCATCCCACTGAAACCGGCTGGAACACGCTGCAACCGCTGCAACATGCTGTAACGTGTTGTAACCCTCTGCAACCATACCAACTCTACAACCCGCTGAAACCCACTGTAACCCGGTGAAACACGTTGCTACCCGCTGCAACACTCTGCAACCCGTTACAATAATCTGGAACCGGACTGAAGAAACTCTTCAACCCGCTGAAACCGGTTGCAACCAGCTCACACACGCTGACACCCCCTACAACACGCTTCACCCCTCTGAAACCCATTTAAAGCCCATTTGCATCCCACTGAAACCGGCTGGAACACGCTGCAACCGCTGCAACATGCTGTAACGTGTTGTAACCCTCTGCAACCATACCAACTCTACAACCCGCTGAAACCCACTGTAACCCGGTGAAACACGTTGCTACCCGCTGCAACACTCTGCAACCCGTTACAATACTCAGAAATCCGCTGAGACACGCTGCGAATGTTGCAGCTCGGCGTAAAGCGTTGCAACCCGTCGCAACACGTTACACACCGCTGAAGCTCAATACAACCCGCTGGATCCCTTTGCATTCCCCTGGAACCTAGATCAACCCACTACATCCCGTACAACCAAAACACAAAAAAAACAACAAAAAAAACTCTGAAACCGGTTTGGACCACAATGCAACCCGCTACCACCGGTTGCAACCCGATGCAACCCGCTACAACAGCTACAATCAGCTGCAACCCGTTGCATCCGTCTGCAAACCCTCTGAGACATGTTTCACAAAACATTATCTGCCATTATCAGCTTGCTGAATACATAAAGCCCACGTTTGAAAATACAACCGTTTTAGTATAGAGAACCGGACAATCTCACCTCATCGTGACCTCAATATACAAGACGTGCCGAAAGGAATGCGCCCCATTTTCTTCGGTCGCAACTATCCATTGCACAATGTTGCCGCTTGCACGGACGTGTGTGCGGGAGTCTTGGGAACAAAGCGTGACTCGCGCCAATTGGCTCCTGGAGCGTGACAGTGCCTTTTAACAGATACACAGACACAGACAGATAAACCCTCGTGTGGTCGAAATTGAGATGGAAAAACACTGGAGAAGCTATACGCGATAAAATTTTGTTTCAAACTTAAGAAGACGCCTTCGGGGACTTTTGAGTAACTTCAGATGGCTATTGATGAGGACTTTATGTCACATTCACAGTGCAAAATGTGACAAAATGTTCAAGGAGGGTCGTGAGGTGGTCGCCGACGAACAACGATCAACATTGCAAGATGATAGTTCGGTTGACAAAGAGTGCGAATTGTTGAACTCTGGTCGAAGAATGAGTGTTCGCCTAATGTCAGAAATAAATGACATTCTGAAGACCAATGTGCACAAGATTGTGACAGAAAACTATGTGCGCCAAACTTGTTCCGAGAGTGCTCATCGATTTCCAAAAGAACAATCCGGACGTATTTCCAGAATTGTTGCAGTGTTGTGAGGACTCTCTCCCAACCGCCATACAATCCTGATATAGCACCATCCGACGTCTTTTTGTTCCCGAAGATTAAAAAATCCCAAAGGACAGCATTTGGGGACGCTGGAGAACATCAAGCTACGACGAAGTTGCCAAAGGACATCTCAGTGAGGGTCTTCCAGGACACATACAAAGCATGGAAATATCATTGGCACACGTGTGTTGAATCAGGAGGGATGCATTTCTAGAATATTGACCAATTGTACGAATCGGTTCAATAAATTTCTTAAAGTAAAAATGGGCGCATTATTTTCGGGACACAGCTTGTATAGCCCCACAATATTCTTTACCAAACAGGTGATATCGATCCGCTGTTTACATCAAATCAACCATCAATTGCTGTAGAGACTGAAATGCCAAGAATACGGGGTAGCAGATTTAATTCTCCTGCTGGCATCCTTCTTCTTGCAGATCTTGATAGATTAAATCTAACAGTGCTTGCTCCCGATTCTCCCAGTTTATCCCTACCAATCTGCAATACAAGCAGACATTCTCGACTTCGGTATCTCTAGCCACATTAGCTATAGTATCATCGTATATCCACACATCGCTCTCCCTGCGGACCATCGCCCTCTTCTTTTCTCCCTGAATACATCGGTAAACGAAAATCGCCCAGTCCAGCCCAACTACCTACAAAAAGGCAACTTGCCTCACTTTCGGATCCTAATTTCTCACATCCTACCACCACTTCCATCCATGAAATACTTTCAACAAATTGACAGAGCGATTGACTCCGTTACCCACTCCATTCTCTATAGTTTAGACCTAACAGCTCCCCCATTACGTCAGCGTAACCCACTACCTCCTATACCACCAATCTTACAGAATCTGTTATATAACATAAGATATACACGTAATCACAGGCAAAACCATCGTTCCCCCTTCTTCAAAACCTACCTAAACCTACTCACTAAAATAGTAAGACAGCTTTTGTGAATATCTAACGCCCAATACCTTGACTTCCAAACTCAAACCGCCAACCCAACCGTTCACACGCTGTGTAATATCACCCGCAGATTCTTACGCAAACCAACAAATAGAAAGTAAGAGCACCAATAGTCGACATGTTAAGGGAAAACGCAATTATTGTAATCCTCAGATTATGCTTTCAAATAACAGAGCATTGTAATATTTATTTTCTGACCCCTAAAATCCCCTACTTTATTATTATTGTGTATTACTGGTTAAACAGTGAAAATATTTTTGAAAATAAATTACATTAAACTTCTCGAAATGCACCTATAATCGACAACATACAATACAGAGGATCCTGAAGCTGACACATGAGGTACCTGACATCCTACTCTGATCATTAAAGAGAAACAAGTGTAATTTGGGTATGCTTTTATGACGCGTATAAACAATAAGGACCATAAGGTAGTGTAAAACTTTCTTTATTACCATACATTTCTTTTTCTCTAGCTCCTTCGTAGACGGATTTGTTCCCTCGTTCTGCTAGGACTTTTCCACCCTTAGCATTCAGAAAAACGAAGTTTGATCCCCATTGAAGATTCTTCTCTGATCCTCAACAACTAAGTTGAGTTCCCTCTCTGTCAAATATGTTCGACATTCTCAAGCCACTGTTTGAAATTGCTTTCCGTAACGTGCCTACGGCTAGTTGTGAAATTTTAGCATATTATTTGACTCTGGGTGTCATTGTAATATCAATTCAAGATACCATTTCTTACCAGGGAAGTATTCTTGAACTTCAAGTTTTCATTCTGCAGCCAGTTTAATGAAAAGAAAATTATTTTCGTATTCATTATTCACAATAATTGGCAAAATAGCGCAAAAATACTGACGTAATTACAGACGCGTAGTCTCCTGGAAGACGCGTGTTGGAGTACACCGAAAATAGGTAACGTGTATTTCACTGGATAGTCACACAATAAGGTACCTAGAGTTTTAGAAACGGGGAGTGAGGGGAATGGGGGTGGGGGAAACTTTCGAGCCCTAGTTGAATCGTCTGTCTGACGACGCGTTTGTAGTCTAGATTTGTAGGATTAAAATGTATACACTAGTATTGTAGGATTAAAATGTATGTTTTTTTAATTTTTTAACTACAGCTCAACAATCGAAAAAAATTGACGTTTTGTTTTAAGAAGAACTTTTGAGATTGTTTTCAAGCCGTTGCAGTGACAGTTCTAAGACAGAAAAAATTGTTTTTGTTATTTAAAAAAACAAAAACTTTGCGTATGAATTTGGCGCTGATAAAATATCAAAAAAATTTTCTGATAGTATAAAATATTTTGTTATCTTTTATTTTTTTCAATCAGATAAACTAGAGTTAAGTTGACAAAAAACTTAAAATTAGAAAAATGTTTCTGGCTGCACAGCCAGTCAGATAGGTAACCCATTAACTCCCATTATCCTAATTGGGATGAACAAAGGTTATGAATGCTTTAAAAACATATTAATTTGTTATATATAACAAAATCAATATATTACTGGGTGCAATTACAATGTATACAAATGTCTAATAAACTCTTAAATAAATGCACAGAATTGTTGCGGACATTTTCAAAGTACATTTAAAGTCAAAGTGATGTAAAAAAGGGAAAATTGTTTTAGTTTTTTAACTGCAGGCCAGTAGTCAAAAATCTGAAATAAACCCACAACAATCTGTGCTTGGAGAGAAACTTTTGAGATTTTTCTAGCCTATATCAGGGTTCTAAGTTACAGTAAAAAATATTTTTTGTTATTTTTTCAAAAATATTTTGGATTTGAATTTGGCATTAAGAAAATATCGAACTTTTTTCTGATAGT
Source organism: Gryllus longicercus (assembly GCA_038098605.1). Lineage (NCBI taxonomy): Eukaryota > Metazoa > Arthropoda > Insecta > Orthoptera > Gryllidae > Gryllus > Gryllus longicercus. The sequence goes on from JAZDUA010000190.1 coordinate 2,618,848, forward strand.
ATGAATTATTTTCTTACTTTTCATATTTTTTCAATCAGATAATATAGTGTTCAGTTGACAAAAAATTAAAATAATAAACACGTTTTTGACTGTAGAGCGGTGTGAGGTGATGGGACGGAGGCTAAGAAGCCCTTCAAAAATATTATTTTTATGTTAAACTAGTAGTGTAACTATTCAAATGTCTTTTGATTTAGGAGAACTTTTTACCGTCTTATCCGGGGTACCCTTTTTTTAACTTGCATATATTTCGCGATAAATTAGAAGAAATCTACACATATTTTTGAAAAATTAAACATAAACTTATTTAAAGATGTCCTTAAAAAATAGATTTTTTAAGGAAAAAGTCTCCATCCTCAGTATAATAGTTGTAGGAAAACTAAAAAAATTGCATTCTTGCAATTTTCAAAAAATCAAGCATTTCAACGAACATGAGACCTGCACCATTCTCTCAAGCGTCCTTTACGCTATCTGAAGACAAAATTTGATCAAAAACTTTGGAACCATTTTTGAGAAAAGCTTTGGAAACATTTTTAGGCTTCGTGTAAAGTACCCTCAAAAATCAAAGTATCAATTTGAAACTCCCTAAGTCATTCAATTAATTGGAGAATGTCAATTTTGAAGGAAATCGGTTGAACGATTTAGGTGCTACCGTTGGCCACAGACGGTCTGACAGACAAATGTTTTGCCGTCAATCGATTTTTCGGTATCAAAACAGGGATTCTGGATACAGCACGTGTTAGAGGATTTTTTTGTTACATATTTAGCAAAAGGAATTATCCACTTTTTCGTTACCAGGGTTAGACAATAAGTTTTTTTGTAGTAGTATAATAAAGTATTCTGTTTAGTAATATAATAAAGCGGAGCAGTTAGAAGTAATACGAGAAAGCATGTAATTTCATAGCTACACTTGTTTAAAATATCAAAATTTCACTAAGCTTTCCGTCTCTATTCGAGCATTTCAAAGATTTTCTCTCAAAATTAGGCGAAAAAACATGTTTTGGAAAAAATAGTTCACCAACAAAAAGGAAAAACCTTTCCAATTCGAAAAACCGTGGCATCCGCTATCCGTCATCAGAATGTATTTAATTTTGGTAATAATTCTGTGTGCAGTACAGGAGCTAATGTTTTTCAGAGGCAGACACACAGACGAACGAACGGAAAGAAAAATAGTGGTGCTCCAACAGCACATACTTTCTTGCATTATTTCTAAATTTGCAATTTTCGTACATTCAGAGAGCTCAGTGAAAATGAGACCTGCACCAGTATTTTAAACGTTCTCTGTTCTAACAGTGGAAAAAACTAAATAAGTGGCATACATTTCAAGCCCGAATTACATAAAAACAATGAGATTTTCAACAAAAAAAGAAGAAAAAAAGCACATATTATTAAAACATATTAAAGAGATCAGTTGACCGACCAGATTTTGTTATACGCAAATATATCTCTATTCAACTTTGTAATTTTAAAACGTTAAACGTTCGCAATTTTTTTAAACACAGAATTCGACGGAAATGAGACTAGCACCACATTTTTACCGCCCTTTCATACAAACGAAGAAAAAAATCAAGTAAAAGTTTAAAGCCGTTTTTGAGAAAAAATAATTAAAAATTACCTGTATTTCATACAAAATTACATGTAAACTACTCATATTTTCGAATAATTGTACATGACTTTATTTCAAGATCAAGATCAACGAACAGATTTCTTCCAGAAACATCTTTGTCTTTGGTACTGCAGTTCTAGAAAGACAGAAAAAATGTGAACTTTTCCAATTTTCGAAAAATAGCTATTTTTAATGAAAATGGGATTTGAAGAGATTCTCTTAAGCATGCTTAAGAGGGTCGGAATGCTAGGACAAAGTTTAATCAAAATTTGGAACCATTTGCGATTTAATTGATTAGTGATTTCGCGCGCCTCAACTGCTGAGGTCATTAGTCACTTAAGGGCAGCGCATGTTTTTTTCTCGGAAGGAGGCTGCTATTTTCCCTACTTTACCCCTTTTCCTATTCTCGGAAAATGGCCTGAATGGTGAGACCTGGCGTCGACCTATTGTCGGCTAGCGTGGTTTTCCCCCAACCTCGTATCCCCCCAGCGGGGCACACCTCTTAAGGTGAAGATATGACAAGTAAGAGGAAGGAAAGTTCGTACGTGCTCCGTGGCCCGTTCGTTGAGGTAGTGCTCCGGCATGTGCCTCGTGTTGATTGGAGAAACTATGGAAAACTACTACTCAGAGCAGCTGGCCGCTAGTTCTCCTGACAGCGACTGAATTCGACCTAGCTATCTAGCTAGGGTCGAAAATTCTGCCCCCATAGGGACTCAAACTTAGAACCTCCCAATCCACTGCAGTGACATCAGTTGCTGCCCTGAGCCGTCTCTCCCAGATTTTTTCGAAAATTTTGAAAATGTTGTTGAGTTTACATATAAAGTCCCCTCCCCCATCAAGACATCCATTTCAAGCTCAAAGGGTCTCGAGTTCATTCAAATCGATCGGGGAATATTAATTTTGGAGAAAATCGGATGAACGGTTTAGGCGCTAGCGTTGACCACAAACAGATGGACAGAGGCAGATGTTTTGCCGTCAATCGATTTTTCGCTATCAAGAATCCACAAAACATGGTTTCTGAATACCTCACGAGCGAGAGGAAGTATTTTACTATACATAGAAACATGATTTATCCAGACCGTGACCTGAGCCCGGCAACAAGGGTCGACAATTTGCAGATTCCGGCGAACGGTTACAGTACTTTCTCTTCCTATGAAGTAATTGTAATTAAAAATGCATTTCAGTAACAGGAATACACAAAGTGTTTTTCGGACAAAATTCCGACACTTTTCCCTGCGGAACTATATAACTTTCTCTATACATCAATTAAACGGGAAAGTAACCAGTGTAATCATATACACTGATTAAGAATCATACGAATCCAATATTGAGGAATAGATTACAATAATAACAAAATATTTATCTTTAGTATTGAAGTTGTAAACTAGTGGTTCTACAGAATGGCACAGAATTTCTCGAACTAGTTAGTTTTCTTATTTCTTGGATCTGGACTAGCTTGTCTATTTTGGCCCCACCCTCTTCCTGGCTGCCATCTATTGCCGAACAAAGAGCACTCTTCACCCCCAGCCATCCCGTTAGGACGTGAAATGAGTATTTCTATAAGAGTAATAAGTGTATGGTGGTTTCTGTTCTTGTATTACGAAGCTGAGTAATAGAGAAAATGTGAAAAAAATAGTTTTTCGGGCGACAAAATGAAAGCAGCTGTGAAGAAAATGAGGCTTGTCGCAAAAGCTAGTTAAGAGTAGAGAGATTGGAATACTATGGTAAGAAAGTCAGTGGCATTCTATAGAACCACTAGTTTATATATTTATTTAATTTTTGTTTATTTTATTATATTTTTAACGTTAATTTTCGTTCAGCTATTTATAGTTAAAATGTTCGGAAGGGATTCTGGAGCTCAAGAAAATGTAATGGTACTTCTCCCCCATATTCACGTACGGTATAGTTTTTACTGTTATTCGTCTAAATAAATCATTTCAAATCAAAATATCTAGATCGTGTTTTATGATTTTAGCCTGCCTTGTGTTTTTTTCTTAACAACTATTTATATTTTTTGAAGTAGATATGGAAATCATGAGATTGGGCCACCACTGGTCGACCATGGCCCGTATCGGTCTGTCGAGCAAAGAACTGAACAGGAAATCATGAGATACGTTATAATGCTAGAAACGAAAAAAGAATGCATTTGTTTTTACTTTGTGTTCTTAGCTCTCGTGATATCCAAGAATAATTTTCTTTTTTAAGAGGAAAGCACAAGTTAAAGTGAAATGAAATCTCGAAAAAATTATTTATATTTATCGTTTCCTGCAGTATGTAGTCAATTTTATTTTTATTTTAGTAAACAATCTACTCATACGTGTATTATTTATCATACCAGTGTTCGCATTTCTTGTGTGGCAAGAATTTTTGCATTGGTCACTGTATCCCATATCTATTGTTGCAATTTTATATCTAGTAGTGATTTTGTTAATTATTATTTGATCAATAATTGCCTTCCTTGAATGAAGTGTAGTTCGTGTAGGTACATTTATTGTAATATCTAAACTAAAATCTATCAATTAATTAAATTGAGAAACTTCTCTTTCTCACAAGATTCAACCATAAAATCAATTATGAAATCTCTGCATACAACAATGGGTTCCAAAGAGAGATTGCTGGCTTTGTTTAGACTTATCACCAGTTTTTTGTAAGGAAATGTTATAATCTACAGCTCGCTCTGTTGGAGCCCTGTATATGCAAAGTATGATAAGTTTTAGCGCAGGAAGATGTACAATACATAAATCAAAAACGTTTTCAACGGAATACAGATTTAATTCTGTCAAGGAGATAGAACCGACATCAATTCTAACGTAAGTATTTAGAATCCTCATATATAGTAAGAACCCTTATATGCAGGACCCTTGTTCGATTCCCTTTATCTACAATAATAGCCTTCAAGACACAAGTGTGGAATTTGGAAAATGGTTATTTCATTAGAAGATAACCAATGATCTGTAAGGCGAAGAACATATTTTTTTTTATTTAAATAACTCTGTAGAACATGAACATTGCTGGAAAACATGCACCGGTAACGAACTGTCACAACTCATCCTGAACTCGACTCCTAGGCAGTCTTCTGCCCAAAAAAGAGCAGCCGCGATTAACTTAGTTATATTTGGAAGACATTGAACATTTCGGTGCAGTATGTTAATCTTTTGCAAGTACGCACACGGATGTTTTTCTGCTGCATTTGACTGTAATTTTTATACATTTACTCCACTTTTGACCTTGAGTGCGTGGTCGAAGTTTGTAGTATCGTGTTCCAGCCGTGACAGATTGTGAGGAAATTGGGGCGCCAGGTGCAGAGGAATTGGTAGTGGGATTGGGATAAACAGAAGTAGGTTTAGAGGAGAAGGCAAGAGGATTCGAAATAGGTGTGAGGGTGGAGAACGTAAGAAAGTGAAAGGGTGTTTTTTTGGGGGGGCAGGAGACTGCCTAGGAGTCGAGTTCAGGATGTGTTGTGACAGTTCGTTACCGGTGCATGTTTTCCAGCAATGTTCATGTGGAGAGTTGAAGTGTTTGGCTAAGAGGAAATTAATTTCAAAAAGTTGAATATTTGTTTCTCTCATATACAGTTTTAATTATTGGTTTGCGTTCTTAATCTCGCTGCATAGCACAGGTGTGTCGTACTAGAAGGGCAGATTCGAGACTGCTATCGTATGTATTGAGGCCCGCTTGAGTTTTCGACAGATTCTCTCCTGTGCGCAGATGCGTGATAAAAAGTACACAAATCATTGTTGAAAAGAAAAACATTCGTATTACACAATCATACAGCACAAAATCATATACACAATCATGGTCTTAAAAATAAAATATCTCAATGAGAAATATTTGGAGTTATTTCACTACAAAGAAATGTGGTCCTGCAAAACTATTCGACCAAATAAACGAAATTAAAAATAAATATTACAAACAGAAACCTAATACGTAGCTGCTCGTCCTTTAGCTCCAATAACACTTTGCAAGCGTTTGGGAATTGAATCCACCAATGCTTTTATTTCGCTGGGTTTATTTTTCTCCACTCGTCAAAACTTGCTTTAAATGTTCTTTACTTATTGTGTGTTGCATTCGGTTTTCCAGTTTTTTGCCACACATGTTCAATTACATTAAGATTTGGATTTTGTATGTGGATAACTTTAGGACAATTGTAGAGGACCCACAATCCATTTTGAAGTCCTGTGTGCTTCAAGTCATTATGTTGGTAGAGCTTAAAGGAGTCAAGGATACCCTATTAGCCGCACTTGATCGTAGATTACTCTTAAGAATGTGCAGATATTGGTCTTTGTCCATATTACCACGTATTTATACGTATACTGTGATATTACTGTTGTGTTCTTGTTCTACTGAATAATCAGGGTTTAAACTCGACGAACAGTTTATTCACCAAAATTTGTACATCCATGAACCCTTTCCCAAAAAAATACGTAAACTTTCCAAGTTACTCAGACAGCTTCCCCGGCGCAATGCGCCACCACTCTGTGCGTCACACGTGCGTCTAAGGCACGTGTGTTCGACTTCTCGCTGGCGCGCAGGCTCACACCAGCAGGCCCTCTCCATGGGGCGTGGTCGTCGGAGTTCCTCTTCCCACGACCGCAGCTCGCAGGCCACTCGCTGACGTAGTCTCCGTAGTACCGGCCGCGCCGAACTTCTACTGCGCTGTCTGGAATGGCACTACTTCCCCCCCCCCCCCGAGCAGTACCTTTTGTGCAGTTTTGTGAACGCACGGAAAGTGCAATGTACGTTCACGCCACCGCGGTGGGACCATTCCTACCGTTACGGGCATCTATAATCAATCCTGCAACATGAATAAAAACAGAAGGTCAAAAAACGACTTTAGCCTACCGGCGCGCGCATTGCGTGATTTGAAATACTACGTTTATGTTTCAAGTCTCATTTCTCCGTTTCAGATTACTCTTACTCCAGGAAGTGCTTCGGTCGCCTATACTTTGCCCTTTGGCCGGGTTGGTATGAGGCGATCTCGGAAATGAGAGCGTTCTCCGAGTCAGCTGCTTTTTCAAAGAAATTTTTAACTATATTTTTGATATGATTTATCAACAGTGGCATTGATAATTCGCGATGCATAGTTTCTATACACGTGTTTCTAGGGGCGCACAGGCATCCCTGAGACACTCGTTTTGAACTACTTGCAGTTTGTTCAGATGAGAAGTTGCTGCAATTGCCCGACTTGGGCATGCGTAGTCCATTTGCGGCCTAATTATTGCTTTATAAAGCGTGAGACAGTTTGCACTACTTTCTTGGTGCCGGGAGGCCTGTTTTATATCGGGCGTTATTGCAGGCAGAGACTCGAACCCTAGCTCGGGGTCGATCGAGCATGTCCCGCCCGAACTGCTGCTTCCCGCAGCCTCCTAGCGTGCGCTGTGCATGGTACGTGCGCGCGCGGCAAGTTCAAATTCTTGCAGTACATAATGACCTTGCACAAAATACAATTTCCCTACTCCTTTTGCTGACGCACACCCCCACACCATCACTGAGTCACCTGCAGTTTTCACAGTTGGACAGATATGTTTTCAAGAAGCTCTTCATTAGCCTTCCTCCATACAATGACCCTGCCATTTGAGCCGAATAGGTTATACTCACTTTCATGTGTAAAAGTAACGTCTTGCCAGTACAAGGGGTATTAGAGACATAGTTGCAAAAAAATCAGGACATTACATAAAAAATCAGGACATTCTTTATAATGAGATAGAGGTACAGTTTTTGTACTACTACAGAAGAGAGATCAAATTATATGTTAATTTGCTCTGTACGGTAAATTATGACTACGGCAGCTCTTTAATTAAGGATTCTTCCTATCTGTGTTTCAATATTCCCCGTACAATATAAGAATAAGACATCCCTCTTGCTCTTGTTCTTATAGTTAAAAACACTGAGATTCACTTCTAATATCACTTTTTTCTCTAAACCAGTTTCATTTTGTATATATTGTTCGACTTATTACATTTGGTGTTAACTGTTTTATGTATTTGTTACGAGTTGCATGACGAATGTGTCGCCATCTATAACCGAGAGTGTTTTGTCTCAACTAGAACGTTCTGCGCCGTTGCTGTTTTTATTCAGTCTGGCTCGATCAGTCGATCGGTGCACATCGTGTCGGGATGTTTGAGTTTGTGATTTGTCGAATAAAGCATTGTTCAACTTGAAATTGTGTTTCATCATTGAAGTGATCCTAAATTAAGCGCTAAACCTCTAACAGGTTATGAAGCCCAGCGACGCCGAGTGAAAACAAAGATATCAAGTCGAGACGTGCACGCGTAGTCGAGCGTGAGACGCCATGATGAACGCAGGCAATATTTCGAGGATCGAGCTACTCAACAAAAATAATTTCGACACCTGGAAATTGCAAATGCAGGCTGTCCTAATCAAAAACGATTTGTGGGAATTTGTTTCCGGCGCAAACGTAAAGCCCGAACCAGGTGAAGGAAATGATGCCGCTATACAAGCCTGGAAAAAAGGTGATTCAAAAGCGAGATCGGACATTATTTTGTCCATCTCACCGAACGAGCTGAAACAGGAAAGAACTGTGTAACATCAAAAGACATGTGGACGAAGCTGCAGGAAACCTACCAGTCACAAGGACCGGCCAGGAGAGCCACGCTTCTGAAGAGATTAACTCTACACAAAATGACGGACGGCGACGACATCCGAGACCACATGAACGAGTTCTTCGACACCGTAGATAAGCTAGCAGACATGGACATCGAAGTACACCCTGATCAACAAGCTATTATGCTTTTATATAGTTTACCGGTAAGTTTCGAAAACTTTCGATGCGCCATCGAGTCACAAGATACTTTGCCTACGCCCGAGGCATTGCGTGCAAAAATTATCGAGGAAAGTGAAGCACGAAAAAACGACGCCATTCGAGTCGCGCCGAACGCCATGTTTGCTCGCAAAAGTTATTCGCGAAATCAACCGAAAAATGCCGGAAGCGACCGAAGACATAGTGAAAACGATAAAGATAAGTCGGACGAAACAAAAATTAAAAGGGAAAATCACGCAAAAATTCGGTGCAACTTGTGCAAGAGGTTAGGACACAAAAAGGCAGACTGTTGGTACAATAAAAATAAACCATCTGCAAAATTGTCTGAAAACGTCGGCTTCTATACAACCGATGCTACGGCACATGCCGCGTCTGATTCCACGATCTCGAAATGGTGCCTCGATAGTGGTGCAACAACACATTTGTGTAATGACGAACAAAGGTTCGCAAACATGGACACATCGAAGCGCGGCACGCTGAATCTAGCGACAGACTCATCAACAGAAATAAAAGGAAAAGGAACAGTACATTTTTCGACGAATGTGGCAGAAAATAGGAAAGGTATCTCTCTCAACGACACCTCCTGTGTTCCCGATCTGAGGACGAATCTTCTCTCAGTCGCAAAAATCACAGATCACAATTTCGAAGTTCTCTTCAAAAAGAGTGGTGCGTATGTGATGGACGCAGATGGTCGTATCGAGTTATACGCGAACAGAATCGGGGACCTTTATTTCGTACACGAGCAGACAGAGGTCGCGAGTGCCGTTTCATCCGAGAATAAACGCGAAGTAATTTCACTCGAACTGTTACACAAACGACTTGGACATTTAAACGCAAAAGACATTTTGAATGCAATACGTGCTGACGCGATTACCGGATTTCGTCTCAAGGACCCGACGGCAAAGTTGGACTGTGACACATGTCTGAAAGGAAAATTCACCAGGACGCCATTCCCGAAGGCATCATCACGAAAGACCGAGTTGCTGGAATTAATACATACGGATGTGTGTGGGCCTATGCGGAAGGAATCTTTGGGAGGAGCCAAGTATTACGTTGAGTTTATCGACGACGCCACCAGATGGTGCGAGGTTCGCTTTCTGAAGTCCAAAGCGGATGTGTTCAAGGCAACGACGGAGTACATCGCTTTAGTCGAAAAACAAAAGGGTAAGAATGTTAAAACGTTGCAGTCAGACAATGGACGTGAATATTTGAACCAAGAATTCGACGAATTTTTAAAGAAACACGGCACCACCAGAAGACTCACCGTACCGCACAACCCTGAACAAAACGGTATAGCGGAGAGAAAGAATCGGACACTCATCGAAGCGGCTAGATGTCTACTCCTGGACTCGGGATTACCACTCATGTTCTGGGCTGAAGCAGTGAACACTGCAAATTATTTGCGGAACCGTTCACCCACGTCAAGCCTAAATGGACGAACGCCGTATGAAGCTTGGACCGGCAGAGCGCCCAACTTATCCTATTTGAAGATATTCGGCAGTGCAGTGACGTATCTCGACCGAGATCCAGGACAAGGAAAATTCGATCAGCGCGGGAAAGAAGGAATTTTTCTTGGCTACGCAGAAGAATCTAAAGCTTTTCGAATCTGGTCGACCGAAAAGAAAAAGGTTATTGTGAGTCGAGATGTGAAGTTTCATGAAGTTGCAGTTAAATTCGAAGAAAAACACAGCGGGAGAATTGAGATTTCCTCGGAAATGACCACCGGAAGAGTAGGACAACGTTTCGTCGATTTCGATCACGGTCCAAATGAAATTATGGAAGATGAAATCCCAGAGTCAGATTTGGATAACTCATTGGGTAGTGATTTTCACGGTTTCGATGTTCCCCCATTAACTGGTGAGGATGAAGATTACAACGACGAAGAGGAAGTTCTTCCACAACACAATCGTGAAGACGAGGTTTTACAACCAGTTGAAGAAGAAGATGAAGTAGCATTACGGGATACACCCGCTACATCACGAGGACGAGGTCGTCCAACGATTCTACGAACCGGACAGAGGGGAAGACCCAGAAAACTGTATCAACCTGGCACAACCGGAGAAGTAGATTTTGCTGAAAGTTCGTTTATATCAGAAATTCCGTTGGAAGATGCATTAAAGAGCCCTGAAGCAAGTGAATGGCACCAGGCCATAGCTACGAAAATGAAATCAATTATCAGGAACGGAACATGGACACTTGTTGACCGCCCAAAACAGGGGAAGATCATCGGTTCCCGCATGGTATTGCGCAATAAAGTAGGACCTGACGGCGAGATAGAGAAAAGGAAAGCAAGATTAGTCGCTCAAGGTTTTAGCCAGCAACCAGGGGTTCATTTTCAAGAAACTTTCGCGCCCGTTGCGAGGATCGGCTCTATCCGTTTGATGATGTCCTTGGCCATTCGAAACGATATGAAAGTGAAACAATTTGACATAACAACGGCATTAAATGGCGAATTGGATGAAGACATCTTGATGGAACTACCCAAGTTTTACGAGGAAATCCTACAGAACGTGATTAGATCCGAGGGTTCTAACAGCATCGGCAAACAAGCTAAAGCCATGTTACGTACCTTTCGAAAGGGAAATAAAGTTTGTCTCCTTAAAAAGGCTCTGTACGGATTACGACAGGCAGGAAGAAGTTGGTACATCAAATTGAGCGAGGTGTTGAAGAAACTTGGTGCCTCTCCTACGATTTCGGATCCTTGCTTGTTTAAAATCGGTTCCGGGAAAGATGTCATGTTGATAGCAGTCTACGTGGATGACATTCTGGTCGCATCGAGAAACGAGAATGAAATCACAAAGTTCGGGAGACAATTGGCCAAGGAGTTCGAGGTCAAGGATCTTGGCGACGTGTCATATTGCCTGGGAGTGGAATTCATCAGAACTCGGGACGAGATCGCACTTTCTCAGCGTGGATACATCCAGGAGTTATTACAGAGGTTCAACATGATGGAATGTAAACCCGTTACCACACCGATGGACTCTGGAACTAAATTGGTAAAAACATCAGGTGTCAAAGAAGAAGATCAACAGCTCCCTTATCGCGAGTTAATCGGTGCGCTCACCTACCTGTCCACGATGACCCGCCCCGATATCGCATTTGCAGTAAGAAATTTGAGTCAATTTAATAACTGCTATAGTACTGAACACTGGAAAGGCGCCAAACGGGTACTAAGGTACCTGAAAGGAACTAGCAATCTGGGACTCGTTTACAAGTCTAAAAGCGGAAATCTCGAAGGATTTGTTGATGCAGATTGGGGAAACAACATCGAAGACCGAAAATCATACTCAGGCTATTTATTTTCATTGGGTGGAAGTGCCATTTCGTGGGATTCAAGGAAGCAGAAAACAGTGGCATTATCCACCACAGAGGCCGAGTACATGGCTGCATCCGAGTGTGTTAAAGAGGCTGTGTACTTGCAAAAATTCGTCAGAGAGCTAGGGTTCAAGGATCTCGCCGAGATAGTTATATACTGCGACAAGAGTGCACTTTGCTTGACAGAAAATCCGACTTTCCACAATCGGAGCAAGCACATTGCGATTCGTCACCATTTTGTACGAGATTTGCTGAAGAATAAAATACTGTCACTGAAATATGTATCTACTGAAAATCAGATAGCAGACTTTCTCACCAAAGGACTCACGAAAAAGAAACATCAATGGTGTACAGAGAAGACTGGACTGAAGTCGATTGATTGCTAACTGAGAATAGCTGTATTATTTTTCTTTTGTGTTTCTTTTTTGATTTTCTTTTTTGATCGCCCTACAACTCGAGGGGAAGTGTTCGACTTATTACATTTGGTGTTAACTGTTTTATGTATTTGTTACGAGTTGCATGACGAATGTGTCGCCATCTATAACCGAGAGTGTTTTGTCTCAACTAGAACGTTCTGCGCCGTTGCTGTTTTTATTCAGTCTGGCTCGATCAGTCGATCGGTGCACATCGTGTCGGGATGTTCGAGTTTGTGATTTGTCGAATAAAGCATTGTTCAACTTGAAATCGTGTTTCATCATTGGAGTGATCCTAAATTAAGCGCTGAACCTCTAACATATATATATATATATATATATATATATATATATATATATATATATACAAAATACATACACCCCCATATATATGGGGATGTATGTATATAATGAACTCCATAACGAAATTAAAAAGGAGTGGAGACAAGGGGTTCCCCTGTTTTACTCTTACACGAATTGACACTTCCATTCCTTTCGAGGGGTACTGAATGACGGTGGAAACGTCGGTGTAAGAGTCCATTACCAAATTGATAAAGGCGTCAGGGATCCCCTTCCTGAACAAGCCCACCGAATCGCCGCGAGGAACAGTGTCAAATGCTTTGGATATATCTAGCGCAGCACCGACTCCACCCTCTGCTTTTTTCTTGTCACAGACTGCTTTGTGAAGAATTTGATCATTGGCGAGGCAGCCAGGTTCATGGTTAAACCCTTTTTGGCGTGGATTGAACTTCACCATGGATCAAATGCGTTTGTCCATAATGACCCAAAAGGTTCTGCACAGCAGAGAACTAATTGTGATGGAGCAATAGTTAGTGACAAACTTATTATACTTACCCCCTTTTGGTAGAATTGTGTCTGGGTTCATTTCAGGTGTCGACAAGTTATCACCCTCTCTTAATTCGGAAAGCCGAATCGGATGCGTGTTACCCCAAATGGATTTGTACATTTCATTAACCTCATCCCTGTTAAGTGGCTGTTGATCAACACAGTGCCCGTTCTAATGCACTTTGCCGAAAGGGCTGGATCATTCTTGAAAAGGTCCTGCGCCCTAGCATAAGAGTAGCGCTTCCTAGCGCGATTGCCTCCGTGTCTACGGAGCCATTTAGGACTGGTGGTTCTATTATCACTTGACTTGGTTGTTCCTTGTACAGAGGAGCCGCCCAAAAGTTCCACCAACTTGGCATAGGTCTCGTTCGATTAGTATTGGAATTAATTGTTTTTTTAGTTCATGTCCCACCTCAACGAGCTCTTGATCTACATTAGTTTGAGAAGTACCCTAGGTTCCTATCCAAGTTGAAATGTTTTTCTTCCAGTTCGGCTTGGCATCTAGTGTGGTCCTGTTAAGACACGTTTCAGTAGTTACGTCTCGGGGCGTCATAGCAGCTGGGGGACTCGATAAAAGTTTGGGTCCGTCCTAACCGACCAGCGATGTCGGAAGAGGGAAGAAAAGGAAATCAGCATAGGGATTTGACTCACTGGAGTCTTCTGAGGGCTAATGACCCTGCGAGGTGATGCGATAACAGTAGCACTAGCAGAAGGTCTAGCTGAATCATCGGAACTCTGAACATCAGATCACCTTGGTTACAAAATCATTTTCTTTAAATTAGTTTTTAAAAAATGTATGTAACATGCAAATTTGTATGGTGTAAAGTCAGAGGGTAGGTGTCCAAATTCAAGTGCTTCCTCCTCTACACCAACTTACTATCGCATGCAGATTGATGTACTTAAAGAACATTTAACTCTCGAGCGTTCGTTGCTAGCGGCCATCTCAGGATGCTGTCCTTTCAATTTACCCACTGACCTTTCACTAGGACACTGATAATGTATTACATTTCGATTTGAAAATCATCATTCTGTAAAAGAACTGAATATATCTCTTGTACATGGCGCGTTGCGGAAGTGCTGGTATTGTCCGGCAGTGTCTGCGTTTTCCAGTCACGATTTTCAAGCAGAGTATGGTTTCAAGCAGGCAGTGGTTAGTGGAGTCGGCATCGATGGGCGAGGACTCCAGAATTGTGAGTTTTGGAGAATAATATTTGTTTGCGTATTTTGTATCTCTTGCTTTGTTTTCGTGTTGAATTCTTCCATTTATTTCAAACCTACTCGTATTTTATGTCGTGGAATATGTAACGTCAAAACGTCACGCCATCGATGATTTGGGGCACTTGTACTAAGATGAAATGAATAATTTTGCTCGATGCTATTCATCGGAGATGTTCTATATTGATCTATTGAAATTTGAGTTTTTTTTTTAATATGATGTACCGCTTTACATGTTGGTCTCGATTACAATATGTTGTACGTTGTATGCACAAATTAGTTCGTTAATTTCTGCTGTGGCATATTGTGACTTGTATTTTTAATTTATGCATATTTTCAGATTGTGTGCGCGTCTTCCTCGAATTTTACCGAAGTGATGATAATCCGATACCCCTTCGCCATGCAAATTGACAGCGTCTGTGACGAATTTCAACCTAAAACCTTCGTTACGAGGTATTATTTCATGAATAAGCTCGTGCATATAGCTCGTAAATTTTCATGCATTCCATAATCTACAATCTTAGAATTATAATGAATTTTCGTTGCAAATACTTCTTTACTTGTCATTATAAATGTGCAGATTTAGTAATGCTGCTGTTATTTCTAACAAAGCACAAGATGGTTTTAGATAATCAAAACTGAAGTGTCAGAGGTTAAATCAATGAGATAATGTGTGGACATTGATTCTCTCGACACTCAATTACTCATTGAATAGTTGCTTTAATACAAGAAGAGTATTTTAAGCTATGTAATCATGTTTCTGTTTACTTTACTTCACATTTTCTCAACAGTTTTAGAGTGTGCAGTAAGAGATCAATAAGAAACCCAAGAATTGATGACAATGGATGATATTAATGAATGTATTGAGTGACCTTTGTACCATACCTCCTGATGCTGGCTAGGAGAGGAAAACTGATTGCTGTTGATCATGTAAGTAATTCGTTAGGTTGTTGGATGTATTATCTAAGATAGCCTTACTGGAGAACTTTGACTAATATAATGCATGAATGGTTTGGAAACAATTAATAAATTCTATCAAAGAACTTTGATGTGCAAGTGAAAATACGAGAAAAATTTGGATGTGCTTTATAGGGGGGAGGTTTGGAAATTGTATTTTGACATTGAGAAATTGCTATCAAGTTGTGCTACAAATTTTGACATTTAATAGGATTGATATGTATGCAGAATATTTCTGCTCGCCCTTCAATATTTTTCTTGTATTGGTAGCGCATCATTTTTGTTGTGGTATGTATTCATCCAAATAAACCAGGTAAGGCATGTGTGCTGAGACTCACAAAAGCAGAACAACATACAGTAAAATTATTATCTTGTTCTAATTTGTGAGAAAAATGTGCATTGATGTTAGTTTTTTTGTTTATAAACAAGTTCAGGGTACTTATAAGGGACCTGTTCATTTCATTCTTTAGTTGATGATACAAATATTAGTTATCAACAAAAAGAATGTATAATTTCTTTTAGACTAATTTTCTGGCCAAATATACTTGTTATCTTGGTCAAAGAAGTGAAGCATATAGCTAGTGGCATGTGCTTGATAATGCACATGAGAAATGTGCACTGTTGACTTTGTTTTTAATGCCCCCTGGTTTGATAGCAATGGTTTTAATAGACATCATTGAAGTTGGTTCTTGTAGTTGAAATTAACACCAAAGAATGCAATCCTGCAGCTTTGATTTTAGCACTTAACTAATACTTAAGATTTCAACAATGCAATTTTAATTTATATCGAGGTATATTTTGTTTTCTTTGATATTATGATGAAGCAGTTCATATGTACTTCCATTTTCTAGTAACGAAGAAAACTTCTCTGATTAATGATGATACTTAAGCAGCTTAACTGTTGAAAATATTACCAATCAACAAGCTTGTCCCCTGCTTGTGAAATCATAATTTTATGTAGGTTAATTAACAGCCTTGAAATGATGATAATAGAATACATGTAAATGAACAAGTTGATGGGATTTTTTGGGATTGGTTCCAAAGATTGAATATTATATAATATTTTTACTGCCTCCACTTCATGCCATTCTTCTTCTATTGGAGCAATACCCAAGAACCGTCCTCAACAGAATTCAGGGTTTAAGATGTACAGAAAAGTAAATGAACATTTACAACTGCTGGTTGGAATTGGTTTTGAGTATCATTGTTAGTCTTTGAATCCTATATACTGGTGTGCTAAAATCCTATATACTGGTGTGCTACTGGTGTGATTCAGTACTGGTGTGCTAAATATGTTTTAGTCTTTAGAATTCTCATACTTTATTTGTCCATGACTAATTTCAACAGCTTTACAATAATTTAACGATCCAAAATTTGAAATAACAAATTCATTTAAAACCTGAACATATTAGTACACCTCTCTGAATGGTTAAGATGAGTGTGCGTGGTGGAGTATAAAAGAATTGGAATACTTGCTGCCATGTAGCTGGAGGGCAGCTGGCTTAGAAAGAACTTATAAAAGCTGGCTGAAATTTTTTTAATCATATGTAGATTTTGTTATTCAATGAACTGTTATTATGGGCAGATATTCTAATTCTGGATTGCCCTTCCAACAAATCCCAAAGTCACTTTATTAATGTAAAACCAAATATGAAAAGCATCGTATTTATAGTTGTAGATGTTTGACAGTTGTTCTCTACATTAAAAATGGTTTCCCCTTTTCTAAAGTCCAAATATCCTAATTAATTGGGATATACATGTAAAATAAATTTTCCATCACTAAAAATCCTCCAGATAATATAAATGATTTTTGCATACAAATTTGTTTCTTATCAGAATTAAAATTTGATACACTTCTTTTGAATAATGTTTACAAGCAAGTAATTACCTTTTTCTGAGCAAAACTTACACATTAATTAGACATTTCAAATCCTAACTATTTATTGAAAATAACACCCAAAACTAATTTGTTGATTTGTTGAATATATAATGCAACTTTTTATTTCATGTTTCTAAAATAATTATATCTGTTAATTTTTGTGAAATGAGAGAATCAAATGGACTCATTTCATAACTGTATTAGCTTGATATTATAATTATTCATGCTAATTTAAATGTGGCAGCAAGTGTATATAATTTTATAATTGTGCAGAATTTTCAATATTTTGTATGTGTTTAGTGAATTGGAACCCAGCCCGAAACATCATCAATTATTGCAAGCTAGAATTTTAAATTTGTGATTGTATTGATGCCATTGTTTGTTTTTACTAAAATGATGGTGTAATAAAATCTGAATAAATAGTTGATGATATTTCAAGTCTCTGGTTTATTATTTTGAGAGTCCTCGCATATAAGAAAGTGCTAATATGATTTGATAGTCAAAACATAATTTTTGTCTGAACAATAGTTTATTGGTTTATTTACTCTTTGCTTAAATTGAATGCAGTTCTGATGGTCCTTTTCATGTAAAAATTGTCATTATTCATACTTCTAAATATGTTTATTCCCTTCTGTTGTTGTAATTTCAAATTTGACTTTCTCTCTCATATACCACCAGTGTGTCAATAGATTGCAGAAAATTTGAGCTTTATTTGTATAAGATTTGTGTGCGGTTGATAAATATATTTATATAAAAGTTATTAAATGGAAGTAAACTCTAGGGTTTTGTCAGTTTATAACAAATTCGTATCTTTCAAAAATTTCAGCACTATGCATTGTTGAATCTTCCTGTTCCTGGAATTTTTTGCTATTTGCTTGTCATTGTGTATGATTTTTGTAATTAATGTAGTTTGTATTCATATTAGATAGTAAAACTTTATTTTTATCTCAACACTTACTTCATCTCAAATATGAAAAGCAGTTTTAGTTAAGAAGTACCATTCCAACCCTCTTGGTCATTTGATAAAGTATTAAATTTTTAAAATATGACCTTTTCTTACCTGTAGACTAAGCATGATGTGCAAATTCAAACTTCTGGTTATTTCTCTTATGCAAGATAAAAAAAGTGTGGTCACAAAATTAATAACAGTAATGTTGGTAATTTAATGATTGGTTTATACTTTCTATTTCAATATTCTTTGTAAGATATGAAAATTATTTTGTTTATCCCCAAATTTGCATTACTGTAGGTAAGGTTTTTGAGGAAATAAGTGAAGTAGTAGAGATTCCACACCTTTTTTATCTAAATTTAAATGAGAATCCTTTGTGCACGTGAACCACAGAAAATAGGTTTAAAGGAAAGTTCTCACTATTCATCAAGACCAAGAAGACTTGTAATAATTAACTCAGAAAACATAATTTTGGATAAAGAGGAATGGATGTAAGATCTCAAAAAAACTCTTGTGGTGATGCCCAATTAATATTATAGAATTACTCATTGATTATGGCATCTAAATCAAAAACTTTGAAACACAGGTTTGGTATTGCCACGCTGTGGTTTTTCCTTCTTTGTTTCGTAGATGCGTGCTTTGGTGGCTGCTAGAAATTGTTCTTAGCTGTGCAATGCTAATTGGGACAACTGTCA